>CM075675.1:88618717-89241217 GCA_037962975.1 Clitoria ternatea
AGATCGGTCTCAGAAGCGCGGACAGGCAGAGCTGAAGATCGGATGAGTAAGGAAGAGCGGGCAGGGCTAGGCGGTCTGGTCCAACCGTTGTGAGGAGAGCGCCTCACACGGTGTCGTAGCCCGGATCAACCTCATACTAACTAAAACAATGGGTGTGTGTGACAAAGAGTCGAGAGCGGATGATATATCCGACCTCTCAAGTTGTAGCTCGGATTTCTGAGGTATGAACATTAAGTTAGGACGGCGGGGCCGATATTTATATCGGGCCTATACTCTTGCGAATTATTTGAGGATTGTGACTACTTAGACGTTGGGGGGATAGACACGTGTAATTGATTTGATAACTATGCAATATTTTAAAATAGTGAAATTGATTAAATTTAGTAAGAATACAAATAAAATAAAGGAAAAGACGATCTTGCCATGAGCCATATATATATAAGAAGATTCCCTTCCTTTCCTCTTCATTTTTACAAGTTACCTTGCTGTTGGTCTATTCCTTCTCTTCCGTTTTTCTCTTCTCTCTTAACGCTGATTTGCATGCACTGGAGAGAGATTCCAATTGTGTCTGAACTTCAATTTAACCTCATTCCTGTGATCGGGACTTCAAGGTGAGTCTACTGATCCAACCCAATTGTAATTCCCTTATTTCTTTTATTCTTTGGTCGTTAAGAGCCGTGCATGGCTATATTCGTGGCTGTTCTCCACTCCTCTGTGAGTGTGAGCCCAAATGTTGTCCATGAACTAAGGACGTTGAGGTGATAAAGCTGTACTTCATGATCCGTAGGTAGTAGGCTAAGCAACGGAAGACTGAGTGAAGGAGTTGAGATTGCAGAACCGGTGCTCAGAGAAAGAAATCGGCACAGAGAGCAGATCATCGAAGCGTGGAACCAAAGTAAGGGGAGTGTTCGGGTTATAATTAATTAGAATAGGACTCACTTCTTATTCAGATCTTTAAGGTAACGTAAACAGACTAAGGGAAAATGTTGTTAAACGTAATTGTGTGTTTATGCTGTGCATGTGTGACTGAGTTTAATAATTGTGGATGATCGGATGTAGATGAGTTTATCATGTATGATCTTGTGAATCTAATGTGAAATGATCAGTGTTATGTGACGTCGGGTTAGCAAGCAGGCTACCCGATTGATGAGAAATTGATATTATTGTGAGAAAGGTAAACTGTTGAATGATTATGTGGTATGGGATGGCCGACGGTATATGATAGCCCCTCATTTCCGGCTCCCGTGGTTTTCGTGCCCAGTTGAGCTACCCAGTGGTCAAGTAGGACCCAGTGGTCGAGGTGGAGAGTCAAGCAGGACTCGGTGAACCAAGCAGGGTTCACGGGTTTAGGGTTTAGGGTTTAGGGTGACACCCCGTGAACCCTGCTTGGTTCACCGAGTCCTGCTTGACTCTCCACCTCGACCACTGGGTCCTACTTGACCACTGGGTAGCTCAACTGGGCACGAAAACCACGGGAGCCGGAAATGAGGGGCTATCATATACCGTCGGCCATCCCATACCACATAATCATTCAACAGTTTACCTTTCTCACAATAATATCAATTTCTCATCAATCGGGTAGCCTGCTTGCTAACCCGACGTCACATAACACTGATCATTTCACATTAGATTCACAAGATCATACATGATAAACTCATCCACATCCGATCATCCACAAATTATTAAACTCAGTCACACATGCACAGCATAAACACACAATTACGTTTAACAACATTTTCCCTTAGTCTGTTTAGGTTACTTTAAAGATCTGAATAAGAAGTGAGTCCTATTCTAATTAATTATAACCCGAACACCCCCTTACTTTGGTTCCACGCTTCGATGATCTGCTCTCTGTGCCGATTTCTTTCTCTGAGCACCGGTTCTACAATCTCAACTCCTTCACTCAGTCTTCCGTTGCTTAGCCTACTACCTACGGATCATGAAGTACAGCTTTATCACCTCAACGTCCTTAGTTCATGGACAACATTTGGGCTCACACTCACAGAGGAGTGGAGAACAGCCACGAATATAGCCATGCACGGCTCTTAACGACCAAAGAATAAAAGAAATAAGGGAATTACAATTGGGTTGGATCAGTAGACTCACCTTGAAGTACCGATCACAGGAATGAGGTTAAATTGAAGTTCAGACACAATTGGAGTCTCTCTCCAGTGCATGCAAATCAGCGTTAAGAGAGAAGAGAAAAACGGAAGAGAAGGAATAGACCAACAGTAAGGTAACTTGTAAAAATGAAGAGGAAAGGAAGGGAATCTTCTTATATATATATGGCTCATGGCAAGATCGTCTTTTCCTTTATTTTATTTGTATTCTTACTAAATTTAATCAATTTCACTATTTTAAAATATTGCATAGTTATCAAATCAATTACACGTGTCTATCCCCCCAACGTCTAAGTAGTCACAATCCTCAAATAATTCGCAAGAGTATAGGCCCGATATAAATATCGGCCCCGCCGTCCTAACTTAATGTTCATACCTCGGAAATCCGAGCTACAACTTGAGAGGTCGGATATATCATCCGCTCTCGACTCTTTGTCACACACACCCGTTGTTTCAGTTAGTATGAGGTTGATCCAGGCTACGACACCGTGTGAGGCGCTCTCCTCACAACGGTTGGACCAGACCGCCTAGCCCTGCCCGTTTTTCCTTACTCATCCAATCTTCAGCTCTGCCTGTCCGCGCTTCTGAGACCGATCTCGACACCGGCTCAAACAGAATAAATACTAAATAGAATTTCTAAACATTCACTAACATTTCCCATTTCATAATTTTCATTTAAACATCAGGGATGTTACACGCCGATCCCCTAACCCCCTCAACCCATGCTCGACGACCCTGAACCACCTTAAACCACCCACACCCACCACCCCATCACTTCCAAACGGTCATCCCACCTATGGCTTCTGTCCACTCACCCACTCACCCACCCACCACCTACTCCGCCTCACCTATAACCCACTCTGAAACCCACAACCAACGACCTCACCACCGCCATAAACCAAGCGCACACCCTCAAAAATAGCAACCCTTACCCGTCCAAAACCCAACCCACCCAGAAAGACAGATAACCCACAGAAACAACCTAACAGAAAAATACACAACACAGAGAAATAGAGAAGGAGATGATCATGGTTTGCCCAGCCACTACAGAGATTCGAAGAAATTTAAAGAGGAAGAAAGGTTACCTGTGAATCCCTTTTCGTTCAAGAGTCCATTCACCCACACCAACAAAACCTCCTTATGATCTGCCTTAAAATGACACCCTCACCGTCAAAGGTTCACCCTTTCTGGGAATGTGAGAGCCTCAACGTGTGAACCCGTCACCCTTTGCCTTCTCTTTTAACCCTAAACCCAAGGGCATATATGACTTTTCGCCAAACCGCGTTGCTTGAAGGACGCCAAAGCCCGCCCCTAACGAAACAGAGCTATACACACGCCTATGCAACTACATGGAGGTTGAAGGAGACAAAACGGAGAAGAATGCCAACCAAACGTGTGACCGTCCAACTAATGGAGAAAAAATGGAGTTTAGTTAACGCAACGTTGTTAGCTTTTTTAACCACTCACCTACCTATTTTTGGCAGTTTGGCTAACCTAGTTGAGGAACCTAAAACATCCTAACCCTTAATATAATTATCCCAATATAATTAATTAGAATAATAAAATTAAGGGTAAATTTTTCACGGTTTATAATAATTATTTAAACAATACCCCTGGACTAATTAAGTAAACCTTTCCCATATATGGCGATATGAGAAGGTATGAAAATAATTAAAACATAGCTTGGATAATCAAAATGAAGATTATCACAAGAATCAGCGGAAAGCGTATATTAAATTGTTAAATATAAGAAAATATGATTTTATAACAAAAGTAATAAAATCATATTAAGGTAACTAAAGAAAATGAAGAAATTAAAGAAAATGACTTCCAATTTCTGTATATGCGATATAACATACATATGAACACATACATATTGATCCGGTCTTGATACCGGTATCTGATCTATAGGACATGTTTTCAACTTCTTTAACAGTCTGCCAACGTGCAACCGGTGTCATCGGTATACATCTGGACTCTAATTCCGTATCAGGCATTCTCCCTATACCGGTTAGTCTGGATAACACCATGAACACCAGATAACATACACGTCACAATACAGAAAACAAAGGGCATTGCTACAGGGACAAGGATAAAGATTCCATTCCCCACACTACGAGCCAAAATCTGCTCACGGGAATGATCAACTTGTCCGCTCATTCTAGACTATGCTCCCTACGCTCAATATAAAATAGCCACTTGACCCAATCATATTGGCAAGTGCACAATAAAATAATAATATATAATGTTATTAGAAGTTAGTGGTTCCCCACTAGCATGTCCTCGTATTTCGAGCTGATCAGCTATATGAACTCTCTTCATCAATGAAGGGAGGGATCTTCGACTAATTCAACCTACGATTACTCTCTAAATACATTCCTCACTTGGAATATTATCACTGACTTGAGCATCGGAGAATCTTTGCAGGTGACACCACCTTTCGCCCACATCAACGCGTTAGGCCGGTGTGAAGGACCTCCAGGACGCCCAATCCGCTCTCTTGTCATACAGAGACATCGAATACACAAACCGGATACTCACATAACCGGTCTTCAGAGATGTAATCTTCCTACTATTTATGATTGACTCGACACCGGAACTCTTGACCCCGGTTCAGGATAGATCACATATATTTATATATTTTCTCAAATTTTAAACTTCAAAAAGAAGTTATTCTACATCAATTCTCAAACCTTCAAACATATATGTATATAACAACATATACTATCAAGAGTCAGCCAAGGCTAAATATACTATTATACATACTATGTACACATACATGTACATAATACTTCAATCTCCACTGAATGTCATCTCATATGCCTTCACTGCGTCCTATATCCACTGAAAAAGATAACCACAATAGGGGGTGAACATATACATATTAAATGATAGGTGCTGAACTGGATTTAACGTAATTTACTATTTAATTATACAGCTTTAACACAAACCGGTAATTCATCATAAACATTACCATACACCTTGTCATTTAACAACAATTATAATACCTCAATTACAACAACACAACAGTACATATCATGAGCTATCTTATAGCTTCTCAACCTCAATAATTATATGCAAATGCATATGCATACGGATCTGACTAACGATGGGATTTACACAATATAATAATATATCTCAGCTCTCAGCTGATTCAGTCGTTTTATAGGTACCAAACCGCTTGCCCTCTCACGTGACACAATCACTCCCAACGACCACGGTAGAGTCACGGGCTAAATCCCGAGCCCCGCTCAAGAGGTTTACCTTGAGTCCCACCCAAGGTCTTTTTGTGGAATCCTCGAAACCACAATCATATTTCATATTTGCTCATCACATAAGCATCTCATGCTTTATCACAAATACATACATCACATATACCATTCATATCTCATATAAATTCAATATCAATATCACTCACATATGAATGGAAAACATCATATATCATAATATATCATACATATCACATATATTCGGGATTTCTCATTGAAGATAACAATATTATCCCGATTCCGTTCATAAACTATACATTTAAAATGTAACGCTCCCCCTACCTGGAATAAAGAATTCCAGCAGCTCCTCAGGCTATATCCAATCACAGTTCAGAAGTTCCGATTGGAATTTCTAACTCTGAACCCATCCAAAGCTTCTTCTACCTAAAAGCCAAGCTTCCACGTGAAAGAGAAGAAGTGAAGATTGGTCTCCTCTTTGATTGATAATTTCCAGTAAAGATTGGAAAAGAAAAGGATTAGAGGTGATGTTTTACACTTTCAAAATTCCAAGCTGATCCAACAGTAGAATTTGATATAAATCGTTCATGAAAAAAAGACGTGAACGAAGTGAAGAAGTACGATACACGCATATTAAGAGATAAGGAAGAAACAAGATATTTAAAAGAAAAGAGGATAGGACAATAGAGAGGGTCTCATACTTAGAAAAATCAAAAAAAAGAATCTGCTAGAATTTAGAAAAATAGAGTGACGTGGAAGAGCCTCAATGATTAAAATAATTATTAATTTCCAACTCTGTTTTAATATTTTGGGCATATCTCTCTTTCCGAGAAAGATTCATCAGAGCCTCTTTCCGTTCAGAATTGCTTCACTCGGAGGAAATTCGCTCGGAAATGTTTCTACATAAAACACTCAGTCATAGCTTTCCTTTCCTCGGAGGTGATCCACTCGGAAAGGTATCACCCGGAGATACCTCATTCAGAAATATCTCACTCGGATATATCTCTACCCGAGTCAAAGACTTTCTTCACTCGAAAATATTTCTCTCGGAAGTACGTCACTCGGAAGTCTTACAACCAAAAGGGTCATTCGGAGTCGAAGTTCAGTCCTCTCGGAAATCTTTCCACTTGGGAATATCACTCGGAGTCGAAGACAATCTCGAAGACGAATCTGAGCACAAGCTCTCGGCAATCTTTAAGACACCCGAGCACGAATTGAATGAAGGGGTTCACCACTTGGATATTTACTTCCCCCAGAAACTATTCACCACTCAGATATTTACTTCCCCCGGAAACTATTCACTCGGAAACGTACTCATTCAAAGTTAAAGTCTTTCTCTATCTAGAAGTACTTCCCCTGGAAAGACTCACTTGGTATGTCTCAATCGGTGCCATACCACACGGGAGTATCGTACTCGGAGACACCCCACTCGGAAAGTTACACTCAACTCGGAGATACCACATTCAGGAATTCACTACTCAGAAACATCTTGGCCCGAGAAGTACTCATTCTAAATCAAAGCTTTTCTTCACTCGGAAGTACTTCTCTCAGAAATGACCCATTCAGAAACGTTTCACTCAGATTTTCCCTCAGAAATGACATATTTGGAAACGTTTCACTCGGATTTTCCTTACTCAAGTGTCTCATTCAGACACAGAGTTTTTCTTCACTCGGAAGTGATTCTCTCAGTCATGCCTCACTCGGAAACATCTTAACTTTACTTCACTCGAAAGTAGTTCTCTCACTCAGAAAGATCTTACTCGAAATCAGATCCTTTTCTTCACTCGGAAAGTCTTATCTCAAACATGATTCACTCGGGAACGTTTCACTCATCCGAAATCAAACTCGAAAATTCTTCACTAATAATGGATATCTGGCGCTTTTTAATTAAAAAGAAACTCCACCGATCCTTAATGAATTATTTTCAAATTTAGGAAGTTACATTTCTCCCCTCCTACAGAGGAGTGGAGAACAGCCACGAATATAGCCATGCACGGCTCTTAACGACCAAAGAATAAACGAAATAAGGGAATTACAATTGGGTTGGATCAGTAGACTCACCTTGAAGTCCCGATCACAGGAATGGGGTTAGGGATGATGGTGTATGGGTGTTCCCTAGTTATGTGGGTGCACCCTAAATTTTTTTTAATGGTGGATGATGGAGCTGTATGTGTGGTCTTTTTTATTTAGGGTGCACCTTAACATATTTTTTTTGTAAAATCTGAAAATGGTTAAAAACAAAAACAAAAATGTTAATAAATTGTATTTTAGTTAGAGTTATAGTTTTATTTTTATGTATGTTTAAATTGATAAGGTTTTAGTTTGATTTTAAAATGTTTTTTAGTTTAGTTTGTATGTATTGTTTAGTTTTTTTGTATAGTTGATAAGTTAAATTTTTGGTTTGTATTTAAATGTATTTGATTAGGGTGTATGTTAATATTTGTTTTGTAAACAAATGAAAATCTGATTATATAAAATCTGATTATATAAATTAGATTTATTTTTTGTGTTAATGTATGGTTTTTTTATTATTAAGTTTTCCATTTAGATTTGGGTTCCGTTTAGAGTAGGCTAAGCGTTATAATTTAACTCCCTCGATTCGGTTTCGTTAAGGGTAATTTTAGTTATAACAACTATATAATGATCCATTACGATTAAGTTATCCGTTTAGAGTTAATTATTGCATTAATATTTTTAAAGTAAATAATTACTTTTTTTTACAATTAAAGAAGGTTTACAATTATTTTTTAAGATAATAACATTTTTTAATAGTTGGAAAAATAATCAGATTTTTCCATAAACTAAAAAAGGTTAACACTACAATAATAAGATTTTTTATTTAATGAGGGATAAGAACCATATATTGGTGAAAATAAAAGTGACTTTATTTTTTTTAAGTGCTAGAAAAAAATAATAACAGTTTTTTTATACTAAAGGGGATAACAATCATGTATTTGTGAAAATAAAAGTGATTAAGTTTTTTTAAAAAGGGTGAAATAATAACTTTTTAAAATGCTAGGAAAAAAATAATGACAGTTTTTTTAAAACTAATGAGAAATAACAATTATATATTTGTCAAAATATAAGTGATTGTCTTTTCTTAAAATGTTTAGAAATTTTTTTTAAAAGGGTTATAAAAATAATAATTAGGGGTTTTTCTAGAGTAGTATGGATAACAACCATAATTTTGAAATCTAAAGTGATTATATTTTTTAAGTAGGGATAACAAATAATAAGTTATTTTTTAGTCATCAAAAAATAATTAGGGGTGTTTTAAACTAATATTGATAACAACCATAATTTTGAAATCTAAAGTGGTTTATTTTTTAAGAAGAGATAACAAATAATAATTTCTTTCTTAGGGTTGAGATAAATATTTTGGTTATTTGTTTAAGGTTTAAATAATAATGATACTGATTATTTGTTTAAGGTATAAATAACAATCATAACCTAATACGTGAATTTTTGTTCTGTGTAATTTTGATTAGACTTAAAATGGATAAGGGGAAAGCACCCATGTCATCTTCAAAAGCAAGTTGGGATAGATATGCGCTAAGGATTTTTGTTGAAGCTGCAATGGAGCAGATTAAAAGGGGACAGCGTAAGGGAACTTCTCTTACAAAACTTGGATGGGAAGGGCTAGAGACGGATTTTAATGTGAATACTGATAGATGTTACTCAAAAGATCAGTTTAAAAATAAATGGGACAACCTAAGGAAGGAGTGGGTGTCGTGGTATAACTTGTTCAAAAATACAACGGGCCTAGGATGAGATAACGAACGCCATACTTTCATTGCGGACGACGAGTGGTGGGATGTGAAGCAGTGGGTATGTGTTTATTCTAACTCGCATTAGAATGTCATTTAATGTAACCTTATTTGTTAAAATTTAGACTAACAATAATCATTATTTGTACAGGAAAACCCTGCCTATCTAAAGTATCGCTACGGGGGGTCTACCATATGCAAAGGACCTAACATATTTGTTTAAAGATAATGTGGCAACCGGTGAATTTGCCTGGGCTCCGTCATGCGGGGTTTTACCAACCTTCAACAGTGGGAATGAATACATCCTTGATCCTGTTGAGGGTCAACAACCGATGTATGAGCAACCTTTGGGGGAGCAATCTTTGGGTGAGCAAGGTTTGGGTGAGGGTTCAGGTGATAGTGAAGATTCAAGTTTTGGTCAAGACCAGCCTGCTGGAGGGGTCTCAAGTGGTTTAGGGTTTAGTGACATTGACTTGAACAGAACATCACAACATACAACGACAACTAAGAGTGGAGAGAAAAGACGGAAGGCTGTTGGGAAACAAAGTAAGAAGAAAACTAGAAGGGATAGCATTGCAATTATCAGTGAGTCAATGGATAATATGGAACGAGTTGTAACTAGTCATACTTCTGTCGTGGTGGGAAAGAAAAAGGATCAGACGCTGTCCATTACAACCACACTACAAATACTCAAACAGATTCCAGAATGTCAACATGATAAGACGTTTAAAGCAAAGTGTATAGTGGTACTTCGAAATGAGGAGAAACGGAGGTGGTTCAACCCGATGGATGACATGGACGAACGACTAGTGTGGCTTCATGTTGAAATTCGCCGGAGGGGTTGTAGGATTTAGATGTGGTAGCAAATGTTGTGATTATAATTTTTGTATAATTAACAATGTTGTATTTTATTGCTTCATCAATATCAAACATCTTGTGTGTTACTTTCATGTTCAATTATATGATTTATCATAATTAAGTGTTTCTTTCAACCGTATTTATACTGATAATATCAATTAACATATTTCAACATTAACAGATATCAAACATGGCATCGAACAGCGGTCAGGGTTCCTCACCACATGCCATGGAGTTACAAATTCTTGCGAGGGGAGGGGGCAACAAGGGTAATTGGGGAATGGGCCATCAACCATGTATACAAAGAAACATGTAGAACTAATGCACTTGGGGGACATGAATGAGTCCAAGAGATACTTGATGGCAACGACACAAGATGTCACGAAATGTTCAGAATGAGTAAACACATCTTTTTAGGCCTGTGTCACAAATTAGTTGATCATGGCCTGACTCCTACATCTCGCATTGGAGTACATGAAATGGTGACAATGTTTTTGCACACAGTCGGACGTGTGTGGGGAACAGGGTCATACAAGAAAGATTTCAACATTCCGGTGAAACAGTTAGCCGACAATTCCACCATGTATTACAAGTGTGTGTGTCCTTGTCAATGGAGATCGTCAGGCCTTTAGATCCTACTTTTACGCACGTCTCCCCAAAAATATGTGATAGTTGGAGATACTGGCCTTTCTTCAAAGATTGTATTGGAGCCATTGACGACACTCATATACCGCGTCGTACTAGCTACGCTTTCTACACGGTTCATTGGCAAGAAAGGTTATACATCACAAAATGTGATGGCCGCTTGTGACATGGAAATGTGTTTTATTTTTTCACTACCCGGATGGGAGGGATCCACCCACGATGCCCGGGTGTTTAACGACGCAGTGACTAACCCATATTATGGATTCCCACATCCGCCCCCAGGTATGGTTTTCTTGTCCCTACATGTGTATATTTATTTCTATTGGCCTTCACATGTATGAATATATTGATGAAGTACTTTCTTTCATGTAACAGGTAAATACTATTTGGTAGACAGTGGCTATTCAACACCGATGGGATATCTGAGTCCTTATCGATGTGAAAGATACCATCTTCCAGACTTTAGACGGGCACGGGATTTTCAAAACAACAATGAAGTCTTCAACTATTTACATTTAAGTCTACGAAGCACAATCGAACGTACCTTCGGTGTTTGGAAGAACAGATTTGGCATGCTTCGACATATGCCCGCCTACAGCTATGAAACCCAAGTTTACTTGGTTTGTGCAACAATGGGAATCCATAACTTTATTCGGAGATGCAACCTTCCAGACGCTGAGTTTGACAATGAAAATACAAGTGACAACAACTCTATGGGAGCGCAACATCGGCCATAACTTCTAGTTGAGAATGAAGTTTATACGACTTCATCGCCGGGAATGAATGTTGTTCGCGATTCAATTAGAGACCAAATTGTAGCTGTTAGAGTTGTATAAATCTTTACTTAATATTTTTACAATGTATAAATTAAACCATAATTTAATTTCCTTTCCATCTTATATATAAAATCAACTACTTTGTATGTATAAAGGTCAATTAATCTATTTGTTAAAAAAATAACGTAACTTGTTAAATCAAAAGAATCTAATTTGTTAAAAACTACATTCTAATTATACATAATATCATATAATTTGAATAACAATAATATATCTTGGTAAAAAATTAATCTACTTTGTTAAAAATATATTCTATTTTCTTAAAACAATAATCTATCGTTGTGAATTTTTATAAATTATCTATTTTAAAAGTAATCTATTTTTAAAAAATAACCCTTACTAGGTCTGATAAGGAATTTTTAAAATAAAATTGAGAATTTTAAAATATATTTAATGTCTATAAAAATAATTAAAAATGATATTTAAAATAATCTATTTTGTTAACAAAAAAATCTTATTATACATAATATCATCTATATATATATTTACAATTGTTCAATTAAAATATATTTACATTATTAATATATATACATATTTAATATATTTTTTACTAATATCTTTTTTGGTAATTTCCCATTAAACCACCATTTACCTAACCCAACTTTTTCTCTAACCAAACACAATCACTACTTCTCAACCCACTTTTACCCAACCAAACTTTTTTACATCCAAACACAACTCCGTTTACAAGACACCAGTTTTCTCAACCAAACAAACCCTAAATCCTCCTGTAAACGGAGTTTTGACTGTCTCAAACGTGAATAAATTTTTTCATTTCCCTAACTTCATTTCTTCAACTACAAACCAAACACATGTTTGACTCGAAACCGAATAAGCTATTTCTATATATATATATATATATATATATATATATATATATATATAATAAACGCTCTCTCAAATATCTAATTGACTAATTCATCAGTCTTCCACAGACCGCCTTCGCTCAATTTAATTACTTGACTCCTGCATTGAGACTGATCTAGCATTTTCTCAATTAACGTTATGAGTTGTGAAATTCCCTGGGGTAAAGCTTTCGTTCATTTCTGCATCGGCACTATATTGATAAAGATAAGAAAATCAATGCGTATCAAGTGGATCTATAGTGCATGCAAAAAGATTATTCTTTTAAGCAAGGCGAAGAACACAAGAGGTAGGGGGAATTATTTTTATTTAAGTCTCTATCCAAAATTCTAAAAATTCGTCTTAATAGAGTTACATATGTTGCCTCACATTTATGCACCTTCCGTCTCTCTCGGTGAGAAGAAATAGGTGGCATTTCCCCCTCACATATGTGGCCTCACATTTATGCACCTTCCATTCATAATTCATCCTTCACATCGCTAATGGCATCAGAACTTGAGGTTGCTTTCTGGAGCTTGAATGGGATTGATGCATGTTTCTTGAGGAACTTATAGAGGTCTACCACTGTTCGATCTTCGTCAAAACTAATCTGCAAACACAATTAACAAATTATATTTCGATCACCCAATGATAAAGCATAATCAGATCTCATATTTCTAGAATAGCAGAATTGATCAAATGTGTACTCTTGTTTAATATTCACATACAGGATCAGAACTCTTGTTTCTTGCTGGGAAGAAGAGAAGAGTAGGGTAGCCATTGCTCTGCAGAGTGAAAACAAATCAAAATTGATCAATAAATTTTCACATCTTTCATTTCCCAGTATTCATCACGTCATCAAAGGTGTAACGGAATCTGAAATCAAGCTTGATTGACAATTCAAAACCAAGGATGAGTTGAACCAAAAACCATTTCCTGATAATAACTATAGCATGTACCACAAGCTTGCAGTTAAGATTTGGGTTTACCTTTGCCCTGGGATGCTCATTTCCTAGTCCATTCATCTTGGCTATTACAAGAGAATCAATACCACGAAGATGTTTTGCAAGCTTGTTGTATATTGGTTCTAGATCTATGCAATGCCCACACCAGGGAGAATAAATCTGATTCCAACAAGCATTAAAACTAACACAAACAAGGTGAATTGCATATACAACTAACAAATTAAAAGGGTTAAAACTGTGTGCACCTCAAGCAGAACATCCTTTGATTCATCCAAGACTATTTCTTCAAAATTTTTCCCAACAACTATTTTCACATCACCATCATTCTATCACCAAGTTAGCAAAAATCCCGTTAGACCTGAAAAAACAAGTTAATAGGACATGATTGATGCCAGAATATTGGAATAACTTACACTTTCAGGAACTGGATGTGACTTGAAAAAAAGTTTTAATTTGTCTTCAAGGAAATCTTCCCCAAATGCCTGCAAAAAATTGAAGATTTGAAATTTAGTCAAAATATTACTTTCAAACCAAATTAAATGATGGAAAAGTATTATGCACATCCCTAATATGGTGGTAAAATTAACAGAACCCGAAGGAAGAAGGGAGAAAATAGTACCTTAATTTTGTCAACAGTCAGCTCTCCATCATGCAAAAACTTCTTTCCATCAAAAAATCCAGTGAATGCAAGTACCTATAATGGAAATTTCACTGGTTATGCTTCCAAATGATTTAAAGGATGTAATATGTTGATGCCATGAATTTCACTGGGAAAAAGGAAACAATTACTTTTGGATCACTCCCAGTCTCACTGATACCAAATACATCTGCTGTCACTCTCTTACCATCATCTTCGTTATCCAGTTCAAGATATATGCAAATCAACTGCAACGGATAATTGTATACACAGTAAATCAGTATCAAAAGCAAATACCTCTTTAAAAGGACAACAGGATAAATTATATGAGATTTTTATCAGTAGAATATAGAAATAAAGTTTTATAATTTTCTATATATAATATGGTATATGGAAATTTTTATCAGTAAAATGTAGCAAAACCAGAAAGAGAGAACAAATTTCAGATATCATCATCATGCACAAGTCGGATGCTAAACTAAACTGTAATAATTAACAAATACGAACAGGAATCGGGATCATTGCTTATACCAGGACATACACCTATAGACTATTTATAAAATATAAGAAGTTTATAATTGGTCAGGTTTAAACGAGTTTGGCCAATCTAAATAAGCAAGGTTTTACATCTAGTTTTTATGAAAAATAATTAATTCCATTTTATTTGAACTGTTCTGAATTCTGAGGTAAAAGGAAAATGCAAAACTAGTCTAGAGAAAGATAGAATAACAGTGAGAATTAATAGCCTGTATGAAAATATACCTTTCCCTTGAAAGATTTTGCCACTTCTTGGAATACTGGGATGAGCTTCGCTGAATCATTTTTAGTTGCAAACAGCAACAGCTAAAAACGAAGTTTCAAACACCCAGCAATATTATCAACAAACGAAGTTTCAAACACCCAGCAATATTATCAACAATGTTTCTTTTAAGAGATAACAATATAATACGATGCAAGTATATAAATACCTACATAGTTGTATATCGGCGTTTGAAAGAGTGATTGAGCACTTTTACTTTCATAATCTGTAACCAAAGGAAGCTTGTTTAAGAAGACAAAGTCTGCTATTGCTGACGTAACAAATTGGCCATCTGCAGCGACAGGATGAAAATACAGTCAAGTTTGCACAGGGGAAAATACATCAAGTTTTGGGCAAGTAAGGGGAGTATGAGAAATTAGACAAACCAAAGTGGTTCAGTTTCTCCTCCTCTTTCTTGATGAGGATCAAAGCCGGGCGCACAACATCGGGGTCAATATGGAAAAGCTTCGCCACATCAGGATTCACAGTTTGATAAAAATTGACATCATCCTCAAGTCTTGAAGCAGCAGCAAGCTCCTCACTCTCAGGACCCTGCAATATATTAGGTGTCGCAAGATTAATTACTCATAAATAACAACAAACAATTTCATATAGCCAACAATAAGGGGCCGTTTTGTTTGAAAAAATGTTTCATAGTTTGTCTGTTTCATATTTTCACTTATTGTTTTCACCATTTCATGAATCCCTGTGCAAATTTTGGAAAGAATAACAGTTTTGTAATTAAAACTAAATACAAAAAATGAAAATAGAACATCAACAATGGTAAATGCCCTTATATTCCAACACCTTCAGCTTCAATATGGAAACCAAACGCAAGCAAGTAATCGTATCACGATGAACACGAGACGATGAAAACATCAACTCTGCAAACCAATTTAAAATGGACTGGTTGCATTTGATAATCCGTCCAAGTAGATCCAACCAACTAACGAAAAAAAGTAACAAAAAAATAGCAAGATGGGTGAAACAGAGAAGAACAAGTACTTACAACTAATGAGTTGAGGAATCCCAAAACAAGTCTAGGTTGGTCGGTCAAAATGCGTTGAGCCTCTTCCAACGTAGTAACGTTGCGTACATGACTAGGTCCTATCTTCTTCTCAATCCAGGTCACTATAGCATCTCTGCATTGCAATCAAATTGGAAAAGGAATAATGAGATCCGTGAAATTTTCATAGTGACAAAGAAAAGAAAGGAAAAGAGAGTGTGCGCGTTACTTGGTCAAGGGACCCTGAAAAGGCTTGTAATGAACGCCGTCGACGAAGAAATGTAAAGTGGGGAAAACCTGAACATTAAACTGGTGAGCCAAAGCATTGTCATCCACCGTAGCTAAAATGACATTTTGGTCCTTCAATTTGGTGGCAGCGGCGGCGTACTCCGGAGCCATGCCCTCGCAGTAACGACAGGTGGGAGCGGGAGCGTGGAATAGGACCATGACGAAGCGGTTGTTGTTGACGATATCGGTGAAGTTGTTTTCCTTCAAAACGACGACGTCCTTGTGGTCGACCTCGCGCGGTCTGTAGTCGGAGAAGGCGTCATGGTGGGAGGGGGAGGGGGTTCCTTCGAGGCCTTGGAGGTAGATGAGATCTTCATCTTCATCTTGTGCGTGTGAGAGGGTGAAAGAGAAAGATGAGAAGAGAAGAAGGGTTGCGAGGAAGAGCTGAAGAAGAAGGAATCGCATTGTGGAAGCAGAGAGTGGGAGAAACCAAGGTTGACTCTTGAAGGAAATGGATATCTATCTTCTCTACGATAAGATGCCATTTCAGCCATTGGCTGTTATAAACCTCGTGCGACGCATGGCCCCTTCTACAAATTTTTTATTCATTGTAATAAACCACGTGACCCATGCGATGCATGGCACCTTTTGAAATAAATCTACAAATGTATAAGTGCTCTCTAAGTATAAAATATTTACTCAATACTTGAGGTAAGTTCTTTTAGTCTGGTTCATAGTTACTCATTACCATATACTTTATTTGGGGGAGAGATTAAGTTTTAAGAAATAATGAATGGTCTTATCAATACATAAATTTATATCTTTCATTCCTATTTGATAGAGAAGAATGTCATGATCATGAAATCATAAATCTCAACTTTGTCTATGAAGAGGGGATTTAATCATATTAATGTTTATAATGATTTTTTATAATACTAATTAATAAGGTCATACATAAGCTACAATAGCAATCATGTGTTGGTATTATATTCAACACATCATCATTTTTAATCGTTAGATTTAAAATTAAAACAAATCAATAAATTTGATTAATTATTGATCACTTGAAGAGCTGGTCATTTTTATTTTCAAGTAAAACCCCTTTCACTCATGGTTTCACTTGTCACTCCCTTCCCTTCATTTAGAAACCTTTAGTCTTCTTTTCTCCTTTAACCCTTTCTTTCTTCTCTAACTTTTTCTTTCTCATTTAACCTTCTTCTCCTTCTTCCAGCCATTGTTCATTAAAAAGTATGCAAGTGGCGGGGCAGGGAGGGGTGTGGCGGTGGAAGAAAATAGTTGGTGTAGAGAAGCAAAAGGTAGAATGATGCGATGGCATAGGAGAAATGAGGGTGGTGCGACATAATGGTAAAGGAAAACATGATGGTATAGTGTAGTGGTGGGGGAAAACATAAGGTGACAATGATTACATAATAAGAACATTGCGTGATTTTTGTTAATGTCGTTGGGAAACACTCATTAGTCATTAGGATAATGCATGGTTACTCGGGGAATTATATGATTATAAGGGATAGTTGTCATTGGGAAAGGCTTATTGAAACTAGAATTAAAATAGATTTCTAACCTCATTTATCTAAATAAAGCTTGAGGGGTTAGTTGCTAAAAGAACCTGTTTGAATAATGAATCACTGAGTTTTTGTTAAAGTTGTCAAGGGATTAAGATTTTAGGAGAATTTAAACTTTAGATTCTATTTGATAAAGAATTAAGTTTAGCAAATTGTCTGTTGTATTAATATGTCAAATTGCAAGTATACATGACACGATATACATAGTTCTTTGAGAAGTGAAACGAAACTTAAATCATAATGTTATTTGTATTTGATTATTTTCTTGTATTTTTATTTGTTATAAACCATTTTTAGAACCAACCAACCAACTCATAAATTTGCGTTTATTGTCTTTTTAGTTCTTACTTCGCAAAGTTACTTTTACAATTTGCTATGTTATCTAACAAGTTCATGTGAATCTTAATAAACCTATTTGGGTGTCGATATTAGGTCCATATCAATATTTTAATTTAATATTATGATTTATTTCCCTAAAATAGAATGTTGTAATTAGTATAATTAGTGAATAATCATTTAAGTTTTACACACATCAACATATTGTAATCTTTTCAATTTCAATTATTTCTTATCTTTCATATATATATATGATCCGGTCCCAACATCGGCCCCAAGAGCATGGTTTTAATGCTTTGCCAGATCAGCATTTCGAACAGAAGAAGTACGTTTCAAATCCCTTATAATTACTCTTATACGGAGTACATACCTTAAAAACGTACTCACCACTCCGCCAAGAAAGCGATTTAGTTAGGCGGAATATGTCACATCTTATTGTGTAAGTATCTTTTAAACGAAGTGTATGACCAAAAGGACATTCATGTGACTCCGCCAAGTCATGTAACTCCGCCAAGGCATGTGACTCCGCCAAGGTATGTTACTCCGCCAAGGCTTACTACTTCGCCAAGGCCTATTACTTCGCCAAGGCCTATTACTCCGCCAGGGCGGAAAGTATTAAAAACTTGTACACATGTACATAAAGCACTTCCAGTGCAGACTACTCCGCCAAGCCATAGGCTTAACACAGGTGGAATACCGAAATCCTCATATTGCGAGCGAGCCCATACTTATAACCCAGGCACGAGATTGACTCTGTCTTGAGAGGTTGAAAATGGGAAACACGCTATCACGCATAAGAGGGAATAACAAAATAAAATAATGAAGCATTAACGCTTTCCAAGTAAGTGGAAATACCCACTACAGTGATAGTGCTTGTAAACGGCGCATGGGCCCACTACCTTTCTTGCATTATGCCTGAAAACGAGGAATGGGTCCTACCAATAATAGAGCACCAATAACAGGTATATAAACTTCAGCAAAAAGGTATATTGGAGAGACCCTTAATTCTGAACCTTACACTTATACTTACATAATTCTCTTAGATTTGCTTTCTAAGTCTAAACGGTATTTCAAAATACTGACTTGAGCGTTGCAGGTACAACCACCAATTGTGTCAAGGCAAGGGAGGCTATTCTAGGCGGACTACTACACCGCCACAGAGTGCATTGTACTACGTCCCTATATGCAAAAGTACTCCATATTTGTATCTGTACAAAGACCTTCCCGTATCAGATTTCATATTACGTATACATTTTGAATTGTTTGACAATCACACCTTTACACCCCCAGTAAAGAACAGTTCATTGGACTTGTTCTTCTTAACAGAAACTTTCACGAAACTCATTCTAAAATAGAGTCCATCCTCTTTGGCGGAGTCAGCAAATGCCCTAAAGTTAACAATTTTCGGCTCCGCCCGAAGGGTGACAAAGCCCATTCCGCCAATCCTCACGTTCACCCGCCTCATTATGCGGCAAAAAGCAAAAAACAACGCCACAGTAGGCGTAAACTCCAAATGCTCCGCAAGCACTTCAAAACTTCAAACTATACCCCATCCATTAGGGTGCAGCTGAGAGGGGGCGCAATCCAGAAACCTAAGAACGCCCATCTGGAATTTATTCAAAGGAAATCGCACCCCTAATTGAGTAAAAAGGATATCATACATATACAAGGTACGTTCATCCTGAGGGCGATGGCAGATGCGTTCAAACGTCTTCGGCGAACGAACAATAAACCTCTTCTTAAATTTATCATCCGCCCAGACAGGCACCGACAACTCCATCACCCCGCCACTCGTTGTTGCATGACGCGAAGAAGCTTCCCTAACGTCTGCCTCAACCCAACAATAAGGATCAGTCTGGAGCATCTTTTCCCAATCTAACCCGTGGAGCACAACGTTTTGGCATTCTGCCATCGTTCTCACTTGTACCTGAGGTGTACCTCCTACTATAAATGAATGTACAGCATTACTAAAACACTCCACGCTGCTGTAAAATGTTGAATCCCTCCCAATATAGAAGCCCCCATCTTCACTCTCAATATCAGAAAACATAGGTTGAACAGATACCCTAGGGCACGACTCCGATTCTTTTCCTCTCATCCTCGTTTCAATAAACACACATATAAAGAAAACAAAACCAACCTAATCACAACGAAAACAGAGAACAGAGGAAGAAGGAAGTTACCTTAAATCTCTGAAGAAATGATGAAGAACTGGCAACAAGAAACGACTCGCAAGGAAGCACCACGATTTCTAAGCAGCGTTCAAAAGGCAGTTCAAACACTAAAACGAAGAGTTAAAAATGAAGCAAAACATTTCCTCTCCTAAGAGTTTACCTATTTATAGGCATGGCTTGGGGGGAAACAAGCGAAGCCTCGAAAATTTTAGAAATGCACCTATGGCCATTGGATGAATCATAATGATGTTCCATTAATTCTGAGACCGTTAGATGAATCTCAAGGCAGGCATTTCCTGGGCCGTATTTTCAAAATCCAAGGCCCATGGTAATAACCTCGAAAACGTATTCCAACTGCCATCCCACGCATTTATGTCCCATCATTGGAACGACAATCGTTACAAGGGCATACATGGCAATGAGAGATTGAAACGGCAAAACGCAGTTTCGAGGCGCTTTGATGACAGGCGTGGCAAGTAACGACAAAAAACAATAAATGTATGAAAACACTTGTCCGTAAATCCGGAACTAGTAAACGCCGCCTAAACCCATGCCTATAAAAGCTAAACGTAACAAAGTGTTATAGCTTATTAAAGCGACTCCGCTAGTCACTCTAATAAGCTAGGGGGCAGATGATCCGGTCCCAACACCGGCCCCCAAGAGCATGGTTTTAATGCTTTGCCAGATCAGCATTTCGAACAGAAGAAGTACGTTTCAAATCCCTTATAATTACTCTTATACGGAGTATATACCTTAAAAACGTACTCACCACTCCGCCAAGAAAGCGATTTAATTAGGCGGAATATGTCACATCTTATTGTGTAAGTATCTTTTAAACGAAGTGCATGACCAAAAGGACATTCATGTGACTCCGCCAAGTCATGTAACTCCGCCAAGGCATGTGACTCCGCCAAGGTATGTTACTCCGCCAAGGCTTACTACTTCGCCAAGGCCTATTACTCCGCCAGGGCGGAAAGTATTAAAAACTTGTACACATGTACATAAAGCACTTCCAGTGCAGACTACTCCGCCAAGCCATAGGCTTAACACAGGTGGAATACCGAAATCCTCATATTGCGAGCGAGCCCATACTTATAACCCAGGCACGAGATTGACTCTGTCTTGAGAGGTTGAAAATGGGAAACACGTTGTCACGCATAAGAGGGAATAACAAAATAAAATAATGAAGCATTAACGCTTTCCAAGTAAGTGGAAATACCCACTACAGTGATAGTGCTTGTAAACGGCGCATGGGCCCACTACCTTTCTTGCATTATGCCTGAAAACGAGGAATGGGTCCTACCAATAATAGAGCACCAATAACAGGTATATAAACTTCAGCAAAAAGGTATATTGGAGAGACCCTTAATTCTGAACCTTACACTTATACTTACATAATTCTCTTAGATTTGCTTTCTAAGTCTAAACGGTATTTCAAAATACTGACTTGAGCGTCGGAGAATAATTGCAGGTACAACCACCAATTGTGTCAAGGCAAGAGAGGCTATTCTAGGCGGACTACTACACCGCCACAGAGTGCATTGTACTACGTCCCTGTATGCAAAAGTACTCCATATTTGTATCTGTACAAAGACCTTTCCGTATCAGATTTCATATTACATATACATTTTGAATTGTTTGACAATCACACCTTTATACCCCCAGTAAAGAACAGTTCAATATATATATATATATATATATATATATATATATATATACACACCTAAAACCTCATAATTCCAACTATTATAATCTTTACTATATGGTTTGTCTAACTTATGTAATCTTGCGCATGATAAAAGATCAAAAGTAAAGTTATTGTATTAAAATTTATGTTGAAATTATTTAGAAATCAATGTGAGTTGATATTAATGATGTTTTAAAATGAAAACTTTCTATTTGTTTTCTTATTATAATCACATGTCTCTAATTTCAATTAAGGATTTTATCATATTAATTTAAATGAAAAATATGGTTATAAAATTATAACACCATTCTTATACGAACATGATATATTAGATAGTGAACATATACTTATTCTCAACAATGAGAATTGTTATCATAATAGATATTCAAACCCAAAAAGGTATCGCGGTCAATACTTAGTGTAAATTTAAAGTATTGAGAGCAAGATTTGAACATCATAAAAAAAATCTAAAAACAAATGGTGAATTTTATCTTTTTTTTATCAAGTGGAAATAATAAGAAGCAAAATAAGAAAAGCTAACCCCTATAGAACACTACCTCCATGCTATCAACAAGCAACTAAGGGTCAAGACTGAAAAGGGCGTTTATTGCTCACTCCCTTATTCTTGCAACATATGCTCCAACTTCAAGATCTAACGACTATGAATGAGCTTTTGAATGTCTCGAGAATAGCACCATATTGGTGTCGTCAAGAAAACTCGGCTAAAACAAGTTGAACATTCATCAAGGAATCACCATGATAGATTACCTTCCTCAAACCTCCATCCCAAAGACAGTTTGAGCCCATTTCAACACCCCAACAACTCAGCTAGCAATGATGGCCCCTCGAACACTGCCTTAGTCCTGACCCAAAAAAAACACTGCCTTAGAAAAGCCTTGTAGCTAGTGACCTAAGGGGTTTCAAATAGTACCACCAACCCCTTCCAACTCATTAAGCATAGTAGAATAACACTACCTACACCAATTGGTCAAGCTTTCTAAACTTCTAAAATAAAACATCCAATTCTTGAATGAATAATTTTGTCTAACCAGATACCCCAATTGAGCACTTCTTCATTACATGTCTTCTAAAGCATTCAAGCACATACCAAAACAACTTCCCCCACCTAACATCCTTAGCTAGGAATAACCAATCCACCAAGTCAAGAGAAAATATATTAAGCTTAGTCAAAGCACCCGCTTGATCCCAAATCCACCAACTTCTAACACAGCCCCAAAGGCAATGAATAATATATTCAACTTCATTGCAACAATGGCAAACACTACTTGAACTCAAATTTTGATGTACCCTAAAAGATTTCACAAGTAAAATTCCTAACACAACAGAAATCTAAATTTTAATTTTACAAAAACATCATAAAAACCTAACAACCTATAAAATGAGAATTCAAAAGATATAACAAACTTAGACTAGAGAAAGTAAGAAAAAAAGGAAAACAAGTTGTTGAAAGTCCCACATCATCTACCTCATTATATTTCGTATGATTTAAATACTTGTTAAACAACACCAACCATAACCAATTGGTTTTGGAATGTAACCTTTAACACTGTATTAAAGGTACAACTCGAAATCAAATCAGCTATTTCAATATAAAAAAATAGTTGTCTCAAACAGTGTTAAAAAAACCGGTTCAGACCGGCCGGTCGAACCGGTCGGACCGGTAACCGGTGACCCAACCGGTCCAAACCCTCAATCAGATCGGAAATGTAGTTGGCCCGGTGTGACCCGGGTTGAACCGGCCGGTTTTCTAAAAAACCGGTGACCCGGTGGTTGAACCGGTCTAATAAATTTTGTATTTTTTATTTTTTTATTTATATAGCATATAAATGACGGTTTGTGCAATTCGTAATGCTTAATTAAAAAATTAAAAAATCAATGCCTATTTCACGTGCTACAGCAGGTGCACTTTAACTTTCTTTCTTTTTATCAATTTTTAATCTTTCTTTTCTATTTCTTTTTATATTATCAACTTATTTCACGAAAGGCAATTAGGATTCAACAGAGCAAAGTAAACTTTTCTTTTCTCATTTCTCCAGCATATAACGTCAAACTACAAATCGCCTCTTTATTATTCAATTGAATGAATATATCTATGTATCTATATTTTAAAAATGTGATTAATTTGGGAGAATAAAATTATTTTATGAAATTTGGTACTTTGCTTTCATTAGGTATTTTCATTTAGAGTATGAAATACTTAAAACTTAAAATATATATATATATAGTATTTTTTATTTTTTAAATAAACTAAGTCAACCGGTTCAACCAATGAGTCAACCGGTTCGACCATTAACCCATTGACCCAGTACCTAGACCGGTTCGATCACCGGTCCGGTTTTAATAACACTGGTCTCAAATATCTAATTGACTAATTCATCAGTCTTCACAGACTGCCTTCGCTCAATTTAATTCCTTGTCCTCGGCATTCTGAGTGGATGTATGATTCTAGTCGAAAGCCCTAATCCATTAATCACAAAAGAAACGCATCAGTACAAGCGGATATTGATCCTGCAAGTGAGGTGGCTCTCCATACTACCTACAGAGGTCGCTTGGGAGCAAATCCTGCATTGAGACTGATTTCTAGCATTTTCTCAATGAAGGTTATGAGTTGTGAAATTCCCTGGGGTAAAGCTTTCGTTCATTTCTGCATCGGCACTATATTGAATATTGATAAAGATAAGAAAATCAATGCGTATCAAGTAGATCTATAGTGCATGCAAAAAGATTATTCTTTTAAGCAAGGCGAAGAACACAAGAGGTAGGGGAATTATTTTTATTCAAGTCCCATCCAAAATTCTAAAAATTCGTCTTTATAGTGTTACATATGTAGCCTTACATTTATGCACCTTTCCCTCTCTCTCAGTGAGAAGAAATAGGTGGCATTTCCTCCTCACCATTCATAATTCATCCTTCACATCGCTAATGGCATCAGAAGTTGAGGTTGCTTTCTGGAGCTTGAATGGGATTGATGCATGTTTCTTGAGGAACTTATAGAAGTCTACCACTGTTCGATCTTCGTCAAAACTAATCTGCAAACACAATTAACAAATTGTATTTCGATCACCTAATGACACAGCATAATCAGATCTCATATATTTCTAGAATAGCAAAATCGATCAAATGTGTACTCTTGTTTAATATTCACATACAGGGTCAGAACTCTTGTTTCCTGCTGGGAAGAAGAGAAGAGTAGGGTAGCCATTGGTCTGCAAAGTGAAAACAAATCAAAATTGATCAATAAATTTTCACATCTTTCATTTCTCAGTACTCATCAAGTGATCAAATATATAATGATCTGAAATCAAGCTTGATTGACAATTCAAAACATAGGATGAGTTGGACCAAATACCATTTCACTGATGATAACAATAGCAAGTACCACAAGCTTGCAGTTAAGATTTGCGTTTACCTTTGCCATGGGATGCTCATTTGTTATTCCATTCATCTTGGCTATTACAAGAGAATCAATACCACGAAGATGTTTTGCAAGCTTGTTGTATATTGGTACCAGTGTTAAGCAATGTTCGCACCAGGGAGAATAAATCTGATTCCAACAAGCATTGAAACTAACATGAACAAAGGGTAGGTGCAAATATAACTAACAAATTAAAAGGGTTAAAATTGGGTGCACCTCAAGCAGAACATCCTTTGATTCATCCAAGACTATTTCTTCAAAATTTTTCCCAACAACTATTTTCACATCACCGTCATTCTATATCACCAAGTTAGCAAACATGTTAGACATGAAAAAACAAGCTGATAACACGTGATTGATGCCAGAAAAACTGAACAACTTACACTTTTAGGAATTGGATCTGACTTGAAGAAGCGTTTCAGTTTGTCTTCAAGGAAATCTTCCCCAAATGCCTGTGAAAAAATGAAGATTTGAAATTTAGTCAAAATATTACTGTCAAACCAAATTAAATGATGGAAAAAGCATTCATGCACATCCCCTAATATGGTAGCAAAATTAACAGAACCCTAGGCAAGAAGGGAGAAAATGGTACCTTAATTTTATCAACAGTCAGCTCTCCATCAAGCAAAAACTTTTTTCCATCAAAAAATCCAGTGAATGCAAGTACCTATAATGGAAATTCTACTTGTTACACTTCCAAATGATTTAAAGGATGTAATATGTTGATGTCATGAATTCCACCGGTAAAGAAGAAACAATTACTTTTGGACCACTCCCAGTGTTACTGATACCAAAGTAATCTACCATTGCCGTTCCAACATCCTTGTTATCCGTTTCAACATATATAAAAATCAACTGCAACAGATAATTGTATACACAGTAAATCAGTATCCAAAGTAAATACCCCTCTACACTAGCAGATAAATGATATAAGATTTTAACCGTAAAATATAGAATTTTTTTTTATTATTTTGTATATATAAAATGGTATATGGAATTTTTTATCAGTAAAATGTAGCACAACCAGAAAGAGAGAACAAATTTCAGATATCATCATCACCAACCAAAGTCTAATAATTTAACAAATAACAAATAGGAACAGGAATCAGGATCATTCCTTATACCAGGACATACACCTATGGACTATTTATAAAATATAAGAAGCTCATAATTGATCAGGTTTAAACTAGTTTGGCCGATCTACATAAGCAAGGCTTTACATCTAGTTTCTATGACAAATAATTAATTCCATTTTATTTGAACTGTTCTGAATTCTAAGGTAAAGGCATATGCAAAATTAGTCTAAAGAAAGAATAATATAACAGTGATAATTAATAGCCTGTATGAAAATATACCTTTCCCTTGAAAGATTTTGCGGCTTCTTGAAATACTGGGATGAGCTTTGCTGACTCATTTGAAGTCGCAAACAGCAACAGCTAAAAAAGAAGTTTCAAACACGCAGCAAAATTATCAACAATGTTTCTCTTAAGAGGTAACAATATAATAAGATGCGCCCTGCACATATATAAATACATACGTGTCTGTCTACCGCATTTTGAAAGAGTGATGGAGCACTTTTACTGTTAAAAACTGTTACCAAAGGAAGCTTGTTGGAGAAGACAAAGTCTGCTATTGCTGACTTAACAAATGGGCCATCTGCAGATAGGATCAAAATACATCAAGTTTGCAGAGAGGAAAATACATCAAGTTTTGGGCAAGTGAGATAACTATGAGTAATTAGACAAACCAAAGTGGTTCAGCTTCTCTTCCTCTTTCTTGATGAGGATCAAAGCCGGGCGTTTAACATCGGGGTCAATATGTAAAAGCTTTGCCACATCAGGATTCACAGTTTGATAAAAAATGACATCTTCCTCAAGTCTTGCAGCAGCAGCAAGCTCCTCACTCTCAGGACCCTGCAATACATTATGTGTCGCAAGATTAATAACTACAATCAACAATTTTATAAATTCAACTATCAACTCTATTAGAAAATAGCAAACCTAACTCAACCTAAAAACAGAAAATGACGCTATAACTTAACTCAAAAAATAACTCATGAGTTAAGGTATTCCTTGGCAACTAGATGTGGAACTTATCGTGTCACACACCTCACGTCTAAGACTAAATGTCCACTGCGTGTGAAGTTTATAGGAATAGACATCTATATGTGACCTAGCATTTGAAATGGTCAGAGTGTGATACCATATTAGAAAATAATTGACTTAACTCAAGTAAAAAGCTAGCTCATGAGTTAAGGTTTAATTCAAACCTTGTAAAAAGTATTCTGATCATATACATGTGGGGTTAGTGCATCTTAACAATCTTCATCCGGGAAACAAGCATAATCAAAAAATCATATCACGCTGAACACAACATGATGCAAACATAAACTCTACAAACCAATTTAAAATGGACTGGTTGCATTTGATAATCCGTCCAAGTAGATCCAACCAAACAACGAAAAAAAAGTAACAAAAAATAGCAAGATGGGTGAAACAGAGAAGAACAAGTACTTACAACTAATGAGTTGAGGAATCCCAAAACAAGTCTAGGTTGGTCGGTCAAAATGCGTTGAGCCTCTTCCAACGTAGTAACGTTGCGTATAAGACTAGGTCCTATTTTCTTCTTAATCCACGTCACTATAGCATCTCTGCATGGCAATCAAATTGGAAAAGGAATAATCAGATCCGTGAAATTTTCATAGTGACAAAGAAAAGAAAGGAAAAGAGAGTGTGCGCGTTACTTGGACAAGGAACCCTGAAAAGGCTGGTAATGAACGCCGTCGATGAAGAAATGGAGAGTGGGGAAAGCCTGAACATTAAACTGGTGAGCCAAAGCATTGTCATCCACCGTAGCTAAAATGACATTTTGGTCCTTCAATTCGGTGGCAGCGGCGGCGTAATCAGGAGCGACGACCTCGCAAAGACGACAGGTGGGAGCGGGAGCGTAGAATTGGACCATGACGAAGCGGTTGTTGTTGACGATGTCGGTGAAGTTGTTTTCCTTCAAAACGACGACGTCCTTGTGGTCGACCTCGGGTGGTTTGTAGTCGGAGAAGTCGTCGTGGTGGGAGGGGGAGGGGGTTCCTTCGAGGCCTTGGAGGTAGATGAGATCTTCATCTTCATCTTGTTCGTGTGAGAGGGTGAAAGAGAAAGATGAGAAGAGAAGAAGGGTTGCGAGGAAGAGCTGAAGAAGAAGGAATCTCATTGTGGAAGCAGAGAGTGGGAGAGACCAAGGTTGACTCTTCAGCCATGCCTTTATTTTATTCGTTGTTATAAATGTTCGTGCGACGCATGGCACCTACTACAAATTTTTTATTCGTTGTAATAAACCACTTTGAAAATAAATCATTGGAGGCTATGACAAATATTTATTCACGGGTGAAGTAAGCTCTTTTGTTTTAGTTTATGGTTTCTCAGGTATACGGGTTCGCATCTAGGGAGAGATTAAGCTTTAACAAATAATGAATGATCTTATTAATGTATAAATGTATAACTTCCTTTCTTATTTTCGATCTTGAGAATACAAATTCCAAATTTATTTATGAAGAATGGATCTAATTATGTTTATAGTGATTTGTTTATATATAATACTAATTGATAAGGCCACGTGTAAGGTGCAATAACAATTATGTCTTGGTCTTGTACCCATTACATCATCATTTTCAACAATTAAATTT
Organism: Clitoria ternatea; assembly: GCA_037962975.1. Lineage (NCBI taxonomy): Eukaryota > Viridiplantae > Streptophyta > Magnoliopsida > Fabales > Fabaceae > Clitoria > Clitoria ternatea. The sequence continues at coordinate 88,647,544 of CM075675.1, forward strand.
AAGATTAAGAAAAAAATAACAAATCTGATTAATTATTGGTTACTTGGAGTGTCAGTCATCTTTATTTCCAAGTAAAACCTCTCTCACTCATGTTCTCACTTGTGACTCTCTTCCCTTCATTTGTCTTCTCTTTTCTTTTAACTCTTGCCTTCTTCAACCCTTTCTTTCTTCTTTAACCCTTTTCTCATCTAACCTTTTTCTCCCTCTTCCAGCCATTGCTCATTAAAAAATGTACTAGTGGCGATGGAAGAAAATAGTTGGCGAAGGGAAATAAAGGGTAGAATGATACAATGACAAAGGGGAAAAGATGGCGTTGCGACACAATGGTAAAGGAAAACATGACGGTGTAGTGCGGTGGGGGTGAGAGGAACATAAGGTGGCAACGATTTCATGATAAGAGCATTGCATGATTTTTATTAGTGTTGTCGTTGGGAAACATTCATTAGTCATTAGGATAGTGCATGGTTACTCAGGCAATTGCATGATTACAAGGGATAGTTGTTGTTAGGAAACACCTCTTGAAACTGAAACTAAAATATATTCCAACCTTATTTATCTAGGATAATGCTTAAGGGGTTAGTTGCGAAAAGAACCTATTTGAATAATGTGGAATCACTTTGAGTTTCTGTTAAAGTTGTCAAGGGATCAAGATTTTAGGGGAATTTAAACTTTAGAATAAGGAATTGAGTTTGGCAAATTTTTTGTTGTATTAATATGTCAAATTGCGAGTATATATGACCTGATATACGTAGTTTTTTGAGAAGTGAAATGAAACTTAGATCGCAATATTATTTATATTTGATGATTTCTTCTTCTTTTTTGTTATAAACCATTTTTAGAACCAACCAACCAACTTTATAATTGTGTTTATTGTCTTTTTAGTTGTTAATTTGAAAAGTTATTTTTATAGTTTGTTAAGTTATCTAACAAGTCTATATAGATTCAACACTCTTACACCTGTTTCAAAATTACCTCGACAACTGGTCTACTTATCAACGATTTTTATAAACATTGCACATCATCATCAAAGTCAACATTCAAACTAGTCACTCTCTTATACCATACCAAGGTACCTGAGATGGTAGAAAACTAAAGAATATCATTTGAATCAATTATCCAAAGACAAAAGTTACCTAACTTATATATACAATGGAAAACTAAAAAGCGTAGAAAAAATAAATAGCCTCAACTAACTATGAACTAACCATAATGGATGTCATTTTGAGTTAGTTCAATGATTGTGTCTATGTATGCTTTATTTATATATGTAATTTAATAAATGATAATTATTCAATAAAAATTATTACACATATATTGATATATTTGGACTAATGAAATTATATTTTAATAATCCTATCATTGATAACAATTTAAATTAAAATTATAAAATACTTATTTCATATCATTATTATTAGAATATATGTAATTATATCATCATATTTGACAATTTCTTATAATATCTCGTATTATTATTTGGGGTTAGTATTTTTATTTCTAACATATCTCTTAAGATTTATTATTATATATGATATGTCTAGTATGGGGGTGTAACACCCCTAATTTCGTTATTTCTTATTTAAAATAAAATTTCAAAGGAATTTGATTATAGTTCTTTAGAACTTTTTTATTGTTATATAATTTATAAATTTTTGGAATTTTTATATTTTTTTCATTTTTTTAGAATGACAAAAATACCCTTAACCTTTCATTTAATAACCAAAATGCCACGGTCGACATCATCGCTTACATCATCGCTTAATTACATCATCGCTTACATCATAAATAGTAAAATAAATAATTAAATAATCTTAAATAGTGAAATTTTCTTCCTATAAATAGATAGCTCATTTACAACATTTCCACACAAAAATTAGAGAGAGAATCTAGAGAGATAGTGCGTAAGAAATTAGTGGAGAGTAAATTCTTTTGGTAAAAAGAAGTTCTGCCGGAGGTGTAAGGTAATAACTTTCTTCTATATTATTTTTATAATTTTAGTTTATTTTTTTAGCACTCTTAAACCATTGATATACTAGTGCTATTATGAATAAGTTACTATAGTAAAAATAAATTATCACTGTGTTATTTTTACTATTTACTATTACTATTCAAAATTTACTATTTACCGTTACTATTCAAAATTTACTATTCACTATTATTGTTCATAATTTACCATTTACCACTACTATTCAAAAAGTTACTATTCAAAATTTACTATTTACTGTTACTATTCAAAATTTACTATTTACCGTTACTATTCAAAATTTACTATTTACTGTTATTGTTCATGATTTACCGTTTACCACTACTATTCAAAAAGTTACTATTCACAATTTACTATTTACTATTACTATTCAAAAATTACTATTTACCGTTACTATTAATGACTTACCATTTACCGTTACTATTTATTATTACTATGCACATTTACTATTTATCATTCTGATAGCAATCTTAATTTTCATCTTAAGCTTATACTGAAATAAATTAGTATTAATATTTTGTTAGAACTTGGAGGCGCAGAGCGAATTCACTTTTGGTAGCAAATCAAGGTAAGGGGGGTGAGATTAAGGATATAATATAAAATTACATAAGAATATTGGGAGGAGTCCCCTACTCCTTTTAAACATAACAATATTATTATTTTAAAATAATAACTTTTAACTTAAATTTTATAATAATTGTTACTAATAAATTAAGCATCTTGTGTAACTTAATATCTAAAATATTTAAGAACTTGAACTATTATGACCTATGCGGACTGGATTGAACCTATGCAAGGACTTGGACTATTACGAACTTGACTGAACCTATGCAAGGACTTGGACTATTTATGACCTATATGGACTGAACTAGACCTATGCAAGGACTGGACTATCTTGGATTTACATAGACCTGTGTGAGGAATTGACCATAGAACTTAAAACAAAATTTATTAATTTAAATAATTATTGAATTTTAAATTATCATATTTATAACTAATGTTTAATTATTTGATTTGATTATGATTGTTAATATTTATTTATGCTTTACGATGTTTTGATTGTGATTGACAATGTTTGATTATGATTGATAATCTTTTATTGTGGAGTTTGAGCATATAGCAAGCATGGCGGAAAGCTAAAATTCAGTAAGAAATTACTTATCTCCTACTTCTTTATTTACTTTTTTATATTTATTCAAATTACTTTTAAGAAATTTCTTAGAAAACTACATAAGTTTTTAGAAATCTCTTTTTATCTTTTAATATTGAACTGGTCTGGACCGGGGTCTAGGATCCGGTGTGGGACCAGCCACAAGAGTGTAGATGTTTTTAGGGTTTGCACACCGGAACAGTGTATATCCGATGTATTAATCCGGTCTCTCAGTGGGAGAGGCCGGTCTTGTTGTCCTGGAGATCCTTCACACCAACGATTCGCGTTGCAGGGGGGCGAAAGGTGGTGCCACCTGCAAAGATTCTCCGACGCTCAAGTCAGAAGAGTGTATGAACTCAATGAATACTCAAGCGAAGTAATAGTAGAATGTAAGTTAGGACAACGATACCATGCATTTGTATTGAAATATGCTACTTATAGTTGCACGTCAAAGAATGAGTCGTTGGATACAGGTGGGTCCCTTAGCTCTGATTGCGTGTATATTGTATCAATCAGAATGGCTCGTCTTTCAGAATGTGTCAGGAGGGTAGGTCAATTATCAGAGTACGATCCTCTAGGGAAAGGAGAGGATAATCACCTTTTCCGCATAATCTGCTGACACGTCCACTTACTTTCTGAAACCATTGATGTGACTTATTTTGCTATAAACAGTGTCTTCGTTGATAAGTTATCAGGGGCTCTTCTCTTGCTGTGAGGGAAAAGCCAACAGTTATATAAATGTCCTGTATCAATGAACATAGAACCGTTATGGAGAAAATGAATGATGCTGTCATGGAGTGAGGGCGGACGGACAGACAACGGATATCCGGTGTGGTAACGTTGAACCAGGACACCGGTTTTCCTTATATGAGGTCAGTCCGACGTCACAAGAATGAGGGCCGGTATCTAGACCGGATCAAATATATATGTATATATCTTTACTAAAATTTAGATTTTTAGTTAGTTTATCAGAAGAAAAAGAAAGAGAATTTATTTTATAAAAATAAATTTTTTTAATATATATATACATATTATTTAAATGTATAAAAATATTATACAAAATTTTCAAGTACTAAGGTTTTAAATATTGATAATTCCAAATTTAAGTTTATAGAAATTAATTTTGAATTGACAGGTTATGAAATATATTTAAGGCTTTGAAACTCAAATTTATAAAGAGATTTGATTTGTGATTTGAAAAGGAACTGTACTAAAATTTTATGTGCGTATTTGAGAAGTTGAAAAAGTACAGTTTACTGGGGTGGCTATGTCGTGATCCATAGGCCCTGATAATATAATTGAGTTTCTAAAAGCCTTAACCAACTAAATACGCGAGTAGTTCATGCATCATGAATCATCGAAGAGAAACAAAATGATATTGTCTGGGGACGGATTATAGAAACCCAGGATACATTAGAGGAGGCTTAATTGTGAGCCTTGGGATGAGAAGGTGTGAAAGGGTGCTTCAGGGGACCTGGGGTAGCTCCCTAGTGTCGGGTACTTTCACAATAAAAACCTTTTCAATCTGACTAGTCTCTAAGTGTTTCCATGCCAGTTGAACTGTTCATGTTATTATTATCCGGAATTATGGAACAGTGTAAACTCCTGGTTGGCCTAGTACAAATTAAAATTTAAGGGGCCCACATGTATAAATAAGTTATGATGAAGATATGACATATCATTCATACATTCATAAATTGATTGTGCTTGTGATTGTGATTGATATTATTATACTAATTTGTGAAAACCCTTTATTGCTTATGTCCCATTTGGGAATATTATATTCTGTTTCTCACTCCTTTCTCTATGTTTTTGTTTCATATGTTTTAAATTAATGGTTCGTACAGAGGGAAGGATCGAAGAACATTGACAGTATATATAGCACGTTCTAGAAAGGGAGCTCGGTATGAATACCGTGGTCCAATGAATAAATAATGTCATTAGGCAACTGCTCTTGGGCCATGGAGTTTCCTCTCTTTTTTATAATGTTTAATGTTTATTTTCTTCGGATGAATGTACAAATACTTTATAAAGTTTTAATAATATTGAGGTATTTCAGAAATAATGTATATAATTTATTCCGAGAGTTTCTTTTTAACAAACATATCTTTAGTAAAAAAAAAATTTACGAATTTTTCTAGAATTTATTAAGGTGTAACAGAGGGTGTTACAGGGGGCAGGACTCAAGTCTCTATCATCTCATGCTGATCTAATGGGTATATGATATTATCTACTCGAGTTCATTAGGAATCTCAAGATCTTATAGTATGTCGCTCAATCCATACTGGTGTCTCGTGTTGTGAGGTGAAATAAAGTGTTACCCATAAAGATACTTTAACACTCAAGTTAGTAAGGTATGCAACATCAGAGCTCAAGCATTTAGTTAGATTTAATGCAACTCAAGTGTAGTAAATAAGTGGTATTTATAGAGTCAAGAGATGGTCCTTTGCAATAATACATGTGTTACTACTTGTCTATAAAGTGCGATGAAAAGCAACATAATATTTCTGACACATTTATAGGTATTCTCTGGTATATTACCAATATGATCCTCAACCCCAACCGATAGCTACTCATTAGTGATGCCAATTATAGTTGATTTTGTGGGATCTTGCTAATTTAGGGGTCATGAGGATATCAGATAAACCTGTCCGAGTGTCGAAATGGGCATGTGGATACCAATACTAGTATCAGGTGCATATTAATATCCTAATTTAACATTATAATTTATTTCCTTTATTATAAAATATCATAATAAGTATAAATAACAAGTAGTCATTTAGGTTTTACACACATCACTATATTGTACTAATTTGAATTTCAATTGTTTCTTATCTTTCATCTATTTCTCTCCCTCTATACCTAAAACCTCATAATTTCAACTATTATAATCTTTATTGTAAGGGTTTGTCTAACCTATATAATCTTGCACACGATAAAAGATCAAAAATAGAATTGCGTTGTTGAAATTTATGTTAAAATTATTTAGAAATCAGTATGAGTGGATATTAATGATGTTTTTAAATGAACTTTTCATTATTTGGTCTATTAACCTGTGCAAAGTTACATAGGTTAGATAAACCCTTATTATAATCACAAGTCTCTAATTTCAATTAAGGATTTTATTATACTAATTTAAATGAAAAAATATGAATACAAACTCATAAACACCATTTTTATACAAACATGATAGATTAGATGTTGAACATATACTTATTCTCAACAACGAAAACTGTTATCTGAATAGACATTGGAACCTGAAAAGGTATCGTAGGTGTAGTTTGGTGTAGATATAAAGTATTAAGAGTAAGATTCGAACATCATTTAAATGGTGATTTTTTTTCTTTGTCAAGTTAAAATACCAAGGAACAAGAAAAGAAAAGCTAACCCTTACAAAACACCGCCCTTATGCTATCACATGCAAATGAGGATCGAGATTGAAAAGACATGAAGTAAACAAAGAAAAAGGACTTCCGTTGCTTACTCCCTCCTTCTCGTAACATATTCTCTATCTTCAAGATCCAAGGACTATGAATGAGCCTCTAAATGTTCTCCATAATAGCACCACATTGATGCCATTAAGAAGACTCAGCTAAAACAAGTTGAACATCCATCAAGAAATCACTGTGATATATTACCTTCCTGAAACCTCAATCTCAAAGGTAGTTTGAGTCCATTTTAACACCCCAACAACTCAGCTAGCAACGAAAACCTCTCGGACACTGCCTTAGAAAAGCCTTGTAGCTAGTGACCCAAGTGGTTTTGAATAGTACCACTAACCCCTTCCAACTCACTAAACATATTAGAATAGCACTATTTACACCAATTGGTCAAGCTTTATGAACTTCTAAAAACAAATGTCCAATTCTTGAATGAATAACTCTGCCTAATCAGATACCCCAATTGAACACTTCTTCATTACATGTCTTCTAAAGCATCCAAGCACATACTCAAAATAATTTCCCCTATCTAACATCCTTAGCTAGTAACAACCAATCCACCAAGTCAAGAGAAAAGAAATCAAGCTTAGTTGAAGCACCCGCTTGATCCCAAATCCACCAACTTCTAGCATAGCCCCAAAAAGGCAATGAATAATATATTCGATTTCACTGTAACAATGGAAAACACTACTCAAACTCAAATTTTGATGCACTCTAAAGGAATTCATAAGTAAAATTGCCAACACAACATTCTAAAAAAATTGAACATTTTTCAGAAGTGGAAGCTTCCAAACCCAACCAACTTTAAGCTGTCGAAGAAAAACCCCTAATTTGCTTAATAACCAATGATAAGCAAACTTTCTTGAATATCCTACAAACTATCTTTGAATGTCCATTATCTTCTAGTGAAAAAGAGTGAGAAATTTTCATAATGTCTTTCTAAGATAATCTGAAATACCTAATTCATCATTCTTGTAGAAACCTATAGATTTCCTTTGCTTGACTTAATTCCTTAACTCTTTAAAAAAATAAAAATTTCTTGACTCCTGCCTTATGATAATGAGACCAGTTTCTAACATTTTTCTCAATAAAGGATATGTGAGTTGTAAAATCCCCTAACAATCATTTCTCCCTTTACATTATATTGATAAATATACGAAAATCCAAGTCTATGTCACGACCTGAATCACGACCAAAGAAGGGATTGGATTTGAAGAATTTATTTTAGAAATGGATCTGCCACCCAAGTTTATTTAAATTGATAGAAACATTAGAAAGAGCATTTTATTAGATATAAATCAAAAATAGGTTATAGAGTCCGCTTATGTATAAGGAAGGATGGAACCTTAATAGCATAGCACCTTTAATACATCCACATCAAAATGACACCCTATATAGATTGATTGTCCATCATTAATAGTTTTAAATATTGTTTAATCTATTTAAATTAAAATAAGAAGATGGTTTTTATTGTTTTTTAGTAGAGAAAAAAATTAAACACGATAGATTGAAATGTTTAAAGTAAAAAATATAAAATATGAGTATTTATTTTTTATATAAAAGTGTTGAGGCTATTAAATTATCCCAACTCAAGTGTCTTCCTAAAAAAACCTTATAAATATGTCATATCCAATTTGATCTCGTTTATTTAAAAATATAAAATAGTAAAGACACATTTAATTCATTAAAGAAGTCATGATTGCCGCAAATAAATTAATATATTTTTTAAAGTGAAAAGAACGTAAGACATTTTTTATTTTAAAATTGGATCTTAATTAAAAGTTACTTCAAATATTTTTGGATTTTTTAATATACAACAAAATCAAACAAAATCTAAATTTTAATTTTAAAGAAACATCATAAAAACCTAACAACCTACAAAATAAGAACTCAATAAGTATAACAAACTTCAACTAGAAAAAGTAAAAAGAAAAAGAAAAACAAGTAAAGAATAATAAGACTATCACACATGAAAATTAGGATAGTCAAGTTTTGCTTTTTCTAATTTTAGACTGAATGGAAATTCTGTTAAATTTGAGTGTAAGATAACGTCATTAAATTTGAATCCCTAAAATAAGTCAAAATGCATAACCTAAAGTATTAACTTGTGGTCTCGGATTTGAATTTCGATATAGTTAGATTTTATAGGGAAAACTTTACCGCCTATATTAACCTTATAGAGTATGTTGGTTCAGAGAATAGACTTGGAAGGGGGTTTAATAAGTCTGTTCATTTTTCAAACCAAAAAGTGATATTTAAACGTTTAAAGCGTTATGCAGCGGAGCAGACTTTTGAAGAGATAGAAAGCGTGATACTTTGATTGGGAACGTATTTTAGCCAGACTTTTACTATCGATTTTAACAATTATAATGCACCAGACTTTTGATAGTAAAGAGTAAGAGAGAGAGACAATACACAAGAGATTTATACTGGTTTACCTACATCTCGAAGACTACATCTAGTACCTTCAAATCTGAAGGATTTCCACTATATAAAATATTTTACATAAATAACTTAGACCGAGCCTACGAGTATTATTGACTCCAGCCACTCCTGGCTTAAGCATAACCCGTGCTTCAAGTATTCTTGACACCGACCACTCCTGACCCCCGAGTATTCTTGAGTCCGGCCACTCTTGGCCTAAGCATACCTCATGCTTCCGAGTATTCTTGACTTCGGCCACTCCTGGCCTCCAAGTATTCTTGACTTCGGCCATTCTTGGCCTAAGTACACTCTGTGCTTCAGAGTATTCTTGACACTGGCCACTCCTGGCCACAAGTATTCTTGACTCCGACCACTCCTGGCCTAAGCATAACTCGTGCTTCAACTTACCAGACCCTTATGGATTCCTATGAGTATTATTATACATCACCCACTCCTAGGGCAGACCCAAGTATTCTTTCATGAACCATTCCTAGCTCGAACCCTGAATATTCTTTCAAAAGCCTCTCTAGGCCAACAGTGTTTCTCACACTAACAGATTCTAGCAACATACCAGACCTGTACTACCAGAGGATTGAAAGAATTTTTTCAATTTGAATGAATAAGCCTTCTAACTTAGCTAAGCTAAGTGAACAACTACATGAGTTGGTTTGTGAAGAAAGAGAAGGACTTATTCATTGTTCAGACTAAGTACCTGTGTAATATAAAATAAGAGAAAAAAAGGTACTGAGTCAGAAAGCATGACCAGAGATGAGATGCTCTTTGAAGAGTAAAAAGATATAAGTTGGTTGCATATCCCTGGTTGCTATGGCTTTCAGAAAGGAATAAATGTACACTACGAGCTTTCATTGTCTTCATGACGATTCTTCTTGGTCTTAATTCTTCTTTTTGAGTAGATTGCCATTTCATTCTTTTTCTTAGGCTTTTGTAGATGAACGTCTGGTGCTCGTTCATTCTTTCTTTTCTTCATCCATACTTTTCTTAGTATGTTTTACCCATCAGCCTTTCTTTTGCAAGCTCTCTTTCTTTTTCTATTTTCCATTTTGTGTTCTGTACTTTTGTTCTTTCCTGAGTCTTTTCTTACACTTCAGCTGTCTCTTCTTTTTAAAGAGATTGGTTTTATTTATAGAGAATTTCTCTAAAGAGACCGAAGAGAGAATATGTCTGATTTAAGTCCGTTAAGATATGATATACCCAATGGGTAGGATATTTGCACAATAGACAACAAGATTTATTTTGTCAGAGAGAGATATTTTGAACACGTAATTGTAGGATAGAAAGCTTTGAGATGTGTGCGATCATAGGCAAGGTAGAGGTAGCATAAGTTTCACCAAGGAGGAAGCTTTTATTCAGAGAATCTCTGAATCTATAGGACACAGGTGAAAGACTTGTCGTTCTTCTTTTCGTAGGTCTTTGCTTAAGCGTGCTTACAAGAATGTTTTCTTGACCGTTGAGATCCTTGAGCCAGACTTAAAAAAGAACTTCCTTTAAGGAGAATTCTAGATCCAATTATTCACAATATATTTAGACGCTTTTGATAAACTAGAAGCCCCCTTTTGTTTTGAGAAAGATAAGATTAGATGTTCAGACTTTGTAGTATGAGATAAATTGTTCTGAGCTAGGTCTGGTAGGTATTCAGATGCAAAGATCTTTTTCTTTGAGAGTGATTTTTTAGACTTTAGAACTTTCCTTGAATCAATGGGGGTTTATTGATAAGACCAGACTTTTAAAGATTCTTTTGGCATACCTACTCCTTTTACCTTTCGTAACCCAATCCTTACATTTTCCTAAAACACTTAAACTCACATATTAAATAATAACATGATATTACTTTATTTAAATTGGAATACGCAATGTTGATTATCAATAAATCTCATGAAGTTTTGGTTTATATGATTCGACATTTACCAGACTTTTTCTTTAACAAAGTAGATTTATAGTGCATGCAAAAAGATTATTCTTTTAAGCAATGAGCAATGAAGTTAAATTTGACCATTTTGATTTGTTAGAAGCTCCTAAATTTTTTTATCCTTATCTATTTTGTTAGTTTAGTAATTAAAGCTTTGAATAGTCAAAATTACAACTCGAAATATACTATATTATTGTTGTCTACTAGTTGTGAAATTAGACCAACATAAATGTTTTGAAAAATCAAAGTATTAGTTCTTATTTAACATGTCCAAGTTGAAACAAAATGCTGAACTTTGTAATAATATAAATAGAAACCATGCTATATGATCTTAGTATACAATGAGTGATTAAGAAAAAAAATATGAGAAAGAAATTAAGAGAATGCTACAAAAAGTTTAATTAGTATTGTGTGTTTTGTGCATTAAGTTTTAACAAAGCCAAAAAAATTGAGAACGTTATTGTTATACAAATATTTTGAGGTTAATTTTTAGTCTTTAAGTGTTTTTATTTACTTCCCATGGCATCTTAATTTCAACAAGACAATTAATATTAATTGCTATAACATATGATAACAAAGCTTGTTGTATCAAAATGACAAAAAGTTTAACCACAGGAGGAAGTCAAGTTCAACAAGTATGAACAATTATATTCAAGTTTAATGACAGATCAACTAAAGGAGATAAAGGAATTGATATGCAACAAGGAGATAAATGAATATGGTGAAATTATTAAAGATGGTTTTGCTAAACTAACTGAAGGAGATAAAGGAAAAACTGATATACAACAAGTAGATAAAAATCATTTACTAAATAAAAAAGCTCTATTTTTGATTTGTCAATCTGTGGAGCTATTTGTTCTTGAAAAAAATTCCATGACAAACAGTAAAACAGGCTTGGAAAATTTTACTCAAAACATATGAAGGTGATAAACCTATTAAGTGACAAGATTACAAGGCTTAAGACACTAGTTCGAGCTGATGGAGCAAGGAAGGTGAGCCGGGGTGCTAACAAACCCCCCAAAGTTGGAACCGGGGTAGCACTGATGTAATGTCACGTCATCAAGTTTACTTACCTAAGTAGGGTTCGGGAATTATATTCGGGGTCTACATTCATAGCCACTACGGTTTGTTAGTTAGGACTCCAGTCCTCTCTTGATAGTCAGACAGTAAGTCAGAATCGGTATGGGTAACATGTACCTGTAAACGCTGTAGCTACAGTAAGTTAGGAAGAATGTTAAATCATTTCTTCTACTAAGGTAATCCCTATAAATACAACTCATTTATTACTGAAGAAGGATCTGATCTAATATGAGAGTTACCTCCGTAATACCCATATTCTCGTTTATCTGTATTGACTTAAGCATCAGAGAATCTTTTATAGGTACACCTCTGGTGTGTTCCCATAACTTCAGTACGGACTTGAACATTAAATCCACCCTAAACTTGAAGAACTTAGGCTCTCCACTGGACCTAGGTGCAAAATACTGTACTCCACTGAGACGGTATAAAACTGAGAGCTAAAGATCTTAACACAATGACTCTAAATGATTTATAGACATCTTTAGAGTCACATGAGATGTAAATGAACGAAAGGTCAAGTAGGACCATTACGCAAACATTAAAAGCTCAAACAAACGTAAGAAACTAGATACCTATGCAAGTAAGGGTTAACTACCTCCAAAGAGGTCAAAATTTTAGAGGAAGAAGAAGGAATCCTCAATTTGACTTAAGCCAAGGCACACGAGGTAATGGTTCATTCAAAAATAATTCTAATATTCAATGTCAAAAATGCCAAAAGTACAAACATTTTCAATCTGAATGAAAATCTCATATACAATGTCATAATTGTAATAAGTTTGGTCACTATAGTCGAGAAAGCCATGCTCGAGTTATAGAAAGTGAACTAGTCTGAACTGGGGTCTAGGATCCGGTGTGGGACCAGCCACAAGAGTGCAGGTGTTCTAGGGTTTGCACACCGATACAGTGGGTATCCGGTGTTGTAATTCGGCCTCTCAGTGGGAGAAATCGGTCTTGTTGTCCTGGAGATCCTTCACACCAACGATTCGCATTAAGAGAGGGCGAAAGGTGGTGCCACCTGTGAAGATTCTCCGACGCTCAAGTCAGAAGAGTGTATAAACTCAGTGAATACTCAAGCAATACAATAGTAAAGAATGAGTTAGGACAACGTAACCTTGCATGTGTTTTTTATTGAGCTATTTATAGTTGAACGTAGAAAATGAATCGTTGGACGCAAGTGGGCCCATTGGCTTCTGATAGCGTGTGAAGTGTGTCAATCAAAGTGGCTCAGTGCTCAGAGTGTGTCAGGGGAGTATGTCAATTATCAGAGTATGATCCTGTGATAAGGATGACGGATAATCACCTTTCCGCATATTTCGCTGACACATGTACTTACTCTCTGAGGTAATTGACATTGACACATTTCGCTATGCAGGGTATCTTCACTGATAAGTTATAAGGAACTCTTATCTCACAGTGATTCTGAGGCAAACGGCTATATAGACGTTCAGTGAGAACGAGTGAAGTATCCGTTGTAGAGAGAATGAGTAGAACGTCTGATGAGATAAGAGCGGATGGAGGGATACCGGATATCCGGTGTGGCGCTGCCCGAACTGTGACACCAGTTTCTGTAACGCCCCGAAACGTTGGTTAAAAATTTCGAGTAAATTTTTCGCTTTTTCGAAAGATCATTTTAAATGACATATTATATTTATTACAATCCATAAATTCAAAGTTCAGGTAATAAAACAAATAGACATCCATCATGGCATCACTCTGCATTCTGCGTGTCATCCACTGTAAAAATTAGTGTAAGAGTGAGACAGAATATAGAATAAATATAAAATAGATAAAATTGCACAAACACAATCAACAATTCATAATGATATGATGAATATGCCAAACAAGTCCATTAATAGATCTTTAATTAGTCAAATGATGTCATGCTGGATCCATTTGGTCTTGGTGGGAATACTGCAGTAAAAGTCTCATAGAGACACAAATAGGGCTTTAGCATATACCATGAATCCCTATACTCCATGGCGCTTAAGTACCGAAGTACACAATATCATAAGTAGGACTTCTGCATAAACCATGAATCCCTACACTCCATGGCACACAACATAATAGGGCTTAACTCATCATAGAGTAACCCCCCACCAGGGTAGGCAATCATGGAACCCCTAAATTCCATGGTGCGTCCGAATGCTTATGATGCATGAATGCCTTTAATTCTTTTAACATACCATGATAACCACGTTTCCAAAACCTCTTGGATACTACAAGTCCTCAAGGACAGAATACACATAATAAATCACAAAATCATGGATTTACTGTTTCAACCACATATGTCAATAACCACAAGGCATTCATGTACATATATATTAATTATGTCATTCATAATTATTCACCATCACAATATACAAACTGTGTGATACTCAACAACATTTATAAAAATTCATAATCACTCAATAATTTAATAAATAATTTTTATACATAGAGAAAATATCATTTTCTTTCAAAATAGCCATTTTAAGTGACTCTCAGCATCCCCAACAACAACATACATTAGCAAAACAGTCATAACATGGGCAAATCAACTCCTTTTTAGGTGATTCCATTTTCTATAGCTCAATAATACATTTATCTACAACTTTCATGAAGAACACAGTTTCAAATTCCGAACAGAAATATTACTTATTCACGAAATACCACACTGCCTCAAGGTGAGTTTTTCAAAACGTACATATATTAGTATTTTCAGTGTTTCTGGAGTTACAAAAATGATTTTCGCATGAAACCAGTTCTAAAATACTCTTAACATAATTATCTACAACTTTCATGAAGACTCAAACAACTAATGCATACCACAAAATTCCCAGTATTGAAAACAAGATTCGGATTTCCAAAATTCCAGAATTTCAGAATTTCAGCTTGCACATACTTCAGTAATTTGAGCATAACTTGAACTACAAAAATTATTTTGATGTGAAACCACTTTCTAAAAATCCACAACTTAATTATCTACAACTTTCATGAAGACATCCAAGGCTGATTATGCATGTATAATTCCCAGCATATCAAAATATACACTAAACATGAAGCAAATCTTTCACTCGGACATACAGTAGTATTTTGGCTATAACTTTTGCTACACATACTCAAATCAATCGGTTCAGGTCTCAAAATTCACATAACAAAAAGATTTACAACTTTCATGAAGACACCGATCACTAATTCTTACTAAAAAATGTCCAATTTTAACAATAAGTTACAGATTTCAAGTTTACAGATTTACAGCTTGTACATACTTCAGTATTATGAGCATAACTTGAGCTACAAAAATTATTTTAATGTGAAACCACTTTCTAAAGATCCAAAACTTAATTATCTACAACTTTCATGAAGACATACAAGGCTGATTATGTACGTACAGTTCCCAGTAAATCAATATATACACAAAATAAAGGATAAATCTTTCACACGAACATGCTGTAGTATTTTGGCTATAACTTTTGCTATACTTATTCAAATTACTTGATTCAGGTCTCAAAATTCATATATCAAAA
Organism: Clitoria ternatea; assembly: GCA_037962975.1. Lineage (NCBI taxonomy): Eukaryota > Viridiplantae > Streptophyta > Magnoliopsida > Fabales > Fabaceae > Clitoria > Clitoria ternatea. The sequence goes on from CM075675.1 coordinate 88,663,052, forward strand.
ATATCTACAACTTTAATGAAGAAGTCAGAGTCAAATTCACACGTTTTCAATATCAAAAATGAGCAACAAGTTACGAATAAATTCTGGAATCCTAGAATCAGCATACAATTCTACCCATTTCACAAATATTCACAACCCTGTCCCCTCTTACTTGGTTTGAAGACTTTTAGCTGACTGGAAAAGGGGTCTCCTGGCTGTCCTGGTTCTATTCAAAGGTCTTGAGGAGAAAGAAAAATGGTATACTGTAATGCTGTTTTCTCTTAAGAGTTTTGGAAGAGATATGGTTTTGTTTTAAAAGCAAGGTAGTGGGGAACAAGCCCTTTGTGAGTGGGTTTGTAGTGCTGTTAGTGGAGATAATGGAGGATTAATAATAGAAGGTGGCTATCTGAGTGCTCATTTCTGGCCGTCCTACGTACTAGAGCAATTAGTGGGATTAAATATATTAAAATAATGCCTAAAAGACAAGAGAAGGGTCAAAAAGTTACTTCTGCACTTCAAAACCGACTAGAATTCCATTTCCAAGTCCGGTTGAGCATCCGGTCTTGTACACCAGCTCAAAATCATCCGGTGTGTACATCCGTTCTAAGGAAAGCTAACCTTCCTAGCAACCGACAGGTGTTCATTAATGATAATCCAAACTAAATTCATCCGGTCTCACCTGAACCGAAGTCAGCTGTGTGAGAGCAGTGTGGAGGGTGTGAGGGCGGTCTTAAGTGTGAGGGCGGTATGGAGTGAGGGCGGTATTGAATGTGAAGGGCGGTGTTGAGTGTATATTAAGAGATGTCCATGCTCAAAAGACGTTCTCATCACTCCGTCAGTGCATCTGACCTCGTCAATGCCTATTACTCCGTCATGGCATGAGACTCCGCCTATACTCACTACTCTGCCGAGGTATGTGACTCCGCCTAAGCTAATTACTCCGCCAAGGTACGTGACTCCGACTAAGCTTTACTCCGCCAAGGTACGTGACTCCGCCTAAGCTTTACTCCGTCAAGGTACGTGACTCCGCCTAAGCTTTACTCCGCCAAGGTACGTGACTCCGCCTAAGCTTTACTCTGCCAAGGTACGTGACTCCGCCTAAGCTTTACTCCGCCAAGGTACGTGACTCCGTCTAAGCTTTACTCCGCCAATAAAGAACAGTTCAAACACCATCCAACTATTCAGTAAGCAACTAACAACGTCCAATAGCCAACAGCTCGGAAAACTATACCGTCCAGCAACCAGCAAGACGTCACTCAGTCTTGTGGACAATTAGTAAGCTTTCCACTTAGAAAAACCGTACCCTTTTATTGTTATCTTCTTTCCTTGGACGGACTCAATTCCGGTCTTGAATATCGTTTCAAAGTTATCCGTCCTACAGCTCTTGGTAAAGTGTTGATCCGATGTGCAACATAAAAGACAATCCTATCCACACCGGTTGTCCGGTGTGATGTGGCATTTATTGTAATCCGTTCTTCCCCTTTGGAACCTTGAGGTCGTCCTAGCCTTGGAGGTCAGAACGGATCAGAAATATTTCTTCCAATCTCACTCAATTTACTCCTCTATCTTCATTCTTTCACTCGGAATTTGGATCTTATCAAGATAGATCTATGTAATTTCTATAATTATACCCAAAAATGGAATTTTTGGAGTATTATAAACCATTCATAAAGTGTTTTTATTCATTAATAAACACTTATAAGCCTTCCATGCTTCATAAATTACAAAATAGAGCTATTATTAAAAGCAGGATGTTACAATTCTCCCACCCTAATAAAAATTTCGTCCTCGAAATTTAACGCGCTCCTCAGTGAAACAATCCTGGATATTGTGTCCTCATATCATCTTCACGCTCCCAAGTCAGAGTGACATCAGTTCCTTGTTTCCATGCAACTTTTACCAGTGGTACATTCTTGTTCCTCAAGCGTTTATTCGATCTTTCTAGGATCTGTGTAGGTTCTGTGGAGATGGTCAGATTTTCTCTCACTTCAATATCATCGGCAGCAATCACGTGGTTGGGATCTTGCACGTACTTCCTCAGCTGTGATACATGAAATACATTATGCAGATTTGCCAGGTGAGGAGGAAGTGCAATCTGATATGCCACTGTACCAACCCTCTTTAGGATCTCATATGGTCCAATGAACCTCGGACTCAATTTCTTACTCTTCAAGGCTCGACCAATCCCTTTGTGAGGTGAAACCTTCAAAAATACATGCTCACCGACTTGGAATTCAAGTGGTTTCCTCCTCTTATCATAATACTGCTTCTGTCTGTCTTGAGATGCCTTCATCTTTTCTCTGATCATTTCTATCTGTTCAGTAGTCTGCTGCACAATTTCAGGTCCTAACGCCAAACTTTCACCAGTTTCTAACCAACAAAGTGGCGTTCGACACTTCCTACCATACAATGCTTCGAATGGAGCCATACCAATACTGCTGTGGTAGCTATTATTATACGTGAATTCAATCAATGGAAGAAACTGCTCCCAACTACCACCATGTTCAATCACACAAGATCGCAGTAAGTCTTCCAAACTTTGTATGGTACGCTCTGACTGTCCATCTGTTTGGGGATGATAAGCTGAGCTTAATCGAAGCTTTGAACCCAATTCCTGATGCAAGCTTCCCCAGAATCGGAAAGTGAATCTTGGATCTCTATCTGACACAATACTAGATGGTACACCATGTAGTCTTACGATCTCCTTCACATATAACTGTGCCAATTTTTGTAAAGAGTTCTTCATATTCATTGGGAGGAAGTGAGCAGACTTTGTCAATCTGTCTACAATAACCCAGATTGCATCATTCCCTGAACGTGTTCTTGGTAACCCCGACACAAAGTCCATTGAGATGTCATCCCATTTCCAGACAGGAATCTCTAATGGTTGCAGTTCACCAGATGGCTTCTGGTGTTCTACCTTGGCTTTTTGACATACCAGACATGAAGCCACATATTCAACTATCTCTTTCTTCATCCTTGGCCACCAAAAGCTTTTCCTCAGATCTTGATACATCTTAGTTGATCCAGGATGAATGCTCAACATACTTTTATGCGCTTCTTCTAGAATCGTCCTTCTCAGATCAACATCATCTGGTACACAAATTCTATTCCTGATCCTCCAAATTCCATCTGATCCTTCTTGTAGTCCCATATCTTTTCCATTCGCCTGTAATTCTCTCAACTCCTATAATGGCAAATCTTCTTTCTGTCTTTCACCTAACAGTTTCAGGAAATCATTGGTTATCTTCAAAGTCCCCAAAGTCATACTCCTTGAAGATTTTATCTCTACACCCAAGTTCATATCTCTGAACTATTCTATCATCTCCATTTCTTTTATCATCAAAAATGCCATATGAATGGACTTTCGGCTTAGTGCATCTGCCACTACATTTGCTTTTCCTGGATGGTACTTCAAATCAAAATCATAATCTTTAAGGAACTCCATCCACCTTCGCTGTCTCATGTTCAATTCCTTTTGATCGAACAAATACTTCAAGCTCTTGTGATCACTGAACACATCAAACCTGACTCCATACAAATGGTGTCTCCAGATTTTTAGGGCAAATACCACTGCTGCCAATTCTAGATCATGCGTTGGATAGTTCATCTCATGTGGTCTCAACTGTCTAGATGCATAAGCTACCACCTTTCTTTGCTGCATCAAAACACATCCTAAGCCCATTTTGGAAGCATCACAATAAACCACGAAATCTTCTTGTGGATTAGGTAAGGTTAAGACTGGAGCAGATGTAAGCTTCAACTTCAGTTCTTGGAAACTTTTCTCACATTCTGGCGTCCAAGAAAAAGGTTGATTCTTTCGGGTTAGCCGAGTCATTGGTAGGGCAATTTGAGAAAACCCTTCAATGAATCTCCGATAATAACCAGCCAATCCCATGAAACTTCGTATCTCAGTGACTGAAGTAGGTCTCTCCCAGTTTACCACAGCTTCTATTTTAGAAGGATCCACAGATACTCCTTCGTTTGAGATTACATGGCCTAGGAATTTTACCTCTTTCAACCAGAATTCACATTTTGATAACTTTGCATACAACTGCTTCTCCTTCAAAATCTGCAATACCACTCGGAGATGTTTTTCATGTTCCTCTGCAGTTTTTGAATAGATCAGAATATCATCAATGAAAATGATGACAAATTGATCCAAGTAGGGTTGAAATACTCGATTCATGTAATCCATGAATACGGCTGGGGCATTGGTCACTCCGAAGGGCATCACAAGGTACTCGTAATGACCATATCGCGTTCTAAAGGCTGTCTTTGGAATATCCTCAGACTTGACACGAATCTGATGATACCCCGATCGTAGATCAATTTTGGAAAACACTGCAGCGCCTCTCAATTGATCTATCAGATCATCAATTCTGGGCAGAGGATATCTATTCTTCACCGTCAATTTGTTCAGCTGACGATAATCTACACATAACCTCATGCTTCCATCTTTCTTCTTGACGAGCAATACTGGCGCTCCCCATGGTGACACACTAGGTCTGATGAAATGCTTCTCTAGCAACTCTTTAATTTGTTTCTTCAGTTCCGCCAGTTCAATTGGTGCCATACGGTATGGAGCTTTAGACACTGGTCCTGCTCCTGGAATTAAATCAATGGAGAATTCTACCTCTCGTTCTGGAGGTAAACTTGAGACATCTTCAGGAAATACTTTAGGAAATTCAGAAACAACCGACATCTCGATTGTTTTAGGTTCACCATCTTCTTTGTAAAGAGTAAATAAAGCAAACAATTGACTTTCACCTTGTAGTACATAGGTCTTGAGGTTGTCAGAATTTAGATTTTCTGATGGAAATATCATCGTCTTGTTGTGACAATCCACCAAAACTCGATTTGTTGATAACCAGTCCATCCCCAGAATCACCTTTAGATCCTTCAAAGGTAAACAAACAAGATCGACAAGAAAGCGTCTACCTTCTATGAGTATAGAACATTCGTTACACACCTTAGCAGTCCTAAGTTATGTACCGGTGGGAGTGGAAACAATCAGATCATATGTCATAGGCTTCACAGGTAATTGAAAGTGTCTAACACACTCATCAGAAATGAAAGAATGCGTAGCACCAGAATCAAATAACACAGATAGGATTGTACCATTAATCTCACACTTACTTTGTACGAGGTCATCAGCTTGGTCAGCCTCTGAACCGCTGATGGCATAGACTCTCCCAGCTGTTTGTTGCATCCTCTGATCTGTGGACTCCCTGTTCTGTCTTGGAGGTTGGGCAGTACGTGTGTCTTCTCCTCGGCCTCTCTGATAATTAGAGCCTCTTGGTTCACTCATAGTGTTCCTGTTGTTGTTTTGATTATTCTGCGGACAATTTGGACTGATGTGTCCTTTTTGGTTACATAGGAAGCAAGTGATCTCTTCAAGACGTCTATTACAATCACGTACATGATGATTACCTCCACACTTAAGACACCTCATGTTATTGCGTCTATCAAAAGATGACGATGATGATGATCCGCCTCTGGAGCGATTTGGATAGAACGATCCTCTTCTTTTGAAATCAACTGCCTGAGGTTTCAGTTGTCTATTGGCCTTTTCATGTGCCAGTCTAGCTTGGTGATTCTCTTCAAAGATTCTGCATTTGTTGATCAGAATAGGAAAATTCCGAATTTCTTGGTACCCTATCGCTTCTTTGATTTCCAGATTCAGTCCGTTCTCAAATTTAACACATTTCGATTCTTCAGCACCATCCTGTTGAAAAGGAGGGTAAAAGAGAGATAGTTCTTCAAACTTTGCAGCATATTCTCCAACGGACATCGAGCCTTGTTTCAACTCCATAAATTCCAGCTCCTTACGACTTTTCACACTTGCTGGAAAATATTTCTCCAGGAAACAGTCTTTGAAGTTGGCCCAGATCAAAGGTCTGTCAGTCTCGATCATACGGATTCTAGCATGAATCCACCAGTTCTCTGCCTCTTCCACCAACATATAGGTGGCATACTCCACCTTTTCGTATTCTGTGCAGGGCAATGCTCGAAAGATGCGCTCCATTTCCTTGGCCCAAAGATATGCTTCTTCTGGATTATAACCTCCTTTGAATTGTGAAGGCTTTCTCTTCAGGAAGTGGTCTAACCCATGGAGTCCTCCAGTGCTCCTTGGTTGATTTTGTCGTTCTATGGCTTCAGCTAAACGGTTGAAAGCTGCTGCCATATCGTGGTTGTTGTTGTTGTTGTTTCTTGCCATCCTATATTCGTAGTTTGGTTTATACCAATTCTAAGGGATAATATATCATATATAAATACTATATAACTATCATTATTCTACAGTTTATCAGTTAAGCAATCAATCATATCACACATTTATCATATCATCAAGCGGTAATCAAAACAAATCTTTTTGCAATTAATCAGTCAGGCATAATTCATATAGTATACATTTAGCATGTTATCAAGCAATAAATCAAACATTTTACATATTATGTCGAGAAACAGTACATGTCATAGCAATTGGTCCTGAATTTTTGAAAAATGCTCTGATACCAACATGTAACGCCCCGAAACGTTGGTTAAAAATTTCGAGTAAATTTTTCGCTTTTTCGAAAGATCATTTTAAAATTATAAATTTAATTCAGAGTTTATATAGCAATTAATAACAGCGGAAAAATTATCATACATACTAGTCGTGAATAATTAAATTCAAGAAGATATTTAAGTAGCGGAAACGATTGTGAAGATAATAGTACATGACATATTATATTTATTACAATCCATAAATTCAAAGTTCAGGTAATAAAACAAATAGACATCCATCATGGCATCACTCTGCATTCTGCGTGTCATCCACTATAAAAATTAGTGTAAGAGTGAGACAGAATATAGAATAAATATAAAATAGATAAAATTGCACAAACACAATCAACAATTCATAATGATATGATGAATATGCCAAACAAGTCCATTAATATATCTTTAATTAGTCAAATGATGTCATGCTGGATCCATTTGGTCTTGGTGGGAATACTGCAGTAAAAGTCTCATAGAGACACAAATAGGGCTTTAGCATATACCATGAATCCCTATACTTCATGGCGCTTAAGTACCGAAGTACACAATATCATAAGTAGGACTTCTGCATAAACCATGAATCCCTACACTCCATGGCACACAACATAATAGGGCTTAACTCATCATAGAGTAACCCCCCACCAGGGTAGGCAATCATGGAACCCCTAAATTCCATGGTGCGTCCGAATGCTTATGATGCATGAATGCCTTTAATTCTTTTAACATACCATGATAACCACGTTTCCAAAACCTCTTGGATACTACAAGTCCTCAAGGACACAATACACATAATAAATCACAAAATCATGGATTTACTGTTTCAACCACATATGTCAATAACCACAAGGCATTCATGTACATATATATTAATTATGTCATTCATAATTATTCACCATCACAATATACAAACTGTGTGATACTCAACAACATTTATAAAAATTCATAATCACTCAATAATTTAATAAATAATTTTTATACATAGAGAAAATATCATTTTCTTTCAAAATAGCCATTTTAAGTGACTCTCAGCATCCCCAACAACAACATACATTAGCAAAACAGTCATAACATGGGCAAATCAACTCCTTTTTAGGTGATTCCATTTTCTATAGCTCAATAATACATTTATCTACAAATTTCATGAAGAACACAGTTTCAAATTCCGAACAAAAATATTACTTATTCACGAAATACCACACTGCCTCAAGGTGAGTTTTTCAAAACGTACATATATTAGTATTTTCAGTGTTTCTGGAGTTACAAAAATGATTTTCGCATGAAACCAGTTCTAAAATACTCTTAACATAATTATCTACAACTTTCATGAAGACTCAAACAACTAATTCATACCACAAAATTCCCAGTATTGAAAACAAGATTCGGATTTCCAAAATTCCAGAATTTCAGAATTTCAGCTTGCACATACTTCAGTAATTTGAGCATAACTTGAACTACAAAAATTATTTTGATGTGAAACCACTTTATAAAAATCCACAACTTAATTATCTACAACTTTCATGAAGACATCCAAGGCTGATTATGCATGTATAATTCCCAGCATATCAAAATATACACTAAACATGAAGCAAATCTTTCACTCGGACATACAGTAGTATTTTGGCTATAACTTTTGCTACACATACTCAAATCAATCGGTTCAGGTCTCAAAATTCACATAACAAAAAGATTTACAACTTTGATGAAGACACCGATCACTAATTCTTACTACAAAATGTCCAATTTTAACAATAAGTTACTGATTTCAAGTTTACAGATTTACAGCTTGTACATACTTCAGTATTATGAGCATAACTTGAGCTACAAAAATTATTTTAATGTGAAACCACTTTCTAAAGATCCAAAACTTAATTATCTACAACTTTCATGAAGACATACAAGGCTGATTATGCACGTACAGTTCCCAGTAAATCAATATATACACAAAACAAAGGATAAATCTTTCACACGAACATGCTGTAGTATTTTGGCTATAACTTTTGCTATACTTATTCAAATTACTTGATTCAGGTCTCAAAATTCATATATCAAAAATATCTACAACTTTCATGAAGAAGTCAGAGTCAAATTCACATGTTTTCAATATCAAAAATGAGCAACAAGTTACGAATAAATTCTGGAATCCTAGAATCAGCATACAATTCTACCCATTTCACAAATATTCACAACCCTGTCCCCTCTTACTTGGTTTGAAGACTTTTAGCTGACTGGAAAAGGGGTCTCCTGGCTGTCCTGGTTCTATTCGAAGGTCTTGAGGAAGAAGAAAAATGGTATACTGTAATGCTGTTTTCTCTTAAGAGTTTTTGAAGAGATATGGTTTTGTTTTAAAAGCAAGGCAGTGGGGAACAAGCCCTTTGTGAGTGGGTTTGTAGTGCTGTTAGTGGAGATAATGGAGGATTAATAATAGAAGGTGGCTATCTGAGTGCTCATTTCTGGCCGTCCTACGTACTAGAGCAATTAGTGGGATTAAATATATTAAAAGTTACTTCTGCACTTCAAAACCGACTAGAATTCCATTTCCAAGTCCGGTTGAGCATCCGGTCTTGTACACCAGCTCAAAATCATCTGGTGTGTACGTCCGTTCTAAGGAAAGCTAACCTTCCTAGCAACCGACAGGTGTTCATTAATGATAATCCGAACTAAATTCATCCGGTCTCACCTGAACCGAAGTCAGCTGTGTGAGAGCAGTGTGGAGGGTGTGAGGGCGGTCTTGAGTGTGAGGGCGGTATGGAGTGAGGGCGGTATTGAATGTGAAGGGCGGTGTTGAGTGTATCTTAAGAGATGTCCATGCTCAAAAGACGTTCTCATCACTCCGTCAGTGCATCTGACCTCGTCAATGCGTATTACTCCGTCATGGCATGAGACTCCGCCTATACTCACTACTCTGCCGAGGTATGTGACTCCGCCTAAGCTAATTACTCCGCCAAGGTACGTGACTCCGCCTAAGCTTTACTCCGCCAAGGTACGTGACTCCGCCTAAGCTTTACTCCGTCAAGGTACGTGACTCCGACTAAGCTTTACTCCGCCAAGGTACGTGACTCCGCCTAAGCTTTACTCCGCCAAGGTACGTGACTCCGCCTAAGCTTTACTCCGCCAAGGTACGTGACTCCGTCTAAGCTTTACTCCGCCAATAAAGAACAGTTCAAACACCATCCAACTATTCAGTAAGCAACTAAAAACGTCCAATAGCCAACAGCTCGGAAAACTATACCGTCCAGCAACCAGTAAGACGTCACTCAGTCTTGTGGACAATTAGTAAGCTTTCCACTTAGAAAAATCGTACCCTTTTATTGTTATCTTCTTTTCTTGGACGGACTCAATTCCGGTCTTGAATATCGTCTCAAAGTTATCCGTCCTACAGCTCTTGGTAAAGTGTTGATCCGGTGTGCAACATAAAAGACAATCCTATCCACACCGGTTGTCCGGTGTGATGTGGCATTTATTGTAATCCGTTCTTCCCCTTTGGAACCTTGAGGTCGTCCTAGCCTTGGAGGTCAGAACGGATCAGAAATGTTTCTTCCAATCTCACTCAATTTACTCCTCTATCTTCATTCTTTCACTCGGAATTTGGATCTTATCAAGATAGATCTATGTAATTTCTATAATTATACCCAAAAATGGAATTTTTGGAGTATTATAAACCATTCATAAAGTGTTTTTATTCATTAATAAACACTTATAAGCCTTCCATGCTTCATAAATTACAAAATAGAGCTATTATTAAAAGCAGGATGTTACAGTTTCCCTCTCATGAAGTCATTCTGACGTCATAACTTTGGGGACCGGTATCCAGACCGGATTATTTGTCCCCTAGCTTGTGTGAGGGACTGTTAAGTTGCTCATATGAGCTATACAGCCTTTGAGAAGTCTGGATGCCGGTAGAACGTTCTGGAAATTCTTCCTGAAAACTCTATAATATCCGTTCTGCCAATTGAGTTACCGCTCACCTTGTGCTATATACAACGGATTCGGACAGCGGAGCACAATAAGGGAATCCCAAGAGTTTTTGGAAATCGAAACCCTTGGTATTCGAAGAGTGGTTGGGGCGCATTAAATGCGTTTGAAATGATTGGACATTAAATGTACCTTTTTATGCACGAGCCATTACTTCACAGGGATGTAGCTGTCGGTTGGGCTTATTGGGCCTGGATTTCAACTGAAGAAGGCCCATTTTGTAAAAACATTTACTGAAACGTTACCGTTTTCATGTTTTATCGTTACAAAATGACGGATTCGTTTGAGTTCGAAAGGTTGCGTTTTGAATTAAACGTCGTGACTTTCAACAAAGCACTGTGCTTCTTCGTTACCTATAAAAGGGGGACTTAATGAGTTTTGGAATTCATCTTTGTCTTCAAGCTTAGTGAACCTCTACTCGAATCTCTGGAGATTTCTTTACTGCCTTCAACCTTCACAAAGTTCCTCTCTCTTTTAGGTAACCTCCCTTTCCTTTGCCTCCCTATAATTTCATTCATTTTACTTCCAATATGCGCCCTAGAACAGGCAACGCTAGTACCTCAAACAGGGGGAGTCTGAGCTCTAGTGCCCCCTCTAGCCGCCGTGGAGGAAGGATCCCAGTGAACCTTCCTGTGGCTGGGCCTCGTCGCTCAGAGAGAGTTGAAACCTCTACCTCACGAGCGTCTTCTGATCAACGCTGCTCTGAGGTTCCCTTTGACTCGAGGGCTACCAGCAGCTCTGATGATGGGTCAAGTAATGTAGGTTATCTCTCTGACGATGTTGCTTTCTACCACAGCACGTACGCGTTCCATCATGCGTCAAAGACCATGGAGGTCCCTGGGTCTGGTAAAACAATGATTCTCCGTACCACTGAAGGGTGTGTCAACGTTGTGGCACACCGGCTGAATTGGGAGAAACTGAATAGGGAGAAGTCGTACTGCTTGGTTGAGGGGGAATTTTTGGAGATCCCCTCACATCATGCAAACGAAGAAGAACGCCCCGTCACTTTCCGCTGTAAGATTTACTCCGATAAGAAGTATAAAGGACGCTATGTTGCTCTTGCACCTCATCCATCTGAAAGGGTTTACCATATCGTCCCTGACGAGAGGTCGGTCTACATGTACGACTTCGTGTTTCAAAAGTTGGGAGTCCGCTTCCCCATGGCGGAATTTCAGATGGTCGTCCTATGTTTCCTTGACTGCTCCCTGACTTAACTACACCCCAATGGCTGGGGTCTAGTCCGTGCTCTTGAAATTCTGGGAGAGCACTTCAACTTCACTGCCACCGTGGCCAAATTATTCTTCTACTGCCAGGTGGTCCGCCGTGCTAACAAGAAGGGCGGCCTTGGGTTCAAAACACTCCGTTGTGACTCAAGGGTAGTAAACTTCAAGTCCTACACGGAATCCGCGAAGGTGGACGTATGTTCTTTTAAACATTACTACACGCGGGTCCGTATTCAGCCCAATAAGCCGGTCTTCTGGCGCAATAAGGAAGGATTCACCAAGTTTCCTCTCAGTTGGACGCACGAGCATTTCCTACTTCTAGGCCGTGCTTACTACACTGATGAGAGTGAGCTTTCCTCCCACTCTGTTGAGGTTCTGAGCGCCATGCAGACGGCCTCGAAGCTCCTCAAAGGATTTTCCTGCAGACTCCTCCTGGCAGAGGATGATGTCCGAACCGCCTATCTCTGTAATATCTGTTCTTACTGTAGTTATGCTATTCATTTATTCCGTTCTGATCATTTTCTTCTTGTGTTAACTCAATTTTCCTTATTTTGTAGAACAAATCAAAAAAGCCTGTCCAGGGATGTTGTCTCTAAGGACCATGATGGCGGATGATGACTCCTCCTCTGAGGAGAATGAGATTCAAGCAAAGAGGAACGCCACTAAGGCTCCAACCATTCCTCTGACTTCCGCAGTGAGAGATGAGGTTCCTCTCCTTGATGAAGAAGAAACAGAGAAACAAACAGAGGCCACTGGGCAGGGCGATGAGGAGGCTGTCCCAGAAAAGAAGAAGAAGAAGAAGAGGCACCTGGTCAAGACAGCGGACCTAGAGAAGCCTCCCTCTGGTGACCCCTCAAAGAAACATCAAAGGATGCTGGAGGAAACTGGGCTGACAAAGGATAAGGGGAAGAAGCCCGTCCTTGACTCTTCTGCCCCTGCTTCACAAACCACTACTGGACCAGATTCTGAGAGTGGTCCAACTCCAGTTTTCGATCCTCCAAGTGAGTCCTTTCTCTCACCCTACCTCTGGTTCCAAGGGTCTGCTCCCCCCACTCTTCCAAAGGCAAGGTATTGTCTCCGCCCTTCCCTCGATGCGGCTGAAGTCCGAGGCGCTTGCAAGGCCGGCCGTTGGCAGCTTGATGAGCCGTCTAGCCTCTTAGAATCCTTGGGCAAAAAGGAGGATTATATGGAACAGGTTGAGAAGCTCGAGGTAGATATCGCCGTTAGGGAGGCCTGGGCGACCAAGCAGGCTGAAACTCACAGAGGGGTGCTGAATGAATTGACCAAGGCCAAGGAGATACTACAAAAGAAGACTGAAGAAATAAGTCAGCTTTACTTCACTAACAAGGCTTTAGAACGACAAGTCAATGAGCTTCAGCAACAAAATAAGTCCATCCCCCTGCCTGAGGAAGAGCTGCAAATAGAGAAAAAGAGATCGGCCAAGCTTGCTGACGATCTCAAAGTAATGGAGGACGGACACAACAAGAGCCTTGGAGAGTGGGAGGTCCTTCGGAAGGAGATGCAGGCCCAAATTGAAGAGCTGAGGAAGGGAAGTACGAGCACTGGGCCGTCGAAGGAGGATTTTGCCAAGCTTCAAAAGAAATTGTCTGCTGCTAAGGCCAAGGCTGCCAAAGCCTTGGAGATATGCAAAAATATGGCTTACGAATCCTTCGGCCTGGCACTTCGTTAAGTTTTTTATCGCAACCCCAATGTGAGGCTTAACTTGTACGGGTTGGACCCGTTCTATGAATTTCATGGGGGAAAACTTGTCGAAGTGAAGAAGGACGGCTCGCACCAGGATCCTCGCGAGGCTCTTTATGAACTGCCTCCACTTCTGGAGGGTCAGAGTATGGAGCCAACACCGTCCACTCCTGGTCCTGAAGCTGAGACGCAAGGAGGTGCTCAAACTGGAGCAGAGGCCGGAGCAGATAGGGTTTAGACTAAAAGGACCGAAGGGGAGAGGACGGAAGTGCCCGCTTCGGAGGATCAACCACCTGCTCCTTAGTTTATACTTTCATTTATAGCTGTGTACTGGGATCAGCTCCAGCTTTAACTACTTTGAGACCTGCATGATTTTTTATTTCTGGAAATAAAATTTACTTTTACTTCTCTTCAACTGATTGTGTCAAGTGTGTGATTGTTAAATAACTTAGTGGTATGCACAATACTTAATTCTTTTTGATGCTTTGTAAATCCGCTCTATGTGGCTACGTTGCTGTTTAAAGCGTATTTATCACACCAGATTAAGATAATATAAATCGTAGCTGACAAACAACAAACAAGTAAAAGTGTCCCTTGTCCCCAAGTATGAATAGTTCGGGAAGGGAAATTTCGTTGTAAAGAGTTACCTTTAACCTCTTAGAGATTAGGAAAGACTCACCCGATCTCAAAGATATAGAACGGCCATATTTGCGTTCAGCTGCCCTGTGATGAAGGCTTCGGAGATGAGAACGGAAATTAAATTTAGAGTTCGGTACAGCCCTGAAAAAGGTTAAGTTTTACCCTTTCTCTTGAGGTTCGGTTCAATCCTATAACTCAAGTCTTCGCACGGTGTTCGGTTCGATCCTACTAACCATACTTGGAGTTTGGTGTAATCCTACAATCCAAGCCTTCATCCGGTGTTCAGTTCGTTCCTACTAATCGTACCCAGAGTTCAGTGTAATCCTACAATCTGGGCCTTCGACATGAGTTTCGGTTTGTGGCCTTGAGGAAGGACCAGCCCTACAACCCATGTTATATTCGAATGGGGTTCGGTTTGTGGCCTTGAGAAAGGACCAGCCCTACAACCCATGTTGTATTCGAATGGGGTTCGGTTTGTGGCCTTGAGAAAGGACCAGCCCTACAACCCATGTTATATTCGAATGAGGTTCGGTTTGTGGCCTTGAGAAAGGACCAGCCCTACAACCCATTTCCCCCTCGAGGAGTTACATCGTCCACATATAAAATGTGTAATTGAGATCATCCGTCCTGAGGGGTCTTCATCTCAATCGTAAGAGAATGGGTTGAGTCTTCAAAGACTTCCATCATAAGGATAATGATGGGAATTTTCCACGCCAGGAGTTGTATCGTCGAATCACAGAATAGGTGATCGAGATCATCCGTCCTGGGGAAAATGCGTAGTAGACTATAGCTATAAATCATAACATTCGAAAAAGTGAGAGTGATAGAGTTATGAACTGCATTCTCATTAAGATCAAAAGTACATTACAAAGAAAGCGTAGTTGGGGTCATGCCTCGTTAAAACCTTCTTGAGAAAACCCAATGGGAAAAAACTCAAGTAAAGAAAAAGAGTACATTCCGTCTTACCAACTAGCTGTAATAAACGCGTAAGTTCTGGGTGTTCTATTTGTTACGGATTGGAGTCCCATCAAGTTCCTCCAGCCGGTATGATCCTTTTCCAGTCACCTCAGAAACTCTATAGGAGCCTTCCCACGTCGGTGCTAGTTTTCCCTGATGTGCAAATTTATTCCCCACACTTGCCTTCCTCAGAACAAGATCTCCAGTGTTGAACACTCTGTACTGGACACGCTTGTTATACCGGAGGGCCGCCTTCGCCTTTATTGCCTGGTCTTTAACAAAAGCTCCTTCCCTTAACTCGTGGAGAACGTCTAGCTCTGATGCCAGATTGGCATTATTGTCCTCAGCTGAGAAGTATTCTACTCGAGCCGATCTGGTATGTAACTCAACTGGGATCATTGCCTCAACCCCATAGGTCAACCGGTATGGGGATTCATTAGTAGAGGAGTACGGTGTAGTACGGTATACCCAGAGAACATGGCATAGTTGATTAGTCCAACCTCTCTTCGCTTCTCCAAGACGCTTATTCAACCCCTTCAGCACCTCTCGGTTGGCCACTTCGGCTTGGCTATTCGTTTGGGGGTGCTCCACAGATGAAAATATTTGGACTATCCTCAGTCCTTCGAGCAAGTCAGTGAACTTCTTATCTGTAAACTGGGTGCCGTTGTCGGTCACAATCCGTCCTGGTACATCGAATCGAGCTATGATGTTTTCATACACGAAACGCCTTATCCGTGCAGAAGTAATATGCACTACTGGCTCGACTTCAATCCACTTGGTGAAGTAGTCTACCCCCACAATCAAATATTTGATACCTCCAGGCACGGTGGGGAACGGACCCAGGATATCGAGCCCCCACTGGTAGAACGGCCAGGGCACAGTGGATGAAGACAGTTCCTGGGCTGGCGTGTGATGGAGATTGGAGAATCTTTGACAAGCATCACACTTCTTCACAAAGTCTACTGAGTCTTGCTTCACCGTGGGCCACTAATATCCAGCCCTGAGGACCTTTCTCATTAAGCTTCTACCCCCAGCGTGGTGCCCACATTGCCCCTCGTGCACCTCCTCCAACACAGCTTGCACTTCGTCTTCTCTTAAACACAGGAGGTATGGGACAGAGAATCCTCTTTTGTAAAGAATACTGTCAACCATGGTGAAGTAGGGCAGCTCCCTTTTTACTCGTCTCCTCTCTTTCTCGTCAGTAGGGAGTTGTCCATCTGCCAGATAGCGGATATAAGGTATGACCCAAGAGTTCTCATAAGGGTAGTTCACCATTATAACATTCAGAGAAAGGAACAGAGGGATGCTAGGTGATGTCAGAGTACTTTGAACCACCGTTGTTGTGCTACCAGGCTGCTTGGTACTTGCGAGCCTTGACAAGATATTCGCTCTGGTATTCTCCTCTCTTGGAACATGCTTGAACTCTAAGACGTCGAATCTCCCCTTCAATTCATTCACACAATTCAAATAAAGTTGAAGTTGTGGCTCCCTGACCTGATATTCCCCCTGGATTTACAAAATCACCAGCTGTGAATCGCTGTACAGTGTAATTGCTGATGCTCCGATGTCAATCGCCGCTCGGAGGCCGGCCAAACATGCTTCATATTTAGCCTGATTATTGGAAGTCTTGAAGTTAAACCGGAGGGAAATCTCTAAGTGCACACCATCATCACTTTCCACCACAACGCCTGCTCCACAACCTTTACTATTCGACGATCCATCCACATAAATGGTCCAATGTGCCCGCGGTATGGCTGGATCCGACCCCGTCATCTCCACTATAAAATCTGCCAGTACTTGAGCTTTGATAGCGCCTCGAGGCTCATAAGAAATTTAGAATTCAGACAGCTCGATGGACCACTTAATTATTCTTCCAACAAGATCTGGTTTGCTAAGTACTGAGCGGAGGGGCAGATCCGTTCTCACCAGTATTGGGTGCACATAAAATAAGGCCTCAAACGTCGTGAAGCCCACACCACTGCTAGGGCTGCCTTCTCTATCTTCTGATACCTTCCTTCCGCCCCCTGGAACGTCTTATTGGTAAAATACACCGGTCTCTGGCGCTCTGGGGTTTCTTTAACTAGAGCTACGCCCAGGGCCTCATCAGAAATCGCCAAGTATAAGATCAGATTCTCACCATGGTCAGGCTTCACCAATATTGGTGGACTTGAAAGTACAGCCTTGAGCTGCTGAAAAGCTCGCTCCTGCTCTTCTCCCCATTCAAAACTCTTGTGCTTCTTCAGTGCCTTATACAGGGGGAGGGATTTGTGCGCCATATTGGGCATGAATTGAGCTAGAGCGGCCACCTTCCCATTCAACGATTGGACTTCCCTTAGATTCTTAGGACTCTGCATGCCCAGAATTGCTTGACATTTCCCAGGGTTGGCCTCGATACCCCGTTGGGTCAACATAAAACCCAGAAATTTCCCAGCTGGGACTGCAAAAGTGCACTTCAATGGGTTTAGCCTCATGTTGTACTGTCGCAATCGAGTAAAAACTTGGCGCAAGTCTTCAATGTGATCTCCCCCAGCAGGAGTCTTTGTGATAATGTCATCGATGTATACTTCTACCAGCTTGGTGTGCATTCCCTCGAACACTTTATTGATCATTCGCTGGTAGGTGGCGCCGACGTTCTTCAACCCAAATGGCATGACGGTGTAGCAGAAAACACCGCGGTCATTGACAAAGGCCGTCTTCTCTTGATCTTCCTCCCACATCGGAATTTGGTTGTACCCTGAATAAGCATCCATGAAACTAAGGTACTAATTACCAGAGGAATCGTCCACCATACGATCAATATTTGGGAGAGGATAGGGATCCTTGGGGCAACACCAGTTGAGGTCCACATAATCTGTGCACATCCTCCACTTGCCATTGGCTTTCTGCACCATGACAACATTGGAAAGCCAAGATGAGTAACGGATCTCCTTTATAAAACCAGCTTTCAACAACTCCTCAGTCTATTCACACGCCGCCTTTTGCTTCTCCGGTCCCAACCTCCTTTTCTTCTGGGCCACCGGTCTAGTTTCGGGGTACATAGCGAGTTTGTGACAACAAAAATCAGGGTCCATCCCAGGCATGTCTGCTGCAGTCCATGCGAAAAGGTCCTTAACTTCCTGCAAGAGAGTTAACAAACGCTGCTCCATGCCTGCCTCCAGATTATCATTAATGTGCGTGAGTTTTTCTGGGGAATCCCCTAATACGACGTCCCTGGAACCACCATCCGGTGTGGGCTTTGAAGGGTTGAGAGGGTCAATTTTCAATTCTGCTCTAGGGTCCAAATCAATTAGACTGACAGACCCAGCCGCCGTTCCTCCGTCGTTCAACTTCCTCTTTTATTGAATGCTTCCAATTTAACCATGTTGAGGCTTAAGTTGTAACAGTACTGAGCCATTTCCTGATCACCGCGGAGGGAAGACACACCGTTATCCTTATCAATGAATTTGATCAGGAGGTGAGGTGTAACACCCTCTGTTACACCTTAATAAATTCTAGAAAAATTCGTAATTTTTTTTTTACTAAAGATATGATTGTTAAAAAGAAACTATCGGAATAAATTATATACATTATTTCTGAAATACCTCACAAATATTATTAAAACTTTATAAAGTATTTGTACATTCATCCGAAGAAAATAAACATTAAACATTATAAGAAAGAGAGGAAACTCCATGGCCCAGAAGCAGTTACTTATTAACATTATTTATTCATTGGACCACGGTATTCATACCGAGCTCCCTTTCTAGAACGTGCTATATCTACTGCTGAAATTCTTCGATCCTTCCCTCTGAACCATCAGTTTAGAATATATGAAACAAAAACACGGAGAAAGGAGTGAGAAACAGAATATAATATTTCCGAATAAGACATAAGCAACAAAGGGTTTTCACAACCGATACATAATAATATCAATCACAATCACATACACAATCAATTATGAATGCATGAATGTTATGCAATATTTTCATCATAACTTATCTATATATGTAGGCCCTTAAATTTTAATTTACACTGGGCCAACCAGGAGTTTACACTGTTCCATAAGTCCGGATAATAATAATATGAACAGCTCAACTGGCATGGAAACACTTAGAGACTAGTCAGATTGAGAAAGTTTTTATTGTGAAAGTACCCGACACTAGGGAGCTACCCCAGGTCCCCTGAAGCACCCTTTCACACTCTCTCATCCCAAGGCTCGTAATTAAGCCTCCTCTAATGTATCCTCGGTTTCTATAATCCGTCCCCAGACAATATTATTTTATTTCACTTTCATTATCCATGATGCATGAACTACTCGCGTATTGAGTTGGTTAAGGCTTTTAGAAACTCAATTATTAAATCCCTTAAAGGTTTACAATATCATTTCAATAAACTGTACATTTTCTCAGTTCTCTGAATTTCTGTCCCACAGAAATAAATTTGGTACAGTTTTCAAATCTCACGGAAATTGAGTTTCTAAGCCTTAAATATCTAAAAACTTTATCATATAAAACTTTACCTAATCTTTCTCAAATTAAATCTTAACAAAATCAAATTTAGGAATCTCAATTATTTCCAAATGTATTTAGTTATTAAGTTGGAAAAAAATAAAATAATTTTCTTTTAATTTTTTTTTTATTGAAAGAGAAATATTTATTAACCAAAAATACTTAAGATTACAAAATTTTTCTTTAACTCAAGATTTAATTAAATAAATTCTAATAAAATATTTTCTTTCTAAAATAAATACTAATTTTTTTATTCTAAATATTGAAAATAAAGTTAATAAGAATAATTTCTAAGAAGAATTAAAAGATAATAAAATTTAAAGAGTAAGGTAAGAAATTCTTACTGAATTTTAGCTTTCCGTCATGCTCGCTATATGCTCAAACTCCACATTACAATATCATCAATCAAAATTAAACAATATCAATCATAACTAAATATCATCAATCAATCAATCATAATCAAATCATAATCAAATCAATTAAATATCATTAATACATATCATAATACAAAATTTAATGATTATTAATATAGTCAATTTTAGTCCTTTTGGTCAATTCCTCGCATAGGTATATGTAAGTCCATATAATCCAGTCCTTGCATAGGTATAGTTCAGTCCATATGGGTCATAATGGTCCAAGTCCTTGCATAGGTATTGTCCAGTCCATATAGGTCATAATGGTCCAAGTCTTTGCATAGGTATGTTAGAGTTAGTTAAACCGGATATTTAATTTAAAATTTATTATAAATTTTAAGTTAAAAAAAGTTAATATTTTAAAATAATAATATTATCAGATTTAAAAGGAGTAGGGGACTCCTCCCATTATTCTTATGTCTTTTCATATTATACTCTTATCTCACTCCCCCTTACCTTGAATTGTTACCCAAAATGGATTTGCTTTGCGCCTCCGATTTCTAAAAATATTAATACCAATCTTATTTCAGTATAAGCATAAGACGAAGATTAAGATTACTACTTAAAACAGAAATGGTAAATTTTGAATAGTGAATAGTGAATAGTGAATAGTAAATCGTGAATAGTAACGGTAAATAGTAAAACGTGAATAGTAACAGTAAATAGTAAAATGTGAATAGTAACGGTAAATAGTAAATCGTGAATAGTAACGGTAAATAGTAAATCGTGAATAGTAACAGTAAATAGTAACAGTAAATAGTAATTTACTATTTGAATAGTAATTTACTATTGAAATAGTAATTTACTATTGAAATAGTGTTTACTATGCAGAATAGTAACTTAAAATAATATTATTTTCAGTATAATAACAGATTTCTAAAAACGATATGAAAATAACCCAAAAAATATAAAAGAGAAGTATTCTTACCTTAGGATTTTGGCAGAACCTTCTCTCCAAAAACTTTTCTTCTCTCTCTCACTTCCACCACTATCTCACTAGCACTACTATATTAAGAAAACTTAATCTGAAATTGTGAATTCTAAAGAAGAAATCCTTCGGTATTTATAGGAAAAAAATTTACTATGCATTCCATTATTTTAATATAAAAGTACTATGCATTTTTGAATTTTTTACTCCAGGTTACTGTGCATCTTTTGAAAATTTCATACATGCACAGTGATTTGCATAGTAATTGTCGGCAAAATTATTAAGTCAAATAGTAACCCTTCACTCGGTATATTTTAAATATTCAAAATGAGTCCTTTTTGAAATTTAGCGATATTATATCAGTCCCTACTAATTTTATAATAAGTAATATAAAGCTGAAATTTTAAAAATCTAAAATTTTCTGTTAATAAAAATTTATTGATACGTTTCAAATTTTTTAACGATTGGAAAAAATCAAGATTTTTCTCAAACCGATAATTTTTAGATAAGTCTACTTGAAATGGATTTTAGAAAATTTTCTTATAATTTCAATTCACTTTCTTGTAAATATTTTTAATTTAAGTCACTTATATGAATTTAAAATTATTTAAAAAAATATTATTTTTATTAAAAAATTCCAAAATTCCAAAAAATTCCAAAAAATCATAAATAATACGTAGATTAAAAAGTTCTAAAGAACCATAATTTAATTCCTTCAAAATTTTAATATAAAAATAAAAATAGGGGTGTTACAACTCTACTCCCCTTAGAAAATTTCGTCCTCGAAATTTACATAATCAGTAAAACAAATGAGGATGAGACTCTTTCATCTCAGTTTCTAGTTCCCATGTAGCATCTTCTCCTCTCGTTTCACTCCAAATAACCTTTACAAGCGGAATTGTCTTGTCTCTTAATTGTTTTATTCTTCTGTCACTTATTCTAACAGGTGGTGCATCATATGTAAGATTATCTTTAACTTGTATGACATCAGGTTCAATAACATGTGTAGGATCAGATATATACTTTCGCAAGTTTGACACATGAAAAACATTATGGATATTAGAAAGAAAAGGTGGTAATGCTATTTGGTAGGCAAGGGGACTAACTTTATGAATTATTTGGTATGGACCGATAAATCTAGAAGTTAGTTTTCGAGATTTCATTGCCCGACCGACCCCAGTCATAGGTGTGACTTTCAAGAATACATGATCGCCTTCTTGAAATTCGAGCGACTTTCTTCTTTTGTCATAGTAACTTTTCTGCCTGCTCTGTGTTGCCTTCATCTTTTCCTGAACTATTTTGATTTTATCCGTGGTTTGTTGTACCAACTCTGGTCCTAGCATCAAGTTTTCACCAGTCTCAAACCAACATAGCGGGGTCCTACATTTTCTTCCATATAATGCTTCAAAAGGTGCCATGCCAATGCTAGCATGGAAACTGTTGTTGTAGGTAAACTCCACATATGGTAAGAATTGATTCCAACTTCCTTTATGCTCTAACACACAAGCTCGTAACAAGTCTTCTAGAGATTGGATTGTTCTTTCTGATTGTCCATCCGTCTGAGGATGATATGCTGAACTCAGACGCAGTCTTGTTCCCAAAGCCTTGTGCAAGCTCTTCCAGAATTGTGATGTAAAACGAGGGTCCCGATCAGAAATGATACTTGAAGGAATTCCATGCAATCTCACAATCTCCTCGATGTATAATTTTGCCAGCTTCTCCATAGAGTAACGAATATTGATGGGAATAAAGTGGGCAGACTTTGTTAGTCTATCAACTATTACCCATATCGAATCATGTCCTAATGGAGTTTTAGGTAGAGAAGTCACAAAATCCATGGTAATGCTATCCCATTTCCATTCCGGTATTTCCATTGATTGTAGCATTCCAGGGGGTTTTTGGTGTTCCACTTTAACCTTCTGGCAAATTAGACATGCAGCCACATACTCTGCCACCGCTTTCTTCATTCCAGGCCACCAAAATAACTTCTTCAAATCTTGATACATTTTAGTAGTTCCGGGATGAATGCTCATATAACTTTTATGGCCTTCTTCTAGAATTGCTTTCCTCAACTCCTCTTTGTCAGGGATACACACTCGATCCTTATATCTCAATAATTGGTCGTTTCCCACATTGAACTCGACTTCTTTTCCTTGTTTCAAGAGTTCTTTCTTCTCTTGCAGGAATTCATCCTCTCGTTGAGCCTCTAAAACTTGCCTCAGGAATTCATTTGTCACTTGTAACGTTCCTAATCTGTAGCTGTTAGCATTAACCTTTACTGCTAGGTTAAGATCTCTGAAGTTCTCTATCAATTCCAGCTCTTTTATCATCATCGTGGACACATGTAGAGACTTTCGACTTAAAGCATCAGCTACTACATTCGCTTTTCCAGGATGGTATTGCAACTCAAAATCGTAGTCCTTTAAGAATTCCATCCATCTCCGTTGCCTCATGTTTAACTCCTTTTGGTCGAATAAATACTTGAGACTTTTATGATCGCTAAACACATCGAATGTTGCACCGTATAGATAGTGCCTCCAAATCTTTAAGGCAAAAACTACAGCGGCTAACTCTAAGTCATGGGTAGGGTAGTTGATCTCATGTTGCCTTAATT
This sequence comes from Clitoria ternatea, assembly GCA_037962975.1. Lineage (NCBI taxonomy): Eukaryota > Viridiplantae > Streptophyta > Magnoliopsida > Fabales > Fabaceae > Clitoria > Clitoria ternatea. Next base: position 88,686,505 of record CM075675.1, read on the forward strand.
GTCGTGATGCATAGGCTACAACCTTCTTGTCTTGCATAAGTACACTTCCTAGTCCTTGTTTAGACGCATCACAGTAAACTTCAAAACTTCGATGTGGATCGGGGAGTACTAACACCGGCGCAGAAGTAAGTCGATCTTTCAGCTCTTGAAAACTATTCTCGCATTGTGTCGTCCACACAAAAGGTTGTCCTTTCCGTGTTAGCTTGGTCAATGGGTATCCTAGCTTTGAAAATCCTTCAATGAATCTCCTATAGTATCCAGCCAAGCCCAAGAAACTTCTAATCTCAGTGATCGTGGTTGGTCTCTCCCATTTTAAAACCGCCTCCACCTTGGAAGGGTCTACAGCTATTCCTCCTTGACTAATTACATGTCCTAAAAAGTTTACTTCTTCCAACCAGAATTCACACTTCGACAGCTTTGCATATAGTTGTTTCTTTTTCAAGATTTCCAACACGACCTTCAAATGTTCAACATGTTCTTCTCTGCTTTTAGAGTACACTAATATATCATCAATGAACACCACTACAAATTTATCTAGATATGGATGAAAAATCCTATTCATGTAATCCATGAATACGGCTGGTGCATTAGTTACACCAAAAGGCATTACTAGATATTCGTAATGGCCATAGCGTGTTCTAAAAGCAGTTTTCGATACATCTTCTTTCTTCACCCTTATTTGATGGTATCCAGACCTCAAATCAATTTTGGAGAACACCGTGGCACCACGCAGCTGATCCATCAAGTCGTCAATCCTTGGCAGAGGGTATCTGTTCTTGATCGTCACCTTGTTCAGTTGTCGATAATCTACACACAACCTCATGCTACCATCCTTCTTCTTAACCAACAACACTGGTGCACCCCAGGGGGATACACTGGGTCGTATAAACTGCTTCTCTATCATCTCTTCAAGTTGTTTCTTCAACTCTGCTAATTCTAGAGGTGACATTCGGTATGGTGCAATTGAAATGGGTCCAACTCCAGGTACTAAATCAATGGAAAATTCCACATCTCTTTCTGGGGGTAAACCAGGGATATCTTCAGGAAAAACGTCAGGAAATTCACACACAACCGGCAGATTTTTGATTTTTGATTCTTGCTCTCCTTTCGTTGAAAGCAATAGCATGAATCCTTGAGCCCCTCCTTTTAAAGAGGCACTCACTTGGTTGGCGGTTAGAAATCTCGAATCTTCAGGATTCAAATTCACTGGTTCTTTAAACATTATGGTTTTATTATGACAATCTATTAGAACATGATTGTCAGACAACCAATCTAGCCCAATAATAACTTCTAAGCCAGAAAGGGGTAAACAGAAAAGATTAGCCTTAAAGTCCCTACCATCTATGACAATAGGGCATTTCCAACAAGCTTTAGAAGTGACAATGGGATTGTTTCCAGGAGTATGTACAAATAAGTCAAATGGAAGTTCTATCACAGGTAATTTTAGTTTTTCTACACAGTCATTGGCAATAAAGGAATGTGATGCACCTGAGTCATACATAACAGTTAAAGAAATCTTATTAATGATACACTTACCTTCTACCATGGAATCAGCATGAGATGCTTCTTCTCCAGTGATTGCAAAAACCTTTCCTTTTGCTTTTGGCCTTCCGATTGCACTGTGCGCGCCTCCTTGAGTATTTATGCTTGTACTTGCACCTTCAGGGTTTTCTCTCTTCATCTCTGGGCAATCCTTGATATGATGACCTGGTTTGTTACACTTAAAGCAAACATAAGTGTTTTTAGGACAATCCCTTTTCAAATGGGGTCCTCCACAGATAAAACATTTAAAATTTGGTGCAGATGTTGGGTAATAGCTTCCAGTTGAAGCTTGGGGTCTGTTAGGAACAGATGCTGCTCCAAACCGACGAAATGGTGCTTGGTAAGGCTTATTCCTTCTGAAATCTCTTCTTTGGTGATGGTGAGGTCCTCCACTTCTTATTTCTCCTGCCTTGTGAATGGGCTCACGACTTTTGGTCATTCTATCCTTATGGTCTTCTTCAAAGATCCTGCAGCGATTTACCAATACAGAAAATTCACGGATTTCCTGCATTCGTATAGCTTCCTTAATTTCTGGCCGCAGTCCATTTACAAACTTTGCACACCGATCTCTTTCATTAGTAGCATCATTATAATGAGAATGAAAACGAGATAGCTCTTCAAACCTGGATGCGTACTCTCCAACGGTCATATTTCCTTGGGTCAGCGACAGGAATTCGAATTGTCTTTTCTCTTTAACATCAGCTGGAAAGTATTTTTCCAGAAACATATCCTTGAAATAGTCCCAAGTGATCTCCACGTCGTTGACTTCGAATTGTTTACGCATGCTATCCCACCAATGTTCGGCATCCTCAGATAAGGCATAAGTAGCGAAGACTACCTTATCAGCTTCATTACATTGCAATGCTCGAAAGATCTTCTCTATCTCTCGAATCCAGATTTGTGCTCCATCAGGGTTATATCCTCCCTTGAAACGAGGTGGATTGCGCTTTTCGAATAGGTCCAGTCTTCTCAAGGCATCATTACCTTGACCTTCACGTGCTCCCATTGCATTGATTAAGCGTTCTACAACTCCAGCAAGATCGTTTCCAGCCATTAGTTTCCTGTTTCACAGTAACTGAGATTTGTCACATCAATCACAGTTACTACCAAGTCAGATATTCTACCTATACAGAGTTTACAGACAAAGCAAGATAGACCTTTTCCCCAGGCCTATTGGATTAACTGCTCTGATACCACTTTGTAACACCCTCTGTTACACCTTAATAAATTCTAGAAAAATTCATAATTTTTTTTTTACTAAAGATATGATTGTTAAAAAGAAACTATCGGAATAAATTATATACATTATTTTTGAAATACCTCACAAATATTATTAAAACTTTATAAAGTATTTGTACATTCATCCGAAGAAAATAAACATTAAATATTATAAGAAAGAGAGGAAACTCCATGGCCCAGAAGCAGTTACTTATTAACATTATTTATTCATTGGACCACGGTATTCATACCGAGCTCCCTTTCTAGAACGTGCTATATCTACTGCTGAAATTCTTCGATCCTTCCCTCTGAACCATCAGTTTAGAATATATGAAACAAAAACACGGAGAAAGGAGTGAGAAACAGAATATAATATTTCCGAATAAGACATAAGCAACAAAGGGTTTTCACAACCGATACATAATAATATCAATCACAATCACATACACAATCAATTATGAATGCATGAATGTTATGCAATATTTTCATCATAACTTATCTATATATGTAGGCCCTTAAATTTTAATTTGCACTGGGCCAACCAGGAGTTTACACTGTTCCATAAGTCCGGATAATAATAATATGAACAGCTCAACTGGCATGGAAACACTTAGAGACTAGTCAGATTGAGAAAGTTTTTATTGTGAAAGTACCCGACACTAGGGAGCTACCCCAGGTCCCCTGAAGCACCCTTTCACACTCTCTCATCCCAAGGCTCGTAATTAAGCCTCCTCTAATGTATCCTCGGTTTCTATAATCCGTCCCCAGACAATATTATTTTATTTCACTTTCATTATCCATGATGCATGAACTACTCGCGTATTGAGTTGGTTAAGGCTTTTAGAAACTCAATTATTAAATCCCTTAAAGGTTTACAATATCATTTCAATAAACTGTACATTTTCTCAGTTCTCTGAATTTCTGTCCCACAGAAATAAATTTGGTACAGTTTTCAAATCTCACGGAAATTGAGTTTCTAAGCCTTAAATATCTAAAAACTTTATCATATAAAACTTTACCTAATCTTTCTCAAATTAAATCTTAACAAAATCAAATTTAGGAATCTCAATTATTTCCAAATGTATTTAGTTATTAAGTTGGAAAAAAATAAAATAATTTTCTTTTAATTTTTTTTTTATTGAAAGAGAAATATTTATTAACCAAAAATACTTAAGATTACAAAATTTTTCTTTAACTCAAGATTTAATTAAATAAATTCTAATAAAATATTTTCTTTCTAAAATAAATACTAATTTTTTTATTCTAAATATTGAAAATAAAGTTAATAAGAATAATTTCTAAGAAGAATTAAAAGATAATAAAATTTAAAGAGTAAGGTAAGAAATTCTTACTGAATTTTAGCTTTCCGTCATGCTCGCTATATGCTCAAACTCCACATTACAATATCATCAATCAAAATTAAACAATATCAATCATAACTAAATATCATCAATCAATCAATCATAATCAAATCATAATCAAATCAATTAAATATCATTAATACATATCATAATACAAAATTTAATGATTATTAATATAGTCAATTTTAGTCCTTTTGGTCAATTCCTCGCATAGGTATATGTAAGTCCATATAATCCAGTCCTTGCATAGGTATAGTTCAGTCCATATGGGTCATAATGGTCCAAGTCCTTGCATAGGTATTGTCCAGTCCATATAGGTCATAATGGTCCAAGTCTTTGCATAGGTATGTTAGAGTTAGTTAAACCGGATATTTAATTTAAAATTTATTATAAATTTTAAGTTAAAAAAAGTTAATATTTTAAAATAATAATATTATCAGATTTAAAAGGAGTAGGGGACTCCTCCCATTATTCTTATGTCTTTTCATATTATACTCTTATCTCACTCCCCCTTACCTTGAATTGTTACCCAAAATGGATTTGCTTTGCGCCTCCGATTTCTAAAAATATTAATACCAATCTTATTTCAGTATAAGCATAAGACGAAGATTAAGATTACTACTTAAAACAGAAATGGTAAATTTTGAATAGTGAATAGTGAATAGTGAATAGTAAATCGTGAATAGTAACGGTAAATAGTAAAACGTGAATAGTAACAGTAAATAGTAAAATGTGAATAGTAACGGTAAATAGTAAATCGTGAATAGTAACGGTAAATAGTAAATCGTGAATAGTAACAGTAAATAGTAACAGTAAATAGTAATTTACTATTTGAATAGTAATTTACTATTGAAATAGTAATTTACTATTGAAATAGTGTTTACTATGCAGAATAGTAACTTAAAATAATATTATTTTCAGTATAATAACAGATTTCTAAAAACGATATGAAAATAACCCAAAAAATATAAAAGAGAAGTATTCTTACCTTAGGATTTTGGCAGAACCTTCTCTCCAAAAACTTTTCTTCTCTCTCTCACTTCCACCACTATCTCACTAGCACTACTATATTAAGAAAACTTAATCTGAAATTGTGAATTCTAAAGAAGAAATCCTTCGGTATTTATAGGAAAAAAATTTACTATGCATTCCATTATTTTAATATAAAAGTACTATGCATTTTTGAATTTTTTACTCCAGGTTACTGTGCATCTTTTGAAAATTTCATACATGCACAGTGATTTGCATAGTAATTGTCGGCAAAATTATTAAGTCAAATAGTAACCCTTCACTCGGTATATTTTAAATATTCAAAATGAGTCCTTTTTGAAATTTAGCGATATTATATCAGTCCCTACTAATTTTATAATAAGTAATATAAAGCTGAAATTTTAAAAATCTAAAATTTTCTGTTAATAAAAATTTATTGATACGTTTCAAATTTTTTAACGATTGGAAAAAATCAAGATTTTTCTCAAACCGATAATTTTTAGATAAGTCTACTTGAAATGGATTTTAGAAAATTTTCTTATAATTTCAATTCACTTTCTTGTAAATATTTTTAATTTAAGTCACTTATATGAATTTAAAATTATTTAAAAAAATATTATTTTTATTAAAAAATTCCAAAATTCCAAAAAATTCCAAAAAATCATAAATAATACGTAGATTAAAAAGTTCTAAAGAACCATAATTTAATTCCTTCAAAATTTTAATATAAAAATAAAAATAGAGGTGTTACATGAGGGGTGGACACAATTGCTTCCATTGTATTCAGGGTAGGTCGGCCTATAATCCCATTGTAGGGGGATTCCACATCGATCACCAGAATTCTCAACTTAACCGTCCTCGAGCCGGGCTCTCCTTCAAAAGAAATCAGGGTGTCGAGATACCCCTTAGTGGGTTGCTTGGCCCCATTAAACGTTGTAAGCTCTTGCGTGTAAGGCTGTAGATCTGCATCATTAAAACTCATTCTTTTGAAACAGTTATAAAAAATTACATCGTAAGAACTTCCCTGATCAACGAGGATCCTTTTCACGTCCTTGTTGGCAATTACAGCAATGATCACCACCGCGTCGTCCCCTCCTGGGATCGTTGGGCCAAAGTCATCGTCAGTGAATGACACCATTAGGGCTGCCACACCGTCCCTGAAAGGGCGGTTATCTCTTGCTTTGCCCTGGACAGACAGGATCATCCTGTGGTGATTCTTTCGGGCTGTGATCGATGCTCCTCCTCCTGCAAATCCTCCAGCTATCATCTCAATCACCTCGCGCCTGCCCTGCTTCTGCTGCTGAGGCATATTGTCCTGCTGGACTTCTTCACCAATCACTACCCCTTTTTGCTTTTCAGCTGCAGTAAATCTTCTTGTTGGGTTACGACTATTATCACCTTCATCATCTGGATCTCTCCCCCTTTTGTCCACTCTGTTATGCTCATCCAAAGACTTCTCCCTGAACAGATACTGTTTCAACTTTCCTTCTCTAATGAGTGTCTCCACAATGTTTTTCAGTGCCTTGCACTCGTCTGTATGATGACCCGTTTGTTCATGAAAAGCACAATACTTTCGTGGGTTACCAATCCTTTTGACTGGGGGTGGCTTCCTTATACCGAAAATGCTGAGCGTAGGCCAGCCAACCTTGTAACATCCCTGTTTTTAGAAACAATTTTATCCTTGTAAATTTTGATTATGGAGGGTTTGTAAGCAAGAATAAGTCAATATATACCTTGTTAATGGTCTATGGTACCTCAAAAATATCATTCTTGCACTTAATAATGGAATTTATATGGAATATTAGTGAAAAGATGCAAAAACCGAGTGAAAAGGGCTCTGTTCCGAGTGACAGAGAAGAATTCCGAGTGAAGGATCAGGAATTCTTAGTGAAGGATGGAATTCCGAGCCAGAGTCATGTTTTCCGAGTAAAACATGACTGAAGGGACTACCACCGAGTGGAATCCTGACCTGAGATGCAATTCTGAGTGAAAACACCCCGGAATGACTCATTTCCGAGTCAAGCCTTGCCAAGTACTTCTTTTCCGAAGGAAATTGCTCTGATTGAAGTATTCCGAGTGAAAGATGTAACGTCCCGTGTAATTTTCTAAATAAATTTTTCGCGTTTTCGAAAGATTATTTTAAAAATTCGTCAATTTATTTCAGAGTTTATGTAACAGTTGATAACAGCGGAAAAATTTTCATACATGCTAGACGTGATTAATTAAATTCAAGAAAATACTTAAGTAGCGGAAACGATTTAGAAAATAATGGTGCATAACATGTTATACTTATTACAACCCATAAAATCAAAGTTCAGATAATAATTCAAATAGACATCCATCATGGCATCACTCTGCATTCTGCGTGTCATTCACTGTAAAAATTAATGTAAGAGTGAGACAGAATATAGAATAAATATAAAATAGATAAAATTACACAAACACAATCAACAACTCATAATGATATGATGAATATGCCAAACAAGTCCATTTAATAATTCTTCAATTAGTTAAATGATGTCATGCTGGATCCATTTGGTTTGGTGGGAATACTGCAGTAAAAGTCTCATAGAGACACAAATAGGACTTTAGCATATACCATGAATCCCTATACTTCATGGCGCTTAAGTACCGAAGTACACAATATCAAAAGTAGGACTTTTGCATAAACCATGAATCCCTACACTCCATGGCACAAAACAGAATAGGGCTTAACTCATCATAGAGTAACCCCCCACCAGGGTAGGCAATCATGGAACCCCTAAATTCCATGGTGCGTCCGAATGCTTATGATGCATGAATGCCTTTAATTCTCTTTATCATTTAACATACCATGATATCTACATTTCCAAAACCTCTTGGATAATACAAGTCCTCAAGGGACACATTACACATAATAATTCATAAAATCATGGATTTACTGTTTCAACCACACGTGTCGATAACCACAAGGCATTCATGTACATATATGTTAATTATGTCATTCATAATTATTCACTATCATAATATACTAACTGTGTGATACTCAACAGCATTTATAATAATTCATAATCACTCAAGAATTCAATAATAAATCATTACTCATAGAGAAAACATCATTTTTATCCATAATAACCATCATAAGTAAATTTTAGCATTTTCAAACAGCGACATACATTAGTAAAACAGTCATAACATGAGCAAAACAACTCCTTTTTAGGTGATTCCACTTTCTGTAGTTTAATAACATAATTGTCTACAACTTTCATGAAGAACACAGTTTCAAATTCTGAACAGAAATATTACTTATTTACGAAATACCACACTGCCTCAAGGTGAGTTTTTCAAAACGTACATATGTTAGTAAATTCAGTGTTTCTAGAGTTACAAAAATGATTTTTGCATGAAACCAGTTCTAAAATACTCTTAACATAGTTATCTACAACTTTCATGAAGACACCAACAACTAATTCATACCACAAAATTCCCAGTATTGAAAACAAGATTCGGATTTCCAAAATTCCAAAATTTCAGAATTTCAGCTTGCACATACATCAGTATTTTGAGTATAACTTGAGCTAAAAAAATTATTTTGATGTGAAACCACTTTCTAAAAATCCACAACTTAATTATCTATAACTTTTATGAAGACATCCAAGGCTGATTATGCATGTACAGTTCCCAGTAAATTAATATATACACAAAACCAAGGATAAATCTTCCATACGAACATGCTATAGTATTTGGGCTATAACTTTTGCTATACATATCCAAATCAGTTAAATTAGGTATCAAAATTCACATAACAAAAAGATCTACAATGTTCATGAAGAAGTCAGAGTCAAATTCATACGTTTTCAGCTTCATAATTAAGCAACAAGATACGAAATTAAAACTGGAATCCTAGAACAGTATACAACTCTACCCATTTCACAAATATTCACAACCCTGTCCCCTCTTACCTGGTTTGAAGACTTTTAGCTGATTGGAAAAGAGGTCTCCTGGCTGTCCTGGTTCTATTCGAAGGTCTTGAGGAAGAAGAAAAATGGTATACTGTAATGCTGTTTTCTCTTAAGAGTTTTTGAAGAGATATGGTTCTGTTTTAAAAAGCAAGGCAGTGGGGAACAAGCCCTTTGTGAGTGGGTTTGTTAGTGCTGTTAGTGGAGATAATGGAAGATTAATAATAGAAGGTGGCTATCTTAGTGCTCATCTCTAGCCGTCCTACGTACTAGTGCGATTAGTGGGATTAAAAAAAAATATTAAAATAATGCCTAAAAGACAAGAAAAGGGTCAAAAAGTTACTTCTGCACTTTAAAACCGATCAGAGTTCCATTTCCAAGTCCGGTTGAGCATCCGGTCTTGTACATCGGCTCAAAATCATCCGGTGTGTACATCCGTTCTAAGGAAAGCTGAGTTAACCTTCCTTGAAGCCGTCCAGTGTTCATTAATGATAATCCGAACTAAATTCATCCGGTCTCACCTGAACTGAAGTCAGCTGTGTGAGAGCAGTGTGGAGGGTGTAAGGGCGGTCTTGAGTATGAGGGCGGTCTTGAGTGTGAGGGCGGTATGGAGTGAGGGCGGTATTGAAAGTGAAGGGCGGTGTTGAGTGTATCTTAAGAGGTGTCCATGTTCTAAAAGATATTCACGTTACTCTGCCAAGGCATTTGACCCCGTCAATGCTTATGACTCCGCCAGACGTGTGACCCCGCCTAAATTTACTACTCCGCCAAGGCATTTGACCCCGTCAATGCTTATGACTCCGCCAGACGTGTGACCCCGCCTAAATTTACTACTCCGCCAAGGCATTAGACCTCGTCAATGCTTATGACTCCGTCATGGCATGAGACTCCGCCTATACTCATTACTCTGCCGAGGTACGTGACTCCGCCTAAGCTAATTACTCCTCCAATAAAGAACAGTTCGAACATCATCCAACTAATCAGTAAGCAAGTAACAACGTCCAATAGCCAACAGCTAGGAAAACTATACCGTCCAGCAACCAGCAAGACGTCACTCAGTCTTGTGGACAATTAGTAAGCTTTCCACTTAGGAAAACCGTACCCTTTTATTGTTATCTTCTTTTCTTGGACGGACTCAATTCTGGTCTTGAACATCGGTTCAAAGTTATCTGTCCTACAGCTCATTTGGTAAAGTGTTGATCCGGTGTGCAACATAAAAGACAATCCTATCCACACCGGTTTTCCGGTGTGATGTGGCATTTATTGTAATCCGTTCTTCCCCTTTGGAACCTTGAGGTCGTCCTAGTCTTGGAGGTCAGAACGGATCAGAAATGTTTCTTCCAATCTCACTCAATTTACTCCTCTATCTTCATTCTTTCACTCGGAATTTGGATCTTATCAAGATAGATCTATGTAATTTCTATAATTATACCCAAAAATGGAATTTTTGGAGTATTATAAACCATTCATAAAGTGTTTTTATTCATTAATAAACACTTATAAGCCTCCCATGCTTCATAAATTACAAAATAGAGCTATTATTAAAAGCAGGATGTTACAATTCTCCCACCCTAATAAAATTTTGTCCTCGAAATTTAACGCGCTCCTCAGTGAAACAATCCTGGATATTGTGTCCTCATATCATCTTCACGCTCCCAAGTCAGAGTTACATCAGTTCCTTGTTTCCATGCAACTTTTACCAGTGGTACATTCTTGTTCCTCAAACGTTTGCTCGATCTTTCTAGGATCTGTGTAGGTTCTGTGGAGATGGTCAGATTCTCTCTAACTTCAATATCATCAGTAGCAATCACGTGGTTGGGATCTTGTACGTACTTCCTCAGCTGTGATACATGAAATACATTATGCAGATTTGCCAGGTGAGGGGGAAGTGCAATCTGATATGCCACTGTACCAACCCTCTTTAGGATCTCATATGGTCCAATGAACCTCGGACTCAATTTCTTACTCTTCAAGGCTCGGCCAATCCCTTTGTGAGGTGAAACCTTCAAAAATACATGCTCACCGACTTGGAATTCAAGTGGTTTACTCCTTTTATCATAATACTGCTTTTGTCTGTCTTGAGATGCCTTCATCTTTTCTCTGATCATTTCTATCTGTTCAGTAGTCTGCTGCACAATTTTAGGTCCTAACGCCAAACTTTCACCAGTTTCTAACCAACAAAGTGGCGTTCGACACTTCCTACCATACAATGCTTCGAATGGAGCCATACCAATACTGCTGTGGTAGCTATTATTATACGTGAATTCAATCAATGGAAGAAACTGCTCCCAACTACCACCATGTTCAATCACACAAGATCGCAGTAAGTCTTCCAAACTTTGTATGGTACGCTCTGACTGTCCATCTGTTTGGGGATGATAAGCTGAGCTTAATCGAAGTTTTGAACCCAATTCCTGATGCAAGCTTCCCCAGAATCGGGAAGTGAATCTTGGATCTCTATCTGACACAATACTAGATGGTACACCATGTAGTCTTACGATCTCCTTCACATATAACTGTGCCAATTTTTGTAAAGAGTTCTTCATATTCATTGGGAGGAAGTGAGCAGACTTTGTCAATCTGTCTACAATAACCCAGATTGCATCATTCCCTGAACGTGTTCTTGGTAATCCTGACACAAAGTCCATTGAGATATCATCCCATTTCCAGACAGGAATCTCTAATGGTTGCAGTTCACCAGATGGCTTCTGGTGTTCTACCTTGGCTTTTTGACATACCAGACATGAAGCCACATATTCAACTATCTCTTTCTTCATCCTTGGCCACCAAAAGCTTTTCCTCAGATCTTGATACATCTTAGTTGATCCAGGATGAATGCTCAACATACTTTTATGCGCTTCTTCTAGAATCGTCCTTCTCAGATCAACATCATCTGGTACACAAATTCTATTCCTGATCCTCCAAATTCCATCTGATCCTTCTTGTAGTCCCATATCTTTTCCATTCGCCTGTAATTCTCTCAACTCCTGTAATGGCAAATCTTCTTTCTGTCTTTCACCTAACAGTTTCAGGAAATCATTGGTTATCTTCAAAGTCCCCAAAGTCATACTCCTTGAAGATTTTATCTCTACACCCAAGTTCATATCTCTGAACTGTTCTATCATCTCCATTTCTTTTATCATCAAAAATGCCATATGAATGGACTTTCGGCTTAGTGCATCTGCCACTACATTTGCTTTTCCTGGATGGTACTTCAAATCAAAATCATAATCTTTAAGGAACTCCATCCACCTTCGCTGTCTCATGTTCAATTCCTTTTGATCGAACAAATACTTCAAGCTCTTGTGATCACTGAACACTTCAAACCTGACTCCATACAAATGGTGTCTCCAGATTTTTAGGGCAAATACCACTGCTGCCAATTCTAGATCATGCGTTGGATAGTTCATCTCATGTGGTCTCAACTGTCTAGATGCATAAGCTACCACCTTTCTTTGCTGCATCAAAACACATCCTAAGCCCATTTTGGAAGCATCACAATAAACCACAAAATCTTCTTGTGGATTAGGTAAGGTTAAGACTGGAGCAGATGTAAGCTTCAACTTCAGTTCTTGGAAACTTTTCTCACATTCTGGCGTCCAAGAAAAAGGTTGATTCTTTCGGGTTAGCCGAGTCATTGGTAGGGCAATTTGAGAAAACCCTTCAATGAATCTCCGATAATAACCAGCCAATCCCATGAAACTTCGTATCTCAGTGACTGAAGTAGGTCTCTCCCAGTTTACCACAGCTTCTATTCTAGAAGGATCCACAGATACTCCTTCGTTTAAGATTACATGGCCTAGGAATTTTACCTCTTTCAACCAGAATTCATATTTTGATAACTTTGCATACAACTGCTTCTCCTTCAAAATCTGCAATACCACTCGGAGATGTTTTTCATGTTCCTCTGTAGTTTTTGAATAGATCAGAATATCATCAATGAAAATGATGACAAATTGATCCAAGTAGGGTTGAAATACTCGATTCATGTAATCCATGAATACGGCTGGGGCATTGGTCACTCCGAAGGGCATCACAAGGTACTCGTAATGACCATATCGCGTTCTAAAGGCTGTCTTTGGAATATCCTCAGACTTGACACGAATCTGATGATACCCCGATCGTAGATCAATTTTGGAAAACACTGCAGCGCCTCTCAATTGATCTATCAGATCATCAATTCTGGGCAGAGGATATCTATTCTTCACCGTCAATTTGTTCAGCTGACGATAATCTACACATAACCTCATGCTTCCATCTTTCTTCTTGACGAGCAATACTGGCGCTCCCCATGGTGACACACTCGGTCTGATGAAATGCTTCTTCAGCAACTCTTCAATTTGTTTCTTCAGTTCCGCCAGTTCAATTGGTGCCATACGGTATGGAGCTTTAGACACTGGTCCTGCTCCTGAAATTAAATCAATGGAGAATTCTACCTCACGTTCTGGAGGTAAACTTGAGACATCTTCAGGAAATACTTCAGGAAATTCAGAAACAACCGGCATCTCGATTGCTTTAGGTTCACCATCTTCTTTGTAAAGAGTGAATAAAGCGAACAATTGACTTTCACCTTGCAATACATAGGTTTTGAGGTTGTCAGAATTTAGATTTTCTGATGGAAATATCACGGTCTTGTTGTGACAGTCCACCAAGACTCGATTTGTCGATAACCAGTCCATCCCCAGAATCACGTTCAGATCCTTCAAAGGTAAACAAACAAGATCGACAAGAAAGCGTCTACCTTCTATGAGTATAGAACATTCGTTACACACCTTAGCAGTTCTAAGTTGTGTACCGGTGGGAGTAGAAACAATCAGATCATATGTCATAGGCTTCACAGGTAATCGAAGGCGTCTAACACACTCATCAGAAATGAAAGAATGCGTAGCACCAGAATCAAATAACACAGATAGGACTGTACCATGAATGTCACACTTACTTTGTACGAGGTCATCAGCTTGGTCTGCCTCTGAACCGCTGATGGCATAGACTCTCCCAGCTGTTTGTTACAACCTCTGATCTGTGGACTCCTTGTTCTGTCTTGGAGGTTGGGCAGTACGTGTGTCTTCTCCTCGGCCTCTCTGATAATTAGAGCCTCTTGGTTCACTCATAGTGTTCCTGTTGTTGTTTTGATTATTCTGCGGACAATTTGGACTGATGTGTCCTTTTTGGTTACATCGGAAGCAAGTGACCTCTTCAAGACATCTGTTACAATCACGTACATGATGATTACCTCCACACTTAAGACACCTCATGTTATTGCGTCTATCAAAAGATGACGATGATGATGATCCGCCTCTGGAGCGATTTGGATAGAACGATCCTCTTCTTTTGAAATCAACTGACTGAGGTTTCAGTTGTCTATTGGCTTTTTCATGTGCCAGTCTGGCCTGGTGATTTTCTTCAAAAATTCTGCATTTGTTGATCAGAATAGGAAAACTCCAAATTTCTTGGTACCCAATTGCCTCTTTGATTTCCAGATTCAGTCCGTTCTCAAATTTAACACATTTCGATTCTTCGGCACCAGCCTGTTGAAAAGGAGGGTAAAAGAGAGATAGTTCTTCAAACTTTGCAGCATATTCTCCAACGGACATCGAGCCTTGTTTCAACTCCATAAATTCCAGCTCTTTGCGACTTTTCACACTTGCTGGAAAATATTTCTCCAGGAAACAGTCTTTGAAGTTGGTCCAGATCAAGGGTCTGTCAGTCTCGATCATACGGATTCTAGCATGAATCCACCAGTTCTCTGCCTCTTCCACCAACATATAGGTGGCATACTCCACCTTTTCGTATTCTGTGCAGGGCAATGCTCGAAAGATGTGCTCCATTTCCTTGGCCCAAAGATATGCTCCTTCTGGATTATAACCTCCTTTGAATTGTGAAGGCTTTCTCTTCAGGAAGCGATCTAACCCATGGAGTTCTCCAGTGCTCCTTGGTTGGTTTTGTCGTTCTATGGCTTCAGCTAAGTGGTTGAAAGCTGCTGCCATATCATTGTTGTTGTTGTTGTTTCTTGCCATCCTATATTCGTAGTTTGGTTTATACCAATTCTAAGGAATAATATATATATAAATACTACATAACTATCCTTATTCTACGGTCTATCAGTTAAGCAATCAATCATATAACACATTTATCATATTATCAAGAGGAAATCAAACAAATCTTTTCACAATTAATCAGTCAGGCACAAATCATATAGTACACATTTAGCATGTTATCAAGTAAGAAATCAAACATTTCACATATTATGTCGAGAAATAGCTCATGTCATAACAATTGGTCCTGAATTTTTGAAAATGCTCTGATACCACCAATGTAATGTCCCGTGTAATTTTCTAAATAATTTTTTTGCGTTTTCGAAAGATTATTTTAAAAATTCGTCAATTTATTTCAGAGTTTATGTAACAGTTGATAACAGCGGAAAAATTTTCATACATGCTAGACGTGATTAATTAAATTCAAGAAAACACTTAAGTAGCGGAAACGATTTAGAAAATAATGGTACATAACATGTTATACTTATTACAACCCATAAAATCAAAGTTCAGATAATAATTCAAATAGACATCCATCATGGCATCACTCTGCATTCTACGTGTCATTCACTGTAAAAATTAATGTAAGAGTGAGACAGAATATAGAATAAATATAAAATAGATAAAATTACACAAACACAATCAACAACTCATAATGATATGATGAATATGCCAAACAAGTCCATTTAATAATTCTTCAATTAGTTAAATGATGTCATGCTGGATCCATTTGGTTTGGTGGGAATACTGCAGTAAAAGTCTCATAGAGACACAAATAGGACTTTAGCATATACCATGAATCCCTATACTTCATGGCGCTTAAGTACCGAAGTACACAATATCAAAAGTAGGACTTTTGCATAAACCATGAATCCCTACACTCCATGGCACACAACAGAATAGGGCTTAACTCATCATAGAGTAACCCCCCACCAGGGTAGGCAATCATGGAACCCCTAAATTCCATGGTGCGTCCGAATGCTTATGATGCATGAATGCCTTTAATTCTCTTTATCATTTAACATACCATGATATCCACATTTCCAAAACCTCTTGGATAATACAAGTCCTCAAGGGACACATTACACATAATAATTCATAAAATCATGGATTTACTGTTTCAACCACACGTGTCGATAACCACAAGGCATTCATGTACATATATATTAATTATGTCATTCATAATTATTCACCATCATAATATACTAACTGTGTGATACTCAACAGCATTTATAATAATTCATAATCACTCAAGAATTCAATAATAAATCATTACTCATAGAGAAAACATCATTTTTATCCATAATAACCATCATAAGTAAATTTTAGCATTTCCAAACAGCGACATACATTAGTAAAACAGTCATAACATGAGCAAAACAACTCCTTTTTAGGTGATTCCACTTTCTGTAGTTTAATAACATAATTGTATACAACTTTCATGAAGAATACAGTTTCAAATTCTGAACAGAAATATTACTTATTTACGAAATACCACACTGCCTCAAGGTGAGTTTTTCAAAATGTACATATGTTAGTAAATTCAGTGTTTCTAGAGTTACAAAAATGATTTTTGCATGAAACCAGTTCTAAAATACTCTTAACATAGTTATCTACAACTTTCATGAAGACACCAACAACTAATTCATACCACAAAATTCCCAGTATTGAAAACAAGATTCGGATTTCCAAAATTCTAAAATTTCAGAATTTCAGCTTGCACATACATCAGTATTTTGAGCATAACTTGAGCTACAAAAATTATTTTGATGTGAAACCACTTTCTAAAAATCCACAACTTAATTATCTACAACTTTCATGAAGACATCCAAGGCTGATTATGCACGTACAGTTCCCAGTAAATCAATATATACACAAAACCAAGGATAAATCTTCCATACGAACATGCTGTAGTATTTTGGCTATAACTTTTGCTATACATATCCAAATCAGTTAAATCAGGTATCAAAATTCACATAACAAAAAGATCTACAACGTTCATGAAGAAGTCAGAGTCAAATTCATACGTTTTCAGCTTCATAATTAAGCAACAAGATACGAAATTAAAACTAGAATCCTAGAACAGTATACAACTCTACCCATTTCACAAATATTCACAACCCTGTCCCCTCTTACCTGGTTTGAAGACTTTTAGCTGATTGGAAAAGAGGTCTCCTGGCTGTCCTGGTTCTATTCGAAGGTCTTGAGGAAGAAGAAAAATGGTATACTGTAATGCTATTTTCTCTTAAGAGTTTTTGAAGAGATATGGTTCTGTTTTAAAAAGCAAGGCAGTGGGGAACAAGCCCTTTGTGAGTGGGTTTGTTAGTGCTGTTAGTGGAGATAATGGAAGATTAATAATAGAAGGTGGCTATCTTAGTGCTCATCTCTAGCCGTCCTACGTACTAGTGTGATTAGTGGGATTAAAAAAAAATATTAAAATAATGCCTAAAAGACAAGAAAAGGGTCAAAAAGTTACTTCTGCACTTCAAAACCGATCAGAGTTCCATTTCCAAGTCTGGTTGAGCATCCGGTCTTGTACATCGGCTCAAAATCATCCGGTGTGTACATCCGTTCTAAGGAAAGCTGAGTTAACCTTCCTTGAAGCCGTCCGGTGTTCATTAATGATAATCCGAACTAAATTCATCCGGTCTCACCTGAACTGAAGTCAGCTGTGTGAGAGCAGTGTGGAGGGTGTAAGGGCGGTCTTGAGTATGAGGGCGGTCTTGAGTGTGAGGGCGGTATGGAGTGAGGGCGGTATTGAAAGTGAAGGGCGGTGTTGAGTGTATCTTAAGAGGTGTCCATGTTCTAAAAGATATTCACGTTACTCTGCCAAGGCATTTGACCCCGTCAATGCTTATGACTCCGCCAGACGTGTGACCCCGCCTAAATTTACTACTCCGCCAAGGCATTTGACCCCGTCAATGCTTATGACTCCACCAGACGTGTGACCCCGCCTAAATTTACTACTCCGCCAAGGCATTAGACCTCGTCAATGCTTATGACTCCGTCATGGCATGAGACTCCGCCTATACTCATTACTCTGCCGAGGTACGTGACTCCGCCTAAGCTAATTACTCCTCCAATAAAGAACAGTTCGAACATCATCCAACTAATCAGTAAGCAAGTAACAACGTCCAATAGCCAACAGCTAGGAAAACTATACCATCCAGCAACCAGCAAGACGTCACTCAGTCTTGTGGACAATTAGTAAGCTTTCCACTTAGGAAAACCGTACCCTTTTATTGTTATCTTCTTTTCTTGGACGGACTCAATTCCGGTCTTGAACATCGGTTCAAAGTTATCCGTCCTACAGCTCATTTGGTAAAGTGTTGATCCGGTGTGCAACATAAAAGACAATCCTATCCACACCGGTTGTCCGGTGTGATGTGGCATTTATTGTAATCCGTTCTTCCCCTTTGGAACCTTGAGGTCGTCCTAGTCTTGGAGGTCAGAACGGATCAGAAATGTTTCTTCCAATCTCACTCAATTTACTCCTCTATCTTCATTCTTTCACTCGGAATTTGGATCTTATCAAGATAGATCTATGTAATTTCTATAATTATACCTAAAAATGGAATTTTTGGAGTATTATAAACCATTCATAAAGTGTTTTTATTCATTAATAAACACTTATAAGCCTCCCATGCTTCATAAATTACAAAATAGAGCTATTATTAAAAGCAGGATGTTACAAAAGAAAGCTTTAATACCTAGTTTATGTTGATTTGATGCTTCTTACCGAGTGGGACGCATTATGGAAGTATTCCGAACGGTTCTTATGTAATTACTTAGAGAACCAAGTGGAAATGGAAGAAGGAACCATTACCGAGTGAGAAAGCAAGTGTTGAGTCAGTTTTGGAAGAATTCCGAGCCATGAAGGGCGGATTCGTTCAAGCGAATCAAATTTCGCTCAAGAGATCCGATGTCATTAACCATCCGATGTCTTCTATGTACACACCGGATGGCTACAAGATCCGTCCTTACATTAGGAGTCACACCGGCTAGAGGAAATTGTTCTTAAACCGATGTGCACACCAAACAATTCTGAGACGGCGTTCACCAAAACCGATCTCTTTGTAGCCTCACAACACCGCCCACTTTCCACAGACGGAGTCCTTAACTCCTTCACACATACCGTCCTCTATTTCTTACTTCACACTCAACACAGCCTTCTTGCATGGACGTTGTCCCTCAAATCACTACACTCCGCCCTCATGTTGCACTCCGCCCTCATAATTTAATACCGCCTTAACACTCTATACTGCCTCACATTCCACACCGCCTTAACACTCTATACCGCCTCACAACTTCACTCCGCCCTCACTTCACTCCGCCTTCACATTCAACACCGTCTTCTTCACTCCATGCCGCCCTCATAATTCAATACCACTTTAGATAGTGGTCAACCCACTTAATCATATAAAGCCAAGAATGATTGGCACAATGAACCAATCAGAGGAGAAAGTTGCATCCATTATGATAACTTTATATATTTTATCCCAATCTAATGCAAAGCTGACTGTAAAAGGAGTCAAAAGGCTCCATTATCCCACCTAATTCTCCAATCGATGTCTCCCACTTGTCTCCCCACTCATTTCCTCTCTATTTAAACGAGCTGAAGGTCCTCAGACCTCACACTACACACACGAACCAAACACTTCATCACTCTTCTTCCCAGCAAGTTCTTTTCCTCTCCTTTCCTCTCTGTTTCACTCGGATTCCAGGCAGGACAGTAAAGGGAGTCTCTTTCTTCTCCTCCAGGAGCTTCATTCGAGGTAAGGGGGTATATTCTTGGGTGCCTTGTGGGAAAACCGAGTGAGGATAGGTCCAGTATGTATGAAATGCTTGAAATTATTGTATGTATATGCATGTATATATATATATATATCTGTTACCGAGTGAATTGTGATATGACATGTATTGATTGCACTGAAATTACTAAGAAAGCATGGGTACCGTGTGGATTCCAGTGAAATAAATATGATAACATGTTATTCTACTCGGTTTTTATGATAATCCGACTGGTTTTGCTTATTTATACTCGGATTTGCATATATATATACTCGGATTTGCTTACTTATACTCAGATATTAGCCTTTCATTTGATTTCACCCGGACAACATAGTATTTCACTCGGTAAACACTATATTTCTCTCGGACAGCAACTCCCAAGTTATATCTCACTCGGATTTTGACTTAATACCACTCAGAAAATATATTTGCCTTTATTCAGAACCCCTTATTAGTAAATGCACTCAGAAACATCATTATTTAACTCGGACAGTAGCTTTCTATTCACTTCACTCGGCCAAAACAATTATTTCACTCAGCAAATTGTTATTTTTCACTAAAGATAGTCCTTCCACTTGATGCAACTCGGTTTATAAAGACAACTCACCAGAAAACCCTTCCAAACCTGATTTCACTCGGAATCAGGATTATCTTACTCGGTTTTCACTTTATCCGCATGATTCTTATTCAGATAGAGCCCTCTTAATTAATATAACTCGGTAAACTCATAATTCCACTCGGAAAATACCTTATTTCACTCAGAAATCATTTTATTCTCACTCAGGAGAACCCATTCAGTGATTTTACTTGGTTAATGATTCATTTCACTCAGCAAAGATGTTATTTTACTCGGAGAATTCCTTTTAATTCAATTTCTCTCGGAATAACTTGTATCAACCTGATTCCACTCGGAATCAGGAACCATTTCACTCGGATTCATAGCCACCTCATGCGTAAAATTCATTTTTACTCTCGGAACAGGTTTATTTATCTCGGATGGTTCAATTTCACTCGGCATTCAACTCATTCCACTCGGATCCAAACCTGTTCTAGTCGGAAAACAGTTTTTCCAGTGTCATTTCACTCGGATTTTGAACCAAATCGCTTGGAGAACCCTCTCTGTATGATTCCACTCGGAATCATACATATTTCACTCGGATTTACCTATGTTTCACTCGGAAAACTCTATTTTAGTGTTTTTCACTTGAAATCTCAATTGGAAACCTATTTTTAATACTTATTTAAGTTATTGGTAAGCTATAAATGATATTCTTATTCCTTTATTATCATTATTTCTTGTCAAACTTAATATTGTTATCCTTATTATTATTATACTTTGTTAAACATCTAAATTATGTATAAATACATAAAGTATACATTATTTTACTCTTTATGAAAGAATATGTATATAATAGATATATTTCTAAAATAATAAACGAATATCTTACGAGGTTTAAAAGATTGAGGAAATTCAAAGAACTTGAGAATGTTATGATGAAACTGGAAACACATAAGATACCCAGTAATCAATTGATAAGACAAATGCATTCCGCATCATGAAAATATTTTTTTTTAAGAAGAAAAACCTCTAGAGCATACACTTGGTACAGTGGAGGACACTCATGTTCGATCTCCATGAAGAATCTTGGGAGTACAACTGGAACGACAACCCAATGGCATCAGAGTCGCGCCTGATAGCCGGGTGAGACGATGCAATTCTAGTGTACTTTGACTAAATGACGGAGTGTAACTATGATCGTAGGGATCCAAGTTCCAAAAATATTTAAATTAATAATGAGAACCAATGAGTTCATTTAGTACCGCATGGAACTTGGGCGGACCCTGATCGCTCTAGATGATTGGAATGGTGATATTCCAAAGAATGAGAAGAAGATGAAATGATTTATCGGGCCCACATGCATCATGATACTTAATCAAAGATAAATCATAATAAATCCGCACTCATGCATTCATTTGTTATAATTGTGAATATATTATATGTATGATTTATTTCATGATTGTTATAATTGTGAACATGACGATTATGTGATGATAACATGCTTGATTCTTACAAACATGCTAAATGTATGATCGATGTGACATTGTATGTTAACTGGATTACGTTCGCACCGGAGGAACCAATCAAGGTCTTGGGTTATACTCACCCTTACTGTTGAACATTTTTCAGAGGAATTAGAAACTCAAGAACCCGAGTGTGAAGATCAGCAGTACGCTGAACCCAGTGAGAATAATCACTAGGAATAGAACGTTTATAATCAGACATCGGATGACTGTATAATATTTAAGGGTGCCTGCGTGCCCCATTCTATTAAGAGTACATTTATTTACAGTTTGTGAATGACTATGTGATATATACAATATTACTTCCGCTGATCTGCCACGTATTTATTTTTAAAAAAAAAAATTCATTTTTCTAAAAACTGTTAACACTCTCAGTTAAATGGGATGAACCTACAGAAGGATTTATCTTATCTAACCGAGGGTGTTACAAAAGGTGGTATCAGAGCATAGTCGATTCATTAAGCTTGTGGAGTGGACCATTAGGTTTCCATGTACTCTGATAGAAATATTGAACAGTCCATAACACTCCTAAGACTAAATATCCTATGTGGAATACTCCACATAAGGCATACCCTGAATCTATTTGTTGATATTCTTTCAGCAAATTCCTAATGGCACGCCAGAATAACAATCACATGATGGAGAATCTTCTTACCAGAATTGTGGAGGTAATAGAAAGGCAAGAGTTACCTCAAACTTCTGTCAGACAAGGATTAGCTGATTTTCAAAGGAACAATCCTACGCAGTTCAAAGGAGGCTTCAATCCAGAAAGAGCACAGCTATGGATTGAACACCTTGAAAAGATTTTTGTCGCTATGCGATGTTCCGATGAGGATTGTGTAACCTTTGCGGTCTTCATGCTGGTTGGAGAAGCAGAACACTGGTGGACTCATGCTAGAGTCAGACTAGCTACTGATGGGCATATCATTACTTGGGGACGATTTAAGACGGAATTCCTCGCTAAATATTTTCCCGAAGATATAAGGAGGCAAAAAGAGCAAGAATTCTTCAATCTGAAACAAGGCAATATGACTGTTGGGGAGTACGCTGCTAAGTTTGATGAACTGGCAAAATGTTGTCCTTACTACACTCACATGGGAGAAGCATCAAGATGTGCAAAGTTCGAGGCAGGACTACGACATGAGATTCGTCAAGTCATATGTTGTCAACAAATTACACAATTCACCACTTTGGTTGACAGATGCCGTATATTTGAGAACACCTCTAATCTTCGACAACCTGGAGCGTCTAATCATGGGCCAGAGCGACGTATACCTGATCGACAGCAAAGAAGGAATTTTCGAGGAGATCGACCATATTTCCGATCTTTCAACTCAGCCAACCAAATCCCTCCTAAAGGTCAGGAGAACCAAAGAAGTAGAAACTGCACAATTTGTGGACGGATCGGACATCGTGATATTGACTGTTGGTACAATAATAAAAATAACCAACAATAAGTACCCCAAAGACAGGCAGTACGACCAACAAGTCAAGGAAATGGAGGATCTACTGCAAATGTCTCTACCAACAATGCCCCGAGAATGCAAAATGTTTCCCGCAACAACAACTTCAGACAGAACAATAATTCTGGAAGGCCCAGAAATAACTCAACCGGAAGGCCAGGGGGAAATGCCAGAGTTTTTACCATGAATGGTGCAGAAGTATCACAAGAGAACGATCTTGTGCAAGGTACATGCTTTATAGGAAGTACTCTATTAAATGTATTATATGATTCTGGAGCCACTCATTCTTTCATATTTGAGAATTGTGTAAAACATTTAAAGCTTCCTACAACCTCTCTGCCCTATCAAATGATTGTCATAACTGCCGCCAATAAGCCTATTTGCTCTACTCGCATATATCTAGAATGTCCTCTTAACATCGAAGGGAAATCTTATCAAGTAGATCTGATATGTTTACCTTTGATTGATCTAGACATTGTTCTAGGGATGAATTGGCTTGCTGCCAATCATATTCTGATTGACTGTCATAATAGATCCATCTCTCATGGGTCTACTACCTCTGAATGTGATCAAGTCATAAATTCTTGCCTTGTTAACTCAGAAAAGGTAAGTTCAAAAGAAATCCAACTGTACATGATCCTTACTGAAACTGAAAGTAAGGCCACTCCTCAACTTGGACAGATTCCTGTTGTTCAAGAATTTCCAGAAGTATTCCCTGAGGATATAAGCGAGTTACCTCCAGAGCGAGAAGTCGAATTCAGTATTGATATTATACCGGGCGTGGGACCAATTTCTATTGCTCCTTACCGGATGTCACCCAAGGAACTCAGCGAACTTAAAGAGCAATTAGAAGAACTTCTAGAGAAAGGAATGATTAGACCCAATGTCTCACCTTGGGGAGCACCAGTTCTTTTAGTCAAAAAGAAGGATGGCAGTATACGGTTATGTGTTGACTATCGTCAGTTAAATAAAGCTACGATCAAGAATCGATACCCTCTCCCAAGAATTGATGATCTGATGGACCAACTACGAGGAGCCACTATCTTCTCGAAGATTGATCTGCGATCAGGCTATCATCAAATCAGGGTAAAGAAAGACGATGTACCCAAAACGGCATTCAGAACACGATATGGGCACTATGAGTACCTTGTTCTGCCCTTTGGAGTTACAAACGCACCTGCAGTCTTTATGGGATACATGAACCGAATCTTCCATGAGTACTTGGACAAATTTGTGGTCGTATTCATTGACGATATTCTCGTTTACTCCAAGAGCCATGAGGAACACGAGGAGTATCTTCGAATTGTTCTGAACACTTTGCGTGCAAGACAATTGTACGCTAAGTTTTCAAAATGTGAATTCTGGTTGACGGAAGTGAAATTCTTAGGACATGTCATTTCCAAGGAAGGAATTGCTGTGGACCCTACAAAGGTAGAAGCTGTACTAAGTTGGGAACGACCTAAGAATGTGACGGAAATCCGCAGTTTCCTTGGACTGGCTGGATATTATCGTCGATTCATCGAGAATTTCTCTCGAATTGCAGCACCTTTAACTAAGCTGACTCGTAAAGATCAACCATTCGAATGGACTGATAAATGCGAAAGCAGTTTTACAGAGTTACGCCAACGACTCACTAGTGCACCTGTCTTGATTTTGCCAGATCCTACCAAGCCATATGAAGTGTACTGTGATGCGTCAAAACAAGGATTAGGATGTGTCCTAATGCAAGAAAGAAAGGTTGTTGCCTATGCTTCAAGACAGCTGAGAGCGCATGAAGTTAATTATCCCACACATGACTTGGAATTAGCTGCTGTTGTGTTTGCCTTAAAAATCTAGAGACACTACTTGTATGGTACATACTTCGAAGTCTTCAGTGATCATAAAAGCTTGAAGTATCTATTTGATCAGAAGGAGTTGAATATGCGACAACGTAGGTGGATAGAGTTTATCAAGGATTATGATTTTGAACTCCGATATCATCCTGGGAAAGCTAATGTTGTGGCTGATGCACTCAGTAGAAAGGCTTTACGTCTATCATACATGATGACGAAGGAGTTAGAACTGATTGAACAGTTTCGCGATTTGAACCTAGCAGTAACACCAAAAAGGGGAAGCCTTATGGTTGGAATGCTAAGGATTTCCAATGATTTCTTGGAACAAATCAAAGAAGCTCAAGCCAATGACCAGGAATTACAAGATCTAGCAGAAAAGACAAAAGAAGGAGTCTCAGAGTTTAGCAAAGATGAACATAGAGTGATCAAGTATCAACAGAGGCTCTGTATTCCAGTCAACGCAGATCTTAAGAGATCTATCCTGGATGAAGCACACAAAAGTAAGTACAGCATCCACCCAGGATCAACCAAGATGTACCAAGACTTGAAGAAATTATTCTGGTGGCAAGGAATGAAAAGGGATATCGCTGAGTACGTAACAGCTTGCCTGATGTGTCAGAAGGTAAAGGCAGAACAACAACGACCAAGTGGGACCCTTCGTCCTTTGGATATTCCAGAATGGAAATGGGATGAGATTGCTATGGACTTCGTGAGTGGATTTCCCAGAACATCGGCTGGATGTGATGCTATTTGGGTAATCGTGGATCGATTAACAAAGACCGCTCACTTCATTCCTATTAATATGAAGTATTCCCTAGAAAAACTCACCCAGTATATCAAGGAGATTGTACGATTACATGGAACTCCCACTGCAATTGTATCCGATCGAGATCCTCGCTTCACATCGCAGTGTTGGAAGAGTCTGCAACAAGCTCTAGGAACTCGTCTGAAGTTAAGTTCCGCATACCACCCACAAACAGACGGACAATCAGAAAGAACGATCAAGACTCTTGAAGATTTGTTACGTCTTTGTGTATTGGAACATGGTGGAAGTTGGCAAGAGTATCTCCCACTTATTGAATTCACTTACAATAACAGCTATCATGCAAGCATCGGAATGGCCCCTTATGAAGCTTTGTATGGAAGAAAATGTCGTACACCTTTATGTTGGTACGAGACTGGTGAAAAGACAATAATTGGACCAGAGATTGTTCAAAAGACAACAGAACAAGTTCAGAGGATTCAAATGGCAATGAAGGCTTCGCAAGATAGACAAAAGAGTTACTATGACAAGCGACGGAAGCCATTAGAATTTGAAGAAGGTGACCATGTATTTCTCAAAGTTACCCCTACCACTGGAGTAGGAAGAGCTTTGAAGGCCAAGAAGTTAAGCCCCAGATACGTAGGACCCTATCAGATTCTGCAAAAGATAGGAACTCATGCGTACCGCATTGCTCTGCCACCCGAGCTGACAAACCTTCATAATGTATTTCATGTCTCTCAACTCCGCAAATATGTACTAAGCCCTGATCATGTTCTAAGTCCTGATCAATTTGTTCTGAAAGAAAATCTTACCTTTGAAGCATCGCCAGTTAAGATTGCTGACCGACGTCTCAAACAGCTAAGAGGCAAAGAAATTCCTTTGGTCAAGGTAGTTTGGAGTCAGACAGATGATGGGGATGCTACTTGGGAAATTGAGGAGAAAATGAGAGAATTGTACCCTCAATTGTTTTAGCTTTAAATTTCGGGACGAAATTTCTAAAAGGAGGGGAGAATGTAACATCCCTGTTTTTAGAAACAATTTTATCCTTGTAAGTTTTGATTATGGAGGGTTTGTAAGCAAGAATAAGTCAATATATACCTTGTTGATGGTCTATGGTACCTCAAAAATATCATTCTTACACTTAATAATGGAATTTATATGGAATATTAGTGAAAAGATGCAAAAACCGAGTGAAAAGGGCTCTGTTCCAAGTGACAGAGAAGAATTCCGAGTGAAGGATCAGGAATTCTTAGTGAAGGATGGAATTCCGAGCCAGAGTCATGTTTTCCGAGTAAAACATGACTGAAGGGACTACCACCGAGTGGAATCCTGACCTGAGATGCAATTCTGAGTGAAAACACCCCGGAATGACTCATTTCCGAGTCAAGCCTTACCAAGTACTTCTTTTCCGAAGGAAATTGCTCTGATTGAAGTATTCCGAGTGAAAGAAAGCTTTAATACCTAGTTTATGTTGATTTGATGCTTCTTACCGAGTGGGACGCATTATGGAAGTATTCTGAACGGTTCTTATGTAATTACTTAGAGAACCGAGTGGAAATGGAAGAAGGAACCATTACCGAGTGAGAAAGCAAGTGTTGAGTCAGTTTTGGAAGAATTCCGAGCCATGAAGGGCGGATTCGTTCAAGCGAATCAAATTTCGCTCAAGAGATCCGATGTCATTAGCCATCCGATGTCTTCTATGTACACACCGGATGGCTACAAGATCCGTCCTTACATTAGGAGTCACACCGGCTAGAGGAAGTTGTTCTTAAACCGATGTGCACGCCAAACAATTCTGAGACGGCGTTCACCAAAACCGATCTCTTTGTAGCCTCACAACACCGCCCACTTTCCACAGACGGATTCCTTAACTCCTTCACACATACCGTCCTCTATTTCTTACTTCACACTCAACACAGCCTTCTTGCATGGACGTTGTCCCTCAAATCACTACACTCCGCCCTCATGTTGCACTCCGCCCTCATAATTTAATACCGCCTTAACACTCTATACTGCCTCACATTCCACACCGCCTTAACACTCTATACCGCCTCACAACTTCACTCCGCCCTCACTTCACTCCGCCTTCACATTCAACACCGTCTTCTTCACTCCATGCCGCCCTCATAATTCAATACCACTTTAGATAGTGGTCAACCCACTTAATCATATAAAGCCAAGAATGATTGGCACAACGAACCAATCAGAGGAGAAAGTTGCATCCATTATGATAACTTTATATATTTTATCCCAATCTAATGCAAAGCTGACTGTAAAAGGAGTCAAAAGGCTCCATTATCCCACCTAATTCTCCAATCGATGTCTCCCACTTGTCTCCCCACTCATTTCCTCTCTATTTAAACGAGCTGAAGGTCCTCAAACCTCACACTACACACACGAACCAAACACTTCATCACTCTTCTTCCCAGCAAGTTCTTTTCCTCTCCTTTCCTCTCTGTTTCACTCGGATTCCAGGCAGGACAGTAAATGGAGTCTCTTTCTTCTCCTCCAGGAGCTTCATTCGAGGTAAGGGGGTATATTCTTGGGTGCCTTGTGGGAAAACCGAGTGAGGATAGGTCCAGTATGTATGAAATGCTTGAAATTATTGTATGTATATGCATGTATATATATATATATATCTGTTACCGAGTGAATTGTGATATGACATGTATTGATTGCACTGAAATTACTAAGAAAGCATGGGTACCGTGTGGATTCCAGTGAAATAAATATGATAACATGTTATTCTACTCGGTTTTTATGATAATCCGACTGGTTTTGCTTATTTATACTCGGATTTGCATATATATATACTCGGATTTGCTTACTTATACTCAGATATTAGCCTTTCATTTGATTTCACCCGGACAACATAGTATTTCACTCGGTAAACACTATATTTCTCTCGGACAGCAACTCCCAAGTTATATCTCACTCGGATTTTGACTTAATACCACTCAGAAAATATATTTGCCTTTATTCAGAACCCCTTATTAGTAAATGCACTCAGAAACATCATTATTTAACTCGGACAGTAGCTTTCTATTCACTTCACTCGGCCAAAACAATTATTTCACTCAGCAAATTGTTATTTTTCACTAAAGATAGTCCTTCCACTTGATGCAACTCGGTTTATAAAGACAACTCACCAGAAAACCCTTCCAAACCTGATTTCACTCGGAATCAGGATTATCTTACTCGGTTTTCACTTTATCCGCATGATTCTTATTCAGATAGAGCCCTCTTAATTAATATAACTCGGTAAACTCATAATTCCACTCGGAAAATACCTTATTTCACTCAGAAATCATTTTATTCTCACTCAGGAGAACCCATTCAGTGATTTTACTTGGTTAATGATTCATTTCACTCAGCAAAGATGTTATTTTACTCGGAGAATTCCTTTTAATTCAATTTCTCTCGGAATAACTTGTATCAACCTGATTCCACTCGGAATCAGGAACCATTTCACTCGGATTCATAGCCACCTCATGCGTAAAATTCATTTTTACTCTCGGAACAGGTTTATTTATCTCGGATGGTTCAATTTCACTCGGCATTCAACTCATTCCACTCGGATCCAAACCTGTTCTAGTCGGAAAACAGTTTTTCCAGTGTCATTTCACTCGGATTTTGAACCAAATCGCTTGGAGAACCCTCTCTGTATGATTCCACTCGGAATCATACATATTTCACTCGGATTTACCTATGTTTCACTCGGAAAACTCTATTTTAGTGTTTTTCACTTGAAATCTCAATTGGAAACCTATTTTTAATACTTATTTAAGTTATTGGTAAGCTATAAATGATATTCTTATTCCTTTATTATCATTATTTCTTGTCAAACTTAATATTGTTATCCTTATTATTATTATACTTTGTTAAACATCTAAATTATGTATAAATACATAAAGTATACATTATTTTACTCTTTATGAAAGAATATGTATATAATAGATATATTTCTAAAATAATAAACGAATATCTTACGAGGTTTAAAAGATTGAGGAAATTCAAAGAACTTGAGAATGTTATGATGAAACTGGAAACACATAAGATACCCAGTAATCAATTGATAAGACAAATGCATTCCGCATCATGAAAATATTTTTTTTTAAGAAGAAAAACCTCTAGAGCATACACTTGGTACAGTGGAGGACACTCACGTTCGATCTCCATGAAGAATCTTGGGAGTACAACTGGAACGGCAACCCAATGGCATCAGAGTCGCGCCTGATAGCCGGGTGAGACGATGCAATTCTAGTGTACTTTGACTAAATGACGGAGTGTAACTATGATCGTAGGGATCCAAGTTCCAAAAATATTTAAATTAATAATGAGAACCAATGAGTTCATTTAGTACCGCATGGAACTTGGGCGGACCCTGATCGCTCTAGATGATTGGAATGGTGATATTCCAAAGAATGAGAAGAAGATGAAACGATTTATCGGGCCCACATGCATCATGATACTTAATCAAAGATAAATCATAATAAATCCGCACTCATGCATTCATTTGTTATAATTGTGAATATATTATATGTATGATTTATTTCATGATTGTTATAATTGTGAACATGACGATTATGTGATGATAACATGCTTGATTCTTACAAACATGCTAAATGTATGATCGATGTGACATTGTATGTTAACTGGATTACGTTCGCACCGGAGGAACCAATCAAGGTCTTGGGTTATACTCACCCTTACTGTTGAACATTTTTCAGAGGAATTAGAAACTCAAGAACCCGAGTGTGAAGATCAGCAGTACGCTGAACCCAGTGAGAATAATCACTAGGAATAGAACGTTTATAATCAGACATCGGATGACTGTATAATATTTAAGGGTGCCTGCGTGCCCCATTCTATTAAAAGTACATTTATTTACAGTTTGTGAATGACTATGTGATATATACAATATTACTTCCGCTGATCTGCCACGTATTTATTTAAAAAAAAAAAATTCATTTTTCTAAAAACTGTTAACACTCTCAGTTAAATGGGATAAACCTACAGAAGGATTTGTCTTATCTAACCGAGGGTGTTACAAACCTCCCTCATGATCTGTGAATGTCTGGCGTTCAGTGGGGCATAGTTACTGAAAGATAAGACTCGCCTGTCTCATTGATGAGGTCGGACGCTTGCAAAGTCCTCTCTGAAAATGTGCTTTTCTGGCCTGACCCTCTCCTTCTCTCTTCGCGACTGCTGAGGGGTTACAGGGGGCTTTATTCTAGCTGCTGTGGCTTCCAGATGCATTTCTATGCCCACGTACTTGGAAGCTTTCTTTCGAAACTCCTCGAAAGTTGTTGGGGGCCTTTTTGCCAAAGATAAGGCAAATACGTATCCAGGTTGCAAAGCTTCCACCACAATATGGAGCTGTATGGCCTCCGTAAGGTTGGGGACCAAAGCAGCCTCCTTGTAAAACCTCTTCAAGAACTCCTTAAGAGTTTCAGTCTCTCCTTGCCTTATCTGGGCCAAGGTGTGAGATGTTCTTGGGATGTCCCTGGAGATGACAAAATGGCTTTCAAACGCAGCTGCCATTTCCTCCCAAGAGTCTATGGAACCCGAGGGCAAGCTCTTGAACCAGCTAAGAGCCTCCTCCATCAACGTTCTTGGGAACATCCTACACATGACATCTTCATCAGCTCCCAAGTACATAGCTTCATACACATAAGCATCCAGGTGCTTGGTAGGGTCAGTTTCTCCATTATACTTGTCGATCGACAGTGGTTGAGTCGTTTATAAGTGTTTTGGGATGACAACACTCATGAGCCTCCTTGAGAAAGGAACGCTGAGTCTGTAAGTCCTAGAAGTAACCACTCCCTGCTCCTTTCTCCTAGTACTGACTCTATTACCAGAGTCTTGGGTTTGCTCTCTCTCCTCATACGTAGGAATTTTAGAGTACTGGAGGGTTGTAGATCTTTCCCTCGCTGATACATAGTGAGCCTCCTCTACATAGGACGTTACCCTGTCCCCAGCTCCTCTCTTCTCCCGCCTTAACTCCACCAACTCCTCCCTGAGCTGTCTGATAACCTCATCACGAGGGTCAGGGGTTGACACTTGCACCATCCTTCGGGTGTTGGTAACAGGAGACTCGAAGACTAGCCTCCTTCCAGTCTGCTGATGGGTCACATCCTCCACATGACCATCAACAAAATCACGTCCATCACCTTCCATTCCGACAACCAAACTTCTGTGAAAAGTAGGAATAACTCTAACGAGTCCCACTAGGCGTGCCAATGAACTGGTCTGAACCGGGGTCTAGGATCCGGTGTGGGACCAGCCATAAGAGTGCAGGTGTTCTAGGGTTTTCACACCGATACAGTGGGTATCCGGTGTTGTAATCCGGCCTCTCAGTGGGAGAAACCGGTCTTATTATCCTGGAGATCCTTCACACCAACGATTCGTGTTGAGAGAGGGCGAAAGGTGGTGCCACATGCGAAGATTCTCTGACGCTCAAGTCAGAAGAGTGTATAAACTCAGTGAATACTCAAGCAATACAATAGTAAAGAATGAGTTAGGACAACGTAACCTTGCATGTGTTTTTTATTGAGCTATTTATAGTTGAACGTAGGAAATGAATCGTTGGACGCAAGTAGGCCCATTGGCTTCTGATAGCGTGTGAAGTGTGTTAATCAAAGTGGCTCAATGCTCAAGGTGTGTCAGGAGAGTAGGTCAATTATCAGAGTATGATCCTGTGATAAGGATGGGGGATAATCACTTTTCCGTATATTTCGCTGACACATGTACTTACTCTCTGAGGTAATTGACATTGACACATTCCGCTATCTTCGCTGATAAGTTATAAGGAACTCTTATCTCACAGTGATTCTGAGGCAAACGGCTATATAGACGTTCAGTGAAAACGAGTGAAGTATCCGTTGTAGAAAGAATGAGTAGAACGTCTGATGAGATAAGAGCAGATGGAGGGATACCGGATATCCGGTGTGGCGCTGCCCGAACTGTGACACCTGTTTCCCTCTCATGAAGTCATTCTGACATCATAACTTTGGGGACCGGTATCCAGACTGGATCAGAAAGTGATAAAGGTATGGAAATGGTGCTCATAACAAGTCATGCATAACTGATAAAAATGACAATCAATGGTTGTTAGATACAAGATGCAGTAATTATCTAAGCGGGAAAAAACATATTTTCTGACTTAGATAAAAGTTACCACACTTAGTCAAGCTTGGTGATAACTCAAAACTTGAAGTCTTGGGGTTGCCATCAAATTGAAAGATGGATCTTTAAATTACATCTCTAATGTGTTATACACACCTAATATATGTCAGAATCTCTTAAGTGTTAGCCAACTTGCAGAAAAAGGCTATAATTTAAAGTTCAACAAGAAAGAGTACACCATAAATAATGCTAAGATGAGCTTGATAGCAATGAAAAACATGTCAAGGAATGATCGTCTATATCCAATGAGCATTAGATATGATGTTGGTTTATGTTGCACAACAATTACTATTGATGATAATTGGTTGTGGCATATACGACTTCAATATTTCAACTTTGAAAGCAGCAAGTTTCTTGCAAATAAAAAATAGGTTACTATTTTCCTGTTATCCAAACTCTTGATCAATTGTGTAAAGCTTGTGTAGTTAGCAAGAAACATCGAGATCCTTTTCCTAAAGGACGTACCTGGAGTGTTACAAAACCACTTGAGCTGGTGCACTCTGATTTATGCTATGTGAAAATTTCATCCAATGGAGGTAATAAATATTTTATCACTTTCAATAATTCAATGATTTCAGCATGAAGACATGAGTTTATTTTCTAAATTTTTTTTTGATGCTTGTGATATGCTTAAAAGTTTTATAACATATATTGAAAGGAGGAGCGGTTATTCTCTGAAAACCTTGAGAACTGATAAGGGGGACAAAATATATTGTTTGTGATGATTTCTTGAGGAAACATGGTATTCAGCATCAGATGACTGCCAGATGCACTCTTTAACAAAATAAAGTGGTAGAAAGAAAGAACAGAACAATTATGAATATGGTAAAAAACATGTTACATTGTAAGAAATTACCAAAGAGTTTTTGGGTCGAAGTTGTGACTTGTGCAGTATACCTATTAAATAGGTGTCCTATAAAAAATGTTTGTGATAAAACTCCACAAGAAGCTTAGAGTAAAAAAGTCAAATCCTAGTCACTTGAAAATTTTTGGTTGTGTTGCTTATGCACATGTTCCTGATTAACTAAGAAAGAAACTCAATGATAAGGAAAATAAATACATTTTTGTAGGATACAGTGAAGAAACAAAAGCCTTCAAGTTGTACAATCCATACACTCAAAAGGTATTCATTAATTAAGAAGTTACTTTTGATGAAAATGGAACATGGGATTGATTAGGAAGAGAAAAAGAATTGTTGCTTGTACCAGTTACTATACATGAAGAAGTAGATGACAAAGTTGAAGAACCGTCAGCTGACTCAACACCATATTCACGACCTCAAAGATATGCATAAAGGGAGCGGGGTCCACTTCCTCACTTGCAAGATTATGAAGTTAGTAAAGATGATGATTTAAAAAATAAGGTGGAAGAAGTTACTTACTATGTCTTATTTGAAGATTGCGATCTAATAATATATGAAGAAGCAATCAATGATGATTTTTGGATTAAAACATTAGATGAAGAAATTCATGCAATTGAAAAAAATGCCACATGAAAGTTAACAACACTTTTAGAAGGAAAGAAGCTAATAGGTGTAAAGTGGGTGTACAAAACAAAGTATAATCTAAATGGGGAGATAGATTGTTTCAAGGCACAATTAGTGGTAAAAGGGTACAAACAAAAACATGGGATTGATTATTTTGAAGTATTTGCTCTAGTTGCTAGATAAGGCATGGCACATATAATTCTTTCCCTTACTGCTCAAAACAAATGGAAAACATTTCAAATGGATTTCAAAATGGTGTACTTGAAGAAGAAGCTTATGTAAAGCAACCACCAGGTTATCAACAAGAAAAGGAAGACAAAGTCTACAAGTTGAAGAAAGCTCTATATGATTTGAAGCACGCGCCTAGAGCTTGGTACACACATATTAACACATACTTAATCAACAATGAGTTTCACAAAAGTGCATATGAACATGTCCTATATGTCAAAATAAACAAATATAGCGATATCATTATTGTTTGTCTATGCGTGGATGATTTGATATTCACTGACAATAATTCAAAATTGCTAGCTGAATTTAGAAAGAATATGTCCACCCAATTTGAGATGACAAATATAGGCCTAATGTCTTATTTTTTAGTTATTAAAGTGAAGCAGTCAAATGAAGGGATTATTATCTCTCAAAAGGAATATGCAACAGATGTTCTGAAGAAATTCAAAATGGAAGCTTGCAAACCAATGTTAACACTAGTTGAAGGAAGATTAAAGCTTGAAAAAGAAAGTAGCGGTGACCTTATCAATTCAACTAATTTTAAAATGTTAGTAGGAAGTCTCAGGTACTTGACAGTAACAAGACCTAACATAGCTTATGGGGTTGGACTCATAACCAGATTTATGGAATCACCATGACAATCCCATTGGCAACATTCAAAACAAATTTGAGGTATGTCAAAGGCACAATTGAAGAAGGTATCTTTTATTCAAATTCTAACAAGCCAAAATTAATTGGATACATAAATAGTGATTTGGCTAGAGAAACTAAAACTCAAAAAAACACTTCGGGTTATGCTTCTCATCTTAGTTATGTAGTATTTTCTTGGTCTTCCAAGAAACAACAAGTAGCTACTCTGTCAATGGCAGAAGTAGAGTACATTGCAGCAACAAATTATGCTACTTAAACAGTTTGGTTGTGGAGAATATTAAGTGAATTGCAACATCAACAAAATAGGCTAACAAAAATATTTTATGACAACAAATCAACAATTGCCTTGACAAAGAATCCAGTCTTTCATAGTCGTGGCAAACACATTGACATCAAGCATTACAACATTCGTCACTTAGCAAAGACAAAGAAATTATGGTAGAATATTTCACTTTAGAAAACCAAGTAGCGGATATTTTTACAAATCCACTCAAAACAATTCATTCTTAAAGCTAAAGAATATGCTTGAAATGATGAAGCCAAGTATAAGGGAGGATATTAGAAGTTAAACTTGGTCACTTTGATTTGCTAGAAGCTCCTACATTTTTTTCATCCTTATCTATCTTATTACCTTAGTAAGGCTTTGAATAGTCAAAATTACAACTAGAAATGTACTA
Organism: Clitoria ternatea; assembly: GCA_037962975.1. Taxonomy (NCBI): domain Eukaryota; kingdom Viridiplantae; phylum Streptophyta; class Magnoliopsida; order Fabales; family Fabaceae; genus Clitoria; species Clitoria ternatea. The sequence continues at coordinate 88,722,753 of CM075675.1, forward strand.
GATTATTGTTGTCTACTAGCACTGAAATTAGACCAACATAATTACTTTGAAAAATCAAAGGATTGGTTGTTATTCAATTTGTCCAAGTTGAAACAAAATGCTAACTTTTGTAATAGTATAAATAGAAACCATGTTATATGGTTTTAGTAGTCTCGGTGCATGGTTTTAGTAGTTTCAATGCAGTGAGTGATCAAGAAAAAAAACATTGGAAATAAATTGACAGAAAGCTCCAACACGTTTAATTAGTGTTTTGTGTTTTCTATATTAACTTTTAACAAAGTCAAAAAAAAATTTGAGAGCGTTATTGTTATACAAATATTTTGTGAGGTTAAATTTTAATTTTAAATATTTATATTTACTTCCCATAACACCTTAATTTCAACAAGACAATTTATTTTAATTACTAATAAAAAACAACGAGGGAATTAGTTTTATTCAAGTCTCATCCAAAATTCTAAAAGTTCGTCTTAATAGTGTTAAATATGTTGCCTTACATTTATGCACCTTTTCCTCTCTCTCGGGTGAGAAGAAATAGGTGGCATTTCCCCCTCATCAATCATAATTCATCCTTCACATCGCTAGTGGCATCAAAAGTTGAGGTTGCTTTCTGGAGCTTGAATGGGATTGATGCATGTTTCTTGAGGAACTTATAGAAGTCTACCACTGTTCGATCTGTGTCCAAAGTAATCTGCAAACACAATTAACAAATTATATTTCGATCACCCAATGATAAAGCATAATCAGATCTCATATATATCTAGAATAGCAGAATTGATCAAACGTGTACTCTTGTTTAATATTCACATACAGGGTCAGAACTCTTGTTTCCTGCTGGGAAGAAGAGAAGAGTAGGGTAGCCATTGGTCTGCAAAGTGAAAACAAATCAAAATTGATCAATAAATTTTCACATCTTTCATTTCTCAGTACTCATCAAATGATCAAATATATAGTGGAATCTGAAATCAAGCTTGATTGACAATTCAAAACCTAGAATGAGTTGGACCAAATACCATTTCACTGATGATAACAATAGCAAGTACCACAAGCTTGCAGTTAAGATTTGCGTTTACCTTTGCTCTGGGATGCTCATTTGTTATTCCATTCATCTTGGCTATTACAAGAGAATCAATACCACGATGATGTTTTGCAAGCTTGTTGTATATTGGTTCTAGCGTTAAGCAATGTTCGCACCAGGGAGAATAAATCTGATTCCACAAGCATTAAAACTAACATGAACAAAAGGGTAGGTGCCAATATAACTAACAAATTAAAAGGGTTAAATTTGGGTGCACCTCAAGCAGAACATCCTTTGATTCATCCAAGACTATTTCTTCAAAATTTTTCCCAACAACTATTTTCACATCACCGTCATTCTATATCACCAAGTTAACAAACATGTTATAGACATGAAAAAAAAAAGCTGATAACACGTGATTGATGCCAGAAAAACTGAACAACTTACACTTTCAGGAATTGGATCTGACTTGAAGAAACGTTTCAGTTTGTCTTCAAGGAAATCTTCCCCAAATACCTGCGAAAAAATGAAGATTTGAAATTTAGTCAAAATACTACTGTCAAACCAAATTAAATGATGGAAAAAGCATTCATGCACATTCCCTAATATGGTAGCAAAATTAACAGAACCCCAAGCAAGAAGGGAGAAAATGGTACCTTAATTTTATCAACAGTCAGCTCTCCATCAAGCAAAAACTTTTTTCCATCAAAAAATCCAGTGAATGCAAGTACCTATAATGGAAATTCTACTGGTTATACTTCCTAATGATTTAGAGGATGTAATATGTTGATGTCATGAATTCCACTGGCAAAGAAGAGACAATTACTTTTGGACCACTCCCAGTGTTACTGATACCAAAGTAATCTACCATTGCCATTCCAACATCTTTGTTATCCGTTTCAACATATGTACAAATCAACTGCAACAGATAATTGTATACACAGTAAATCAGTATCCAAAGTAAATACCCCTTTACACGAACATAAGCAAGGCTTTACATCTAGTTTCTAGTTTCTACAAAAAAATAATTAATTCCATTTTATTTGAACTATTCTGAATTCTGAGGTAAAAGGCATATGCAAAACTAGTCTAAAGAAAGAGTAATATAACAGTAATAATTAATAGCCTGTATGAAAATATACCTTTCCCTTGAAAGATTTTGCCGCTTCTTGAAATACTGGGATGAGCTTCGCTGAATAATTTGAAGTCGCAAACAGCAACAGCTAAAAAAGAAGTTTCAAACACGCACCAATATTATCAACAGTGTTTCTCTTAAGAGGTAACAATATAATAAGATGCGCCATGCACATATATAAATACCTACGTGTTTGTATACCGGATTTCGAAAGGCTAATGGAGGACTTTTACTTTCAAAAACTGTTACCAAAGGAAGCTTGTTGGAGAAGACAAAGTCTGCTATTTCTGACTTAACAAATTGGCCATCTGCAGAGACAGGATAAAACTACATCAAGTTTGCGGAGGGGAAAATACATCAAGTTTTGGGCAAGTGAGATAACTATGAGTAATTAGACAAACCAAAGTGGTTCAGCTTCTCCTCCTCTTTCTTGATGAGGATCAAAGCCGGGCGTTTAACATCGGGGTCAATATGGAAAAGCTTTGCCACATCAGGATTCACAGTTTGATAAAAAATGACATCATCCTCAAGTCTTGCAGCAGCAGCAAGCTCCTCACTCTCAGGACCCTGCAATACATTATGTGTCGCAAGATTAGTAACTACAATCAACAATTTCATAAATTCAACTATCACCTTTATTAGAAGATAACAAACCTACTCCCGCCTAAGACTAAATATCCGCTGCTTCTGAAGTTTATAGGATTAGACATTATATGTGACCTAGCATTTGGCATGTGATACAAATGATAGACTTAACTGACACAGGCCGCACTTGGGTCTCCTTTGGATTATTTTTTACATTTTATAAATATTTTTGTTAGAAATATTATTTCTTTTTATGAATTAATTAACAGTAGAATTAATTTTAGTTTGGGTCTTGTATAACCATATTTTACATTTTACTTTGGGTCACTTTTGGGTCATTAGATTTTAGGCCTTGGGTGAAGCTATTACTAGCCCGCCCAAGCCAATGACGAACTTCTCTTTTGGAAAATTAATATTAGAATTCAATTGATGAAATTTAGTTTGAAAAAATGAGTTCTCTCTTAGTCCTTAGGCTTCCTCCTTTAGGGTGAAGGATATAAGACTTATCTCCTCATAAAGGAGTGACGTCGAAATCTCTCTCTCCTCCAAGGCAATTGGAACTCCAAGAAAAAAAGGAATGAAAGTTAGATCTTTTTAAAGTAAGCTTTGCTTATATCATTAACTCAAGTCTAGCTCATGAATTAAGGTTTAATTCAAACCTTATAAAAAAGTATTCTAATCATATACATGTGGGGCTTGTATATCTTAATCTTTATCCGGAAAGAAGCATAACCAAAAACTCATATCACGATGAACACAACATGATGCAAACATAAACTCTACAAACCAATCTAAAATGGACTGGTTGCACTTGATAATGCGTCCAAGTAGATCCAACCAACCAACGAGAAAAAGCAACAAAAAATAGCAAGATGGGTGAAACAGAGAAGAACAAGGACTTACAACTAATGAGTTGAGGAATCCCAAAACAAGTCTAGGTTGGTCGGTTAAAATGCGTTGAGCCTCTTCCGACGTAGTAACGTTGTGTATACGACTAGGTCCAATCTTCTTCGTAATCCACGTCACTATAGCATCTCTGCATTGCAATCATATTAGAAAAGGAATCAGATCCAGCAAAAAATTCAAAGTCGGAAAGAAAAACAGAGTGTGCGCATTACTTGGTTAAGGAACCCTGAAGAGGCTTGTAATGAACGCCGTCGATGAAGAAATGGAAAGTGGGGAAAACCTGAACATTAAACTGGTGAGCCAAAGCATTGTCATCCAGCTTAGCTAAAATGACATTTTGGTCCTTCAATTCGGTGGCAGCGGCGGAGTACTCCGGCGCGATGACCTCGCAGAGACGACAGGGGGGCGCGGGAGCGTAGAATTGGACCATGACGAAGCGGTTGTTGTTGACGAAGTCAGTGAAGTTGTTTTCCTTCAAAACGACGACGTCCTTGTGGTCGACCTCAGGCGGTTTGTGGTCGGAGAAGTGGTCATGGTGGGAGGGGGAGGGGGTTCCTTCGAGGCCTTGGAGGTAGATGAGATCTTCATCTTCATCTTGTTCGTGTGAGAGGGTGAAAGAGAAAGATGAGAAGAGAAGAAGGGTTGCGAGGAAGAGCTGAAGAAGAAGGAATCGCATTGTGAGTGTGAGACTGTGAAGTTAACTGGGAAATGAATGAACGGAAATATATCAATGCTTTCATGGTTCCTCATGCACAATTGAAAATAATTAAAAACACAACCCCGCTAGCCAATGTAGACCGTTTTTGCATTTTCTCTCCCACTCAAACCATAAAAAATTCCCAACCCACATGTGAGTTAATGGGTTTCTTTGGATATTTAAAAATTAGATTCTACTACATTCATGAAAACTGTGAAGTTTAACAGTGGCTTGCCACCTCGATTTAGATAAATTTTATTATCCAAGTATTGCGCAAAAGATGAGAATCATAAGGCAATTTCTCCTATACACTTATATATTGAAGGGTTTTCTACATTGTCAAGGAAATAAAAAGACATGTGTATGTTGTTAACTACATCATTATTAGCTTATTTTTTTAATTATATTTTCTTATTATTTCAATTAGGTCCTCTTGAAAATAAAGTGACACATACTAAAACGCATTTGCCTTCCTAACTTAACAAGACAACCTCGCGTGGTGGTGGTTCCTCTGTGAACACTGCGTCGATGGCAACTCTTCCACCATCTGGCCATCTACTTAATGCATCTTGCACGGTGCTCAACTGCGGCTTGGGTCTGGGATTCTTATGTTCCCTTTCTGCGCTACTGAGTTCGGGAGCAACAACTAAAGAGGAAAGGCAAAGCAACGCCAAATGACGAAGCGATTGAGGTCGAATTAATCTTCGAGAACAACAATCGAAGAGAACGAGGATGAAGGGTTTAGGGATTTCGAGCACGACCAGAGCCCGGTGCACGTGAATCGGAATGAAGATCATAGGGTTAGGGTTTTGGAAAACGAGGGCGTTGAACCAGATTCAAGGGAACAGAGGAAGAACGAAGGAGTGAGGTCTTGGATTTGAGTTAGGTTGAGTAGGTATGCTGCTATGTTTAAGATCCATGAGGTGGATGATGAATTGCTTTCTATGTTGACTTTGAAGGATTTGAAGGATACAGGATGAGAGTCAAAAAAGGTAAATGAATAGAAGCAACAAGAACATTGTAAAAGAGAATGTTGTTTTCACCTTATAAACCGCAAGATAATGTTCATCAAGGTTTGCAAAATCTATCCATTTCCTATTTCATTTTCAGTTATCTTTCCTTATAATTTTAATTCCATGCATGTCATCAAAGATTTTGGGTTTGTGATTAGTACAATTACGGCTCTTTGAGTTGATATTGTTTTGTTTGAAAGAAACTAAGAAATGTCAATAACAAAAATTTTAAATTGTGACAAATTTCAAATGTCAAACTAAATTAATGGATGTAACAAGTTGCATCATAATACTTCTTATTACGAATTGTGATACCTTGGTTAACTTGCATCATAATACTTTTCAATAAACTAACAAGTTGTTCTTTCCTAATCTAAACATGTACTGTGTTTCAATAAAATAAGAGAAACAAGAATCTGATATGATGTCATGATCATTTAATATTTGTTATTTATTTATGTTGAAGCACTAGTGCAAAAAGTGGATATAACATGATATAATCACGGGTTAAAGTGGATCAATGATAAAAGAATGCACGGTGGTATTTTTGAAATTATAAGGTAAAAAATATAATCACGGATAACAATAGAACCGTGATCATATCCATAAATATATAATTACGGTTGTGTTTCCAACCATGGATATATAGTTCAGGGTTTAGGGTATATTTGTTGGGCACCATATAACCACAGTTGACTCTACAATCGTGATTATATATTGATGGATACGATCACGGTTGTGGTTTTAACTGTAACATCCCAAGTTTTGTAATATTTAGCAAATTCATTTATGAAGGATTAATGAAGAAATTCTGAATGAAATTCCGAGTGAATGCTGTTTGAAATATGATATTCCGAGTGAATATGGTGCGATACCGAGTGAAGTAAGACCGAGGAAGCTATCTCCGAATGGAATTAAGATGTTTCCGAGTGAAACATCATTAAGCAAATTATTTCTAAGTTAAGAAAATAGTGTCTGAATGAGACACTTTCGAATAAGGAAATCCGAGTGAAACGATTCCGGGTGGAGTATCTCTAAATTGAAACTTTTCAAGTGAAATGTTTCCGAGCACGACATTTTCGAGTGGAATGATACTGAGTGAAACTATTCCGAATGAAAAGATTTCCGAAAGAAGGATTGTTCTCAAATTCTGAGTGAACTTTGTGTGGAAGATTTCTGAGTGACGAGAGAGTAAAACTCTGACTTGGAAAGAGGTATAACCGAGCAAGATGAGTCGGTTTAATTGAACTGCCGAATGAAAACCCGAGTGCTGGGAAGCCTAGCCGAGCGGGCGAGTGCAGAATTGAAGGACAGCCTCTGGTCGGATTTCGCCTAAACGAGTAGGTGTCTCGCTCAAGCGAATGCCAGTGGAATTCGTTACTGGACATTTCTCGCCCGAGCGAGTGGCTATTAGGAGGGAGTCTCGCTCGAGCGAAAGCATGGAAAATGGTTACTGGGCAGTTCTCGCTCGAGCGAGAACGTTCCGCTCAAGCGAGAATCAGGCCTGATGCTTTCCACGTCAATCTATTCTTCTACCTTCTAGTAAAGTCTTTTTCTGATATTTTTCTAAGTATGGGACCCTCTCTAATGTGCTGTCCCTTTTCATTAAATGCTTACTCCTTATTCAGCATCTGAAGAAAAGTACAACAGATATCTTTTAGTCATTCACGTCTCTTTGCATAAATGATATAAATACCAATTTCCACTATTAAAGGAGTTTAGAAAAACCTTCGAAAGAAAAGATATCATCTGTAATCATTATCTTCCAAATATTGCTGAAAAAGCCATTAACGAAGAAGAAATCAGTCTTCATTTCTTCTTTTTATAAAGAAAACACTGGATTAGCACAAAGCTGAAATTCCAGTCGGAATTTGCAAGCTGTGAATTGGATAAAGCTTTAAGTGTTGCAAGAACTCTTAATTCCAGGTAGGGGGAGCATTCCATTTCAAATAGATAGTTTATGAATGGATGTGGGGTGATACTATTATGTTATATATGTGTGTTATGTGTTTTGATACCCCGCTTGTATAATGCTTTATGTTTTTATATATATACCATTCATATTTCTGATATTAATACCGACAGTGATATAAGATTCATGATGAGTATATGCGTGAAATGTATGAGTGTAAGGTATGTTATGACTTTCACAAAAGACCTTGGGTGGGACTCAAGGCAACCTCTTGAGCAGGGCTCGGGGTTTGGCCCATAACACTGAGTAGAGGACCGCTATCACTCTGGGAGTAGTACTCGGTGTTACATTATGGGCGTAGAGCGGTTTGGTACCTGTAAAATGGCCGAATCAGTCGAGTGCTGAATTATAGCTCGGGGAGCCAGTGTTGCAACACAAAACTAACAGTCTTAATGGATCCAATTGTTTAAGTGCGTGTATGCACTAAATTTTGGTGTGTACGCCCTGATTATTGATTGAAAATGTTGTTCATATTGTGTTATATGACCCGGTTTGTGTTAAGTGCATAGTTATGGATTGGACCTTTAATCCAATTCAATAACTATTATTTGATATGTTTATGCTCACCCCCTACTCATTATTTTTGCGGTGGATAGAGGACACAGTGATGGCACTTGAAGTCACTCGACCGACTGGAGCATTATGTATTAGTATGCACAATACATAGTGTACATAGTATATTGAGTAGAAGCCTTGGCCGGCTCTTGCATTTACCGAGTGATATACTGATTACCGAGTGATATATTTTTGTATTATGAAATGGCCGATCGGCTTTTGTAAAGTGACAATGATATTGTTAATATAGGTTTCATTTTTAATTATGAAATTATTTATGAGAAATCTATTTATATTTAAATTGCACTTCAATGGGTCGGTCGGATTGATGCAAAGTTGATATTTTAATGGCTGAACCCGATCTTTGTTTGGAAATTTAAATTATTTGTGAAAAATTTACTTGATTTATTAAAAATTAATTTAAAAATTAAGGATGTTATATTAACTGTGATTATAGGTGTAATATAATCATGGTTGCAAGGGGATCCGTGATTATATATGTTTTCAGAAACTTCAAAAGGCACGCCCGATAGCCTTTTTTCACTTTCTCCTTCTTATTTCGCACTGGTTCTCATCTTCTTCTTGGCCTCATCCTCGTCTTTGCCTCCTGTTGCTCTCTCCCCTTCCTCGTCTTCTTCTTGGCCTCGTCCTCGTCTTTGCCTCTTGTTGCTCTTTTCCCTTCCTGGTCTTCTTCTTTCACATTCTCCCCTTGTGTTGCAGCATTGTGCGGTAAGTACTCCCCTCATCTTTCTGAAACAATGACAATGACTTCTTTCTTTTCCTATTGCTATAAATCATTTTCCACCTCTCAACTATCCGCTCTCAATGACAATGACAATGGCTTCTTCTTGTGTGTTTAAATCCTTCAATTTTGTCCTCTGTCTTCAATATATGTTTTTTGTTTATATCATATTGATATCATGTTTATGTTCAGGCATGTGTTTATTCTGTAATTTTTGGTTTATGTTTGAGCAACTTTAAGATGTCTGATTAGTTAAAAATAATGATAAGTATAGGCTTTGCAAATGCAACTTTTAGTTAAGTTACATGCTTATATGCTTATGAACCATACATAGTTCTGAATCATGTTACTGGTCATGAAATATCTTAAGTATATGCTTATGAATATGTTAAGTATATGCTTATGAACCATACATAGTTCTGAATGCTATTTTTTGCATAAAGTTATTCAAAGATGTGAATATATAGCAAGTGATAATCTTCTTTATTAATTCAAAAAAATTAAAACAATATCTTACCTTTTAAAATGTAAATATTCATATGATTTTAGTGAAAATAGGGCTTATAAAATTCACTGTCTTAAATTAGTCAACATATATAACTCCAATTAATCATGGTCTAGTTTTAAGCATGAAGGGTTCAAAATAAGAGAAATTATAGTTATACAAAAAATTTTATGCACAAAAAATATGCAACAGAGAGATAAAGAAAAATAGTGCTTTTTTTCTACATGAAAAAAATCATTATGAGAAAGAAATCCTATAAGAAAATGTTATATACAAGAAATTATTATATATCTAATGCAACTTAGAGGAATGTATTTTAAAGGTATGAAAATAGATTATGCTCAAAGGTTAGTCTAGCGTGACCCAACACAACTTAAACATAAAAATTGTAAACCAAATTATTCAACACCATAGTTCTACTTCAAAATAACACAAATTAAAAACATCATACTAAAAGTGTCATAATCCATAATTCATCATTCAACATCATAGTTGTACTTCAAAATAACACAAATTTGCATCATCATAGTAATTACTAAATAAAAGTTTAAACTTTAAAAGTCTTATAATCCAACAACATAATTCATAATCCATAATCCAACAACATACTTCTACTTCAAAATAACACAAATTAAAAATATCATACTAATTTAGGAGAAAACTTAACTAAATTATTGTCCATTTTAAAAAGTATTATTTTTAATCAAAATTTATATTTCACTACAGTATATAATGTTATTTCTGTTGCTGTTTGTTGCTCTCATATAATGTTATTTCTGTTGTTGTTGTATGTGTGTGGTTGTCAATCTTGCAAACTTGTAGGCTCATACTAGTTAACTAGTATGAAAATTGCTTTGCATGAATGAACCGTAGTTTCCCGTTTGAGATTCGACACAAATGGTCATTAAATTAATTAATTTCATAATTTGTGTTGAATCTTGAATTGTCCGTTTGGACAGTTTGGGATGAACAATTATTTTTTATATGCCGTTGGTATGTCCAAGTTAGGAGTTATTTTAAAATTTGATAAAGTTTCGGTAACTTGCATTTTGTGTTGTTCTCTAGGTGCATATTTGGTTGTAGTTGAATTTGATTTGATTTGACCACTCTCATTTTGTATACTTAGAGACCAATGCGAAATGCTGCTGAAATTTGATCAAATTTTAAAATAACTCCTAACCTGTATATATCAATGATGTATAAAAATAATTGTCATCCTGAATGGGTAGGACCATCGCCTTTGTAAAAAAAAAAGTGAGATTGATCATAGCACCTTGTAAATAGTTGGTATGGATCAGAGTTGGATAACTGCATCACGTATAAGTCTAGAGTACGAGGAGCGAGTTGAATCATTTATAGAATTCATAGCGAGGAATGCTGAGGAGGTGAATGGAAGGTATTTTTGCCCTTGTGTTAAATGCTTGAACCTGCGTCGGCTAGACTTAGAAGAGGTGTGAGAATAATCTACTGTGTGATGGTTTTCTTCGTAGTTATAGTTGGATATGGCAAGGTGAAGATGTGGTAGTGCCAAGTACCAGCTCTTAAACTAAAAACCGAAGCCGGATGTATGACACCAATGTCGACATGGATGACCGACTTGAGGATATGATCCATGATGTGGGGGTAGAAGGTTTTAAGAGAGCTCATGTATATACGACTCCGTGTGAGGATTCTGAGAAGTCATTGTATCCAAACTACGTCAATTTCACAAGATTATCAGTAGTTTTACGGTTGTTTAATTTGAAGGCCATAAACGGGTGGACAGATAAAAGCTTCACTAACTTACTAAAGTTGTTAAAAGAAATGCTCCCAGCTGGAAACACCTTGTCGAATCGTAACTACGAGGCCAAAAAGGTGTTGTGTCCTATGGGTTTAAAGTATACAAAGATACATGCATGCCCAAATGATTGTGTATTATTTTGGGGTGAGTATGAAATGCTGCATCGATGTCCTAAGTGAGGGGTGTCACGGTGTAAGAAGAAAGAGGCTGATTCTAATGAAGTCTGTACTAAAGGGTCTCCTGCAAAGGAGTTATGGTATCTGCCCATAGTTCCAAGACTAAAGCGTCTGTTTGTCAATGCAGATAATGCAAAACTTATGAGATGGCATGCTGATGAACGGTTTGTTGATGGACTACTTAGGCATCTGGCAGATGGATCACAATGGAAAAAATGGATACGATGTTTCTGGATTTTACCCATGAACCAAGAAATGTTAGGCTTGCACTAGCCACAGACGGCATGAACCCGTATGGGAACCTGAGCACAAACCATAGTTCATGGCCTGTTTTGTTGTTTGTTTACAACTTGCCGCCATGGTTGTGAATGAAGAGGAAATATGTTATGTTATCAATGATGATTTCGGGTCCACGGTAACCGGGAAATGACATTGACATATATTTAACTCTATTAGTTGAAGACCTCAAAATGTTATGGGAAGACGAGGTTGATGTGTTTGACAGGTTTACAGGGCAATCATTCAAATTGCATGCCATGCTATTCTGCACGACCAATGACTTTCCAACGTACGATAACTTATCAGGGTACAGCATGAAGGGTCATAAAGCTTATCCTGTGTGTGAGGAGGGAACTAGTTCTATGCGGCTGCACCATGGTAGGAAAAATGTTTATCTTCAACATCGAAGGTTTCTTAAAGCTAATCATCCATTTCGTAGGTTAAAGAAGTCGTTCAACGGTGCTCAAGATTTTGAAATGCCTCCTCCACCACTATCTGGTCGCCAGATATATGAAAAGGTTAAAGACGTCGACGTGGTGTTTGGCAAATGTGAAAAACAATCCACTGCACAAAACCACAGGAAGAAAAAGTCAATATTTTTTGTCCTACCATATTGGAGGGAGCTTGATAGACACTGCATTGATGTTATGCATGTGGAGAAAAATATGTGCGACAGTTTGGTTGGAACATTGTTAAACAAACCCGGGAAGACAAGGATGACCTAAATTCGCTATGGACTTGGAGTTGATGGGTATACGTCAGGATTTGCATCCACAATCAAAGGGCAAATGAACATATTTGCCCCCAGCATGCCATACATTATCCAGAAAAGAAAAGCAAAGTTTGTGTGAATCGTTACGTAGTGTAAAAGTTCCGTCTAGTTATGGTTCAAACATCAACACTTGTGTTTCCATGAAAGACTTGAAGTTAGTTGGGTTGAAGTCTCACGATTGTCATATATCGATGCAACAGTTTCTACCTATCGCCATTCGTGACATTCTTCCTAAAAATATAAGAAATGTCATAACAAGATTGTGCTTGTTTTTCAATGCCATATGTTGCAAAGTAATCATCCCTAACGAATTGGATGTGCTAGAATAGGAAGCATCACTTATACTATGTCAGCTTGAAATGCATTTCCCGCCTTCTTTTTTTGGCATAATGGTCCACTTAATCATCCATTTGGTGAGAGAGGTCCGTTTGTGTGGTCCAGTGTTCTTGTGGTGGATGTATCCCATTAAGCGATATATAAAGATATTGAAAGGGTATATGAAGAATCAATGTCATCCTGAAGCTTCGATTGTGGAAAGGTATATTACAGAGGAAGCTATTAAGTTTTTCATTGATTATATGTCACATGCTGAAAGCATTGGTATTCCGAAGACTTGTCATGATGGGCAATTGGATGGGAAAGGTATGATTGGTAAAAAAATGAAGAGCATGCCACGTGATGATGTCCTTCAAGCGCACTTGTATATTTTGAACAACACGAACGATGTGTAACCGTATCTAACCACTCACAAAGAGCTAGTCAAGAGAAACAACCCTAGAATGACTGAAAAATGGGTGTTGAATGAACACAACAAGACATTCATGTAGTGGTTCCAAATGACCATTTTGAAAGATACATCTGCTTCTGTGACATTACATCGACTAGCACAGGGCCCAAACTTTGATGTCTTCACCTTTTATAGGTATGACATAAATAACTATTTGTTTTATACAAGGACACATGATAAGAAGAGTACAAATCAAAATAGTGGGAGTTATGGTTGTGGCTCAGTCAATGCATTTCTCAACTTCAAAGGACAACAACCTTGTCATGGTCGAGTCATGCTACTTTGGTGTGATTGAAGATATATGGGAAGTCGATTACGGTCCTTTCACTGTTCCTGTGTTTAAATGCAAATGGGTTGACAATAAGAATGGTGTCAAAATTGATGATTTTGGATTTACATTGGTGGACCTCAACAAGATAGGTCATAAGGAGTAACCATTCATCATGGCAACGCAAGTGAAGCAAGTTTTTTATGTTACTGACCCAGCTGACAAATGGTGGTCAATTGTTATCCAAGGTAGAAACAACATTGGAGACCCCAGTCTTGATGTTATGGAAATTTCATCCGCCACAACACGTATTCCATCATCTATCGTGGAACATGGCATAGATGATGTAGTTGCCAGTCGTCATGACCACCATGAAGGCTTGTGGGAAAATATACCATCTTCATAGGGTATGATTGATTGTATTGCATGTTATGTTAATGAATCATTATATTAAATATTATATTAATTATTCATTGTATTAATCATGTTACAAGTACTATATATTGACATTTAGTTTTTTCTTGTTTGGACAGATACTCATGGCTGACCAGGATCCACATTCTAGTTCTGACTCACAGGCTATAGGTTCCTCTACTCAGAAGAGTAGAGATGTTAACTGGATGCAGGATATTGCACTCAGGCATCATCATGGAGAGAGGTTGCATGTTGACGTCGATGTCAACACTGGTAGACTTGGTGGACCACATGCCTCAAAGTTTAGCAGTTACTTGGGAGTCGTGGCTCGCACAAAGGTGTCCATTATTATCCTCGATTGGGATAATGTCGAGGAGGTCGTGAAGAACAACATTTGGTCAGATGTTCTGGTAAGTTAGATATCATTTAACTTTTATCTAAGTGTATTATTTCAATTAATTCATAATAAACTATCTTATACGGACTAATTCCCACTTGTAGGACTCTTGGGATATACCAGCACATGACACATTGAGGAGGAAGATCCTCAGTATTATTGCTGAGTGATGGAAGACATTTAAGTCCTCACTCACCAGGAGGTATGTAAGGACTTTAAATTCTTAATCAACAGTTTACCAATTATCTTACTAATTTTTACCGATCCTTACTGTCATGGTGAATTGTAGGTATATATTCGGGGATGAGCAAGGACAGTTCCCCGAAGATAAATATACCTTCATAGATCAGGAGACTTGGGATGCTTTCATTGTATCTAGGCATACCGACCAGTGGATGGTACGTTGGTATTTAACATGATTAAATTATTTATAATTTAAACGTAACTCTAACCTATTTTCTTTCTTGTTGCAGGCCATACGAACGAAGGCACAAAGCATCAGGAAGCTGAATGACTACCCCTATAGATTGTCACGTGGGGGTTACCGACGATTAGAGGAGCACATAGCCCAGGAGAAGGCTAGTCAGTGTCAGCCTAGCCAACCTGACACCGGTGTTGTGGATCCCTCTTCCCCACCTGCACGCCATGAGAAATGGAAGCGGGCTAGGGTTAGGAAGAGTGGGGAATACACTTCCTCACAAGCTCAAGAGGTCACCTCATGGATAGTAAGTATTCTCCTTATAAAGTTTTCAATATTTTGGTTTACATGAAGCACTGAACACTAACTTGTTTGGTTTCAGGATTCCGTGGTTGAGCAATCAACCCAAGGGTCTTTCGTAGCCCATGGTAGGCAGGATATTTTGACTATCGTCATCGGCAGGCCGGAGCACCCAGGAAGGGTGCGTGCTGTTGGTCGAGGTCACGGTAAGTTATAAATGACTGTACCATGTCATTTTGTTTTCTATTAAACAATTATGGTTTAATCATTCATATTTCACAGGCCTCTGGAGCTATTGTAGTGCTCTCGACCCAGCGCCATCTGTCAAGCAGATGGTGGAGCAAAGGGTTGAATCGAGGGTGGCTACTGTGAAGGCTGAATGCCAGGAACAGATGATGGCGCTTCACATAGAGATGGCTCAATTCAAGGAGAATATAGAGGCCTCACTCAGCCATCACCAGGAGCCTACTTCCCCAGCTGTCGACCCACAGGTTGGATTCCTTATAGTATTTAACTGTTCGTTGTTTGTAATTTGTTTCTTTAATTGTTGAATAACTTCTACTTGATGTGTAAATATATAGGTACAGAGGGTTAGCACTAAGGGGTCGTGCGCTGCAGCTGACCCTGACGATGATGGGGTCAAGGCTGCAGATACCCATCAATGTGACTTGTTCATTGATGGGTCGGAGGAGCCAGTTGCCACTGGCATGGTGTATAACTTAGGCCCTATGGTTCACCATCAGTCATTACCTGATGATATGTCCAGGTCTCTATTGTACTCGTCCTCGATGAGGATGCTGTTGTGCCAGTGGCTACTCCAGAGGTGCAGACCCTTGGTCAGGCGGTGGGACACTTCCTTTTGTGGCCCAACAGACTCTTATCAGTTACTTCTCCACAGGTATAAACCTAAAACACTAACTAATTTTATTATATTGTCAATTGTTCAACAGGAAGCATGACTGACATTGAAGAAGCCAGACCCCGTCAATGATCCGATCAAGATGCTATGGAAGGTCGGGGCTGACCTAGGAGAGGACGCTCTTGAGGTACCATGGCAGCCACTGGTGTTTGACCGTCCAAGTTCACTACCAGTTTACATTACGTGGAGTGACTTGTGCGAGATTATGATGGGGTCGACGATGTTAAACATATCCATCATTCAGCTGTGTGAGCTATAAGTATATTATTTTATGTCCAATTATTTCATTATACAAGTTATTTGTCGCTAACCATGTCTAAACTTGTTTAGGTTTCTGCATAAAATCTGCGTGGACTTGGGTTTCGATGGAACGTATGGTTTCTTAGAGCCCTCTTTCATACAGAGGAGAGGAAACAGCAAGAAGGACACCCAGGCATACATCCAGAATTGAATGTATGAGTCTAGGAAGACGGTATACCTGGCCCCGTATCATAAAGGGTAAGATTATATTCCATAATTATTGTCCATTAATTTTTACATTTTGAAGTCTCACTTATCACTGGTAACTGTAGCGCTCATTGGACGCTCGTGGTGATCTGTCCCTGGGCTTATGTAGCTTTATACTTTGATTCTGTGCACGGGACTGTTCCACAAGACCTCAAAACATAAATAGACGTGTAAGTTAATCATTAAAAAATAAAATAACTTTCTACAAATTCGATTACATCATTTTTGTTCTTCTACGATTCTAACTTATCTTGTGTTTTATTCTGACGCAGGGCGGTGGTTGGATAGAGTCGACTGCATGGAAGTAAGTCCACTGGAAGAAAACTCGTGTGGGTGCACCCAAAAGTAAGTTAATCGAATTCATTCAAATCTTTATTATATTTTGAAAACTTGATTTCACTTATTCTATATTTTATGTCCATTGTAGTCTTATAGGCAAGAGGGTAGCTACGAGTGTGGCTATTACGTCATGCACACCATGCTGACCATTGTCCAAGAACATTTAGTAGATGGATGGACAGATGTAAGTCTTGCCTAGTTTTCTACAAATTTGATCAAATTCATGAATAAAATATAGCTTTTGTTCTAATTGTTTTGTGCATTATTTGCAGTACTTTCAGGACCGGTCATACTTCCCTAGGACACTTGTAGATAATGTTAGACAACAATTGACCGCATACTTCATTAAAGTGACACAAGGACTTAGACAGATATATGATTTTTATTCTCTTATAGTTGTACTTACTGTAGGGTTAGGGGTTTATGGTGTATTAGTTTATATTCATGTCAATTGTATATAGTTTAGTCTTTAGGGTTTAATAGCAAACTAATGTTATATAATTATACATAGTTTCATTTTCTACATTGTTATGATTTGATAGCAAATTAATATATATACATACCATTTGTTTTCATTTCTTGTTGCTGCATATGCTGGGGATATACTGTGCCGACTATATCATATTACAGATTTGGGAAATCAATAAAACAGAGCCCATATTAAAAAAACCTCATATTTAATCACGGTTATTATAATAATCGTGGTGATAGATACACTTTAATCACGGTTATTACCATAACCATGATTATATATAGTAATGCAAATGGACGCTTATGACCACGTGTAATCACCGTTATGGTTGGCAACCATGATTAAATAGGATCTTATTTAATCACAGTTGTTTACAACTGTGATTAAATAGGGTCTTATTTAATCATGGTTATAAACAACCGTGATTAAATGGGATCTATCATCAATGTTGTCAACCGTGATTAAAAGCCCTCATCTATTATCATGACTGTAACAACCACGGTTCATGAACCGTGATTAAAAGTCTATTTTAACCTTGATTAAATTCCTTTTCTGCACTAGTGAAGGAACATGATTATACCCTCACTCTTGTTGGTAGACCTGTGAAGATTAAACATTATATGGAAAAGTTATTAATTTTTTAAATTGGGGGGGTAGATTTTTGTATTGATAGTCTTTCCTTTGTAATGATTTTAACTGCACTAGCATTCTGTTATTTTACTACAGGTTAAGTTTATTGTATCAATTGTTCTCTGATGTTGCTAGATTAAATGGCCTCTTAATGCAAATTTACCATACTCTTACAATCACATACTTATCTTTCCCGTGAATCAAAATACCTTGTTTATAAAAAATACTTAAGTAAACAATATCAATTCCAATTCTATTAACATATTAGCTTTCTTTTACAATGACATAATAAAAGTAATAGATAATGCAATGTAACTTTTCATAATGCTTATTTAGTTTTTTATTTCATATTGGTACTGGGCACTGATTTTGTTATCTGTTTGTCTTTTGATGTTTATTTTCTGTGCACTAAATGTTCTATTTTGTTGGTGAAATACAAACTCATACTTGAGTAAATAACATAATTCCAATCTCATCAGCATATTAGGTTTATTGCATAAAGTTTGGTTCGTTCCACCTCTTATAAGTATTGTTTTCCGCCATACATCTGAATTTAATTGATGCTTGGTAGGTTCAAGATTATTATGAGGTGTCAGTTGAGTATAAAGGGGACCATCAGCCAGAGAAGCTGGAGGAACTCGGGAATATGTTGATTGGTCTTGATGTTAGGGACTCAATTGTCATTACGAATTTGTTTTCTCACATGCTCAATTTGGCCAACTTGGCTGAAGAAGTTCATATTGCATACGGAAGAAGGATCAAGTTATTGAAGGGTGATTTTGTTGATGAGAACTCAGCCATGACTTCATCATACATTGAAGAAACCTTCAAGAGGCTTGTGAGTCAACTGAAGAAGACCCTTTATGAAATCTTTATTGGTGCACTATGAGCTTTTATGTTTTTTCCATTTGTATCATTTTCTGCTTATCAATAAAATAAGTATTTTAATTTAAAATTGTTTTAAAACGTATTTATCCTTGGAGTAATAGATCATATGAGAGTTATTCCTAAAATGTCCCTACTCAAGTATTTACGTGGGGACATGTAAATAGATTAAGACTAGTACGTGAGTGTACTAATGATCTGATCTCATAGATCATAGATATAGATAATATCAAGTCTTCACACAAGTACACGTTGAGAGTAATGATGTACTGGATAGACCCACCATGAGAACATTGCATGGATCATTACATAAATGTCATAAACGATTCTCAATGTGATAATGGTATATGTAGTCCTTCGACCTAAAGTCACTACAATTCCTATATGAGGAGTTTGTTGTTCTCATAAAATCAAACGTCTTCTGTAACAAGAGGACTGTAAAGGTTGTGATTAGGCAATGAACAAATTATGCAGAGAGATTTGAGTGACGTAGATGAGGTTTGTCTCTCCTATGTGATAGGAGTGATATCTGTAGGCCACTTGATAGAGTGAGACTAAGAAAATGCATGGTCATGCTAGAAAGAATAAATATTAAATATTTATTCAGATAAAGTCTACTCCGGTATCAAGTAAAATAAATTGGGTCGTACAAGGATGACGCAACCATGCCTTGGGCCCAAATTAGGATAGTGTGACAAAAGGAATAAACATATAAAATAATTATCACTTATAGGTTATGTTGATATGAAATAACATTTGGACACAATAATGCATTACTAGATGCCACTCTTATTTTATATTAATAATAAAATAGTTTATTATTAATATGACCGAGTATTTTACCTATAGGGTCACACACATAGAGTAAGCTCATCAGAAAATATTTTTTTGTTTTAGTTAGACTAAAATAAAGTTATTAGGCCTAATTCATTCAGAATGAGTAAGAAGCCCACTTTTTAGAGAGAACAAAGTAGGTTAAACATAAGGCTATAAATAAAGCATAAGATGCTCATAGGTTGTTCACAAAAAAGAGACACAAATACGCAAAAGTTGCAAGAGCTATACGCCGTCAAACTAGAATTTGGAAGGTGTAGCATTTCTGGTGGAGTGCTCATGTGGACTCCTAAAGGATGAGACTAGGACTACTTTAATTTTTTTCTACAAGAGGTAATCATAAAACGCATAAATTTTATGTTTGTCTTATGCTTTGAAACACGAAGTTTTACAAGTCCTATAGGAATCCTTGTTTTTCCCGTTGCGTATCTAAGAGGGATTCCCTAATAATCTTTGATGCCCTGAAGAACCAAACTATGGATTTGGTCATAACTGCTCATCTTACTCAATCTGTTCATAGATCTTTCCTACAAAGGCATGGAAGGTTTGTTTTGTTATTAATAGAATTGCATTTGTTGTTTATTGCATTTATCATAATGATGCATTAGAAACTGGAAATCATTGAACTGTAATGAAAGGACATACTATGTTGTAATAATATACTCTATCTATGTCAATTTTTGCACTAATGCTAAATCATTTTGTTTGTAACCATATTCCCCTTTTTTAGGATAAGGAATTGTTTGACACAATTGTATGCTAAAGACATAACACCAGATGATAAGCAAGAACTCAGTGAAGCTTTACAAAGAGAAGTGCATTCTTGAATCCATTTCCATTTACAATATTTACCATTAAATAACAACAGGCTTCACATCCTTATGATTCTTTGAGTAGGTTGATTACTTGGTTTCAAGTGATTCATAAATATCGTGATTGCGGTTAACATTTCCTATAAATATTCACAAGAATCATAAGGTCTATGGCTAGAAAAATATGGCCAAATGATTTATTTGATAATTGATAATATTATTTACTTGGCACAGACTTCAATAATTAATTATATAGGTTGTAAGCTTATGTATATAGTTTGCATTGAATAAATTTTGTGATAGCATGCTCTTGAAAAAGGGGAGGGCGAGTTCCAACGGTTGAAGTGATTCTCTGAGCTTCAGATTGGGAAACCTCGGTAAGTATGTGGAGGGGGAACAAGCGGCAGTGGGTTGGTCGGCGTGGCTCAGTGTCGTCGCGTGTGAAGCCATCTTTGGTTGGGTCCCACACTTCGAGCTGATGCTTACGAGAAACTTGACAAGGTGGTTATAAATTATTATAATTACCATATCTCATCAAACCAAGTTGTTAATGTTGTCTTATTAGTTTTATGATTCAGTTAACAAGTTTACATTTAAAGTGAAGATTTTTATGAGTCAAGGTTAGATTTCTCAAATCATTTTTTGTCATTCGGATAGCAATGTTGAATAAGACTCAGGAAAAGTTAGAGTTGATTTTTATTAAACATGGTTTTGGAGGGGAATAGGAGTTGAATGATTTCAAATATGATTAAGTTCTAAGTAGAGTTGGTGATATAGAGTATACTTATGCTTATCACTAAAAAAATAATGACTATAGTACATGTTTGGTTTTGCATTTGTGGGGCATAAACGTTGGTCCATTTCAATACAACTAAGTAGCTATCTTTTATGTTTAGAATTTATGTTTAGCCATATTTGATTTATTTCCAAACATGCATGTAAATGTAAATGTATTGGTCGAAAGTCTCACCTCTCACCTGCCTCAATATATGGGCACTGTTTAAATACTTGTTGGCTAACTTCACTTAATGACGATTTTAAAGAAGAAATTTAACATGAATAGTTGATTTTCTTGAGTTGTTTAACCATGCTTATTAAGTTTTGACATTTTTGTTTGCTACTTTTTGAATTTTCACACTGGATGAATAGGTTGGGCAGGGTACATATAGTAGTGTTTTCCAAGCAAAGGAGATAGAGACAGGGAAGATAGTGGCTTTGAAGAAGGTGAGATTTGACAATTTTGAGCCAGAAAGTGTGAGGTTCATGGCACGAGAAATAATGATTCTTATAAGGCTTAATCACCCAAATATCATTAAACTGGAGGGCTTGATTACTTCTAGATTGTCTTGTAGCATTTACCTTTGTGTTTGAGTACATGGAGCATGACATCACAGGGCTCTTGGCTAGACCAGAAATCAAGTTTAGTGAATCACAGGTATGAGTATTGCCTTTTTGACTCTTGGTTAATTATTTTTTTTCTCATATAGTAGATAAGTGTTAAGAGAACATTCTGTAAAACTAGCACAAAAAAATGCCAAATGATTGTTTGTGATGCAATAGTGTCATCGTTCATTTGATAAAAGGATGAAATATTATGTTGTGTAGATAAAATGCTACATGAAACAATTGTTAGCTGGTCTTGAGCATTGTCAGTCGAAAGGTGTGATGCACCGAGACATCAAAGGATCAAATCTTTTGGTGAACAATGAAGGGATATTGAAGGTGGCAAATTTTGGATTGGAAAACTTCACCAGTTCTGGTCACTAGCAACCCCTCATAAGTCATGTTGTCACCTTATGGTACCATCCTCCAGAGCTAGGGAGAACTAAGGTAGGAAAGTAACCTTTTCAAAATGTATGGACTTTTTCCTTCCCCTTTTGATACTTTTTTGTCAGATTCTCCCTCTATGATATAAGTTAGTGAAAGTTTGAAATTGGATTAGATGTTATAAGACATAGTAAATGACTTAATTCTCTATTAAAGGGTTTCTTTATGCTTTCTGATGTTTAAGGATTGGATCAAATGCTTAAGTGACCCGTAGTTTCCACTAACCGCTCATTTTAGGAGATTGTTTTTAATTATCAACCAACACTCCAAATACATGTTATATTGATATCAATCTGAATGCTTTGTTTTCCTTACCTAAGAAAGTGATACACTCATGTGTACATACCAACTTGAGCTTTGTTTATCATTTCTGTCATATTACTATATCAGAGTCTTGTAAACTTTCAATATAGACACAATGTTGTTACTGCAATCAATTGAACAAAGTTATAGTTGGAGTATTGGACTATTGAACTATTTGGCATTGATGTTATCGTTATGTGTTCAGTCACTTGATATTGATACAGTAGAGGGTTGAATCAAACTAAATAGATTGATTCCTAGTCAGTTAATTGATAAAAAAACCAAATCAACTAGAAATCACTACTCTATTATTTTGTTTAACTATTTGTTTGAATCTCTTCTAAATTCATCTTTGTTACACATATATAGGTTGAGCAATTGCATAAAATTTTCAAGCTTTGTGGCACCACACCTAATGAATACTGGAAAAAGACCAGAATTCCTCATGCAACTTTGTTCAAGCCACAACAACCATATGATAGTTCCCTCCGAGAGCTATTTAATGATTTTCCTTTAACCAGTGTAAATCTTATACAAACTCTACTTTCTATTGAACCAATTAAATGTGGGACTGCCTCACCTGCTCTCTCATTGGAGGTAGGTTAATGTTTTCTAATCCTTATTATCCATATAGAATATAAGTCATTTTTATCTAATATTAGTCCTAGGCACAAATATTCCCGTTTATTTGCATAATTGTTGACTATATGAAGCATTGATATATGGTTTTGAACTCTTCTAATACAACAATTAATCTTACTACTTTCAGTATTTCAAAGCAATACCTTATGCATGTGATCCATCAAGTTTACCAACTGTTAGGGAATCCCTAGTACATGAGCAGCAGAAATATAAGGATTCCCATAGGATTTGCAAAGTGCCGTGTTTCAAAGCATAAGACAAAAACACATAAAAAAATTCATTTTTAGGATTACCTCTTAAAGAACACCGAAGCAGTCATAGCCTCGTCCTTTAGGAGTCCAAACGAGCACTCCCACCAAAATCGCAACAGTTGCCAACTGCTAGTTTGACAGCGTGTAGCTCTTGCAACTTTTACGTATTTGTGTCTCTTTTTAGTGAACATCCTATGAGCATCTTATGCTCTATTTATAGGCTTAGGTTTGACCTAATTTGTTCTCTCTAAAGAGTGGGCTCCTTACTCATTCTAAATAAGTTAGGCCCAATAGCTTTATTTTAGTCTAACTAACATAAAACAAAATATTTTCTGATGGGTTTACTCTATGTGTGTGACCCTATAGGTAAAATACTCACTCATATTAATAATAAATTATTTTATTATTAATATAAAATAGGAGCGGCATCTAGTAATGCATCATTATGTCTGAATATTATTTAATATCAACATAACCTATAAGTGATAATTATTTTATATGTTTGTTTCTTTTGTCACGATATCCTAATTGGGCTTAAGGCATGGCCGCGTCATCTTTGTACGGCCCAATTTATTTTACTTGATACCAGAGTAGACTTGGTCCGAATAAATATCTAATATTTATTCTTTCTAGCATGGCCATGCATTTCCTTAGTCCCACTCCATTAAGTGGCCTACAGATATCACTCTTGTCATATAAGAGAGACAAATCCCATTTATATCACTCACATCCCTTTGCATAATTTGTTCATTGCCTAATCACAACCTTTATAGTCCTCTTCGTTATAGAAGATGTTTGATTATGTTAAAACAACAAACTACTCATGTAGGAATCATAGTGACTTCAGGTCGAAGGACTACATATATCATTATCACATTGAGAATCGTTTATGGCATTCATGTAATGATCCATGCAACGTTCTCATGGTGGATCTGTCCAGTACATCATTACTCTTAATGTGTACCCATGTGAAGACTTGATATCATCTATATCTATGATCTGTGAGACTCATCAATACACTCACACATTAGTCTCAATGTATTTACATGTCTCCATGTAAATACTTGACTAGGGACATTTTAGGAATAACTTTCATATGACCTATTACTCCAAGGATAAATACATTTTAATATAATTTTAAACTGAAATACTTATTTTATTGATAAGTAGAAAAATGATACAAATGAAAAAGCATAAAAGCTCATAGTGCATACACCAACACCAACATACCTACCTAGCAAGGAGATTGACGCAGGTAAATATATTACAACTCTAGCCATATTATTTCCATGTAATTGTTATTCATATTTCAAATTCTACATATGATTTCATTCAAATCAAGTGTCACGTCAAGGAGTTTATTGTTTTCCTTTTATTTTTTGGTATTAGCAGTTTATTCGTTCTAAAAGTGATGCCCCTAGACTATATGCAACCATTGATTTAGACCAGACATAGGTGGGAAGTACTAGAGTGAAAGAAAATCAATATGAGAATCCAAAATGAAATCAATCAATTTATATCTATCTGGCTCATAATGCAACAGAATCCAATATTTTGGTTTCATGCCTAAATCACAAAAAATAGCATAATTTCCATCCATGCATAATTCTTAACATGAAACCATAATTTCCAAAATGCATAAAAAATAACATAATTTTCATCCATGCATAATGCTTAACACGAAACCATATAAAAAAAGATCCAATGTGTTTTAAAACTACTTTGTCCCATCAAACAGTACCAAATTGGTTATGAACCATAAAACATAACCCAACAAAAAAGTAGAACTTAGAGTCCCATAATCTAAACACTGAAGTCCTCATCATGGGGTTTGAATGACCAAACACTTTTGCTTTTCTTGAAACCTCCTAAGATGCTGAAATACAAGCCTTATAATCTCATCCTTCATTTTGTTGTATGGCTTCAAAATTAGATCCAGTGTAATGTGCATTTTGTGTTCATCAGTCACCTAAATATGAAATTTAGAAAAAAAATCAAATTGATTAGTCCATTATTTTAAACTATTAATTCCTTTTTCTTTATAAAAGACTATTTAAAGTACTCATAATGATATCATAATTATTAGTCCAAATATAATCCGTCATCCAAACAGCTACCCACACTCCACAATTATTATTGCTGGGAAAATAAAATTCAGTTATGTATTTCCTTTTTTTATAAAATAGTAAGCTATGTAATACAATTACTTACGAGTCATCCCTTTGTTCACCAATTCCACTCACGTCCACTATTGGGTATTCAGAAATTAGTTGGCTTTTTTTGACGTCATACTCATAAAGAGAATCATCCAACAAGATTTCCTCAATGTACAAGACTTATATTAGAAAAATAACATAAGTGAGATTCGTCTAGAAATGTTAGACGAAAATTATCATGCATAGAAAAAAACATTTAGGCTTACCACTTTCTTGACCATCCTCCTCCTTTCATCCTTCTGATTTGGACATTTTTTGAGTCAAGCACAATCGATTGACATTTATGCATGTCCATCACTAGTAAAAACCAATGTTGATTCCCAATCATCCCTTGATTAATTGGAAGAAAGATCTTGTATACATAATGATAAAATAATGAGATGAAATCTTTTATGTAACTTACTACTATGACATATTACTATAA
Source organism: Clitoria ternatea (assembly GCA_037962975.1). NCBI lineage: Eukaryota > Viridiplantae > Streptophyta > Magnoliopsida > Fabales > Fabaceae > Clitoria > Clitoria ternatea. Next base: position 88,748,530 of record CM075675.1, read on the forward strand.
CACAATGAAAACTACATTAGTTTTGACAAATGTTCAACTTTCCCAATATAGTCCTTTTGATAGAATCTTCGAATTGTGCTTGGGTGGCGAGTATAGCTTTGAGTGTATTGTTGTAATAAGAGTTTGTTTAAATGCATAACTATATGAAATATATTAAAATAAAATAAGTTGGAAGTTTTATTTTTATTATAAATACAATTTATTTACCTATAAAGCTGCTGGTAAGAACCAATTAGAGGAGTAGGTACTACTTAGGCGATCTTCATAAGTCAGCATGCATGCAAGAAAATTCAAAACCTAAGATATAAGGTAATATGTAATTATATTTGCTAAAATTAGATTTATTTAATATAGTGTTAATATTTTATGAAATTTTTATATATTTTATGGAATGTTCAGACAAATGTTACATCTTGTGTAATGCATTGTTTTAGCTTCAAGCTATTCAATGTTTTCCTTTCATCGTGCCCGAATGCAGCAGTAACAAGGATTTCTTTGTTATGTTAAACATGAACAGAATAATTGAAATAATTAAATAGTGTTAAACAGAAATCACAAATCATTAAAACAATATATGTCAGGTTTATTGATGCTTACAAACTGATTTCATCTGCCTTGTTTGACCCAAATATGTAAACAGCCACGACAGCTTCTACTTCATCAAGGATCATTCCTTATGGTGGTTTAAACAATACTGGGACTCACTACAATATTTTGAATGTGATAAAATGTTTAGGAAATTCATTGTTATACATTATTTTTTTATAATAGTATATACTTAACTATAATAACTTTACCTCTAGAACATCAACTCTAGTGCTTCTTCCATTGACAATAGTAGGCATTACTGGCTAGTATTCAACTTGTATTTTCTTATCTTTTTTAGGGGTGAACAGTTTTCTATCAACATTAGGTTTTCTACATGTTGGTATAAGCATCAGAGGTTCCACTAAGCACTTGTGTGTTCCTCAGAACTGAATTCTTCAGGGTGACTAAGTACTGAATTGTTATGTGGAATAGACTACTCAGGATATGAGTTTGACTAACATCTCTTCAACGCTTGTTCCTAACTTCTCAAGTGTAGTCTGTTAACAAAAACAAGTATAATAAAACAATCGTGTTGGTTAAACACTTGAATATGGAATAACAAAAATAATTAGTGTATAATAATCCTTTTTTTGCATTGTTCTCTTTTTTCAGTTATTTATATGTATATAATAATAATAATATTTGTCTCTTTATTAAGCTAACATTTAAAATAACCATACATCAAGTTGCACATTATACATTAATCTTTTTACCATGTCATGTTACAGGGTTTTATGTTAGAATTGGATTGACATTGGTTTGGAGATTTCGCAAAAGACATGGAAGGATATATGAAAGAAGGTAAGGTCACGTCTAAGAATAAAATAAATATTGGAATTGGTTGTATTTAGATAGCTTGAGCTCCATTTTCTCTAGCTCTAATATTTGAACATAATATACTCAACTCAACTCTTTTCCCATATTTTAGTCCTCCATTTTAAGCTTGTTAAGACTAAATATGTAATAAATTTTAATTTTATCTGTTTAATTTTATCAATATATGACTCTAACCACTAAGTGCTTAAATAAAATAATAATAGGTTATTCTAAAATCTTGAGTTTTAGCCTTAGTTTGAACCATTAAGAAATTTTTTTAAAAAATTACAAAGTTGCTAAAATTTTATTCTTTATCAAACAAATTTATTTTGTCTAACAAACTTTTAAAAACTTTTAAATTATTAAAATAAATTACAAACTAATTTAAATGATTATCTACAACTTATCCAATATAAAACATAATCAGCATGCAAATGGTATGTCAAAATACAAATGGATCTACACAAAATAATCAGCATGCAACTCCAAAACGTACACAACAAGAACAGTTGGAACATTGGCAAGAGAACAGAAGGATACATGTAAGTTCATTATCATTGTGTATTTTTATTGTCTATTTTGTCTTTACTATAATGGCTGAAAAATGAAATTTTATTTCTTAGTTTGAAGTTTACATTGTGATCCATTAACTTTTTTATGTGTGTGCACACACGTAATTGTGACCCATTCTGGAATTGAAACATAAGCTAAAGGTCTATTATACACATATATCAACATGTGGCAACATTTTATTCAATCAGACACTCCCAAAGATTGCATAAAAAAATCAAAACCTCTCTTATACACATATATTTACATATGGCAACATTTTATTCAATCAGTGATATATATCTCATGAGCATGCACCACAAAGGTTTGTTATACACATTTTTTTGAAACACCTATACTGAGGATGTTCTACTTACTAGTATTTAGTTTTACTCAATGGAAGCATAAGTTTTTGTAGTATAACATACAAAATAATTGTAATTAAAAAAGTATATGTACCTCCCCTTCTTTTGTCTTGAGCAGATTTAGATTTGGGATACTTTATGGGTAACTTGAAGAGATTTCTATGGGTTCATTCATGTTGTTTGCATTGTTTTCTATGTGGAATACATTGGTTGGTTATGGCACATGTGTGATAGATGCCTTTTTGTCATTTGTTTTTTGTATTTTGGATTTAGAGTTATTTTTTGGATGAGTCACCATTACAGAGTATCAGAATATGGGTTTCTGATAGGGTTTCTATTGGATAGGATTTGTAAGGAGTGACTTACATTTGTAAGATGACTAACTATTTATATTATAAGTAGGAGCTGGCTTTGATTTTTATGACATATGGGAGAATACCAATAGTCTAATACTATTATTTGCCTTCATTATATTATCTTCAGGTTGTGGTTCCCAAACAGCATACACTGCCTAAGAAAGCAACCAACTATCAGCAATGATGGCTACTTTGTAACTAAAATATAACAGGCGTGAATGATAATAAATATGGTTTTCATTAACTTATTTTGGCTAAATACACCTTCTGGTCCCTTATGTTTCAAGTTATTTTCTGATTGGTCCCCTATGTTTATTTTAATTCAAGTTGGTCCCTTAACTTTTTAAAAAGGTTTCAGTTTGGTCCTTCCGTCAAGTTTTCACTAACGACGTTTGTGCCATTTCTGACATGGCTTGGAGACGTTGTTGCCTAGAGTTAAGGACGATTTCATCCATCCTCCATTAAAGATCCATGGAAGCTCTAAGGTTAGTATGTTAGTGTTGAAAGTGTTCATAAACTTCAAGAACGTGAGCTCCGAATTAGAATCCTCCGTCATGGCTAACTCAGGTGGTTCTATGTTCAGCAATGGAGGCAACTCAATGGGTGCTCCATATTGTGAATGTGTCGGGCACCATAAAGCAGTGCTTCGAACCTCAAGAACGATGATCAACTATGGAAGACAATTCTGGGGGTGTAGAAAGTATCACGTAAGTTTATTTGTTGATTATTAGCTTGGTTTTTTTATTTGGAAAAAGGTTTATTTGATTCAGTGTGTAATACTGTGTCAATGGGCTTTTTGTAGGGTATAGCTGGTGATGGGAGTTGCAATTTTTTCCAATGGGTCACAGACGTGGTTGAAGCTGAGAAAGATCTATTGATTATCAGACAAAGGAAAAAAATAATCGCATTGCAGAAATCTCTCAAGGAATCAAAAAAATAGAACAAGAGGATGTATTTTTTTTGTGTGTTGTTGGTCATATGTAATGTGTTTGTGATAGTTCTATGTTGGTCACAGTAAGATAGTGTTGTTTGGTTTAATTTAGGTTGTGGAGTCTTCTTGTTAAATTTAGTTTTTACTTTCAGTGTTTATTGTAAGATGTTATTTTGAGTTGTAAACTTGAGTTGTTATTTCAGTGTTTATTTTAAGTTGTAAACTTGAGTTGTAAACTTGAGCATTTCAATTTAAGTTGTTTATTTGAGATTTGATCTTTGAATTGTTAATTTGCGCATTTCAATTTGAGTTGTTAATTCGAGATAAAATAATATATAGACCACCAATGAAAATTGAAATAATAATAATTTGATTACCATGTTTAAACATCATCAAAAGATAACAAAACAGAAATTACCATTGAAAATGACAACTTGTTTACCATGTTAAACATGACCAAAAGAGAACAGAACAAAATTTACAATATTGGTCCATCAGTAAATGATATAACAAAAAAGAAAGGGATGATGCTTCAAATGTCTTTCCGCCTTAGTCTTAATTTTTGCCTTTGCTGGACTGGGTTTGTAGAAGCAGAAGTGGCATGTTTTCTTTTAGTTGTGGTTATGGCAGCATTCTCAGTCGGGGCTGTAGCTTGGGTGGTTGCAGATTGTTGGGTTTGGGGCTCTTCTGGTGGTGGTTTGGAAGGGCATGTAGCCTTGTTGTGGCCTGTAGTTCCACAAACACTGCACTTTGTCTTCAAACCCTTCCTGGACATCCAGATGTCATCTTTTTCAGCTTGGTCCTTGTTCCTTGATCTTTTAGGCCTGCCAGCTTGCTTCTTGAATGGTGGAGGTTGTACATTGTTTGCCTCAACCTTCTCCCACATGTTCTTCCCAATGGTGGGTAAGATCACCGGACTGTAACATTTTGCATAGGCCTGTTTCCTATATATTGCTGGGATGTAGGTCTCTGGGGTTTCATTAACCTGTACCATGCATGCAACTGCATGGTTACATGGTATCCCTGTTAGCATCCACCTCCTGCAATTGCATTCCCAAGCCTTCAAATCCACAATGAATTTCTCAGTATGGTGAATATGATTGACCTCATATACACTGTCCCCTGACCACCTGCACAGGTCATTAAGAATGAAATTAATATGGGATACAATTTAGAAAATATAAAGAAGACTATTACATGTGAATGGCCTTTTCTAACCTGACTTAGAACATGTTTATGTTAGATTTAGTTTTCTCAACCCTTTGTTTTATCCTTGGAAGGATATCATCAGTGAAGTTGAGCAATTTTGTCCGGTTCTTGGCCCATCGTTCCATCATATAAGTCTTAATCATCTCCAGCATAGTGATGATGGGCTTCCCCCTAGCTTCAATTATAACTGAGTTAAAAGTTTCAGACATGTTGTTCACCAATACATCATATGACATACCTTCTGTTGATCAGATATAAATGTCATCTCACTGTAGACCTGAGAGCCACCTAATTACCAACAAGTAGCTCCAAAAACCACCTCCAAGAATCTGTGTTTTCACACTCCACCACCCCAACTGCAATTGGCAACATTTGATCATTTGGGTCTCTACCAACTGCACTCAAAATTTGCCCACCATAAGGCCCTTTAAGAAAGCATCCATCTAACCCAATGATCTTCCTACAATGCTTGAAGTTGTCCTTGCTCCCTTTCAGACACACATACATCCTATGAAAAGAGGTGGCAACTGCATTCTCAGACACTGTGCTTCCTGTTGCAATGTGTTGTACATTCAACTTCACAGTGGAACCAGGGTTGGAGTTTTCTAAAGCAGTGCAGTAGTCCCATAAATCTTTGTATTGCTCAGTGAAATCACCATCTACAATCCCCAATGCAGCCTTCCTAGCCCTGTAAGTCGTTGTCTTGCTTACTTTAGCATGCCAATTCTCTCGGGACCTGTTACATATATCTGAAAGTTTAAGCTTTGGGTTCTCCTTCACCCCACTGACCAGCTTCTTAGAAAGCCATTTTGAAGTCAAAAACTTTATCCTATGCTATCTGCCACACGTGTGACTGTCAATAATGGTCCTTAACTGCCATGTTTCCTCATTTGCCAGCTTGCCACAGTAGGCATAAAACTCACAACCTTCAATACACCTTACCCTCACTCTCTTTTTATCATTTTTTTCAAACCTCAAATCCTTACCATTTGCAATAGCATATGCAATGCTATTGAACTGCTCCTTGGTTAAGAATACAGTGCCCTTGACCCAACAATAACCTTCCATGTTTTTGGCATCTTAAAATTTGGGCACCTTTCACCTTCACTCTCTTCTGAGCTATCACTATATAGCTCATCAGAATCTTCATCAATGTCAGATACCACTTCTTTGCCTTTCCCTGTGTTTTTCTTACAACTTGACCCCTCACCCCTTCCAGAATTAGTACTCTTCATATGGGTCCTTGGGTTAACAGTTCTAGGAAATTTTCTCCTCTTCCATTTCTTTTTTACACCAACTTGTGTAGTTGGCTCATCAGTGGTAGTACTTCCTCCACCTTCACCTATTGCATCCTCTTGATCCATCACTTCCACATTTTTAGGCATCACATTCACATGTTCCATCACCTCATTAGTGGCTTCACCATGTGCCTTAACAGTGATCACATCCTCTTGATCCACCCCTTCATCATCTGAATCATGGAAATGAATTTCCATTGCACTATCATCATCATCTTCTACTATAATATCATCTGAAACTGTCTCAACATATGTTTCATCACCCCTGCCTTCATCACCCTTCTCCTCATCATCTTCACCATGTGGCTCATCACCTATATCCTCGAGACCTTTACCATCTGGCACATCAGCATCAACATCTACATCATTTGTTTTCTCTGGGCCAGTGAGGTCCAAAACAACCTCTGGCACATCAAGGGCATGCACCACAAACATTTGAACCTTCCCCTGAGAGTGTGCAATCCTTACCATCTCTAAACAACCTTTATCATCAACCAATTGCTTCAGCCCAACATGAAACTCTTTGCCTCCAATCTTGTACCATAACTCCTCAACATTCACATATCCCATGTCCTTTACTATTCCCATAACTTCAAAATAACTCCATCTATCCTCATCGATGTCCCATTCAGAGTCAATACCACTATACCCCAACTTCTTTCCATTTTCTTCAACAAAAGACCCCCCATGAAAAATCTCCAACTTGAAACGAGGATTCATCCTGCAACCCAAACTCAAACCATACTAAATTTGTAAATGCCAAATACAGTTCCAAATTTATACACCGTAAACCCCATATTATGCCCTGACAAAATTAGTTTTCCCCCCAAACCCAAACTTAAAACGAAAGAGACGAAGGATTAGAGGACTTACCTACAATGTCGAACAACAAGACGCAAGCACGAACTGTCTCACTATCTCCTCCAAACTTAGCTTTGCTTGTACCTTAGGTCACCCTTCAAACACGTAACAAATGCCAGAGGAAGAAGACGATGGGACCAATATGAACCACCTCTCTTCCCTTTCCTCAAAACGCTCGTTTTGCCATTGCCAGCACAACAAACAAAAAATTGACACATGGGATACATGTCAGACACTTGGTCCATGTAAGCAAATGGCACAAACGTCGTTAGTGAAAACTTGACGGAAGGACCAAACTGAAACCTTTTTAAAAAGTTGAGGGACTAAATTGAATTAAAAAAAATATAGGGGACCAATCAGGAAATAACTTGAAACATAAGGGACCAACAGGTGTATTTAGCCACTTATTTTAGTATTAGTTAGGAGTTACTGTATGTGATAGAAAAAGAGAGAGAAATGAATGAATTAGAGGATCGTCAACGTTTTTTGGATACACAGAAATATGGTTTTGTTCACATGTTTATATAGTTAAAATATTGATATTTATATATGCGAATTTTTAATCTGAGTCCACAAATAAGCCTCTAAACCCATGGGTGTTGTATAATACAACTTGAGATTATAATTATATAATTGAAAAAGTTGAAATTAAGTTCGCGACCCCCCTATGCCTACCTACAGTGTACTTGTCCTATCACGCATCTCGCTTTCAAACTTTGTTCCTTATATTTTGCATGTTTGAATCATTTTTTATATTTTATAAATATTTAAAATTCTAATTATAAAGGAAACTTTTGTTCAAAGAAATTTTTTTATAAAAAGTAATCAATAGCTTACAAATTGCATTCATTCTTTAACAAAATCATTAATTTTTATTTGTGATAAAAAATATTAAAATATAACAAATTAACAAAAATATTGTCACATCTCAGGGTAAAAACTTTACCCAGTAACAGTGGGAGAAGATATGGGTTGATTAAATTACAGAGTAAAAGAAGTGGGTAGAGTGGTTCTTGACAAACGCAAAGCCACCAAAACAGCGTAGGGTACATTTCTTAAAGGGAGTAAAACGAGGCAGACAATAAAGAGAGAGGCTTCAGTCGAGTGCCAGGGTCATAAAAGCCTTAAAAATTTGGACACTAGCTGCCAAGGGTGGGTCTAACACCGTTTGGTGGCATCTACAAGGTGGCTACCTATTCATATATTTAGTTTTGTGAAATGCAATTTGTCATGCACTTTGATATACGTTCTCTACCTTGTAATTTAATATAAAAATAATAATAATTAATTTAATATTATTAAAATTTTAGTTAACAATCAGTGATTGAGAAATGAATTTAAATGGGTTACGCATAACACATAAGTGGCCGTTTTAGCACTTTGCAAAGTTCATATACATAAAGTTTAAACTAAAATCTTAATATATATAAAAATTTACCTTCAAGAAAATAGTATCAAATTTTAAATATAATGTAATTGTATAAAAAAATAACTTCATGACAATTTACTCAGAGTAGAGTCTTGTTCTTATTTATAGAGAATGTGTATAATATAAGTAGATACTAATTATTTAATTCCAAACTACAAGACAAAGATTTTTATTTAAATTCTCAAGTGTATATATATATATATATATATATATATATATATATATATATATATATATATATATATATGACAATAGAATCAATACACCATGCATTATGAAATCTCATGCATACATTAATTTACATTAATCTCTAAACAATTGGTCATCACACATGCAAACTTGGATAAAGATGCACTAATGCAAAGTTCGTTGCGCCTAGGACTGCATTTAGATCAATACAAGAAAAAATTAGCTCCAAGCAAAAGTAGAAGAAAAAATAAGGTTAAATACATATTTCAATCTCTAGTAACGTATCATACTAACTTTTTTATTATCTTGTCTAATTCTCAACAACTTATGCATTTCTGTTATTTTTGTTAATTTCAAGATCTTCAATTTTTTATTTTTAAATATTTCTTTTTTACTAATTTTTGTTTATGAACATATCTTACCGTCTGAATTTACTAATTAGTCATTTGTTATCTCACCAAATATCCACTATATATCCCCCTCTAACTCTTAACTTATAATTACAATAATTATCTAAAATAAAAAAATCATTCATAGTAACATTAATAATAACAAATTAGTAAAAAATTAAAAAAATAATGTTAACCACAAATTAACTAAATTGAAGAATTATTCAAAAAAATCTAAATATGTTGGTTTTTTTTAAAGTTTAGTTACTTTCTATTAAAGTTAGTTAGTCTTAAATTTGCAACATTGAAGAGTTTAAATGGGTTACACAAAATCTTAGGTAACCCTAACACACTACCTGTAACATCCTGCTTTTAATAATAGCTCTATTTTGTAAATTGTGAAGTATGGAAGGTCTGTAAGGGATGAGCAATGAATAAAACATCCAATGGATGGCTTATATTACTTCAAAAATTCCATTTTTGGGTATAATTATAGAAATTACATAGACCTGTAATGATAAGATCCATTTTCCGAGTAAAATATGCCTTAGAAAGAACTTTCCGAGTCAAAAAGGGGCTCTATTCCGAGTGAAGGATGAAATTTCGAGTGAAAGATTGAAATTCCGAGTGAAAGATTGAAATTCCGAGTGAAAGGTTAAAATTCCGAGTGAAGGTTGTGTTTTCCGAGTGGAACATGGTCGAGAGGGTTTCTTCCGAGTGGAATCCCTGTCAGAGACACTCCTGAGTGAAGTGGGACCGATAGAACCACTTCTGAGTTCAAGAATCCGAGTAAGACTCGTATGTATGGGTCTTTTTCCGAGTGATAATGACCCTGATGGACTCTGAATGAAACGTAGTTGAAGAAGTTGATCTGATCTCGGCTAAGTAATGATTAACCGAGTGAAACCCAAGTGGGAAATACTTCTATATTCATAAGTGTTGATATTCGAGTGAAAGATATTCCGAGTGAACCCATGTAACCCGTATTCTGAGAGACTATGTATGGTGTAAGTCCAAGTGGGGCTTGACTTGGTGAATTTTTCCAAGTGATGAGGAGTGGAATAATTCCGAATGGAACCTGATTGGGGAGTTTATGCTGAAGAAGGATTAGTTAAGGCATTATCCGAGTGAAATGGAGGTATGAATACCGAGTGTGGGACCAAATGGATATTGGTCGGTCTTGGAGTTGTGTACCGAGTGAAAAACCAATAGAGTGATGGGTCAGTTTTAGTGTAATTGCCGAGTGGAAGGCTGAGCAAGAGATGACTCGGAATTGGAATGAAATTACCGAGTGAAAGACTAATTGAGATGACTCGGTTTCAGGAGAATATGCCAACTGAGTCACCTCCAAGGAAGAGAAACCAGACCGAGTGTTTCAAGAGGAATCAATTTCGAGTGAGTAATAGGTGAAGACTCGGTTTCAGGAGGTTCTACCGAGTGGATTAAGATGTTGAAGTGGAAATCGAGTGAATGAAGGATCGGTTTTGGGGAGGGAGAGTGTCTGGCTCAAGCGAGTCGGTATCCGCTTGAGTGAGAGGGACTCAGATTTCCCTATTTTCACGTTACCGACCATTTCCAGTCGGTATATAGATTGACCAGGTAGAATTCCAGTCAGCCAAGAACCTAACCGAGTGAAATTTCACTCGGAATTCACTGTCAGGTTGACGTTTTGACTTCAGTTTTGTCCCTTTATGCATATTTTAATAAATAATCTTCAATCATGCACACTCCAGTGGGTAGGCTGCAGAAGTGGAGCTTACTTTCAATCTAAACCACTCTTAATTTCCACTAACAGCCCACTAGAAACCCACTCATGGAAAGTTGTCTCCCACCTTGCATTTTTAAACACACACACTGATTCTGAAACTCCCAATTCCTCTTCTCCATCAATACACCTTCGATTTGAACCAGGACAGCCAGGGGACTTCTTTTCAGTCAGCCAAAGATCATCAATCCAAGTAAGAGGGGACAGGGTTGTGAATAACTATGAAATGGGTAGAATTGTATGCTGTTCTAGGATTCCAAAATTAACTTCGTAAATTGTTGCTCATTTTTGAAATTGAAAACGTGTGAATTTGACTCTGACTTATTTATGAAAGTTGTAGATCTTTTTGTTATCTGAATTTTGAGACCTGAATCAATTAATTTGAATATGTATAGCAAAAGTTATAGCCAAAATACCACAGCATGTCCGAGTGAAATATTTGTTCTATGTTCTGGGTATATATTGCTATTATGGGAATTTTACAAGCATAATCAGCCTTTGATGTCTTCACGAAAATTATAGATATTTGTGTTATGGATTGGTAGAAAGTGGTTTCAAGTCAAAATGATTTTTGTAGCTCGAGATGTGTCTAAAATACTGAAGTATGTCCAAGCTGTAAATCTGTTAACTTGAGATACGAACTTTATTTTTAAAACTGGGAATTTTGTGGTGAGAATTAGTGATCAGTGTCTTCATGAAAGTTGTAGATATTTTTTTTATATGAATTTTGAGACCTAAACCGACTGATTTGAGTATGTGTAGCAAAAGTTATAGCCAAAATACTACAGCATATCCGAGTGGAATATTTATCCCATGTTTTGTGTATATATTAATATGCTGGGACTTGTACGTACATAATCAGCCTTTGATGTCTTCATGAAAGTTGTAGGTATTTATGTTATAGATCTATAGAAAGTGGTTTCAAGTAAAAATGATTTTTGTAGCTTGAGTTATACCTAAAATACTGAAGTATGTACAAGCTGTAATTCTGTTAATTTGAAATCCGAATCTTATTTTTAAAACTGGGAATTTTGTAGTGAGAATTAGTGGTTGGTGCCTTTATGAAAGTTGTATATATTTGTGTTAAGGGTAATTTATAACTGGTTTCATGCCAAAATCATTTTTGTAGCTCCAGAAACGTTCAAATTACTAATATATGTACATTTTGGAAAACTCACCTTGAGGCAGTGTGGTATTTCGTGAATAAGTGGTAATTCTGTTTGGAATTTGAAATTGTGTTCTTCATGAAAGTTGTAGATAATTGTATTATTAAGCTATAGGAAGTGGAATCACATGAAAAGGTTATGATTTGCTCATGTTATGATTGTTTTACTAGAGTATGTTGCTGTTGGAAATGCTGAAAGTTAATTATAATGGTTATTATGAATGAAAATGATATTTTCTCTATGAGTAACAATTTATTATTAAACTCTTGAGTGATTATGATTTATTATTGATGTTGTTACGTTTTAATGAGTATCATACAGTTGTATATTTTGGTGGTGAATAATTATGAATGACATAATTAATATATATGTACATGAATGCCTTGTGGTTATTGTTACATATGGTTGAAACAGTAAATCCATGATTCTGAAAATTATTATATGTGATGTGTCCTTTGAGGACTTGTGGTTTTCCAAGTGGTTTTGGAAATATTAATATCATGGTATGTTAAATGATAAAGAGAATTAAAGGCATTCATGCATCATAAGCATTTGGACGCACCATGGAATTTTAAGGGTTCCATGATTGCCTACCCTGGTGGGGGGTTACTCTATGATGAGTTAAAGCCCTATTTTTGCGATGTGTTGGTCATGGGGCTGTAGGGATCCATGACTGTATAAAGTCCTACCGATGTGTTGGTCATGGGGTTGTAGGGATCCATGACTGTATTAATTCCTACCGATGTCTCTATGAGACCTTTTACTGCACTATTCCCACTAAACCAAATGGATCCAGCATGACATCATTTGACTAATTAAAGACTTAATAATTATAAATGAACTTGTTTGGCATATTCATCATAACATTATGTTTTGTTGATTGTGTTTGTGCAATTTTATTTATTTTGTATTTATTCTATATTCTGTCTCACTCTTACATTAAATTTTACAGTGAATGCTACGCAGAATGAAGAATGATGCCCTGATTGATGCCTATATGAATTACTACTTGGACTTTGATTTTTATTTATATTTAATGGGTTGTAATAAATATAACGTATCATGTACTGTTATCATTCTAAATCGTTTCCGCTATGCAAATATTTCATGAATTTTATTAATCACGACTAGTATGCATGATAATATTCCGCAATTATCGAATTTCATGTGAACTCTGAGTTTAATTTATGAATTTTAAATTGATCTTTCAAAAACGCGAAAAATTTATTCAAAAAATTATACGGGGCGTCACATTGGTGGTATCAGAGCATTTTCAAAAATTCAGGACCAATTGCTATGACATGTACTGTTTCTCGATATAATATGTGAAATGTTTGATTCCTTACTTGATAACATGTTAAGTGTGTACTATATGACTTGTGCCTGACTGATTAATTGCAAAATAATTTGTTTGATTACTGTTGGTAATATGATAAATGTGTTATACAATTTATTGCTTAACTGATAAATTGTAGAATACTTATAGTTAGGTTATAATACAATATATTTTCCCTTAGAATTAGTATAAACCAAACTACGAATGTAGGATGGCAAGAAACAACAACAACAACAACAACAACAATATGGCAGCAGCTTTCAACCGCTTAGCTGAAGCCATAGAACGACAAAACCAACCAAGGAGCACTGGAGGACTCCATGGGTTAGATCACTTCCTGAAAAGAAAACCTTCACAATTCAAAGGGGGTTATAATCCAGAAAGAGCGTATCTCTGGGCCAAGGAAATGGAGCGCATCTTTCGAGCATTGCCCTGCACAAAATGTGAAAAGGTGGAGTATGCCACCTATATGTTGGTGGAAGAGGCAGAAAACTGGTGGATTCATGCTAGAATCCGTTTGATCGAGGCTGACAGACCCTTGAATTGGGTCAACTTCAAAGACTGTTTCCTAGAGAAATATTTTCCAGCAAGTGTGAAAAGCCGTAAAGAGCTGGAATTTATGGAGCTGAAACAAGGCTCAATGTCTGTTGGAGAATATGCTGCAAAGTTTGAAGAACTATCTCTCTTTTACCCTCCTTTTCAACAGGCTGGTGCCGAAGAATCAAAATGTGTTAAATTTGAGAACGGGCTGAATCTGGAAATCAAAGAGGCGATAGGGTACCAAGAAATTCGGAGTTTTCCTATTCTGATCAATAAATGCCGAATTTTTGAAGAAAATCACCAAGCCAGACTGGCACAAGAAAAGGCCAATAGACAACTGAAACCTCAGTCAGTTGATTTCAAAAGGAGAGGGACGCACTATCCAAATCGTTTCAAGGGAGGATCATCATCTTCTCAAAGACGCAGCAATCATACGAATATCAGGTGTCATAATTGCGGAGGTAATCATCATATACGCGATTACACCCGACACCTAGGAGATGTTACTTGCTATCGTTGTAATCAGAAAGGACACATCAGTCCAAATTGTCTGCAGAACCGTCAAAACAATGACAGTAACACTATGAATAATCAGAGAGGCTCTAACTATCAGGGAGGTCATGGAGGAAACACGCGTGCTGCTCATCCTCCAAGACAGAACAGGGAGTCAACAGACCAGAGGTTACAACCAACAACTGGAAGAGTCTTTGCCATCAGCGGTTCAGAGGCAGACCAAGCTGATGACCTCATGCAAAGTAATTGTGAGATCAATGGTACAATCTTATCTGTGTTATTTGATTCTGGTGCTACACATTCATTTATTTCTGATGAGTGTGTTGGACGTCTTCAATTACCTGTGAATCCTATGAGATATGATCTGATTGTTTCCACTCCCACCGGTACACAACTTAGGACTACTAAGGTGTGTAACGAATGTTCTATGCTCATAGAAGGTAAAAACTTTCTAGTAGATCTTGTTTGTTTACCTTTAAAGGATCTGGAAGTAATCCTAGGGATGGACTGGTTATCGGCAAATCGAGCCTTGGTGGACTGTCATAACAAAACTGTGATATTTCCATCAAAAGAAAATCTTACTTCCGACAATCTTAAACTCTTTGCTTTACAAGGTGAAAGCCAATTATTTTCCTTGTTTACTCTTCCACAAGGAGATGATGAATCTAAAGCAATTGAAATGCCAGTTGTTTCTGAATTCCCTGAAGTATTTCCCAAGGATGTCTCAAGTTTACCTCCAGAACGCGAGATAGAATTCTCAATTGATTTAATTCCAGGAGCAGAACCAGTATCTAAGACCCCATATCGTATGTCACCTATTGAATTGGAAGAACTGAAGAAGCAAATTGAGGAGTTGTTGGAGAAACATTTCATCAGGCCTAGTGTGTCGCCATGGGGAGCGCCAGTATTACTTGTCAAGAAGAAAGATGGAAGCATGAGATTATGTGTAGATTATCATCAGTTGAACAAATTGACGGTGAAGAATAGATATCCTTTGCCCAGAATTGATGATTTGATAGATCAATTGAGAGGTGCTACTGTATTTTCCAAGATTGATCTACGATCGGGATACCATCAGATTCGTGTCAAGTCCGAGGATATTCCAAAGACAGCTTTTAGAACACGCTATGGCCATTACGAGTATCTTGTGATGCCCTTCGGAGTAACCAATGCCCCAGCTGTATTCATGGATTACATGAATCGAGTGTTCCATTCATACTTAGATCAGTTTGTTATTATCTTCATTGATGATATTCTGATTTATTCTAAGACGTGGGAGGAACATGAAAAGCATCTTTGAGTGGTATTACAGATTCTGAAAGAGAAGCAGTTGTATGCCAAGTTGTCTAAATGTGAATTCTGGTTGAAGGAGGTAAAGTTTCTAGGTCATGTAATCTCAAGCGAAGGAGTGTCTGTGGACCCTTCTAAAATTGAAGCTGTAACGAACTAGGAGAGACCTACTTCAGTCACTGAGATACGAAGCTTCCTGGGATTAGCTGGTTATTATCGGAGATTCATTGAGGGGTTTTCTCAAATTGCCCTACCAATGACTCGTCTAACCCGGAAGAATCAACCTTTTGATTGGACGCCAGAATGTGAGAGAAGTTTCCAGGAACTAAAAATGAAGCTTACATATGCTCTAGTCTTAACCTTGCCTGGCCCACAAGAAGACTTTGTGGTTTATTGTGATGCTTCTAAGATGGGCTTAGGTTGTGTCTTGATGCAGCAACGAAGAGTGGTTGCCTATGCTTCTAGGTAGTTGAGACCACATAAAATGAACTATCCAACGCATGATCTAGAATTGGCAGCAGTGGTATTTGCTCTGAAAATCTGGAGACACCATTTGTATGGAGTCAAGTTTGAAGTGTTCAGTGACCACAAGAGCTTGAAGTATTTGTTCGATCAAAAGGAATTGAACATGAGGCAACGAAGATGGATGGAGTTTCTTAAAGATTATGATTTTGATTTGAAGTACAATCCAGGAAAAGCAAATGTGGTGGCAGATGCACTTAGCCGAAAGTCCATTCATATGGAATCTTTGATGATAAAAGAGATGGAGATGATAGAACAGTTCAGAGATATGAACTTGGGTGTGGAAATAAAATCTTCAAGGAGTATGACCTTGGGAACTTTGAAGATAACCAATGATTTCCTGAAGCTGTTAGGTGAAAGACAGACAAAGGACTTGTAATTACAGGAGTTGAAAGAGTTACAGGCGAATGGAAAGGATATGGGATTACAAGAAGGATCAGATGGAATTTGGAGGATCAGAAATTGAATTTATGTACCAGATGATGTTGATCTAAGAAGGACGATCCTAGAAGAAGCGGATAAAAGTATGTTGAGCATCCATCCTGGATCAACTAAGATGTATCAAGATCTGAAGAAAAGCTTTTGGTGGCCAAGGATGAAGAAAGAAATAGCTGAATATGTGTCTTCATGTCTGGTGTGTCAAAAAGCCAAAGTGGAACATCAGAAGCCATCTGGTGAACTACAACCATTAGAGATTCCTGTCTGGAAATGGGATGATATTTCAATGGATTTTGTGTCAGGATTACCAAGGACTCGTTCAGGAAATGATGCAATCTGGGTTATTGTAGACAGATTGACTAAGTCTGCTCACTTCCTCCCAATGAATATGAAGAATTCTCTCCAGAAGTTGGCACAATTATATGTGAAAGAGATCGTGAGACTTCATGGTGTACCATCTAGTATTGTGTCAGATAGAGATCCGAGGTTCGCTTCCCGATTCTGGGGAAGCTTGCATCAGGAATTGGGTTCAAAGCTTTGATTAAGTTCAGCTTATCATCCCCAAACAGATGGGCAGTCAGAGCGTACCATACAAAGTTTGGAAGACTTACTGCGATCTTGTGTGCTTGAACATGGTGGTAGTTGGGAGCAGTTTCTTCCACTGATAGAATTCACGTATAACAATAGCTACCATAGCAGTATTGGTATGGCTCCATTTGAGGCATTGTATGGTAGAAAGTGTCGAACGCCCCTTTGTTGGTTAGAAACTGGTGAAAGTTTGGCGTTAGGACCCGAAATTGTGCAACAGACTACTGAACAAATAGAAATAATCAGAGAAAAGATGAAGGCATCCCAAGATAGACAGAAGCACTATTACGATAAGAGGAGGAAACCACTTGAATTCCAAGTCGGTGAGCATGTATTTTTGAAGGTTTCACCTCACAAGGGGATTGGCCGAGCATTGAAGAGTAAGAAGTTGAGTCCAAGGTTCATTGGACCATATGAAATTCTAAAGAGGATTGGTACAGTAGCGTATCAGATTGTACTTCCTCCTCACTTGGCAAATCTGTACAATGTGTTTCATGTATCACAACTGAGGAAGTATGTACAAGACCCCACTCATGTGATTGCTGCTGATGATGTTGAAGTTAGAGAAAATCTAACCATCTCTACAGAACCCACACAGATCATAGAAAGGTCGATTAAACGCCTGAGAAACAAGAATGTACCATTGGTGAAGGTTGCATGGAAACAAGGAAATGATGTAACTCTGAATTGGGAGCGTGAAGATGCTATGAGGACACAGTATCCAGAATTGTTTCACTAAAAAGTGCGTTATGTTAAATTTTGAGGACGAAATTTTTATTAGGGTGGGAGAAATGTAACATCCTGCTTTTAATAATAGCTCTATTTTGTAAATTATGAAGTATGGAAGGTCTGTAAGGGATGAGCAATGAATAAAACATCCAATGGATGGCTTATATTACTTCAAAAATTCCATTTTTGGGTATAATTATAGAAATTACATAGACCTGTAATGATAAGATCCATTTTCCGAGTAAAATATGCCTTAGAAAGAACTTTCCGAGTGAAAAGGGGGCTCTATTCCGAGTGAAGGATGAAATTTCGAGTGAAAGATTGAAATTCCGAGTGAAAGATTGAAATTCCGAGTGAAAGGTTAAAATTCTGAGTGAAGGTTGTGTTTTCCGAGTGGAACATGGCCGAGAGGGTTTCTTCCGAGTGGAATCCCTGTCAGAGACACTCCTGAGTGAAGTGGGACCGATAGAACCACTTTTGAGTTCAAGAATCCGAGTAAGACTCGTATGTATGGGTCTTTTTCCGAGTGATAATGACCCTGATGGACTCTGAATGAAACGTAGTTGAAGAAGTTGATCTGATCTCGGCTAAGTAATGATTAACCGAGTGAAACCCAAGTGGGAAATACTTCTATATTCATAAGTGTTGATATTCGAGTGAAAGATATTCCGAGTGAACCCATGTAACCCATATTCTGAGAGACTATGTATGGTGTAAGTCCGAGTGGGGCTTGACTTGGTGAATTTTTCCAAGTGATGAGGAGTGGAATAATTCCGAATGGAACCTGATTGGGGAGTTTATGCTGAAGAAGGATTAGTTAAGGCATTATCCGAGTGAAATGGAGGTATGAATACCGAGTGTGGGACCAAATGGATATTGGTCGGTCTTGGAGTTGTGTACCGAGTGAAAAACCAATAGAGTGATGGGTCAATTTTAGTGTAATTGTCGAGTGGAAGGCTGAGCAAGAGATGACTCGGAATTGGAATGAAATTACCGAGTGAAAGACTAATTGAGATGACTCGGTTTCAGGAGAATATGCCAACTGAGTCACCTCCAAGGAAGAGAAACCAGACCGAGTGTTTCAAGAGGAATCAATTCCGAGTGAGTAATAGGTGAAGACTCGGTTTCAGGAGGTTCTACCGAGTGGATTAAGATGTTGAAGTGGAAACCGAGTGAATGAAGGATCGGTTTTGGGGAGGGAGAGTGTCTGGCTCAAGCGAGTCGGTATCCGCTTGAGCGAGAGGGACTCAGATTTCCCTCTTTTCACGTTACCGACCATTTCCAGTCGGTATATACATTGACCAGGTAGAATTCCAGTCAGCCAAGAACCTAACCGAGTGAAATTTCACTCAGAATTCACTGTCAGGTTGACGTTTTGACTTCAGTTTTGTCCTTTTATGCATATTTTAATAAATCTTCTTCAATCATGCACACTCTAGTGGGTAGGCTGCAGAAGTGGAGCTTACTTTCAATCTAAACCACTCTTAATTTCCACTAACAGCCCACTAGAAACCCACTCATGGAAAGTTGTCTCCCACCTTGCATTTTTAAACACACACACTGATTCTGAAACTCCCAATTCCTCTTCTCCATCAATACACCTTCGATTTGAACCAGGACAGCCAGGGGACTTCTTTTCAGTCAGCCAAAGATCATCAATCCAAGTAAGAGGGGACAGGGTTGTGAATAACTATGAAATGGGTAGAATTGTATGCTGTTCTCGGATTCCAAAATTAACTTCGTAAATTGTTGCTCATTTTTGAAATTGAAAACGTGTGAATTTGACTCTGACTTATTTATGAAAGTTGTAGATCTTTTTGTTATCTGAATTTTGAGACCTGAATCAATTAATTTGAATATGTATAGCAAAAGTTATAGCCAAAATACCACAGCATGTCCGAGTGAAATATTTGTTCTATGTTCTGGGTATATATTGCTATTATGGGAATTTTACAAGCATAATCAGCCTTTGATGTCTTCACAAAAATTATAGATATTTGTGTTATGGATTGGTAGAAAGTGGTTTCAAGTCAAAATGATTTTTGTAGCTCGAGATGTGTCTAAAATACTGAAGTATGTCCAAGCTGTAAATCTGTTAACTTGAGATACGAACTTTATTTTTAAAACTGGGAATTTTGTGGTGAGAATTAGTGATCAGTGTCTTCATGAAAGTTGTAGATATTTTTTTTATATGAATTTTGAGACCTAAACCGACTGATTTGAGTATGTGTAGCAAAAGTTATAGCCAAAATACTACAGCATATCCGAGTGGAATATTTATCCCATGTTTTGTGTATATATTAATATGCTGGGACTTGTACGTACATAATCAGCCTTTGATGTCTTCATGAAAGTTGTAGGTATTTATGTTATAGATCTATAGAAAGTGGTTTCAAGTAAAAATGATTTTTGTAGCTTGAGTTATACCTAAAATACTGAAGTATGTACAAGCTGTAATTCTGTTAATTTGAAATCCGAATCTTATTTTTAAAACTGGGAATTTTGTAGTGAGAATTAGTGGTTGGTGCCTTTATGAAAGTTGTATATATTTGTGTTAAGGGTAATTTATAACTGGTTTCATGCCAAAATCATTTTTGTAGCTCCAGAAACGTTCAAATTACTAATATATGTACATTTTGGAAAACTCACCTTGAGGCAGTGTGGTATTTCGTGAATAAGTGGTAATTCTGTTTGGAATTTGAAATTGTGTTCTTCATGAAAGTTGTAGATAATTGTATTATTAAGCTATAGGAAGTGGAATCACATGAAAAGGTTATGATTTGCTCATGTTATGATTGTTTTACTAGAGTATGTTGCTGTTGGAAATGCTGAAAGTTAATTATAATGGTTATTATGAATGAAAATGATATTTTCTCTATGAGTAACAATTTATTATTAAACTCTTGAGTGATTATGATTTATTATTGATGTTGTTACGTTTTAATGAGTATCATACAGTTGTATATTTTGGTGGTGAATAATTATGAATGACATAATTAATATATATGTACATGAATGCCTTGTGGTTATTGTTACATATGGTTGAAACAGTAAATCCATGATTCTGAAAATTATTATATGTGATGTGTCCTTTGAGGACTTGTGGTTTTCCAAGTGGTTTTGGAAATATTAATATCATGGTATGTTAAATGATAAAGAGAATTAAAGGCATTCATGCATCATAAGCATTTGGACGCACCATGGAATTTTAGGGGTTCCATGATTGCCTACCCTGGTGGGGGGTTACTCTATGATGAGTTAAAGCCCTATTTTTGCGATGTGTTGGTCATGGGGCTGTAGGGATCCATGACTGTATAAATTCCTACCGATGTGTTGGTCATGGGGTTGTAGGGATCCATGACTGTATTAATTCCTACCGATGTCTCTATGAGACCTTTTACTGCACTATTCCCACTAAACCAAATGGATCCAGCATGACATCATTTGACTAATTAAAGACTTAATAATTATAAATGAACTTGTTTGGCATATTCATCATAACATTATGTTTTGTTGATTGTGTTTGTGCAATTTTATTTATTTTGTATTTATTCTATATTCTGTCTCACTCTTACATTAAATTTTACAGTGAATGCTACGCAGAATGAAGAATGATGCCCTGATTGATGCCTATATGAATTACTACTTGGACTTTGATTTTTATTTATATTTAATGGGTTGTAATAAATATAACGTATCATGTACTGTTATCATTCTAAATCGTTTCCGCTATGCAAATATTTCATGAATTTTATTAATCACGACTAGTATGCATGATAATATTCCGCAATTATCGAATTTTATGTGAACTCTGAGTTTAATTTATGAATTTTAAATTGATCTTTCAAAAACGCGAAAAATTTATTCAAAAAATTATACGGGGCGTCACACTACCATACCCTTAAAACCATCTTATGCGTTATCTGTAACACGTAACCCAAACCCTAACACATAACCCTAACCCTACAACATTAACCCTAAAACTGAGCCTAAGTATAATTAGTGGTAACCCTGACACACATCCCTAACCCTGAACCGTATAACTAACTCCCATACGCGTTAACCCTAACATACAAAAAGTGAAGCATGATATGATATTTGAACCTTAATTGCATTTTTATAACAACCGATTTTAGATGGTTTATCGGTGATTTAATTAGTATCTAATAAATTATTGGATCAGCTAAACAAATAACTTGATATAAAATATATTGAATTATATAATTTTAAAAAAAAATTGGTAATTGAGATGACCCGATATAGATAATAAGTTTTTTAAAATTATTCTTTCAAAATTGACTCACTTTTTTAATTAGATACTAATTATTTAACTTGTATTTTTAATTTATAAAAATAAATCAAATTAGCTAATAATTTAACTCCGTTAATTTATTAACTTCATCCATTATTGCTTTTCTTTTAGGTTTTCTTTACAAAGATATGGAATAGGGGAAAAGGTACCCAATGTGAAGAGAAGTCATCAAGGGGGAGAAAATGATTACCACAAATAGGGTTGTATAAAAATTAAAAGAAATTATTTTTAATTTAACTATAATTTATCCGCAGAGTATTCTGTGTTGGTTTATTAACAATTGAGGAGGATTGTAACTTTTTATAAACTTATGGGGTGGGTTTGTTTATTTTTTATTCTCACAAACCAAATTTGTGAAAATTTATCTCAACCTTTAATGAATCTAAAAATATTATCAATATATCATATGTGTAATAGACTATTTAAGCAACACATAAAAACATTACAATGTTACATGTCTTATTGATTTATGATTTAGCCGATGTAATTCAGTTTTAATAAACATGACTCAGACTTTAAATTATATTTCAATAGACATTAAAATTAGAATTACATGTTTAAAATCATTTTAAGACCACCATTATCTTCACTGTGCCACTATCCTCACCACTACTATCACCAACATCATCATTATTATCATAATTATAGTCACCACTGTCCGTGGTTAACCCTAACACACATCCCTAACACTTAACCGTAAAACTAACCCATATATGTTAACCCTAAACACAACCCTAACCATAAATCGTACACCCAGCCATCGTACGTGTTAACCCCAACATATAACCATAACACTAAACCCTACAACCTTAACCCTAGAACTGAGTCTGGGTCTAATAAGCAGTATCCCTGACACACATCCCTAACCTTAAACCGCATAACCAACTCCTACATATGTTAACCCTAACACACTACCCTAACCCTAAACCGTAACATTTATATATGAAGATGTAATAAATTATATAATATTAATTTATATTATATTTTATATATTACATATTTATTATTAAAAATAAAATGGTAAACATTAATAAATACTTATACATACTTATTTTTCTATCTATGACTATCTGTTACACACCTCTTATAATAAATATGGTTAATATATTATCTGCATTTGTTATTGTCTCTTTTTTGATGATAAAATGGTATAAAGTAAACTTAAAATAACTCAAGAAATTTATTAACATGTTTAAATATATATCTTATATATATATATTCACCTTTGTCTTTGTGAAACACAAATGATTGAAAAGTATTATACATTTGCTTGTTTGCATTACATTATCATATTCTTTTCACATAAACAACCCAAAACATAAAACTAATTTTCATTAAATATTTTTCTGGAATTTATTTGTAGCTCAAGAAATTGGGTTATAATAGTAATTGAAAGTCCTATTAACCGTGTTGGAACTGAACCAGCAAATTAATATTTTGCATTTCTTTTACTTTAACAAACAAAAAGGTGTATTTGGGTTTTTAGGCAAAGCAGACATTGCCACCCTGAATCATCCAAACCCATTTTCTGACTGCCCCAAAGTTTACACCTTTCCGTGTTTCTCATGCAAAACCCTAAACCGAAAACCAAACTTGGGTCCCCACCACGGTTCTATTCCACCACCCAAAAAACTATAAAGAGATGTTCATCTCTGAGCTCGTTACGATTTTTCATTCTGCTTATAAAATGCATGAGTTTGACAGAGTTAAATGCGAGTTGGTGACTAGGGACACCGACTTGAAAGCATTGGTTGGGCCACTCAAAGAAGAGAGTGAGTTACAGAGGTTTACAAGGATTGCTTCTGAAATAAAACAGAAAGGCAAGGAGAAACAGTGTGAGATAAGGAAAAAGGCCAAAGAGAGTTATGAAAGTTTGTTAAGAAAAATCAAGTCTAACGGCTTGGTTGGTCAGAACCTCGTTTGGGAGTTAAAGACCAAGGCATTGGAATGTGAAGACTTTGAGTTGAAGGCATTGAAGAGAAAATAGGATGCAAATAGTGCTATTTTCACAAAGGTTAAGATGGAGAACACTAGGATGGCAAAGGCGGTGAAGCATTAGTTGGATACTATTGAATATTTCATGGCTAAAAACAACAAATTGGCATGTGAGAATTGGAAGCTTCAGGAATTCAGTGAATCTTTGGAGCTTACCACTGTTATGAATGAAATTAAGGGCCCAACTACCTTTGAAAGAAATGGAGATTCAGGTATGCAAATGGAAATTTTGTATGCATCTCTTATATACACGGATATGCGATTATGCCTATAAGTTATTGGAAGTCTACACTGTGGTCAATAAGTTACCGATCAATATTTGAATCTGAATTTTTATCGATACAAGTTTAATCTTTAATTAACTGGACCAAACTTTATTTACATTTCCACACGTTCTTTTTCACCCTATATTTCATAATTGATAAAAATACACATGATCCTGTCAAATTATGTAGAACTAATTACTCAATCTGGTGTGACTCATCTCTCATTTGTTGAGATTAAGTGAAATTTGAACCTAGATGTTTATACATTCTTTTTCAACCTATATTTCATAATTGATGAAAATTCTCATGATCCTATTAAATTGTTTTCAAAAGTAGATCCTATTAAATTATGCAGTACTAATTACTCTCAATCTACAGGTGTGACTCATTTCTCAATGGTTGAGAGTAAGCAAACTTTTTATCAATTATGAAAGAGTATGTTAGAAAATGTACTATCTGTAATTTTTAGTTATCTATTAACACAAGAAAATTTAGTGCATGTTAATGATTGACTGCTAATATACTATTAACGACAGTCCTTCCTAAGCAAATATTATGTTAAGAGAAAGCAATACTTGAAAAATAGAGGGAAAAGAAAAATCTTAGTTATCAAAAGCTGCAATTGGAATATTTGGTTCTCTCTTGCACTGAATTTTGTTATGCCACATGCCGCAACCAAAACAACTACAAGATAAAAACAAGTAACATGCGATTCAAAAAGAGCAATGAGTCTATACTAATTTAACCAAAAAAGTAAAGCTACAAAAAGCAAAATAAGAACAAAAAAGTGCAGGAAATAAAGAAAATAAATAAGATCATATTGTAAACATGTTAGATTGTGTAGGCATCCAATATTCTTGCCCATGACTAGTTTCTAATTACGAAAGAGGAATAGCCAGGTAGCCTTCAAAGTAGTTCAAACATTTAGTATTTGTTCTGCTCAAGAACCGGGGTCAGAGTAGACTATCTTGACTGGGGTCAAAGGTCAAGTACCTTAATCGCAGTTACCTCACTAATTCTCAGTTTTACACCGCCTCAGTACACCAATGTTTAATGGGAATCCAAGGTTCTTCATGTAAAGGTGGCTATTGATGTTCTGTCCGTACTGGAATCAAAGAACCACACCGGAGGTGCACCTACATAAGATTTTTCGATGCTTAAGTCTGTACGGTCACTAATGAAATGATATTACGGAGGTAACTTATATGATTAGATCGGATCCCTCTTCAGTAATAAATGAGTTGTATTTATAGTGTTTACCTTAGTTTTGAAAGTGATTTGACCATCTTCATAACTTACTGTTGATACAGTGTCTACGGGGTCAGGTTGCCCATACCTTCTCTGACTCGTTGTCTGATGTCAGTTACGGGCTGGGGTTAAGGGAGGAGTCTGTAGTCATCCAATAGTTTCAGACTTCAGTTATGGACTTTCCAGCCTTTTTAATGATGTGGCATGGTATTCTTAGAGATAACCATGGTTATAACCGTGCTTAAAACCTTGTTTTTTTTAATTCTTTTTTTGTTTTTTATTCATTCCCAAAACCTACAAGCAGAATTCATAACCAGACAGCCCAATGATGCATACAATATATATATAGCTCAAATAATGAAAATGAATAAATTTCAATAAAACCATATAAATATCAAATATGGTACATAAAATGTACAATAATCCTAAAGCTACACTAATAGGTATAACTAAATGACAAAAGTCTATTGAAGTCCTTCCTTGACTTGAAGAAGAAAGGTGGCCCAATGGGTTCTGATTTCGTTAATGTATTTTTCAGGGAACTTTGAGGAGTCTTGAAAGTGCTGCAAAGAAGAGACAATCATTGATAGTAGTGGTGAGCAACAAATTGTAATAGTAGTATGTAAAAACCAAATAAAATAATGTAGGCAGTGAAAACTTATAGTTGTCCATCCGTCTACTATACCGAATGGGACAGTGGTGAGCATTGTCTTCATCACGAAATACCCACACTCAAAGGTGTCATCCTGTCGATAAGACTACAAGGTACCATACATTGAATTCACAATTGGTTATTGTTTTTGTTACTAATTGAGGTAACTTTAAAAGTAACGCTTATTAATTAAAGTACTTACTTTTGGGAAGAACCACTGTAGTTTTTTCCTGCTCACTCTGCCCTGTAGTTGACAGTACCCAGTTAAAGCCATGTAAAAGAATAAAACACCAGTTCAGTTAATAGAATGACTTAATGAAATATGTAAAGTTGTCTAATTTTTTAAAATCAACTTATGCATCGAGTATTTTCATATAGTCCACAACAGGACTCCCATGCAAGGAACAGAAGCATGCAGTAATGTCGTCCTTCTAGCAAATGACCAACAGTTGCCAGTGAAAGGTGCAATGAACATTAATTAGTAACGACACCAAAATGATTAAATTAACAACACCTTTTAAATATTTAATAGACTATTATTATCTGTGATATAGCACAAGATACACAGTCTTGTTCGAGGCATTCATCCAATTTTGGATGTATGCCTGAATGTCCTCCTTGTTGTTCTCGCGAACTTGTATTAGAGAGGGCTCCAGGAAACCGTAAGTGTCATGGACACCCCTCTCTATGAAAAGTCTATGTAAAAACCTAAGAAAATTTACAGATGTTTAGTTAGTGAAAAATAACATTTTAATTGACACAATCATTGAATGAAAAACATTATACTTACAGCTCCTAACACTGAATCACAGAAATGTTCAACATCTTCCTCCCCATCAGGACCTCACACAAGTCAGGTCGTGCAGTGTACACTGGCAATGGACTTGGGCGGCCAAAAACGGATTCCTCCCATGGGACCTGGATAGTATCCTCGTGTAGCGAAGCCGATATTGCCCATAGTTGTTCGATCAGATCAAGGGGGCTGTGGCTTCTTTGATGGGCCAACACCCTACTAAAACAGTCAAAAAATTAGAAACAATTTCAAATTATTGAAACCATAACTTAATATACAATTGATGCTAGTTTAGAGAGGAAACCTGGGGACCAGAAGCTGACAAAAGTCTGGTCAGCCACATAAGGAAGTATCCTACAGCCTGGCTGACAAGTCATACCTCAGAAGTTGGAATGGGCAAAGTTATGTCCGCCTCAAGGACCTGTACAACCGAAACCCTTGAGACACCATCAGGCATTGCTTGATGGTGAATCAAAGAGCCTAGGTTATACATTAAACCAATGACAACTGGCTCTTCCACTCCATCAACAAAGAGGTCACACTGATGGCAGTCTCCAAGATTTACATCATCATCATCACCGTCAGGTGTAGCACACGACCCCTTTTATGGTGACCTGCCTAATCTGTATATTTACATAACATTTTGAAGTTATTCAAGAAATAATGATAGCGAATCACAAGCAACTCAATTCAATAATGTACAATATAACCTGTGGGTCCACCACCGGTGATGTATGTTGATGTTGTTGACTGAATGACACCATCATCTCATTCCGAAACTGTGTCATCTCCTCTTGAAGCAACCTCTACATCTCCTCTTTAGCCTCTGCCTTCACTACAGCAACCTCCTCCTCAAAGTTCTTTTCCAAATCCGATATGGATTGGGAAGGGGCGGCAGGACGACCGAAATAGCTTTGGAGGCCTGGGGAGAAAGAATAATTAGAAAGAATAATGTTATTATAAAGAATCTAAAACTATTAATATAAATGTACCATGACCTCAACCAGCTCCACGTACTCGTCCAGGGTGCTCTGGTCGGCTGATGGCTGTGGTCAATATATCATCCCTACCATGCGACACGAAAGACCCTTGGGTCGACTGCTCAACCAAGGAATCCTGCAACCAAAACCCACTGATTAGTGTTGTTAGTAACGGATGGACAATTCAAGTATCATAAACCTTTTAAGAAGCTTTGTACTTACAATTCGTTGGGCAACCTCCTCAGCATGTGATAAAGTGTAGTCACAACTCTTCTTCATCCTGGCAAGCTTCCATTTTTCATGGCGTACGGGTAGGGAGGGGGGATCCACAACAGTGGTGTCAGGGTGGCTGCCCTGGCGTTGACTGGCTTTCTCCTCCACCATCCGACCTCCAACAATTGGTAACCCCCACGTGACAACCTGTGAGGGCAATCATTTTTCCCTCTAATTTCCTGTGCTTTCATGTGTTTGGCCTGCAATAAAAACAATTCAAATACATTTATACGTTACACATGTTAGGAAATCCCTAAACATGAGCAGCGAAAAAAAAGGATTCCATAGGATTTGCAAAGTTCCGTGTTTCAAAGCACAAAACAAACACAAAAAAAAATCGTTTTGGATTACCTCTTAAAGAACACCGAAGCAGTCGTAGCCTCGTCCTTTAGGAGTCCACACGAGCACTCCTACCAGAATTGCAACACTTGCCAACTGCTAGTTTGACGGCGTGTAGCTCTTGCAACTTTTGCAAATTTGTGTCTCACTTGAGTGAACGGCCTATGAGCATCTTATGCTCTATTTATACGCTTAGGTTTGACCTAATTTGTTCTCTCTAAAAAGTGGGTTCCTTACTCATTCCAAATGAGTTAGGCCCGATAGCTTTATTTTAGTCCAACTAAAATAAGATAACATTTTCTGATGGGCTTACTCTATGTGTGTGACCCTACAGGTAAAATACCCGATCATATTAATAATAAATTATTTTATTATTAATATAAAATAAGAGCGGCATCTAGCAATGCATCATTATGTCCAAATATTATTTAATATCAACATAACCTATAAGTGATAATTATTTAATATGTTTGTTCCTTTTGTCACGATATCCTAATTGGGCCCAAGGCATGGTCGCGTCATCCTTGTACGGCCCAATTTATTTTACTTGATACCGGAGTAGACTGGATCCGAATAAATATCTAATATTTATTCTTTCTAGCATGGCCATGCGTTTTCTTAGTCTTACTCCATCAAGTGGCCTATAGATATCACTCATGTCATATAGGAGAGACAAATCCCATCTACATCACTCACATCCCTCTGCATAATTTGTTCATTGCCTAATCACAACCTTTATAGTCCTTTTGTTACAGAAGATTGTATTAAAACAATAAACTCCTCATGTAGGAATCGTAGTGACTTCAGGTCGAAGAACTACATATACCATTATCACATTGAGAATCGTTTATGACAATCATGTAACGATCCATGCAACGTTCTCATGGTGGGTCTGTCCAGTACATCATTACTCTTAATGTGTACCCGTGTGAAGACTTGATATCATCTATATCTATGATCTATGAGATCAGGTCATCAGTACACTCACACACTAGTCTCAATGTATTTACATGTCCCCATATAAATACTTAACTAGGAACATTTTAGGAATAACTTTTATATGACCTATTACTCCAAGGATAAATACGTTTTAAAACAATTTTAAACTGAAATATTTATTTTATTGATAAGAAGAAAAATGATACAAATGAAAAAGCATAAAAGCTTATAGTGCATACACCAACAATCTCCCACTTGCACTAGAGCCAGTCAGACATTTGCCTAATGCCTAATGATCTAGTGTGCCCCTCATGTTTTTGTTGTGTAAGAGGTTTTGTGAGTGGGTCAGCAATATTCTCATCAGTATGCACCTTACATATCTTTACATCTCCTCGGTCAAGGATCTCTCGAATGAGATGAAATCGCCTAAGTATATGCTTGGATCGTTGATGTGATCTAGGTTCCTTAGCTTGTGCGATTGCTCCACTATTGTCATAGTAGAGACTTATAGGGTCCACAATGCTAGGAACAATCCCAAGTTCTGTTATGAACTTCTTGATCCATACTGCCTCTTTTGCAGCATTTGAGGCAGCAATATACTCAGACTCTGTAGTAGAATCAGCAACTGTCTCTTGCTTTGAACTCTTCCAGCTTACAGCGCCACCATTTAGACAAAACACGTACCCAGATTACGATCTTGAGTCATCCTTATCAGTTTGGAAGCTAGCATCAGTGTAACCTTTTACAAAGAGCTCTTCTTCCCCTCCATATATCAAGAATGAATCCTTAGTTTTTCTTAAGTACTTCAGGATATTCTTGACAGCAGTCCAGTGACTTTCACCGGGATCAGACTGGTATCTGCTCGTCATGCTTAAAGCGTACGAGACATCTGGTCGGGTACATATCATGGCATATATGATTGATCCAATAGCAGATGCATATGGAATCTTATTCATCCGTTCTCTTTCTTCTTTAGTGGAAGGAGATTGAGCTTTTGATAAGCTTATGCCATGAGCCATAGGCAAAGTTCCTTTCTTGGAATCTTGCATGTTAAACCTTTTTAACACTTTGTCTATGTATGTATTATGACTTAGGCCAAGAAGTTTTCTTGATCTATCTCTATAGATCTTAATTCCCAACACGTAGGTTGCTTCACCTAAGTCTTTCATAGAAAAATAGCTTCCCAACCAACTCTTCACAGACTGAAGAGTAGGAACGTCATTTCCAATAAGTAGTATGTCATCAACATACAGGACCAGAAAAACAATTGTGCAGTCACTAACCTTCTTGTAGACACAAGGTTCATCCTCATTTTTAGTAAAGCCAAATTATTTAACAGCTTCATCAAAACAAAGATTCCAGCTTCTGGAAGCTTGCTTAAGTCCATATATGGAACGTTGTAGTTTACACACCTTCCTGGATGCTTCAGGCTTAACAAAGCCTTCAGGTTGTGTCATGTACACTTCCTCAAGAAGATTTCCATTAAGGAAAGTAGTCTTGACATCCATTTTCCATATCTCATAATCATGGTATGCAGCAATAGCAAGCAGAATCCGAACAGACTTTAGCATAGCAATTGGGGAAAAAGTTTCATCATAGTCTATACCATGTATTTGCTTGAAACCTTTAGCCACCAACCTTGCTTTAAAGGTACTTATATTACCATCCATGTCAGTTTTCTTTTTGAAAACCCACTTGCATCCTATAGGTTTTACCCCTTCAGGTACATCAACCAAGTTCCAAACTTGATTAGTGTACATGGAGTCCATTTTAGATTCCATGGCTTCTAGCCATTTCTCAAATTCTGAACTTGCAATGGCCTCTTCATAAGATGTTGGCTTATTTTGATCCATTAGGAATACATCTCCTTCCTGAGTTACAAGAAATCCATATCTTTCAGGTTGTTGACGTATTCTACCTGATCTACGCAAGTCTTGTGCTACTGGAGCTGGTGTTATCACAACATTTTGTGGGTCCTACTCCATTTCCACCATTGGCTCTTCAATGCCTTATGAGTCTTGAATTTCTTCAAGTTCTACTTTCCTCCCACTGATTCTTGTAGAGATGAATTCCCTTTCTAAGAATACAGCATTCCGAGCAACAAACACTTTGCCCTCGGTAGGATTGTAAAAATAATAACCCTTAGTTTCTTTTAGGTATCCCATAAAAAAACATTTATCTGACTTGGGCCCGAGTTTATCTGAACTTTGACGCTTAACATAAGCTTCACAACCCCAAATCTTAAGAAAAGACCTACTAGGTCATTTCCTAGTCCATATCTCATATGGTGTCTTTATAACAGCCTTTGATGGAACACGGTTAAGTGTGAAAGTTGCTGTCAATAAAGCATGTCCCCAGAATGAGTTAGGGAGGTCAGTTTGACTCATCATTGATCGAACCATGTCCAACAAGGTTCTATTTCTCCGCTCAGAAACCCCATTTCATTCTGGTGTTCCAGGGGGAGTAAGTTGAGATATAATCCCACACTCTTTAAGATATTCATCAAACTCTAGGCTCAAATATTCACCACCTCGATCGGATCGAAGTGCTTTAATTATCTTGCCAAGTTGGTTCTCTACTTCATGTTTAAACTCCTTGAACTTTTCAAAGGATTCTGATTTATGTTTCATGAGAAACACAAATCCATATCTACTGAAATCATCAGTAAAAGTGATAAAGTAACTAAAACCTCCCCTACCCATTGTCCCTATGGGCCCACATACATCACTATGTATCAAGCCAAGAAGATCACTCGCCCTTTTACCTTTTCCGGTAAATGGGGTCTTAGTCATCTTCCCTAATAAACAAGATTCGCATGTATCTATTGATTCAAAATCAAAAGATTCTAAATATCCATCTTGATAGAGTTTAGAAATGTGTTTCTCATTTATATGTCCTAGGCGACAATACCAAAGATAAGTTGGGTTTAAATCATTTGTTTTAACCCTTTTAGTATTAATGTTATAGATAGGGGTTTCGAGATCTAGAACATAAAGTCCATTACTCAAATTTGCACAATAATAAAACATGTCTTTTAAATAAACAGAACAACTATTGTTCTTTATTGTAAAGGAAAAACCTTTCTTATCAAGACAAGAAACAGAAATAATGTTTCTCCTTATTGCCGGAACAAAATAACAATTGTCCAATTCAAGGACTAACCCTGAGGGCAAGGATAAAAAATAAGTCCCTACAACTAATGCAGCAACTCTTGCTCCATTTCCAACGCGTAGGTCTACCTCGCCCTTCATCAACTACCTACTCCTTCTTAGATCCTGCACATTAAGACAAATGTGAGATCCACATCCAGTATCTAATACCCATGATGTTGAAGTTGACATGTTAATTTCTATAACAAAAATACCTAAAGTGGAAGTCTCACTTCCCTTCTTCTTAAGCTCTTCTAGGTACTTTGGACAGTTTCTCTTCCAGTGTCCCTTTTGTCCACAATGGTGACATTTACCTTCCTTAGCTACCCCGCCCACAGGTTTTAAGGCTGATGTACTTAGCTTATCCTTGCCTTTCCAAATTTTCTTGCCATTTTCTACAATAGCCTTTCCTTTGCCTTTATACATGCCCTTTCCTTTACCTTTGCCAGAATTAACCATCATTATGGCCTTGCCCTTTCCTTTAGAAATATTGGGCTCAGCAGTCCTCAACATATTGAGTAGCTCTGGCAATGTTTTGTCCAATGCATTCATGTTGTAATTCATGATGACTGGCTTAAAACTGTCAGGTAATGATTTCCAAATGAGATCGGTAGCCAACTTCTGAGGGAAGGGGAATCCTAGACTAGCTAGATTCTCCAAGTACCCAATCATTTTGAGCACATGAGGTCCTACAGAACCTCTCTCTTCAAGTCTACAGCTAAATAGGGCTGAGGAAACTTCATATCTTTCTTGGTCAGTTTGACCTTGATATAGCTTCCTTAGGTTTTCGATCATATCGAAAGCCTCCATGTGCTCATGTTGCTTCTGAAGCTTAGGAGACATGGTAGCCAACATAAGGCATTGGACATCTAAAGCATCATCCTGATGCTTCTTATAAGCATCCTTGTCAGCTTTAGAGGCGTTTGCAGCGGGCGGTTCCGGAACTGGACTTTCCAAGACATACTGCTTTTTATCTTGTTTGAGGACAATCCTCAAGTTTCTATACCAGTCAAGGAAGTTAGAACCAGACAATTTTTCTTTGTCTAGGATTGATCGCAACGAAAGGTTCGAAGGTGTGTTTGACGTCATGGTTATCTAAAACAGAAAATATGTAGTAAGTATCATTTTCAAAACATATTTAAATTATGGTCATTTAAATTAAATATGTCTCCCACTATTTTGATTCAAAACAAAATACCCTCCACGAATCAGAAAATCCCGTTGGAAGATTTTCTAGTGGGCTAAGATCCATATTTTGCCAAGTGTTAAGTCAGCTTTGGCTGATCACCTAATACTTGGTTATTTAGGTAGGAAACTTTTTCCAATTGTATCTTTATACAACTCTTAGTCATTGGGTTAAGTAACCATTACTAATTATTCATCTTATGAATATTTAACCCAATGTTTATGCCTCTAAGTTATATTCAATCCAATTGAAAACTTAGTTAAGTTAAAGTCCAATAAAACAGTTTGGATATTACCATTATCCCATCGCTTCTTACTAATATAAATGATAGTGCCCTGCTTTGGCAGACCCACTATTTATTGACATTAGTGTTGACGAGTGTACTTATTGGAAGGCATTTATAACTTAATATTATTTTGAGGGATTTTAATTTATTTTAAAATTACCGTCTTTGTTAAACGCTTTAACGTAATAAAATTATCCCCAAAGCATGCAAACGAAATTATGAGATGGTTATGGTCTTCCTAGAAGAAAAATAAATAAATAAATAAACCTAGAGGAACTATATTGTCATGGCTTCATGAAGTCCTACTTCTTGAATCCATCATCCTCTTAGAGTCACCACTCCTTGGTTTTCTTCTAAGTCTCTACTTTGTTGGCCCGATCAAGATTACATGATTAAATAGAAACTCGCTTTACATACAAGTGAAGGGTTGAGAAGAGAAATACAACAGAATAGAGAGAGGCACAACACGCAGGCTGTATTTAAATAAAATAACTAAGACCATAACCATTCACCATGCAACGTATTAATTAACTGATTATAACTCATTTAAAAGCATTAAAAGAGTAATTAATTTTTAAAACAGGCAATTAAACACGTGGGGTCGGTAATAAGGCGCTACGCAGAGAATGTACGGGGGTCCCGTTAGTACGTAGTCAGGTTGGTTCCTAGGAAAGAGAGGTGGGTCCGATGTGACCGCTTAAGTACCAAGTCTTTCCTAGCCAGAACCTCCCTTGACCATTAACAGCTCTAAAATTTCGGCTAGGGTTTCAACCATTTTGAAACCATAATTCCTTATTGCGAATGCTTCATAACACAGCCGTCAAGGCACATAGAGGCAGCGCCGTCTAGGGTTTCAAAACCTAGAATTCAATTTACGCTAATTCCAACATGCAATGCCTTTCCATGACGGCCGTCTAGGTTTCAACTCTTGAACCCTAGATTAAGGAACGGTCATGGTTTAACACTTAAACCTTATCACTCAACGCCCCATAACATGAACCATTCATGTTTGAAGATCAACTCAATTGATTCATAATTTGTACGATGACTATCATATGAGTAAAACACATATCAAATACAAAAATTGCATAAACTCATACATCATACAAATTTAAATGACAACAACATACATACTAAAATTGAGAAACTCTATAACATGTATCATATACAATTTACAATGAATAACTCAAATTTATATGTATCATGCCAAAACAGAGGTCATACCATATACATGATTAATCATTGTAATAATATGCATCATATGCGATAACTCAAAATAGCAACATAATCATGCATGTTCATTTTCGAATCCTAGTTTCACAAAACATTTTCGCAAAACAAAAATGCAAAGCTTTAAACAAGAAACGATTTCGCAAATCATATTTTCAAAAAGCTCTTGCAAACGAAAACATATCATCATAAAACAGAAACAAATGCCCAAAACACGGTTTTTGCAACCTGGCTCTGATACCACTGTTAGGAAATCCCTAAACATGAGCAGCGGAAAAAAAAGGGATTCCATAGGATTTGCAAAGTTTCGTGTTTCAAAGCATGAAACAAACACAAAAAAAATCGTTTTGGATTACCTCTTGAAGAACACCGAAGCAGTCGTAGCCTCGTCCTTTAGGAGTCTACACGAGCACTCCCACCAGAATCGCAACACTTGCCAACTGCTAGTTTGACGGCGTGTAGCTCTTGCAAATTTGTGTCTCACTTGAGTGAACGGCCTATGAGCATCTTATGCTCTATTTATACGCTTAGGTTTGACCTAATTTGTTCTCTCTAAAAAGTGGGCTCCTTACTCATTCCAAATGAGTTAGGCCCAATAGCTTTATTTTAGTCCAACTAAAATAAGACAACATTTTCTGATGGGCTTACTCTATGTGTGTGACCCTACAAGTAAAATACCCGGTCATATTAATAATAAATTATTTTATTATTAATATAAAATAAGAGCGGCATCTAGCAATGCATCATTATGTCCAAATATTATTTAATATCAACATAACCTATAAGTGATAATTATTTAATATGTTTGTTCCTTTTGTCATGATATCCTAATTGGGCCCAAGGCATGGTCGCGTCATCCTTGTACGGCCCAATTTATTTTACTTGATACCGGAGTAGACTGGATCCGAATAAATATCTAATATTTATTCTGTCTAGCATAGTCATGCATTTTCTTAGTCTTACTCCATCAAGTGGCCTATAGATATCACTCATGTCATATAGGAGAGACAAATCCCATCTACATCACTCACATCCCTCTGCATAATTTGTTCATTGCCTAATCACAACCTTTATAGTCCTTTTGTTACAGAAGATTGTATTAAAACAATAAACTCCTCATGTAGGAATCGTAGTGACTTCAGGTCGAAGAACTACATATACCATTATCACATTGAGAATCGTTTATGACAATCATGTAACGATCCATGCAACGTTCTCATGGTGGGTCTATCCAGTACATCATTACTCTTAATGTGTACCCGTGTGAAGACTTGATATCATCTATATCTATGATCTGTGAGATCAGGTCATCAGTACACTCACACACTAGTCTCAATGTATTTACATGTCCCCATATAAATACTTGACTAGGACATTTTAGGAATAACTTTTATATGACCTATTACTCCAAGGATAAATACGTTTTAAAACAATTTTAAACTGAAATATTTATTTTATTGATAAGCAGAAAAATGATACAAATGAAAAAGCATAAAAGCTCATAGTGCATACACCAACAATACATTCTTCGGTAACTATAAAAACATAATCAGTAAAAGGTACATACAATAAATTCGTTCGTGTGCCTGGATGCCACAAACGCATCCCAAGTTTGTTGATCTATGAATTTGTATGTCTCTCTAGGAAGCTTACCCTGCTTCTCCCCGAATACATACATAAAATTCAAAATACTTGAAGTAAGTAATTTATAACATAAAACATGATAATTTTAAACACTTAATTTATGAATTGATAGCATACGTGGAGGTCAGCTTGCCCTTGAATGCCCTTCATCGTTCAGTGATCTCAGACATGATTTTCCTACACAGTGTATCAATTGCGGGAATATCCCAAGCTTCCTACAAGTGCCAAATAAACAAGGTTGAGTTTATTATGCATAACAAATTACAATACAAGTAAAAAAATAAATGTGCAGTTAAAAAACTTACAAGAACATTAGCCCAATTGCATTCTTCATGACCTCCTCAACACTATCCCAATCAGGGATAATGATGGACACCTTTAACCGTGCCAAGACACCCAAGTAACTCTGAAACTTGGCGGCATTAGGTCCCAAGTCCTCCCCGTGCAAATATCAATGTCAACATGACTCCTCTGACCCTGATGGTGCCTAAGTGCAACACTGGTCATCCGGGTAACACCTCGACTCCTCCTAGCTGAGGAATCTGTATCCTGGGAGTCGGATCTCATGGGTGGACCCTGGTCAGCCATAAGTATCTCTTTAAAGAAGCAAAAAAACCACAGTAAGTTTAATAAACACATTACTCATATAAATTAGTTAATACATCAATGTGTGGTTATTATTAACGAACAATACATACAATCGTGCAAATATACAACCTTGACATACCCTATGTTTCCCACAGACCCTCCTGGTGGTCATGACGGGTCGCAACTATATCATCTATGTGATCTTCCACAATCCCAGACGATGTCCATGTTGTTAGACAAGGTATGTCTATGACATCAAGAGTTGGATCCCCAATGTTGTGTCTACCTTAGAAAACAACTGACCATCTTTTATCAGATGGATCAACAATGTAAAAAACTTGCTTCACTTGAGCTGCCATGATGAAAGGCTCCTTCTTGTGACCTACCTTGTTTAGGTCTACCAATGTAAATCCAAATTCATCTGTCTTGACATCGTTCTTACTATCAACCCATTTGTATTTAAACATAGGAACAGTGAAACGACCATAATCGATATCCAATATATCTTCAATGACACCAAAATAAAATAACTCAGCCATGATAGGGTTATTGTCCTTTGAAGTGGAGTAATACATTGATTCGGCCACAACCATTACCCCATCTGCACCGTACTTTTATCATCTTCGGCCCTTGTATAGAATGAATAGTTATTTACATCATATCCATAATAAGTGATTACATCAAAGTTGGGACCTAGTGCTAGTCGATGTAATGTCTCAGGGGCAGATGTATCTTTGAGAAGGGTTATTTTGAACCACTGCATGAACGTTTTGTTGTGTTCGTTCAACACCCATTTTTTAGTCATTCTAGGATTATTTCTTTTGACTAGGTCTTTGTGAGTCGTTAAATACGGGAGGATAGCGTCTGTGTTATTCAAAATATACAAGTGTGCTTGGAGGACTTCATCACGTGACATGCTTTTAATTCTTTTCCCAATGGTACCTTTCTCATCCAATCGCCCTTCGTGACGAGTCTTTGGAATACCAATGCTTGCAGCCTGTGACATATAATCTATGCAAATCTCAATTGTGTGACGTCCCGTGTAATTTTTCCGAATAAATTTTTCGCGTTTTAAAAATCATTTTTGAAATTTGTAATAAGTCATGTAGAAGTTGATAAACGCGGATTATTATCATACTAGTCGCGAATAATAAAAGTCATGAAATATTTATATAGCGGAAACGATTTAGAAAAATATAGTACATGAAACATTATATTATTACAACCCATCAAATTAAAAATAAAGTCAAATTCCAAGCAATAATTCACGTAAACTCCATTCATGGCATCACTCTTCATTCTGTGTAGCATTCACTGTAAAAATTAATGTAAGAGTGAGACAGAATATAGAATAAATATAAAATAAATAAAATTGCACAAACACAATCAACAAATCATAATGATATGATGAATATGCCAAACAAGTTCATTTATATTTAATAAGTCTTTAATTAAACAAATGATGTCATGCTGGATCCATTTGGTTTGGTGGGAATACTGCAGTAAAAGGTCTCATAGAGACATCGGTAGGAATTAATACAGTCATGGATCCCTACAGCCCCATGACCAACACATCGGTAGAAATTTATACAGTCATGGATCCCTACAGCCCCATGACCAACACATCACAAAAATAGGGCTTTAACTCATCATAGAGTAACCCCCCACCAGGGTAGGCAATCATGGAACCCCTAAAATTCCATGGTGCGTCCAAATGCTTATGATGCATGAATGCCTTTAATTCTCTTTATCATTTAACATACCATGATATTAATATTTCCAAAACCACTTGGAAAACCACAAGTCCTCAAAGGACATATCACATATAATAATTTTCAGAATCATGGATTTACTGTTTCAACCACATATATCAATAACCGCAAGGCATTCATGTATATATATTAATTTAATCATTCATAATTATTCACCACCAAAATACACAAACTGAATGATGCTCATTAGACACTCATCAACATTCGTAATACTTCATAATCACTCAAGAATTCAATAATAAATTGTTACCCATAGGGAAAATATCATTTTTATCCATAATAACCATTATAAGCAAATTTCAGCATTTCCAACAGCAACATATGTTAGTAAAACAGTCATAACATGAGTAAATCAAATCCTTTTCATGTGATTCCACTTTCTATAGCTCAATAACATAAATATCTACAACTTTCATGAAGACCATAAATTCAAATCCTAAACAGAAACATCACTTATTCACAGAATACAAAACTGCCTCAAAGAGGATTTTTAAAACGTACACAGGTTAGTATTTTCAACATTTCTGGAGCTAAAAAAACAATTTTGGCATGAAACCAGTTCTAAATTATTCTTAACACAAATATCTACAACTTTCATGAAGGCACCAACCACTAATTATCACCACAAAATTCCCAGTTTTAAAAATAAGATTCGGATTTTATAGTTAACAGATTTTCATCATGAACATACTTCTATATTTTGAGCATATCTAGAGCTACAAGAATATTTTTAACTCAAAACCACTTTCTATAGATCCCTAACATAAATATCTATAACTTTCATGAAGACCATAATTTCAAATTCCAAACAAAAACATCACATAATCACATAATAGTCAATAGATTATCATTTTTCATTATCACCAATTGCTGGAAAATTTACTGGTTTGACAATATTTAGTAAATTAGCTATAACTCATAGTATAAAAATAATTTTTGAATGAGGCCAAGTTCTATGTTTCAATAATTCCATTATCTATAATTTTTATGAAGACCAAAAATTCCAAATCCAAACAGAAATATCACAAATTCATAGTATACTAAACTATCTCAAAGAAAGTAACAAAACGAACATATGTTAGTATATTCAGTGTTTCTGGATCTACAAAAATAATTTTGGCATGAGACCAGTTCTAAATTACTCATAACACAAATATCTAAAACTTTTATGAAGATACTAAATACTAATTCTCATCACAAAATTCCCAGTTTTAAAAATATAAACAGTGATTCACGTTAGCAGATTTTTAGCATGAAAATACTTCTGTCTTTTAGGTATAACTAGAGCTACAAAAATAATTTTGACTTGAAACTACTTTCTAAAGATCCATAATACAAATATCTACAACTTTCATAAAGACATAAAAGGCTGATTATGCATGTATAAGTCCCAGAATTTTAATATATACACAAAACATAGGGTAAATATTCCACTCCGACATGCTGTAGTATTTTGGCTATAACTTTTGCTATACATATCCAAATAAGTTGATTCAGGTCTCAAAATTCACAAAACAAAAAGATATACATCTTTAATGAAGAAGTTAGAATCAAAATTACACGTTTTCAATCTCAAAACTGAGCAACAAGATACGAAAATAAAACTGGAATCCTAGGACAGCATACAATTCTACCCATTTCATAATTATTCACAACCCTATCCCCTCTTACCTTGATGGAGGATCCTAGAGTGGTTGAAAATGTTCTCTTATTGTCCTAGCTTCAGATCAAGGGTGACTTTGATAGATAAAATGAAAGGGAATGAGAGAGAGACTTCACTAACTTTAGCTTGTTCTAAGAATTCAGACTTGGGAACAAGATGTAGTGTTGATTTAATGATGCAAATGACAAGTGGGGGACAAGCTTTTCATAATGGGATTGTAGTGGGATGTTAGGTACATTATTGTGGTGATAATGGAGGTTTTAGGTAAGAAAAATGAGCTATTGTTGACCATTTCCGCAGCCTACATAATGGAGCTTGTATGATTGAAGTAAATATCAACTTTGACACTGTTTCGGTAGTTTAGGCATATCTCTCTCATATCTTAATGGATTTTAACAAATTTGGTCTTGTTGGAAATCTAAGACAACGAGTAACAACTTTGTAGTTCACCACTTTTTCAAATTCGGACTCTAACAAGGTATTAAAATATGTACAATAGGATATGATTGAAGTAAAATATCAATTCTGACACTGTTTCGGTATTTTGGGCATATCTCTCTCATATCTTAATGGATTTTAACAAATTTGGTCTTGTTGGAAAGCTAAGACAAATAGGAACAACTTTTTAGTTAACCATATTTCCAAATTCGGACTCTAACTAACAATTAAAATGTGTACAAGATGACGTATTTTGAGTGGAGTATGTGGCAATTTGATGAGAGTAATTGGAAAAACCAAAGGAATTAATAACTAAGGAAATAGGTAATAAGTTACTTGATTAACTTTTACCTAAGGTATAAAGTTAAAATTATTTACCATGGTAAAAGGTTAAATTGAAGATGTTGTCCTAACCAAAAATTTATGTAGAAAGTTGAGATAAAATAGATAATATCATTGATGGTCTAAATCAAAATGATTATACATGAAAATAAAATCTTTAGGATGTTACAATTCTCCCACCCTAATAAAAATTTCGTCCTCGAAATTTAACATAACGCACTCCTCAGTGAAACAATTCTGGGTATTGCGTCTTCATAGCATCCTCACGCTCCCAAGTCAGAGTTACATCATTCCCTTGTTTCCATGCAACCTTCACTAATGGTACGTTCTTGTTTCTCAGTTGTTTAATCGACCTTTCTATGATCTGTGTGGATTCTGTAGGGATGGTCAGATTTTCTCGAACTTCAACATCATCATTAGCAATCACATGAGTGGGGTCTTGTACATACTTCCTTAGTTGTGATACATGAAACACATTGTGCAGGTTTGCCAGGTGAGGAGGAAGTGCAATCTGATACGCCACTGTACCAATCCTCTTCAGGATCTCATATGGTCCAATGAACCTTGGACTCAACTTCTTACTCTTCAATGCTCGACCAATCCCCTTGTGAGGTGAAACCTTCAAGAATACATGATCACCAACCTGAAATTCAAGT
Source organism: Clitoria ternatea (assembly GCA_037962975.1). NCBI lineage: Eukaryota > Viridiplantae > Streptophyta > Magnoliopsida > Fabales > Fabaceae > Clitoria > Clitoria ternatea. Next base: position 88,791,148 of record CM075675.1, read on the forward strand.
GGTTTCCTCCTTTTGTCATAGTAGTGCTTTTGTCTATCTTGGGATGCCTTCATCTTCTCTCGGATTATTTCTATTTGTTCAGTAGTCTGCTGCACAATTTCAGGTCCTAATGCCAAACTTTCACCAGTTTCTAACCAACAAAGGGGCGTTCGACATTTTCTACCATACAATGCTTCGAATGGAGCCATACCAATACTGCTATGGTAGCTATTGTTATACGTGAATTCAATCAGTGGAAGAAACTGCTCCCAACTACCACCATGTTCAAGTACACAAGATCGTAGTAGGTCTTCCAAACTTTGTATGGTACGCTCTGACTGTCCATCTGTTTGGGGATGATAAGCTGAGCTTAATCGAAGCTTCGAACCCAATTCCTGATGCAAACTTCCCCAGAATCGGGAGGTGAACCTTGGATCTCTATCTGACACAATACTAGAAGGTACACCATGAAGTCTCACGATCTCCTTCACATATAATTGTGCCAATTTTTGCAGAGAGTTTTTCATATTCATTGGGAGAAAATGAGCAGACTTTGTCAATCTGTCTACAATAACCCAGATTGCATTATTCCCTGAACGTGTTCTTGGTAATCCTGACACAAAGTCCATAGAAATGTCATCCCATTTCCAGACAGGAATCTCCAATGATTGCAGTTCACCAGATGGCTTCTGATGTTCCACCTTGGCTTTTTGACATACTAGACATGAAGACACATATTCGGCTATTTCCTTCTTCATCCTTGGCCACCAAAAGCTTTTCTTCAGGTCTTGATACATCTTGGTTGATCCAGGATGAATGCTCAACATACTTTTATGCGCTTCTTCTAGGATCGTCCTTCTCAGACCAACATCATCTGGTACACAAATTCTGCTTCTGATTCTCCAAATTCCATCTGATCCTTCTTGTAATCCCATATCCTTTCCATTCGCCTGCAACTCTCTCAACTCCTGTAGTTGCAAGTCCTCTGTCTGCATTTCACCTATCAGCTTCAGAAAATCATTGGTTATTTTCAAAGTTCCCAAAGTCATACTTTTTGAAGATTTCATCTCCACACCCAAGTTCATGTCTCTGAATTGTTCTATCATCTCCATCTCTTTTATCATCAAAGATGCCATATGAATGGACTTTCGGCTAAGTGCATCTGCCACCACATTTGCTTTTCCTGGATGGTACTTCAAATCAAAATCATAATCTTTAAGAAACTCCATCCATCTTCGCTGCCTCATGTTCAATTCCTTTTGATCGAACAAATACTTCAAGCTCTTGTGGTCACTGAACACTTCAAACTTGATTCCATATAAATGGTGTCTCCAAATTTTCAGAGCAAATACCACTGCTGCCAATTCTAGATCATGCGTTGGATAGTTCATTTCATGCGGTCTTAACTGTCTAGAAGCATAGGCAACCACTCTTCGTTGCTGCATCAAGACACAACCTAAGCCCATCTTAGAAGCATCACAATACACCACAAAGTCTTCTTGTGGGTCAGGCAAGGTTAAGACTGGAGCAGATGTAAGCTTCATTTTTAGTTCCTGGAAACTTCTCTCACATTCTGGCGTCCAATCAAAAGGTTGATTCTTCCGGGTTAGACGAGTCATTGGTAGGGCAATTTGAGAAAACCCCTCAATGATTCTTCGATAATAACCAGCTAATCCCAGGAAGCTTCGTATCTCAGTGACTGAAGTAGGTCTCTCCCAGTTTGTTACAGCTTTAATTTTGGAAGGGTCCACGGACACTCCTTCGCTTGAGATTACATGGCCTAGAAACTTTACTTCCTTCAACCAGAATTCACATTTAGACAACTTGGCATATAACTGCTTCTCTTTTAGAATTTATAATACCACTCGAAGATGCTTTTCATGTTCCTCCCACGTCTTAGAATAAATCAGGATGTCATCAATGAAGATAATAACAAACTGATCTAAGTATGAATGGAACACTCGATTCATGTAATCCATGAATACAGCTGGGGCATTGGTTACTCCGAAGGGCATCACAAGATACTCGTAATGACCATAGCGTGTTCTAAAAGCCGTCTTTGGAATATCCTCAGACTTGACATGAATCTGATGATAACCCGATCACAGATCAATCTTGGAAAATACTGTAGCACCCCTCAATTGATCTATCAGATCATCAATTCTGGGCAAAGGATATTTATTCTTCACCGTCAATTTATTCAACTGACGATAATCTACACATAATCTCATGCTTCCATCTTTCTTCTTGACAAGTAATACTGGCGCTCCCCATGGCGACACACTAGGTCTGATGAAATGCTTCTCTAATAACCCTTCAATTTGCTTCTTTAGTTCTGCTAGTTCAATAGGTGACATGCGATATGGAGCCTTAGATACTGGTTCTGCTCCTGGAATTAAATTAATTGAGAATTCTATCTCACGTTCTGGTGGTAAACTTAAGACATCCTCAGGAAATACTTCAAGAAATTCAGAAACAACTGGCATCTCGATTGCTTTAGATTCACCATCTCCTTGTGGAAGAGTAAACAAGGCAAATAATTGACTTTCACCTTGTAAGGCAAAGAGTTTAAGATTGTTAGAAGTAAGATTTTCTTCTGATGGGAATATAACAGTCTTGTTATGACAGTCCATCAAGACTTGATTTGCCGATAACCAGTCCATCCCTAGGATTACTTCCAGGTCCTTCAAAGGTAAACAAACAAGATCTACTAGAAATGTTTTACCCTCTATGAGTACAGAACATTCGTTACACACCTTAGTAGTCCTAAGTTGTGTACCGGTGGGAGTGGAAACAATCAGATCATATATCATCGGCTTCACAGGTAATTGAAGATGTCTAACACACTCATCAGAAATAAAAGAATGTGTAGCACCAGAATCAAATAACACAGATAAGATAGTACCATTGATCTCACACTTACTTTGCACGAGGTCATCAGCTTGGTCTGCCTCTGAACCGCTGATGGCAAAGACTCTTCCAGTTGTTGGTTGTAACCTCTGGTCTGTTGACTCCCTGTTCTGTCTTGGAGGTTGAACAGCTCGCGTGTTTCCTCCACGACCTCCCTGATAGTTAGAGCCTCTTTGATTATTCATAGTGTTGCTGTCGTTGTTTTGTCGGTTCTGTGGGCAATTTGGACTGATGTGTCCTTTCTGATTACAACGATAGCAGGTAACATCTCCTAGGTGTCGGGTGCAATCGCGTATATGGTGATTACCTCCGTAATTATGGCACCTGATATTCGTATGATTGCTGCGTCTTTGAGAAGATGATGATCCTCCCTTGAAACGATTTGGATAGAATGTCCCTTTCCTTTTGAAATCAACTGACTGAGGTTTTAGTTGTCTATTGGCCTTTTCATGTGCCAGTCTGGCTTGGTGATTTTCTTCGAAAATTCGGCATTTATTGATCAGAATAGGAAAACTCCAAATTTCTTGATATCCTATCGCCTCTTTGATTTCAAGATTCAGCCCATTCTCGAATTTGACACATTTTGATTCTTCGGCACCAGCCTGTTGAAAAGGAGGGCAAAAGAGAGATAGTTCTTCAAACTTTGCAGCATATTCTCCAACGGACATTGAGCCTTGTTTCAGCTCCATAAATTCCAGCTCTTTTCGGCTTTTCACACTCGCTGGAAAATATTTCTCCAGAAAATAGTATTTGAAGTTGATCCAGTCCAAAGGTCTGTCGGTTTCAATCATACGAGTTCTGGCATGTATCCACCAGTTTTCTGCTTCCTCGACCATCATATAAGTGGTATACTCCACCTTTTCGAATTCTGTGCAGGGCAAGGCTCGGAAGATGTGCTCCATTTCCTTAACCCATAGGTATGCTACCTCTGGATTATAACCTCCTTTGAATTGTGATGGCTTCCTTTTTAGGAAGTGATCTAACCCGTGAAGTCCTCCTGTACTTTTTGGTTGATTTTGTCTTTCTATGGCTTCAGCCAAGCGATTAAAAGCAGCTGCCATATCGTTGTTGTTGTTGTTGTTGTTTCTTGCCATCCTACATTCGTAGTTTGGTTTATACTAGTTCTAAGGGAAAATATATTGTATTATAACATAACTATAAGTATTCTACAGTTTATCAGTTAAGCAATAAATTGTATAACATATTTATCATATTATCAAGCAGTAATCCAACAAATCATTTTATCAGTTAGGCACAAGTCATATAGCACATACTTATCATATTTTCAAACAAATAATCAAATAATTCACATAGTATATCAAGAATCAATACATGTCATGGCAATTGGTCCTGAATTTTTTTGAGAATGCTCTGATACCACCAATGTGACGTCCCGTGTAATTTTTCCGAATAAATTTTTCGCGTTTTAAAAATCATTTTTGAAATTTGTAATAAGTCATGTAGAAGTTGATAAACGCGGATTATTATCATACTAGTCGCGAATAATAAAAGTCATGAAATATTTATATATCGGAAACGATTTAGAAAAATATAGTACATGAAACATTATATTATTACAACCCATCAAATTAAAAATAAAGTCAAATTCCAAGCAATAATTCACGTAAACTCTATTCATGGCATCACTCTTCATTCTGTGTAGCATTCACTGTAAAAATTAATGTAAGAGTGAGACAGAATATAGAATAAATATAAAATAAATAAAATTGCACAAACACAATCAACAAATCATAATGATATGATGAATATGCCAAACAAGTTCATTTATATTTAATAAGTCTTTAATTAGACAAATGATGTCATGCTGGATCCATTTGGTTTGGTGGGAATACTGCAGTAAAAGGTCTCATAGAGACATCGGTAGGAATTAATACAGTCATGGATCCCTACAGCCCCATGACCAACACATCGGTAGAAATTTATACAGTCATGGATCCCTACAGCCCCATGACCAACACATCACAAAAATAGGGCTTTAACTCATCATAGAGTAACCCCCCACCAGGGTAGGCAATCATGGAACCCCTAAAATTCCATGGTGCGTCCAAATGCTTATGATGCATGAATGCCTTTAATTCTCTTTATCATTTAACATACCATGATATTAATATTTCCAAAACCACTTGGAAAACCACAAGTCCTCAAAGGACATATCACATATAATAATTTTCAGAATCATGGATTTACTGTTTCAACCACATATATCAATAACCGCAAGGCATTCATGTATATATATTAATTTAATCATTCATAATTATTCACCACCAAAATACACAAACTGAATGATGCTCATTAGACACTCATCAACATTCATAATACTTCATAATCACTCAAGAATTCAATAATAAATTGTTACCCATAGGGAAAATATCATTTTTATCCATAATAACCATTATAAGCAAATTTCAGCATTTCCAACAGCAACATACGTTAGTAAAACAGTCATAACATGAGTAAATCAAATCCTTTTCATGTGATTCCACTTTCTATAGCTCAATAACATAAATATCTACAACTTTCATGAAGACCATAAATTCAAATCCTAAACAGAAACATCACTTATTCACAGAATACAAAACTGCCTCAAAGAGGATTTTTAAAACGTACACAGGTTAGTATTTTCAACGTTTCTGGAGCTACAAAAACAATTTTGGCATGAAACCAGTTCTAAATTATTCTTAACACAAATATCTACAACTTTCATGAAGGCACCAACCACTAATTCTCACCACAAAATTCCCAGTTTTAAAAATAAGATTCGGATTTTATAGTTAACAGATTTTCATCATGAACATACTTCTATATTTTGAGTATATCTAGAGCTACAAGAATATTTTTAACTCAAAACCACTTTCTATAGATCCCTAACATAAATATCTACAACTTTCATGAAGACCATAATTTCAAATTCCAAACAGAAACATCACATAATCACATAATAGTCAATAGATTATCATTTTTCATTATCACCAATTGCTGGAAAATTTACTGGTTTGACAATATTTACTAAATTAGCTATAACTCATAGTATAAAAATAATTTTTGATGAAGCCAGGTTCTATGTTTCAATAATTCCATTATCTATAATTTTTATGAAGACCAAAAATTCCAAATCCAAACAGAAATATCACAAATTCATAGTATACTAAACTATCTCAAAGAAAGTAACAAAACGTACATATGTTAGTATATTCAGTGTTTCTGGATCTACAAAAATAATTTTGGCATGAGACCAGTTCTAAATTACTCATAACACAAATATCTAAAACTTTTATGAAGATACTAAATACTAATTCTCATCACAAAATTCCCAGTTTTAAAAATATAAACAGTGATTCACGTTAGCAGATTTTTAGCATGAACATACTTCTGTCTTTTAGGTATAACTAGAGCTACAAAAATAATTTTGACTTGAAACTACTTTCTAAAGATCCATAATACAAATATCTACAACTTTCATGAAGACATAAAAGGCTGATTATGCATGTATAAGTCCCAGAATTTTAATATATACACAAAACATAGGGTAAATATTCCACTCCGACATGCTGTAGTATTTTGGCTATAACTTTTGCTATACATATCCAAATAAGTTGATTCAGGTCTCAAAATTCACAAAACAAAAAGATATACATCTTTAATGAAGAAGTTAGAATCAAAATTACACGTTTTCAATCTCAAAACTGAGCAACAAGATACGAAAATAAAACTGGAATCCTAGGACAGCATACAATTCTACCCATTTCATAATTATTCACAACCCTATCCCCTCTTACCTTGATGGAGGATCCTAGAGTGGTTGAAAATGTTCTCTTATTGTCCTAGCTTCAGATCAAGGGTGACTTTGATAGATAAAATGAAAGGGAATGAGAGAGAGACTTCACTAACTTTAGCTTGTTCTAAGAATTCAGACTTGGGAACAAGATGTAGTGTTGATTTAATGATGCAAATGACAAGTGGGGGACAAGCTTTTCATAATGGGATTGTAGTGGGATGTTAGGTACATTATTGTGGTGATAATGGAGGTTTTAGGTAAGAAAAATGAGCTATTGTTGACCATTTCCGCAGCCTACATAATGGAGCTTGTATGATTGAAGTAAATATCAACTTTGACACTGTTTCGGTAGTTTAGGCATATCTCTCTCATATCTTAATGGATTTTAACAAATTTGGTCTTGTTGGAAATCTAAGACAACGAGTAACAACTTTGTAGTTCACCACTTTTTCAAATTCGGACTCTAACAAGGTATTAAAATATGTACAATAGGATATGATTGAAGTAAAATATCAATTCTGACACTGTTTCGGTATTTTGGGCATATCTCTCTCATATCTTAATGGATTTTAACAAATTTGGTCTTGTTGGAAAGCTAAGACAAATAGGAACAACTTTTTAGTTAACCATATTTCCAAATTCGGACTCTAACTAACAATTAAAATGTGTACAAGATGACGTATTTTGAGTGGAGTATGTGGCAATTTGATGAGAGTAATTGGAAAAACCAAAGGAATTAATAACTAAGGAAATAGGTAATAAGTTACTTGATTAACTTTTACCTAAGGTATAAAGTTAAAATTATTTACCATGGTAAAAGGTTAAATTGAAGATGTTGTCCTAACCAAAAATTTATGTAGAAAGTTGAGATAAAATAGATAATATCATTGATGGTCTAAATCAAAATGATTATACATGAAAATAAAATCTTTAGGATGTTACAAATTGCTTCCTCTGCAACGTACCTTTCTACTATCAATGCTTCGGGGCAGCGTTGGTTCTTCATATAGCCTTTTAAAATTTTCATATATCGCTCAATGGGATACATCCACCTCAAGAACACTGGCCCATATAAAAGAACCTCCCTTACCAAATGGATGATTAAGTGTACCATTATGTCAAAGAATGAAGGCAGGAAATGCATTTCCAACTAACATAGTATAAGAAACCCTTCTTGCTCCAATGCTTCCAACTCCTCATGGGCGATTACTTTGCAACATATTGCATTGAAAAACAAACACACCCTTGTTATCACATGTCTGACATTTTTAGGGAGAATGTCACGAATGGCAATGGGTAGAAACTGTTGCATCAACATATGACAATCGTGCGACTTCAAACCCACTAACTTCAAATCCTTCATAGAAACACAATTGTTGATGTTGGAACCATACCCAGATGGAACTTTGACACCACGCAACGATTCACACAAACTTTGCTTCTCTTTTCTAGACAAGGTATGACATGCTAGAGGCAAATATGTTCTTTTGCCCCTTGATTATGGGTGCAACTCCTCACGTATACCTAACAAATCCAAGTCTAGACATGAATTTAGGCCATCCTTAGTTTTTCTAGGTATGTTTAACAAGGTTCCAATCAAACTATCGCATACATTTTTCTCCACATGCATTACATCAATACAGTGTCTCACATCAAGCTCTTTCCAATATGGTAAATCAAAAAATATTGACCTTTGCTTCCACGTGTTTTTTGAGGAGGACTGCTTCTTAAACTTACCAAAAACCATATTGACTTCTTTCACCTTTTCAAATACTTGACAATCAGACAGTGGTGGGGGAGGCATTTCAAGCTTTTGTGCACCATTGAATGACTTCTTCAACCTACAAAGTGGATGATTAGTTATGAGAAACCTACGATGTCAAAGATAAACATTTTTTCTTCCATGATACAGTCGATCAGAACTTGTTCCCTCCTTATATATAGGACATGCTTTATGACCTTTGACGCTGTAGCCCGAGAGGTTACCATACGCTGGAAAATCATTGATCGTGCAGAATAACATGGCCCTCAAATTGAATGAATGTCCTGCAAACCCGTTAAACACATCAACCCCGTCATCCCATGACATTTTTAGGTCTTCAACTAACGGATTTAAGTATACATTGATGTCGTTCCCTGGTTGTCGTGGACCAGAAATCATCATTGTTAACATAACATATTTCCGCTTCATGCACAGCCATGGCGACAAGTTGTAAACAAACACCAAAATAGGCCACAAACTATGGTTTGTGCTCAGGTTCCCATACGGGTTCATGCCGTCTGTGGCTAGTGCAAGCCTAACATTTCTTGGGTCATGGGTAAAATCTGAAAACATTATATCCACTTTCTTTCACTGTAATCCATCAACCGGATGCCTAAGTAGTCTGTCAACAACCCTTTCATCAGCATGCCATCTCATAAGCTTTGCATCATCTGCATTGGCAAATAAACGCTTTAGTCTTGGAACTATAGGGAGATACCATAACACCTTTGCAGGAGACCCTTTAGTGTAGAATTCATCAGAATCAACCTTTTTCTTCTTATACCGTGACACCCCACACCTAGGACATCGATGCAGCATTTCATACTCACCACGGTATAATACACAATCATTTGGGCATGCATGTATCTTCGTATACTCCAATCCCATAGGACACAACACCTTTTTAGCCTCATAGTTACGATTTGGCAATGTGTTACCAACTAGGAGCATTTCTTTCAACAACTTAAGCAAGTCAGTGAAACTTTTATCTGTCCACCCATTTATCGCCTTCAAATTAAACAACCGTAAAACTGCTGACAACCTTGTGAAATTGGTACAATTCGGATACAACGGCTTTTTAGAATCCTCACACAGAGTCGCATATAGGTGAGCTCTCTTAAAACTTTCTACCCCCACATCACGGATCATATCCTCAAGTCGGTCATCCATGTCGTCATCAACCTCATGCACAAAGCTTTGGTCTTTTGTTTAAAAACTGGTACTTGGCACCTCAACATGTTCACCATGCCATATCCATTGCGTATAAGTCTGAAGAAAACCATCACACAACAGATATTCTTGTACCTCTTCCAATTCTAGTCGACGCATGTTCAAGCATTTAACACAAGGGCAAAAATACTTTCCATTCACCTCCTCAGCATTTCGTATCACGAATTCTATGAATGTTTCGACTCCACCCTCATACTGTGGACTTATACGTGATGCAGCTATCCAACTTCGTTCCATACCCACTGTTTACAATATCAGCAAATTTAACGATGCTATGAATCTCACTTTCTTTACAAAGGTGGTGGTCCTACCTATTCAGGATGAACATTTTTCTATACTTCATAACTGCATACAACTTAGGTGTTATTTTTAAATTTGATAAAATTTTAGCAGCATTTCGCATTGGTCTCTAAGTACACAAAATGAAAGTGGTGACATCAAATTCAACCACAATCAAATATGCACCCAGAGAAAAATACAAAACTTAACTAACCAAAACTTAATCAAATTTTAAAATAAGTCCTAACTTGTACATAGCAATGATGCATAAAAAATTTGTTCATCCTAAACTGTCCAAACGGACAATTCAAGATTCAACACAAACGATGAAATCAATTAATTTGATTACCATTTGTCTCGAATCTCAAACGGGAAACTATGGTTCACTCATAAATAAAAGGGACTAAAACTTATCAAGAACAAATAATATAAAAATAAAAATTAAGCTAAACAAAATTAGCAACACCAAATTAAATTTCAAATTAAAGGTAGTAAACATGTGATTATGCTCTAAATATTATGCTCTAAGTGTTTTGAGGAATTGGATTCAGATGGTAATAGTATTTAGGACTATTTATTTTATTATCTAAAAATAATTAATCTAACAAATTTATATCTAACAATGATTATGGTGTTTGCACACACTTTTATTATTTAAATCACTATATGATTCAGTATTATTAAGACCAAGTTTGGAATTCTTCATGTTATTGAAATTTTTTAAGGATTGAAATTAAGACAATTATTCAATATTTAAAAAATATAACATTTCATCACTAATAACTATATGATTTTTTTTATAATAATTATATTTTTTAATTAAAATTTTTTTAAAGGAAATAACCAAAGCCCAAATGAAGCATTAATGACATTTTTTTATAATAATTATATTTTTTTTATTCTGATTTTTTTATCCATGTTTAGTGCATTTGTAAATCAAGAGTGCTTTATTTATTACTTAAGAATTTTTACCCTTATAATCTTAGAAATTGCAATGATTAAATTAAGAAATAAAATAATTAAATTAAACAATTAATTACATAGATATCATATTTATAACAATGAGTAAAATACAAAATCAATAGAGGCTCATGGGATTCCTTGTTAAGTGCACTAACAATGGCAACATCAACATAGTGGAGAAATAAAAACAATAAGCCACTAAGAAAACACTGAAAACAAACTTAACATTCCTTAACAATGGCAACATCAACAAAAACCAACATAACATCAACAAAAACCAACATATCCAAAACCAAACTCCATCAACAAAACAGAGAAGCAACCTTGCACAAAGAGAACAATGGGGTTTGCTTAAATGTACCTTAACCGTGCAGAGAAGAAGAAGCTCGTGCACTACCACGTTGGGGGAGAAGCCTTACGCAACAAGAAGACAAAGTGCAAGACACTATACCAACTTGGGGTTTCACTCAAATGGTAGAGAGAAGAAGACGAAGCCTTGCGAGGGGTAGAGAGAAGAGGAAATGATTCGTGAAATGGAAATAGGAGGGAGGGAATGTTCGTGAAATGGGAATAGGAGGGAGAGAATGTTTCTTCGTGAAATGGAAATAGGAGGGAAGAGGAAAAGTAGAAGCGCGACAGAGTAGACGAAGTAACGTTTAAGAGAAATGAAACGTTTTGAAGTGGAACACAAAACCTATGAACACGGTTCCCCTTTAACCGTGTTTATAGGGCATTTATAAACATGGTTCCCCACCCAACTGTGTTTGTTTCTCCATTTAAAAAATTTAAAAAATAAAATATAAAATCATTTAACCACGATCCTCAAATAGTTGTGTTTATAGATGCCCTATGAACACGGTTTTACACCACCGTGCTTATATATGGGTTTTAAAAATTTTTTGAAACAAAATAGACTTTCCCATATTTACAAAAATACCACCGCGTTGTTTCAAAGACGGTTTTACGAGAACCGTGCTCATATCCCGTGCTTATAACTATTTTTTGTACTAGTGACTTGTCAGTATTTGTTATAGATTAATTTCATAAAGTAGTAATAATATATATTTTTTGTTGAAATCTCATTCAGAGAGCTTAAAAAAATAATTATTTCTTTACAATAAGATGAATGTTATGATATTGGCATTATTGGCTTTATAGAAATTCTTGTTAGACTAATAATATGAATTTGATCTCCGTTGTAACAACACTATAATAGTTAAGTGCTCTATTGGAGATTATAGTCCTCACAACAGTAAAAAAAATTCCCTCCTTTCTCTCAAATCCTCCTTTCTCTCAAACCCTAAAAAAAAAAACACATTCATTAAATTATGCTGCCATCTTTAATTCCATATATGCACACCTAAGAGTGGCTGCCAGACAAATGGCCCACATACAAATATGCTTTGATATATCTTGTAAACCACTCTTTGTTGCGGCTGCAAATTTTATATGTCATTGTACTCTCATGTCTGATCCGTTGGACCTAAAGAGGATTACCATAAGGAATCTCTACGCTAAATGGAATAGGAAAAACAGGAACATATGCATCAAAAACTATAGAGTAGATCGCAATGCAAACAGAAGCTGGTTCCTTTGAACGAGGGCTGTGATTAGGAGAATATATATATTTATAGCACATCTTAATACTCCTTAGGCCAGAGCATAAGGCACATTTTGTCTTATCCATTATGCATGAATCTTACAATAATCAAAAAACCAAAAGTGGTTTTTGTTGGAGAATCCAATGCTTTTTACTGTAATAGCTTCAACTTGAAGATACATGGATATAACTTAGTTATTCATATAGCAGTAGCAAGTGATTTACTCCACGAAGCTTTAAGAAATAAGAATTTATGCTTTGCCTACATATATATATAAATTGACACTTGACAGTGATTTATACCTGCGGACTTCTACCAAAGTTATATTTTTTGGTAGCTGTTGATCTTTATGTTTTATCAATGTTTTTTTAGTAGCTTAATTCAACTGGTGCACATGTTTGATGACAAAAAATACAAGTACTCAGTTCAGTACTTAATTTGTCATTAGTTACCGTACAAATCCTCCAATTCTAAGGTACTAGCATACTTAATTTGACATTAGTTACCGCACAAATCCCAAATTAGCAACTTCAAAGAAAAGGGACAATGATTAAGTATCAGTTCAGTTTCAATTGCTATGATTATATTATATGCACGCCAAAAACTAGTATGAAAAGAACAGGAGGACCTCAACCAGCTAAATGCTTAAGCTCTTAAAGCCTGCGATTCATTGTAAATATATGATGTGTACTCAATTTGTATTTAACAAAACAAATATAGAGTTAAATGACTTGTAACAATATAAAGGTTAATAAATTTTTATTTATATTCTGTACTCAATTTGTTATTAACACTACAAATATTCATTGTAAATATATGATGTTATTGCAAACTGGTATAGTAGTAATTAAAAGAGCTTAAAAGAACATGATTACATACCAAAGCCATGCATCTATTTTTAAGGTTGTTGTGAGGATTGACTCCAAAACCAAATTCTGTTTTAACAGAATTCTATTATGCTGTTAGAAATAACAGATTTCTGTTATTGTTTGTTTCTTTGTATTATATAAGCTTGCTAGCTTATTTTTTCGAAGATAATCTGTAATCAGTTTAACAATTGTGTGGTTGCTTGAAAGAGAGTTAAGATCAAAAGCAAGAGTAAAAACAAAGGTGAGGAGAGAAAAGCAAGTGCAAAATATAAAAGTCTGGTCTGGTTTGTTGAGTTACAGTCTGGGGTCTGGTATAGGCAGTTTAGAAAGTCTGAAGTTGTTTCTCTTGTAATCTGTTCTTGGAGATCTTAATAGTGAATTGTTGCTCTCTCTCATGGATGTAGGTTACATTGGCTGAACCACGTTAAAGCTTGGTGTTTTCTTCTTCTTCTCTATCTCTTTCACAATTCTCTATTAATTGTTTATGCCTAAGTTCTGTTTCTGGTTAGTTTTTGCTTTATTCTTGTGATTGTTTTGTGCTAGATTGAACCAACCATTGGCGTCGTCTATGGGGAGCCCAAAACAAATCAAGAATAGGAACTACCAGGTATGACTTTAGCTTGTGGAGAATCAAGATGGAAGTTATCTTGACTCAAAAAGGATGCACAGAAGCTATCAAGGGAGAAAAGAATATGTCAGCATCCTTGACTCTGAAGGAAAAGGCTGATATGAGTGAGAAGGCAAGAAGTGCGATAATCTTGTATCTTGGAGACAAAGCTTTAAGAGAGGTTGCAAGGGAAAAGACTGTTGCAGCTATGTGGGTTAAACTTCAATCTTTATATATGAACAAATCATTGGCTCATAGGCTTTGTTTGAAGCAGCAGTTATACTATTTCAAGATGGAGGAAACAAAATCGATTGCTGAATAATTGGCAGAATTTAATAAAATTCTGGATGACTTGGAGAACATTGAAGTAATGCTTAGTGATGAAGACAAGGCTCTTTTGTTGCTAAATTCTTTACCCACGAATTATGAACATTTCAAGGATGATATCTTTTGGGCAAAGAGCAGACCATTACTCTGGAAGACATCCAGACCTCCATCAGAACTAAGGAGTTGTAGAGGTAACAAGAATCTAAGCCTGATGGTAATGGGGAAGGCTTGAATGTGTCAAGGGGAAGGAATGAGAAGAAAGTGCAAAGTCAGGAAGAAGTCTCAGTCCAAATCCAAGAATGGTGGAAAATCAAAATACAAGTGCTTCAACTGTCACAAGACAGGTCATTTCAAGAAAGACTATCCTGAAAAATGCTACAAGAACACAAGGACCTTCGTTGATGCAGCAGACTTAGCAGTACTGATGGTTATGAAAGTGCTGAAGTTCTGGTTGTGTCCACTTCACAGACTTCAAAGGATTGGGTCATGGACTCAGGTTGCTCATTTCATATGTGTCCCAAGAAGGATTATTTTGAGTCCTTGGAGCTGAAAGAAGGAAGAACGGTCTTGTTAGGCGACAACCATCCCTGCAAGGTGCAAGGTCTGGGAACCATCAGACTGAAGATGTTTGATAACAGAGAATATCTTCTTAAAGATGTAAGGTATGTTCCTCAACTGAAAAGAAATCTTATATGCTTAAGCATGCTTGATATTTTAGGATATTCAACTAAAATTCAGCATGTTGTTCTTAAGATTTCAAATGGGTCTTTGATAATTGCTAAAGCTAACAAGGATAAAAGTAATGGCTTGTTTATCTTGGATGGCTTAACTGTTATTGTGCATGCCTCTACTGTTAGTAACTGCTTAAATGATAAATCAAATTTATGGCATTTTAGACTCGGGCATGTTAGTGAAAAAGGATTAATTAAACTAGAAAAACAGAATCTGCTTAAAGGTGATAAATTGAACAAGTTAGAATTCTGTGAAAATTATGTGCTATGAAAATCTACAAGGATTAAATTTCAGTCTGGCATACATATTTTTGGTAGACCTTGAGGTAAGGGGCTGTCCAGGATCGTAATTAATTAGAATTGAGTATCGACTCTAGTCAGGGTTCGAAACGTAAAGTAATATAAATAATAACTTAGAATTTAGTCGTATTATGTAATATGCCAATATGAGAATAAAAGTCATAATTAATCTGAGTTAGCGAAAATGGTATTATATGAATTGCAATTATGTGAATGGTGGTATTAAAGCCTATCCCTTATGATTGTTAGCGTGTAATGTATTTGAAATTGAATTTCAGTGATGGTTTTGATAATCTTTATTATGGCTGTGTGGAATGTGATATGAAAATGTATGGTGTGGGTCTACGTGACCGCCCTATTGTTTAAATAATTAATGTTTTGGTGATTAATAATAATATGAAATTATGTGATTGGGTCGGGTCTGTGTAGCCGCCCTGAGTAATTAAAATAAGGCCTTTGTGCCAATTAATAAAGAGAAAGAGAACTTAAAATGAACTTATATGGTTTGTGTGGTTGGAGACGGCCGACGGTATATTTCACCCCTTGTTTTTAGCTCTCGTGGTCAAGTAGGACCTAGTGGTTGAGGTGGAAAACCAAGTAGGGCTCGGTGGACCAAGTCAAGTTCACGGGGTGTCAAGTAGGACCCCCAGTTGAAGGTTGATCCTTTTAGCATTCGGATACTAGTGAGTCATTATAATTTGTTTGATAGTCGGTTATGTCATGCATGATTTAACTTATGTTAATGATTAAACGATGATTATTCTGTTGACTAATGTGTTGAAATGGAATAAAATTATATTAGTGCATATGAAATCTTTGATAGCCCGGTGGGCTTGTAATGGTGCTAATATGACATCGTATTTTGGTGATTGTTGATTTAGATGGAGTATTAAAAAAGTGAATGAAATTACATTGGCGCGTACGAGAGTATAAATGGCCTGATGGGCTTGTGATGATTTTGATATGACTATCTATGTTGATGTTGAATTATGTATATGTTTGAGTTGGTATGGAGAAAAGAATAATAAGGCTATGCATACCTTTTTCACTATATTATGAGTTTTATATTAATTATGATTTCCAACAGTCACCCTTACTGTGGTTTATTTTTTTTTTTAGTAACCAAAGACAAGAGATCACGGATGCCCCAAAAGGAAGCGCCAAGTAAAGAGCAGATACCAAGCAAAAGAGTGGAGACTATGTAATTGTCATGATGCACTTTGATGAATTTGATGATTTAGTTGTTGTGTATGAATATTGAGTTCATTTGTGTTGTGATGATTATCTTGATGAAGTTTATATTCCTAGTAATATGTATTGTATGTTTAGTTTTAAGATTATGGCTAAAATTAATGTTGAGATTGTATTGATGAATTGATTAGGCGAATTTAGTGTATTGAATTGATATATGGATAAATGTGATTGAATTTGTGTGTTAATTGGCATAGAGCCATCTTTGGTTGATGATTATAATAAAATGTCATAGGAAGGTGAATTATGATTTGTATATGGGTATGACATTGGTCCATTATTTGGTAAATTTAAGGATGATGATGGAATTGATGATTTGATGCTTGATGAAGTTATGCATTGCATGCCTAGGTGGAGAAATAGGACAATCTAGCAACTAATGCGTGAAATAGAGATCCGTTAGGAATTAGAACCCCCGGAGGGGACCAATAGGCTCCCAAAGTCATTTAGAACTTGTATGCATGGTCATTGATTGAATTTGAGTCCAATTGCTAGGTTTGGCATATGGTATTGGTCAAAATTTTGAAAAAAATACATTTTTACGCATAGCTTTGTCATGAAGGAATTTCTAAGTACGGACTATGCCAACAGATCTGGAATGGGGAAACATAGCGCCCATGAAGTTTGGGGACAATTGGAGTTGAAACAGACAAGTTAGGTAGGGCAAAAGTTGGCCCGGAGGTCGAATTCTGTATAATTATGTAGAATAAGGTGTCAGGTAATTGATTACATAATCAATTACTAGAGGGGTGTGATAATTTCCTACGCAGCAAACTTGTAGGCAATCGATTACCACATGTGTGTAATCGATTACCAGGGCCTTGTAATCAATTACAGGGTTTATGTTATCGATTACCACGGCCTTAGATTGAATTTGTGTGTTAATTGGCATAGAGCCATCTTTGGTTGATGATTATAATAAACTGTCATAGGCAGGTGAATTATGATTTGTATATGGGTATGACATTGGTCCATTATTTGGTTAATTTAAGGATAATGATGGAATTGATGATTTGATGCTTGATGAAGTTATGCATTGCATGCCTTAGATTCCTATAGTTTATTGTCGAGGAAGTTTAAAAAGCGAGAAATTTCTTCTGATTTTATCATAAACCAAAATAAATTTTAGGAATCGCCAAGGAAATGTTACACTCAATTCAACCAAATGGATATATCAGTCAAGTTTTCATAACTACAATTGCATAACTCCACAATCTGCCTTTGCTCAACTTAATTCCTTGGGAGTTTGACCATTTTGGGGTAAACAAAAATTTAGCAAAATAGAGTGGTCGAAAAAATATTTCTATGTTTAGGATGGATTTGACACGGAACAAACCCATTTTGTATCTTGGATTTATGAAATGGGTTGGCTACCTAAGAAGAAAATCATTGATAAAAATTACATGTAATAAGAGTAAAACATAGAACCCATCAAACACAACAAACCATGGCAACCATTGGGACAATTATTTCATTGGTGCAAATGAAGAATGTTATTAGATATCACTTTTTTTATTTTTTTACCAGTATTTCATACTTTTACATAAAATAAGAAAATTATATAGATTTTTTATAATTAAAAATATAATATTTAGTATATGTGTCAAAATTATATACATATATATATAATTTGTAATATATAAATTACTTATTCAATAAATATTTGATCTGGTGTGCATACCAGCCCCTAAAAACCAATGACACCGGTTGTGTTAAACAATAATAATAAATGCTAAGTCAAGATTAAATACTGGACAGAGTACCCCAAAACTGGACTGATAATGAAACTTCGATATGGATTCACAGACCTGACCCCGGTTGGAAAAGTGTCACCTCTATCATAGGTCAAATCACAAGTTGTACTTAGGGAGATTCTATAAATAGAAGGCATTCATTAATTCATACATGTCACATTGATTACGCTCATTAATTATTCTGCGTAATTATCTTTATTACTTCGTTATACACATTACTGACTTAAGCATAGAAGCCCCTTTTGTAAGTACACCTCTGGTATGTCATTGCCTCGTGATTGCTGTCCAATGCTGTATTTCGACTACATTTCGCTACGCAACCCTCGCGCTTACTCTATAAATAGAGAAAGCAAAGGGGATTCATTGCTCTTTCTCCTTTTTTTTCCCCGGCACACAAACAAGATTTTATTTTATCACTGGTGAATTTTGTCAATTCCATTCCTTTGCTCTTAAGGAACTTTAAAAGGAAACGAAAAACGAAGACTTTCTCGAAACATCCTATCTTTTTATATGATATTTGGCTTGTTAGGACAGCCCACATGAAATCAGGTCGGATGCTTGTCCCCTCTTCTCAACAGAATCCGATAGACAAGAAAGAATAGAAGTCCTTTGCGCATTGTCTTCTTCATTGCATTGGGTGCCTTTTTCTCCTACCCCAATCCCTAGCTAGCGGAAATCCAAGCCTCACCTGTCCCATGTTGGGGATCCTATTCTGCTCGTGGATATCTAATGCTACTTGGGCTTACTAGCAAGGATAGAGGTAAGTTAAACTTCACAGCTTCCCTTCTCTTATGAATAGGCATTCTTCTCCTTGCTAGTCATAGGCTAAACTCTTTCACCTCATCGTCAACTCGGTCAAGCAAACACATGCCCGAAGTCGTTACCTTAACCGCAAGGAGGGGGATGCCGAAGGCAGGGCTAGTGACTGGAGTGAAGTCGTAACTGACGGATAACATCCATCAGCCATCTATGAACAGAGTTTAATAACCTCTGATTCAGCCAGTTTCCTATGGCAAAAATTCGTCTCTTCCCTGCTCCTTCAACCGATTGACCCAGTCGTCCGAGGTAAGGACTAGAAGATAGACCCACACACGCACACTATAGGTAGGAAGGAGGACTCTGATGCCACATCTTCACTTGACTTCAAGCAGGAAGTAGACCAGCCGAGCCGTCTGAAGCCTTTAAGAGAGTAAGGGCGTAATGGTAGTGTGGGAGTTAGCGCGTAACCTCCAGCCCCCATCCACTTCGGTTCGGAATTTATTAATAACAAGTTCAAACTTGAAGGGCGCAGTGTTTCCTATTGGACTTGTGTTTACAATCCTGGACTCCCACTGAGACAATGTAATAAGACAGAGTGAGTGAACATTTGACACCGGTTGCACGAGTAGCATATTACCCCCGTACACCGGCCATAACAATATTAATATTATATATTAAAATGTATAATATATATAATTTAATATTAAAATATTCAATAAATATATAATATCTATATCATTTATATATTAAATATAAATTTAATATGTAATATATATATATAAGTTTATATATTAATGTACAAAATATATAATTTATATATTAAAAATATATAATTTAATATATATATGTATATAAACAGTACATGTTAATAGTATATATTAAAATGTATAACATATATATAATTTATATATTAAAACCATTAAATTAATTTATAATACCTATATTATTTATATATTAAATATATTAAAATGTACGATATTTTAATATATTTATATATAATATATATTGATGTATAAACTATATAAATTATATATTAAAATTAATAATTTTATTTTATTATTATATTTTTAGTTATAAAAAAATCTATATAATTTTTTTATTTTATGTAAAAATATGAAACACTTGTAAAAGAATAAAAAAAATGATATCTAATAACATTTCTTATTTACACCAAAAAAAAATAATTGTTGTTGTCATGCTTTGTTGTGTTTGATGAGTTTCAGGTTTGACTTTTATTACATATAATTTTTGTTAATAATTTCCTCCTGACAGGTGATCAGCCCATTTCACAGGTCTGCGAGGTCAATGGTTTAATCTACCCCAGACATAAAAATATTTTTTAGACCACCCCATTTTACCAAAATTTTTTTTTCTGCCTCAAAATGATCAAACTTCCTAATTCCTCGACTCTATCTTCAAAAAGCATAAAAAAAACCTTAAACAAAAATAGAATTCCTTGCCTTTTGCTGAAGGTAGTTAAAGTCCCGATTGTGATAGTTAAAGTTCCAAATTTATATTTTTTTGATGAGTTTTTAACTTGAAAAAAGTCTCTTTTTTTTTTGGTAAAGTCTCGCATAAGCTGTAATTTTATGACCAAAATCATAAAGGATCCCGTTATTTTTACAATTCCACCAAGATTTTAGAGAAACTTATTTTTTAACCTAACCTGATTCTTACCAGTTTCCTCCAAAACCCAGAATGAAAAACACGCAACTTTCTCTCTTCAAACATCACTTTGTTATTTGGCCAAGCTTGTGAGATCAAATAGCTCCCACCACCATCATCTCCAACGTCAGTAAATAGCCCTACCACCGTCTCCTTCCATGTTTGATAACAACTTATACAGTCTTCGAACAGTGATCAAACAACTCCCACCACAAACATCATGAAACGCCACTAACAACACCTTCCCTTCTTCATTTTCTCGCTGAGTTTGTGTGCTCTGGTTTTTTTTTTTGGAAGAGGTTGGTTGACGATTGCTCTATTTTTGAGTTATGGATGTATATTAAAGTGTTTTTATAATATAAAGTATGAGTTTACCTTCATTAATAGAAATTTATATATACATAGGTATCGACACTAACGACTTTGTGACCCTTTTACGACCCGCCCGGCCTTGAATCCCGACTTTAACCAATTGCTCCTGCTCCATGAGATCGATTATGTGAGTTAAGGAATTCCCTTGGGCAAACCTATCATTCATTTCTTCCTCAGCACAATATAAAGCTAAGAAAATCAAAGCGTATCAAGTAGGGGGGAATTAGCTTAATTTAAACTCTCAGGGGGGATTATTTTTATTGAACAAAAATTGATGTTAATAGTAATACATATGTCGCCTCGCATTTATCCACCTTTTCCACGCTCACATCCCCCTCCCTTTTTACCTATTGTTGGCCCTCAGCCACTGTCATCATCTATCCGAATCATAGTTCCATAAATAACCCCTCATAATTCATCCTTCACATCGCTAGTGCTACTCTGGCTCTCTTTGGCTTCAGAACTCTTGGTGGCATCAGAGCTCTCAGATTTAGAAGTAGAGGTTGGTTTCTGGAGCTTGAATGGGATCGATGCATGTTTCTTGAGGAACTTATAGAAGGCTACCACTGTTCGGTCTGTGTCAACAGTAATCTGCAGCAACAATTAACCATTTATATGTCAATTACCCAATGATCAAACATGATCAGATCTCATACAAGCACAAAAGCATATGCATATATTTCTAGAATAGCTGAATCGATAAAATATGTAGTGTTGTTTAAAATTCACATACAGGGTCAAAGCTCTTGTTTCCTGCTGGGAAGAAGAGAAGAGTGGGGAATCCATCGCTCTGCGAAGTGAAAACAAATCAATATTGATCAATAAATTCTCATATCATTAATTTCTTAGCACAGATGAATTCATGAAAGGTATAATGGCATCTGATTTGATGCTTGATTGAAAATTCAAAATCTGGCATGAGTTGGACCAAATACCGTTTCAACTGATAATAACAATAGCATGTACCATACTTGCAGTTAAGATTTGGGTTTACCTTTGCCCTGGGATGCTCATTTGTTGTTCCATCCATCTTGGCTATCACAAGAGACTCAATACCACGAAGATGTTTTGCAAGTTTGTTGTATGTTGGCTCTAGTGCTTGGCAATGGCCACACCAGGGAGCATAAATCTGATTCCAAGAAGACTCAAAACTTACATGAACAAGATGCAACTACAAATATAACAAACAAATTATAAGGCGTAAAATTGTGTGCACCTCAAGCAGAACATCCTTTGATTCATCCAAGACAATTTCATCAAAGTTATTTCCAACAACTATTTTCACATCGCCATCATTCTGTCAGCAAGTTAGCAAACATATTAGACATGAAAAAACAAGTTAATACGACATGATTGATGCCAGACAAATTGAATAACTTACGCTATCAGGAACTGGATCTGACTTGAAAAAGGGTTTTAGTTTGTCTTCAAGGAAATCTTCCCCAAATGCCTGTGAAAAATGAAGATTTGAAATTTAATCAAAAAATTAATTTCGAACCAAATTAAATGATCGAAAAAGCATTAGTGCACATTCCCTAACATGGTAGCAAAATTAACAGAACCTAGGCAAGAAGGGAGAAAATAGTACCTTAATTTTGTCAACAGTCACCTCTCCATCAAGCACAAATTTTTTACCATCATCATTTCCAGTGTATGCAAGTACCTATATTGGAAATTCATCTGGTTATACTTCTAAATGATTTAAAGGATATATATGTTGATGTCATGAATTTCATGACTTATCATTTAAACAAAATTAGAAAGGGGGATGGAAAACAATTACTTTTGGACCACTTCCACTGATACCAAAGTAATCTGACACTGGCTTTCCAACATCTTCGTTATCCATTTCAACATATACACAAATCAACTGTAACAGACAATTGCACACACAGTTAATCAGTATCCAAATCAAATACCCTTTTACGCGGACAGCAGGATAATATAATACATGAGATTTCTATCTGTAAAATATAGAAGAAAAAAATATTATTTCCCATACATAATATGGTATGTGGAATTTTTATCAGTAAAATGGAGCAAAACCAGAAAGATAGAACAAATTTCAAATAGCATCATGCACAAATCGAATGCAAAACTAAACTCTAATGATTGCTTATACCAGGACACACGCCTATGGGGTATTTATAAAGTTTATGAAGTTCATAATTGATCATGTTTAATCCACATAAGCACGGTTTACATCTAACTTTTATGAAATCAATTAATTCTATTTTATTTGAACTGTTCTGAATTCTAGGGTAAAAGGAATATGCAAAATTAGTCAGAGAAAAAAATAACATAACAGAGAGTAATAATTAATAGCCTCTATGAAAATATACCTTTCCCTTGAAAGATTTGGCTGCTTCTTGAAATAGTGGGATCAACTTCACTGAATCATTAGAAGTCGCAAACAGCAGCAGCTAAAAGCAAGTTTCAAACATGCGGCAATATATCAAGAATGTTTCTCTTAAGAGATAACAGTATAGTAATATACATGTATACAAATACCTACCTGCTTCTTGATCGGATTCTCAAAGACAGATGGAGCAGTTTCTCTTGTAAAAATTGTTACCAAAGGAAGCTTGTTGGAGAAGACAAAGTCTGCTATTGCTGACTTAACAAATTGGCCATCTGCAGAGACAGGATGAAAATACATCAAAATTGTAAATTGGAAAATACATCAAGTTTTGGGCAAGTGAGATAACTATGAGTAATTAGACAAACCAAAGTGGTTCAGTTTCTCCTCCTCTTTCTTGATAAGGATCAAAGCAGGGCGTTTAACATCGGGGTTAATATGGAAAAGCTTTGCCACATCAGGATTCACAGTTTGATAAAAATTAACATCATCCTCAAGTCTTGAAGCAGCAGCAAGCTCCTCACTCTCAGGCCCCTACAATATATTATGTCTCACAAGATTAATCACTCATAAAAACCAACGGTTTTATAGATTCAACTATTACATCTGGAATCAAGCACGTTATCTAATCAAATCAAGAATGGTAAATGCCCTTTACATTCCAACATCAGCTTCATTCAGGAAACAAAGCATTACCAAATAACCATATCACAATGAACACAACATGATGCAAACATCAACTCTACAGACCAATCTAAAATGGACAAGTTGCAGTTGATAATCCATCCAAGCAGATCCAACCAAACTAGCAAACATTGACCCAAAAAAGTAACAAAAAAAGTAAGATTGCTAAAACTGAGAAGAATAAGTACTTACAACTAAAGAGGTAAGGAATCCCAAAACAAGTTTAGTTTCGTTGGTCAAAATGCGTTGAGCATCCTCCAAAGTAGTAACATTGTGTATACCAGGTCCTGTCTTCTTCTTAATCCACGCCACAATAGCATCTCTGCATTCCAATTAAATTAGAAAAAGAAACAGATCTAATGAAATTCAAAGTCAAAACGAATCAAGGAACAAACGGGAGAGAGAGAGAGAGAGAGAGAGAGAGAGAGAGAGCGTTACTTGGTTCTGTGACCCTGATAAGGCTTGTGAACGCCGTCGATGAAGAAATGGATAGTGGGGAAACCCTGAACATCATACTTCTGAGCCAAATCATTCTCCTCAGTGGCATCCACCTTAGCTAAAATGACATTTTGGTCCTTCAATTCAGTGGCGGCTGCGGCGTACTCGGGTGCGAGGGCCTGGCAGTGACCGCACCAGGGAGCGTAGAATTCGACCATGACGAAGCGGTTGTTATTGACGATGTCTGTGAAGTTCTTGTCCTTCAAAACGACGACGTCCTTGTCGTCGACCTCGGGCTCTTTGTAGGCGTCGGGGTCGGCGAAGCCGGAAAAGTCGCCGAAGTCGTCGTCATGGTCGTCGTCGTGGTCGTAGTGGTCATGATGGGAGGGGGAGGGAGTTTCTTCGGGGTCTTCGAGGAAGCTGAGATCCTCGTCGTCGTCGGAGAGGTCCTTGGAGAAGGTGAGAGAAAAGGAAGAGAAGAGGAGAAGGGTTGAGAGGAAGAGGAGAACAAGGAACCGCATTGTGGAACTGAGGGATTCAGATTTGGTTTGTTTGGTTTCTTTAGAGATCTTATGAGTGTTTGTGTTTATGTGCTGTGACTGAGAAAGTTGACTTCTAAGTGGGAATGAAACGGAAATGGATCATCCTTCTCTACGACGCCGTTTCTGTCCTAAACATCTAACTAATTCTTCTTTATTATCCATAAATGTAATTTGAATGTAAAATTCTTGATTGAATCTCTCGCTTGTTCAACGCATTTCTTTTACACTCATAAGTTTCACTTATTTGAATAAGTCTGTTTGTAATAATTTATTGAAATATTGTTCCAATAAATTTTATCATCAACACTTTACAGTATAATTTATAAATTCTCTTTCATAAAAAAATTATAAATTCATATCTAAAAATAATTAATTATATAAAATCTTAATTAAATTATTTATAAATAGCCATAAATAGAAAAAAAAGTCTTTAGTTGTATGGATTGATACATTCATGTAGTTAACACAAAAACAATATAAAATTATTGTCATTAAATAATCCAAAATTTTCTAATCCATGCTTATGACATATTTTAATAAATTAAAAATTAAATTTTTTATTAAAATTGATTTTTCATTAAAAATTATATTGGATCACCCAGGAAATTAAACAGACTACATTAAACATATTTTTTAATAAAAATATCTAATTTTGAAAATATTATAACGTTGCATTTGTTAATTACAATGTTTTATATATTTATTAAGAGGGTTTTTTGTTAATGTACTAGTCTTAAAAAAAATAAGCTTTTTTATAAAACGAAAGAATAAGTTAGGAAGTTACATATTTAATATACTTTAAGAAAACCAGAATTATAACGTACTAAACGAAACTGTATCTTTTAAAATTCAAATGTATATTAACAACTAATTTCATTTACTAAATGCATAGATTTTCATATTACTAACATCAAAGTGCATGTACACGAAAAATAAAAACAAAAATATCAAGGCGGATTTCGTGTTTTTCGTTTAACATTTTTCACTTAAAATGTTTAATTCTTATTCCCTCATCTTTATTTTAATTACGAGATATTATTCATTATTATGGTATTAATAATGCTATCATAGATTAACAAGCATAAAATTTATGAAATAAATGCCTTTTTAATTTATATTTCTAGTACACTAACATTTTTTTTAACAAATTTTTTTTGTAGCCCTTACCTACTAAGTACATAAGAATGGGGGAAATTTTTGATATCATAAGTCCCTAGAAACTAGAGATGTCAAGTTTGAATTTTATTGGAGTAAATGACTTTAGTTGAAAGAGAATAAATTGTTTCATTGTTCAACTAAAATAAAAAGTAACACATGCAATAAAATATTTCTTTATTTAATGTGAATCAACATGCATAATTAGTATAATTGAAACCTGTAAAAAAAATTTATATATCCACTAAAACTAGATAACAAGATGGATATATAATTAACCTACATCATATACCAAAGTAGTATATTACAATATAAATCAACATGTGATTTTTATGTTCAGAAAATTATAAATATAATCATTATTCTTTATATATTTCGTTACGTCTTCTATAAATAATGTGTCATTAATGTATAAAGTATATTTTTTTTGTCTTTATGTCTATATTATACTTTGTTTCACCTTACTAACTTAAACGTCACATAGCTTTAAGAGTCTAATCTCTTTTCAATTCTTCAAAACTCTTGTGCAAATTATACAAGCAAAAGAAACACGTTGGACTTTTTACATCTAAGTAGAACGAATTATTTATGTTAATAATATTTAATTTTGATCAAGTGTCACCTTACTCATTATGATGTGTGATATTTAAACAAATTTATAATATCCAATCTAATTCTAATCATTTTATTTACTTTGAATAATGTAATAATTACAAATGAATATCGTTCCAGGACCAATATACCTACAGTTAGCAGAGCAATAATAATTTGTGCACCAGTGAAATGATAAGTTCGAGGCTTATTGAAAGAGTTCACTCCCAAGAGTCACCACACCAATCTCCTCATTATATTGAGAATACATAGAAGCAATTTCCCTTTGAATCCGCTCAAGCTCTTGCACAATTTGTGCCATTGATGACGGCCTTCTAGATGTCACATCCACACATAGCAATGCCAACTTCATCATTCTTCTAGCAGCATGCTTTTCTTGCTCTCCCAACGTTTTGTCAACAAAGCTGCCCAAGTCAACACTATTTCTCACCTTCAAATTAATTTAACATAACATGAGTAAGATTAAACAGGGAAAAATATACATCATCAAGTTTAAAGCATGAATATTGTAAAGATATATACCTGAAATACTATATTGTCACCTTGGTTTGACATGTTTCTATTATGTGCTTCACAGCCACTAATCAACTCTAGCAAGAAGACCCCGAAACTGTATACATCGCTCTTCTCTGAATAGCTTTTTGATAAGCTCAACCTTCGGTATAAAACATATTCCAAAGTCAAACTCTATGAAAGAAAATCCAAAAAAAAAGGCAATCACCTGACAAGGACAAGAATAAGTTGGAGAATTTTGAAGAAGAATAACACTTGTAGGAATAACATTAATAGAACTTAAAAGTTTCTTACATGCTTTTGGTGCTGCTATCAAATTAGAACTAGAGTTTCGCCTCAACATCTCCCAAAATAAAAGATGGCATTAACAATTAACATGAGCTATAAGTTGTAACATACTCTGGGTCAACAAAGCAGTCTACATTTGAAGATGAACCAGCCTGATCAACTTTTGTTTTCACTTTAGAGAATCCATAATCAGAAACCTTGGCAGTGTAATTTTCGTCCAACAGAACATTGCTAGTTCTAAAATTTGTATGAAGCAATGGAGGGACCAAACTGTGAAGATGTTGCACTCCTGATACAAAGTAGAGACCTAATTGACTAATTTGAATTCCAAAAAGAAAAAGGATAACACAGAATATAGACAAGAGGGGGTTTACCTTTGGACGCTCCTAGAGCAATGGATAACCTTCGCCTCAAGTCTAACTTTCCAATAGGTAAACCTTCACTATCTGCATAACCACATGCATTAAGCATAAAAGATCTAAAGCAAAGTAAAACAAACCTCACATAAACAAGAGGCGTAGAGTACCATATAGGTGACTCCCTACATTGCCATTAGGGAGATATTCATATACAAGTAATTGTTGATAACTATCTTCATAATAGCCTATAAGCTTGACAAGATGAATGTGATGAATATCAGCTATCTGCTTTACCTGTAATTCATTGAAAGAAATCAAAATCCTGGCTAAAAGCTTTATACCTTCATATAGGATTTCTTCTTATTTTATTGGAGCCAACAATGCTAGTTTTCATACATGTATTCAAGCAAAAAATTAAAGAGACATTTCGTTACATATTTTACCTCATGGACAAAATCCCGTGTGAAAGTAAACAGGCGTCTTTTTATAGCCACAATAGATCCATCTTGAAGCAAGCCCTTGTATACAAAACCAAATCCACCTTCACCTATAATATTACCATGACTGAAATTTTGTGTAGCTTGTTCTAGTTCCAGAATTGTCAACTGTCTTGTGTTCTGTGTATAATGTGAAGAGAAAGCATTAACATACTGCGAGTTGTTGACTCTTCCCATCTCAACTGTCAAAAAATAATGCCTTAACAATCACAACAAAATAAATAAGAAATCTGAGTAGTTCATCATATTAAGGAGCTAAAATTAACTAACTTACCAGTAGGAGACGGCATAGAAGAAGCAGTCTCAGATGTTTGCCTTATGAATCTTTTAGCACGCATCAAGCAGATATAGACAATCACCACAATGACAATGACAATTAAGGCAGCAACAACACTACCAATTATGACAGCACCCCTTCTTCCTTCTCGTTTTTTAACTTGAGCTGCTTGAAGAGGTGTAAATGTCGGAATGTCATTATTCCCATCTATCTTCGCTGTTATTCCACCTGTTTCCCGAGTAGAGAAAGCTTTTCTTACAATTCTCACGATTGAGCTGGAATCTTTCAAGATAACATTTGAAGTGAAAAGTGAAAGTTTTTTTGTTGTCGAGTCAAAAGAGGACATGGATGTTTAACTTTTTAAATCCTGGTTACAGGAGAAGCGAGGGAGGAAGAGGTCGTAGGTTTGAATCATGTCACTAACAATTCTAACAAACTAGCATTTGCCAATTAAAAACAGTATTGTTTAACATTCCAAACCTCCAGTTACCAGACTTGATAAACAAATATGGATAACAATTTCCTCCCATATCTTTCTTTCAGCATATCATTCTTTTAACACGAGCATGGACATATAAGAGGGCGAGCCTTGGAGTTCTTCACACGGTGAGAGTCTTGTGTACTAAGTTGTCTGATAGGAATTCTATATTGAGTAACTAAGGAAGTTCAGTGTGATTAAGTAATGAGACTCTCACTTAATGGACTAGTCTTTTAGGTTAGGCCTCCTCATGTGTTTGGGTACTATAAATTGGTGCTTTCGTTGAGAGATGCGCCTACGGAAAGGACTACTTATTGATACTTATAGTTGAGTGAAGCCGCACCAAAAGAGAAAGTGTTAACATTAGGTTAGTGTCAATAGATTGGAAGATACCGTAGATGTCGACCCTTGAAGGGGACAGCAATGATAGAAGTCCCATATTAAAAAATTAAGAAAACTCAGTGTGGTACTTAAGTCATGAGGCTCTCTTACCTAATGAACTAGTCTTTTAGGTTGGTTTCTCTTCATGTGCTTGAGTCTTATCCATATACCTTTCTTTTACACAAATATGGATACTTCATTTCAATTAACCCAACTTGCTCTCTAAATCAAGGCACGAGTATGTCTATTACCTAATGTAGACTTATGTATTTTGGCCTAATTAGACCTTAAAACCCGGACTAAAGCCTAAATTCTATTTAAAAAGCCTACTTTGTAATCATGTCCATTAAATAAGGTTAAAAACATACTCTTATATAAAAGTCAATAAATGGAAATAGACATACTCTTCACCATAGTCATGGTGAATTTAGTATAGTTGGAAGTAAGGCAGAGTTAACTAATCATTTGTATTCTACAAATTTCAGCATCCTCCATCAAACATAATGATCAGTAATTAGTATCCTCAACAATTAAATTCTAGACCAAGCCTCAATGTTTTTACTCAGCCATGACAATCAATCAATCACAACACACCCAAATTCAGAGAGACGGAGAGCAGGAGCTTACAGAGAATTTGAGAAAAAAGCACCTGGATCTTTTAGTTTATAGCAGTCAAGACAAGGCCATTGCATTTGACATGGTTGTTTCACAATGCTGCACCCGAATTGCTGCAGACCTCCACCCTTGTCCTTGAAAGGGAACAAAGCCTCAGCTGCAGTTAACAAATGCGTACTTCAGTAATTCTAACTAGTGAAATCATTGGCTCTCCCAACATTCTACACCCTTTTCAACCTAGTGATTTCCAAGTGCAAATATCATGCCAGCACCACTTGGACTTCCATGAATTAAGCCAAAAAAAAAAAAGATAATGGCATATTATTCCTAAATCTTTTTGTAACAGAGAACTTATCATGAATATGTTAAAAAGAAAAAAGAAAATCATTAACAAAAGCTTACCATATAATTGGTAGGTTGATTTGTTGGGGTATAAAAGTTGAATCAGTATGAGTACGGGCAAACTTAGCCCCCGTAGCAATCTCATTGTAAACATGCATCACCCTGTGACCTCCTTATGATATGAGCTCTCAAATTTCAGTTTCTACTTGTTGCTTTCAGAAGCAAAAGCCTCAAACTTGCCTCAGAAACCTCCCTGATCCACCCCTACACGGCTTCAAAAGACTGTCATGTTAAGAAGAAACTCTCAGTCTTATGAGCTCAAGAGTAAAATATGCACATATTCAAAGGGCAGACACAGATGTGAAACATGAATAAATATCAGTCAAGCTTCACTAGAAAAACTAGTAAACAATAATAGAGACAGACACCACAGGGTAAACAAAGATCCAATGTGACAATGGAAGTGGATTTGTAACCATAAATAGCACAGAGGACAATGTTCATGTGTGAACATACCCAACAAATGTAATGAACTAACCATAAGTGGGAACAGATTATAGACAGTAAACTGATTCATATAGTGGTCAAAATTCAAAAACCAGTGTAGAGTAAGTTGCATATTTACCAAGGTTATGTAGAAGTAGTGTAAGAGGAGCAATTACAAGAGTGATTGAAAAGGGAAGGTTAGAGTAAGAGTCTAGTGTCTAGCATTAGCATCTCGAAAAATCAAACAGTGGTCTTGGTCAGGTTGACTAGAAGTATACATCCAGCTAAGACAGGCAACAAGAAAAGCTGGAAAATGCTTTAAACAGGTTGTCTTCATTGAAATTGACAGGTGGAATTGCTGGTTTCTATTGAACTTTGTTAAAATGGAATTCCAAATCCCAAAATATTCCCAAGGAATCTCAAAACCTGGACTCATAGCCAAGTGATTTCCATGCACTGATGAAGCAAAACAAAACAAGACATGTATATTCAACTACATAAACCTCATTACCTGTGTGTCCCACCAGTCTTCACAATCACTTTTCCAACTTCATGCTTAATCACCTGCAAGGTGTTGAAAATAGGTTCAGCAAAGCTCAAAAGTGTAAACATTTTTTATGAGAACAAAATCAGGACTTTTTAATCTTCTTTCACATAACAGGAGAAGCATTGTTAGTCCCACAGCTGCAAAGTGCAATGAGAGCAGAACATTATAAGTGTGGACCATGGTAAAAGCATAAAGTGATGATTCTCAGCAAGGTAAACTACAAAAGCCAAAAACATGATCCTTGTCAGGATAAGCTCGTGGAATGTTAGATCTCTAAAGGAAGTACTGTACAACCAGAAAGTGTCAAATTATTATGATAATAATTCAGGTTGTGTCTAGAACTCATTCACTCATTGAGAGATCTAATTCCAAGAAGAAGAAGAAAGTAACCATTTACAGGATTCATTGCATAACTTAAAACAATAAAAGGAGGAGAGCAACACAGATAGAGAAAAAGAGAGAATCTGCACATCAGTACACAATACATGTTCTTCTAGTGTTGCTGAAGACCAAATAGCTTCTTTTCTTTTCCAATTTTTTTTTTCTTTTGTGCTTACATTATTACAACGTAAATAGGCTTGTTTGTAACCTTACCAAATATTGGTTGGTTGCTTTGCATGTGCATTATCATTGGAGGAGAAGAGTTGCTACTTCCCAGATAGCAGCCACTACAAATGATGCAAACAATCCCATTCATACTTGCAGAGAAATGGTTCTTTCAACCAAATCATTACATCCATAGTGAGTCGTGACTAGTCGAGAATGAGACCTTTGAATCTCTATCTTGTTTCACGTGTCTTTAGAAATGGTTACTCCCTTAAATAGTTGAAAAGGATATTAACATAGATTAAAACTCCATACTTAACAAATAAGACAAGGTGTTTTTTTCCGTAATTCTGCATTTGGGTCTCTAGCATATCTTTTGCTTAAACCAGATTTAAAATCATAACTGGACAACTTTTTTTGAGTTTATTTTTTTTATTTTACAAATACATGTTTAATTGAAATGTTTAAATCCAAAAGCATTTGCTCCAAAAAGTTATGGTAAAATGTTTTTTTAATATATAGAGCCCCCAATGTTTAAATATAATGATGGTGTGTCAAGTGGTATAACTCGGTTAGTTAAGCGAAATATGTAAGTAATTGTAAGCTCTTTAATACTGAAATAATATACATATAATGAAGATTTGCATGGTGAAAAGTTTGTTATTAAGGTGATTTATGGTTGATTGAGTTAGAAAGGAAATGGAAATGGGAGAAACATTGTTATCAAAACCGAACCGGTTCGGCCGGTCCGATCGGTTGAACCGTGAACCGCTTAGATGACCGGTCTGGATCAATTCTTTAATACTACCGGTTCAATCAGTTCAATAACAGGTCTGGTTCTAAAAAGATTTGGGAGAAACATCTTCATCCTAAGAAAGAGAGGACTTGTGGTTTGAATGGAGTGATCTGTTTAACGATGCTGACTGGAGGTGGGGACCATATGAGCAGAAGAGAAAGATCACATGAGAAGAAGCTCAATTGCCCACTGCCAGACTACTCACATGCTCAATACTTTTTGCCTTAATGTTCAAAATTATTATTCTATTTTGTAAATTTATGCCATTTAGCTTTCACAAGTTATATACATGCAACATTTTTTCTTACAGTTAAAGTGATTTTTTTCTAACTGAAAAATGTTCAAAGTATGATTGTTGATTTTTTTTTCTTTATTATCCCTCTTTTGCTTTTTTTTATAAATCCTTTAAACAAAAAAAATTGTTAAGTCCTTAAAAAAATTAAAAATATTTATTGTATTTTTTTAATCTATTCTTTAAAATTTCATGTTTTTAAATTTATATAATTAATATACGATACTTAAGTTTAATTTTAAATAATGGTAGAAAATTAAAAAGATAAAACTATTTTTTGTAAAATCAAAATAATAATTACTCTTTTAAAAAATAAAAATTTATACAAAATAACGAAGGAGTAACATTTTAAAAGATTTACCAGAAATTAGTCTCGTGTTCATGTAAAAGAATTTAATTTTAAACCATAACACTTGTTGAATTAATCTATAGGAGATTTTACTTTCTTCTTGTTTTTAGAGAATTATGTATCTCTCAGTTCCTCCATCAAACACATTTTTGCTCTCTTCTTTCCCACTGTTATTTTTTTCATCTTCTTCCAGTTTCACCTGTGACTTGGATTAACAAAGCTATATATTTTTGGTAGTTTTATTCCTTACGTTGAAGGCATAAGAATTTGTTGTATCTTATTGGATTTTCATATTATTAAGATTTATATTTTGACAAATATATTCATGAAGACAGTATTATCACAGTCTCAAACTACTTAGTTTCTTTTATTTTCTAAAATTTTTATCATGATGTGACTCTAATTAACTCTCTTGGTGTGAATTTTTTCAAGTAAAAATATTAATTTGTGCTCTAACAAATTCGTCTAGTGTCATCACCATCTAAAACATAACATATTAAGGGAATATGTTGAAACATAATTCCCTGCCTTAAAAAATATCAGTTTCAATTCATTTAAAATATTTCCTTTGCTCAATTTTCCTTTTAGTGCAGAACATAAAATTAAGAAACACAAAACTAAACTTCAACAAGAGGTTTCTTTATTAAGCTTTTATTTGGTTGGAGGGAGGAAATGGAAGCTGAATAGAAATGAGGTGGATTTTTTTAATTTGTTTGGAAGGAAAAAATTGAGAAAATAGAATATTAATAATTTATTAAAATTATTAATAAATTCAAAAAATAATTATTTATATATTAAATTTTAATACAATAAAAAAATAAATTTTATATATAAAAATAATTTATTTCCCTTCGTCTAAACAGAAAGAATTCTTTTTTCGATTCATTTATTATCAATTTCTGTCCATTTAAAACACATTTTTTCCGTTTTATTATATATCTCTCTCCATGTTTATTTTGTTTATAACCGATCTAGTATGCATAGCAGTCCCTAATGGCAAGTAACACTGGTCAGTACAGAAACACGAAAAATACCAAGTCAAAACCTAAGCACTAGGTGCTCAAAAAACCCTTGTAATCATTAAGTCTCAATACGAAGTTACGAGTATGACCCCGGCCGGGAAAGCTGACGTTTAAGCGTGAGTCAGACAAGTATGGTGGCTTGTCCCTGTAAAGACTATAGCTATTGTTCATTGGCAGGAAGGTTAAATCATCTTATACATTCAGGGAAGTTCTATAAATACAACTCATTTATTAATTTACAAGACAGTACTTACAACACTTAGTAGCCTCCGTAATTCCTTTATTTCTCGTAACAACTGTACTTACTTAAGCATCAAAATCTCTTTTGCAGGTACACCTCCAATGTGTTCCATCAACCACGGTTGGAATTGACTCAACCTTTCCTTAACATGAAGAGCACAGATACCTGTGTGTACAATATCAAACTCCACTGAGACAGTGTAAAATAATGAGAGAGGGAGAGAGTAACTTTCAACACTGATTGTGTTAGACGCACTCTAGATACCCCGTACCATTAGTAATAAAAACAAATTAGGTAACTCATAAGAAATATTTTTTTCTAGTCATCACATATACTTATATAGATTTCTCTAACTCAAACTCAGTCTCTCAAATAAGTTTTAGTTGTCACTGTATTAGTAATATAATATGAAATTTTCCCATAAAATTAATGTTTAATTTTAACTAGACAAAAGACAGATTATTTATTTATATATTATGTTTTTTCAAGGGTGAGACAGATTGATTCATCGATACTGATTAAAAAACTGAAAATTATATAACATTTTTACGCCTAATATGACAAAATCAAATTCATTTCTCATCCCCGCCACACTTGTTAGGCTGCCACTTAAAATTATTTTCACCATTATTAATTTTACTGGATTTAAAAGTATAATTATACCCTTTGCTATCTTTTTAATTTTTAATGGGATGATTTCACCTTTTTGTCGTGCATCTGAATCTCCATGTTTGCTCCTTAATTTCCTCCTTTATACTTAGAAGAATCTTCTTCTTCCTTATACATCCGTGTTGTCATTATGAAATATGAAATATGAAAAAATTTGGATGATGAAATATGAAACCTCCCAAGATAACAACAAGTTTGGAACTTATTGGATGACTAAATTTAGACTTTCCTAGGCAACCAAATTTGAAATATACTAAATCATTAAACTTGAAACTCGTTGAATGAACAAATTTAAAAATTACTGAATGACAAATTTTGATACTTATAAATGATTGAATTAGAAACTTACCGGATAAATAAATTTGGAAAAGAATAAAGTGAACAACAAAACCAATAATGATGTGGACGTATGTGAAGGAAGGTTACAAACAACAAGCAAAAGAACAAAGGAGAAAAGCCCTAATTATATAGACGGAAAAATAATGAAAGGATTTTAGATAGTTAGGTTAAAAGAAATCTTTAAACATGATATGTGGTAAAATAACTAGTGTGAATGGTGAGAATAAATTTTGTTGTCAATAATTTGATAAAATACTATCTTTAATGGTGGTATTGTGAGTTTAGAGAAAATGTATGAGAAGGTTCAGTACAAGTCTTGGTTATGGCTAAGGTTCTGCATGAATGAGTTTTTAGGAATTTTAAAGAGCCTCTGTTATCAGGATTGTAATTTTTCTAATTTAGTTTCTTTTTTTATTTTTGTATACGAGTTAAAGTACCCCTTATACTTCTATTAATATATTAGTTCTTTTTTTGTTGATAAAAAAACTAGTTTTTATCAATAAAAGAGGTAAAAATAAATATGGTAGATTGTGAGAATAAAAACACTTAAAAATGTTTGGTCCATTGGAGCAATGCCAATATGTGTTTCTTTCTTAAGGCCCAATTACCTTTTTAGGTGATTCAAACAAAGAACAATACTTGTTATCCAAAAACAAAACAAAGAAGAATACTTGTATACCAAAAAAAAACAAAGAAGAATCCTTATTGTCCCAAAAAAAATAAAGAAGAATACTTGTAAACCGAAAAAACAAAGAAGAGTACCTTTACCAAAAAAAACGCAAAGAAGAATACGATATGTATACATCCATAAAAAATGATAATATGAATTGTAAACTTTTTATTGAGATTATAATTAAGATGAAATTATATCAAATTATTGCTTTAAAATAGTCCATTAAGCATTTCGTTGCATGCTACATTTTTAAAATAATGTATATTTTTAAAATTGAGCGTATTTAAGTAAAATAGATAATATTTTACTAGAGATACTTTCATGGGTTGAATTTGGTGATTGTTATGCTTTGACATTTTGTGCATAGTTAAGTAGAATGGATAAGTAACTTTTTTATAACATAAATAACTTATTCATTACGTATATTTATCTGTAAAAATTGATGATTGATATGGATTGTCGTGATTAGAATTGTGAGAGGCCAACCATAAAAAGAAAATAAAAAGGTTCCGAAATTCTTTTGAAAAAAACGGAGCCGCCACCAATATTTTTTAAGGACAAAACCTTTGTTAACGCATTGGTCATAAAAATAAGATTTTAAGTTCAGGAGTCAAATTAGAAACCTCACACTGCACGTTATAAAACGGATACCTCAAATTGATCGCACACATTTTAAATAGCTTATAAATTAACTTAACCTACAAAAAAAGAAATAACCAACACGGACGAGAAAAAAGGAAATTTCAAAATAAGACTAATAGGATATCTCTTCCAAATTAGTCTTAAATCGAATATAATAAAATAAAGAAAAATAACATAAAATAAAATAAAGATTAACAGGACGTCTCATCCAAATTAATTTTAAACTAAACATAATAAATATAATGATAAATAAATATTAAGAAAGTTAAAATAAAATAAAAAATTAAAAGGACATCTCATCCAAATTAATTTTTTATAAGAAAGGTTATTATTTTTTTAACATATGAAAAAGAGGTTGAAATATGAGAAAATTAACAAGACGTCTATTTTAAATAACCTCTTTTTAGTAAAACGGTGTTTCCAAGTTAAACAGTAACAATGTAAAATTGACTAGAATGAAATAAAGACATGCGAAAATTACTAGAAGGAAAATGGGCCCGATGGGAATTATTCATATGCTCCTACGTTTTCCCGAGTACGTCGGGAAATCAGGGCTACGTAATTCTTGGTAAAAAAATTAGGTTTTAAATAATTTGAGATTGTTTAAAAGAAATAAAGTTGAAACTTTAATTTTTAGTTTAAGGAAAATGTCTTTCTTTTTTCTTTTAAGAATAGGAGACTTCATTGCATTTTGGGAATTTTAACAAGAGAAGGTATTTTATACAAGAGGATAATACAAGATGGAGTATTCTATACGTGTATCATCTCTTTTTGATCTTATAATATCGGTGTAAACAAAGTATTTGTATGACACCGTCACAAGATCATCGCGTGATTAATTCAATGAAAATTATGATGAAAATGCAAAAATCTAAAGGACCTGGGTGTCAAACCCATCCCCTTCTATTAACCAAAGTACGTATTTGCCAAAGGAATTATCATGGTCTCATTAACAACTTTTGAACAAAAAAAATATAACTTTTTTCTACTTTTATTAAACAAAAAAAAAGTTAGGCCTTATCACAAGCCCCATAGCCAGAAGTACCTTAACCCATATTTTAATTTTAGGAATGGAAAACTGAGGGAGCGTTGTATAACATCCTTAATTTTTAAAATAAATTTCAATAAATCAAAAATATTTTACAAATAATTCAAATTTCCAAAACAGAATTTGAATTAAATAATTTACAACATTCATTTTACAAAGCCAACCGGCTCTTTAAATTTACAATTAAATATATAAAAGCACTCGGTATTCATGAGCTGGCCAAGGCTTTCACTAAAATAAACTCTGAGCTGCATGAGTGTCTTCACATATCATGGTTGAGCCCTTCATTCACTGAAAAATAAATGTAGAGGGTGAGCATAACATATCAAATAACAGTTATTGAATTAGATAAAAGTCCAATTAATAACTATAAAATCAAAAACTGATCACGCTCGGCAATTACATCAAATCACTCGGTAATAAGTTAAATTTTCACTCGGCAATTATAGCCATTTTACCACTCGGTAAATAAAACATCACTCGGTAAGCATAGCAAACTGCACTCGGCAATTCAAGCAAACTGCACTCGCCAAACAACAATTTAATCATTCTCAAAACCGAGACATATACGTATACTCATCATAACAGCATGTTCTCTCAATAACACATAAATCAGTGTATGCACATGCTCAACCAAATGGATCCATATCTTTCATTCTCACTTGACCAACCAAAATGGGGTCATTATCAATTTTGTGTTGCAACACTAGCTCCCTGAGCCATAATTCAGCTCCTCACTGATTCGGCCGTTTTACAGGTACTAAACCGCTCTGCGCCCATAATGTAACACTGAGTACCACTCCCAGAGTGATAGCGGTCCTCTACTCAGTGCTACGGGCCAAACCCCGAGCCCCGCTCAAGAGGTTGCCTTGAGTCCCACCCAAGGTCTTTTATGAAAATCACATCACACAGGCATTTTATGCATATACATAAATATCATGAAAAGTTCATGAATCATCATCAGCTCATATCATTCCACTCGATATAATAACCAATATACATAAACTCAATATGAATGGAAAATAAGGAAACATAAAGTATGTTATTCATTTGGGGTCTCAATTCAGGCACATAACACACATATAACATATTAATACCTCAAATCCATTCATAAACTATCTATTTGAGATGTACGCTCCCCCTACCTGGAAATAAGGTGTTCCAACAGCTTTAAAAACTATAATCCTGTCACTGCTCTCAAATATCGACTGGAATTGCACTGTTACACCAGTCCAAGCTTTCCTTCATAAAGAGAAGAGAATGAGGATTTGGTGTTCTTCGTTTACTAGTTCCAGTAAGGATTGGAAATATAAGGATGATTTCACTTTCAATAACTTCTCTATTAACCCAATAGCAGAAGTATTTATATACCTTTCACGTGAAAGAGAAGTGAATAACTTGAAGTACTCTGCCACACGTTTCTTTAGTAATTAATGAAGGGTTAAGATATTTAATAAAAAGAGTAAAACACATCAAAAGGGTCCCATTCTGAGAAAATATCTAAGAAAGGAATCTGCTGGAAGGTAGAAGAACATGATGACGTGGAAAGCATCCATCAGACCTGATCCTCGCTTGAGCGGACTACTCTCGCTTAAGCGAGAATTGTAACACCCCCTTATATACACGGGATGTAACACCCCTATTTTTATTTTTATATTAAAATTTTGAAGGAATTAAATTATGGTTCTTTAGAACTTTTTAATCTACGTATTATTTATGATTTTTTGGAATTTTTTGAAATTTTGGAATTTTTTTTAATAAAAATAATATTTTTTAAATAATTTTAAATTCATATAAGTGACTTAAATTAAAAATATTTATAAGAAAGTGAATTTAATTATAAGAAAATTTTCTAAAATCCGTTTCAAGTAGACTTATCTAAAAATTATCGGTTTGAGAAAAATCTTGATTTTTTCCAATCGTTAAAAAATTAGAAACGTATCAATAAATTTTTATTAACAGAAAATTTTAGATTTTTAAAATTTCAACTTTATATTACTTATTATAAAATTAGTGAGGACTGATATAATATCGCTAAATTTCAAAAAGGACTCATTTTGAATATTTAAAATATACCGAGTGAAAGGTTACTATTTGGCTTAATAATTCTGCCGACAGTTACTATGCAAAACACTGTGCATGTACGAAATTTTCAAAGAATGCATAGTAACCTGGAATAAAAAATTCAAAAATGCATAGTACTTTTATATTAAAATAATGGAATGCATAGTAAATTTTTTTCCTATAAATACCGAAGGATTTCTTCTTTAGAATTCACAATTTCAGATTAAGTTTTCTTAATACAGTAGTGCTAGTGAGATAGTGGTGGAAGTGAGAGAGAGAAGAAAAGTTTTTGGAGAGAAGGTTCTGCCAAAATCCTAAGGTAAGAATACTTCTCTTTTATATTTTTTAGGGTTATTTTTATATCGTTTTTAGAAATCTGTTATTATACTAGAAATAATATTATTTTAAGTTACTATTCTGCATAGTAAAATACTATTTCAACAGTAAATTACTATTTCAACAGTAAATTACTATTCAAATAGTAAATTACTATTTACTGTTACTATTTACTGTTACTATTCACGATTTACTATTTACCGTTACTATTCACGATTTACTATTTACCGTTACTATTCACGATTTACTATTTACCGTTACTATTCACGTTTTACTATTTACTGTTACTATTCACTATTTACTATTTACTATTCACTATTCACTATTCACTATTCACTATTTACTATTCAGAATTTACCATTTCTGTTTTAAGTAGTAATCTTAATCTTCGTCTTATGCTTATACTGAAATAAAATTGATATTAATATTTCTAGAAATCGGAGGCGCAAAGCAAATCTCTTTTTGGTAACGACTCAAGGTAAGGGGGAGTGAGATAAGAAGTATAATATGAAAAGACATAAGAATAATGGGAGGAGTCCCCTACTCCTTTTAAATTTAATAATATTATTATTTTAAAATATTAACTTTTTAACTTAAAATTTTTAATAAATTTTAAATTAAATATCTAGTTTAACTAACTCTAACATACCTATGCAAAACTTGGATCATTATGACCTATATGGACTGGACTATACCTATGCAAGGACTTGGACCATTATGACCCATATGGACTGAACTATACCTATGCAAGGACTGGATTATATGGACTTATTTATACCTATGCGAGGAATTGACCCAAAGGACTAAAAATTGACTATATTAATAATTATTAAATTTTGTATTATGATATGTATTAATGATATTTAATTGATTTGATTATGATTTGATTATGATTGATTGATTGATGATATTTAGTTATGATTGATACTGTTTGATTTTGATTGATGATATTGTAATGTGGAGTTTGAGCATATAGCGAGCATGACGGAAAGCTAAAATTTAGTAAGAATTTCTTACCTTACTCTTTAAATTTTATTATCTTTTATCTCTTCTTAGAAATTATTTTTAACTTTATTTTCAATATTTAGAATAAAAAAAATTAGTATTTATTTTAGAAAGAAAATATTTTATGAGAATTTATTTAATTAAATCTTGAGTTAAAGAAAAAATATTGTAATTTTAAGTATTTTTGGTTAATAATTAATAAAACAAATTTTTTTTGAAAGAAAATTATTTTATTTTTTCCAACTTAATAACTAAATATATTTGAAAATAATTGAGATTCCTAAATTTGATTTTGTTAAGATTTAATTTGAGAAAGATTATGTAAAGTTTTATATGAGAAAGTTTTAGATATTTAAGGCTTAGAAACTCAAATTTCAGTGAGATTCAAAAACTGTACCAAATTTATTTCTGTGGGACAGAAATTCAGAGAATCGAGAAAATGTACAGTTTATTGAAATAATGTTGTAAACCTTTAAGGGATTTAATAATTGAGTTTCTAAAAGCCTTAACTAACTCAATACGCGAGTAGTTCATGCATCATGAATCATTAAAGTGAAATGAAATAATATTGTCTGGGGACGGATTATAGAAACCGAGGATACATTAGAGGAGGCTTAATTACGAGCCTTGGGATGAGAGGGTGTGAAAGGGTGCTTCAGGGGACCTGGGGTAGCTCCCTAGTGTCGGGTACTTTCACAATAAAAACTTTCTCAATCTGACTAGTCTCTAAGTGTTTCCATGCCAGTTGAGCTGTTCATATTATTATTATCCGGACTTATGGAACAGTGTAAACTCCTGGTTGGCCCAGTGCAAATTAAAATTTAAGGGCCCACATATATAGGTAAGTTGTGATGAAGATATTGCATAACATTCATGCATTCATAATTGATTGTGTGTGTGATTGTGATTGATATTATTAAGTATTGGTTTGTGAAAACCCTTTGTTGCTTATGTCTTATTCGGAAATATTATATTCTGTTTCTCACTCCTTTCTCCGTGTTTTTGTTTCACATGTTTTAAATTGATGGTTCAGAGGGAAGGATCGAAGAATATCGGCAGTAAATATAGCACGTTCTAGAAAGGGAGCTCGGTATGAATACCGTGGTCCAATGACTAAATAATGTTAATAAGTAACTGCTTCTGGGCCATGGAGTTTCCTCTCTTTCTTATAATGTTTAATATTTATTTCCGTTGGATGAATGTAAAATTACTTTATAAAGTTTTAATAATATTTATGAGGTATTTCAGCAATAATGTATATAATTTATTCCGATAGTTTCTT
The DNA here is from genome assembly GCA_037962975.1 of Clitoria ternatea. Classification (NCBI taxonomy): domain Eukaryota; kingdom Viridiplantae; phylum Streptophyta; class Magnoliopsida; order Fabales; family Fabaceae; genus Clitoria; species Clitoria ternatea. Next base: position 88,834,180 of record CM075675.1, read on the forward strand.
TTTAACAATCATATCTTTAGTAAAAAAAAAAAAATTACGAATTTTTCTAGAATTTATTAAGGTGTAACAGAGGGTGTTACAAAGTGGTATCAGAGCAGTTAATCCAATAGGCCTGGGGAAAAGGTCTATCTTGCTTTGTCTGTAAACTCTGTATAGGTAGAATATCTGACTTGGTAGTAACTGTGATTGATGTGACAAATCTCAGTTACTGTGAAACAGGAAACTAATGGCTGGAAACGATCTTGCTGGAGTTGTAGAACGCTTAATCAATGCAATGGGAGCACGTGAAGGTCAAGGTAATGATGCCTTGAGAAGACTGGACCTATTCGAAAAGCGTAATCCACCTCGTTTCAAGGGAGGATATAACCCTGATGGAGCACAAATCTGGATTCGAGAGATAGAGAAGATCTTTCGAGCATTGCAATGTAATGAAGCTGATAAGGTAGTCTTCGCTACTTATGCCTTATCTGAGGATGCCGAACATTGGTGGGATAGCATGCGTAAACAATTCGAAGTCAACGACGTGGAGATCACTTGGGACTATTTCAAGGATATGTTTCTGGAAAAATACTTTCCAGCTGATGTTAAAGAGAAAAGACAATTCGAATTCCTGTCGCTGACCCAAGGAAATATGACCGTTGGAGAGTACGCATCCAGGTTTGAAGAGCTATCTCGTTTTCATTCTCATTATAATGATGCTACTAATGAAAGAGATCGGTGTGCAAAGTTTGTAAATGGACTGCGGCCAGAAATTAAGGAAGCTATACGAATGCAGGAAATCCGTGAATTTTCTGTATTGGTAAATCACTGCAGGATCTTTGAAGAAGACCATAAGGATAGAATGACCAAAAGTCGTGAGCCCATTCACAAGGCGGGAGAAATAAGAAGTGGAGGACCTCACCATCACCAAAGAAGAGATTTCAGAAGGAATAAGCCTTACCAAGCACCATTTCGCCGGTTTGGAACAGCATCTGTTCCTAACAGACCCCAAGCTTCAACTGGAAGCTATTACCCAACATCTGCACCAAATTTTAAATGTTTTATCTGTGGAGGACCCCATTTGAAAAGGGATTGTCCTAAAAACACTTATGTTTGCTTTAAGTGTAACAAACCAGGTCATCACATCAAGGATTGCCCAGAGATGAAGAGAGAAAACCCTGAAGGTGCAAGTACAAGCATAAATACTCAAGGAGGCGCGCACAGTGCAGTCGGAAGGCCGAAAGCAAAAGGAAAGGTTTTTGCAATCACTGGAGAAGAAGCATCTCATGCTGATTCCATGGTAGAAGGTAAGTGTATCATTAATAAGATTTCTTTAACTGTTATGTATGACTCGGGTGCATCACATTCCTTTATTGCCAATGACTGTGTAGAAAAACTAAAATTACCTGTGATAGAACTTCCATTTGACTTATCTGTACATACTCCTGGAAACAATCCCATTGTCACTTCTAAAGCTTGTTGGAAATGCCCTATTGTCATAGATGGTAGGGACTTTAAGGCTAATCTTTTGTGTTTACCCCTTTCTGGCTTAGAAGTCATTATTGGGCTAGATTGGTTGTCTGACAATCATGTTCTAATAGATTGTCATAATAAAACCATAATGTTTAAAGAACCAGTGAATTTGAATCCTGAGGATTCGAGATTTCTAACCGCCAACCAAGTGAGTGCCTCTTTAAAAGGAGGGGCTCAAGGATTCATGCTATTGCTTTCAACGAAAGGAGAGCAAGAATCAAAAATCAAAAATCTGCCGGTTGTGTGTGAATTTCCTGACGTTTTTCCTGAAGATATCCCTGGTTTACCCCCAGAAAGAGATGTGGAATTTTCCATTGATCTAGTACCTGGAGTTGGACCCATTTCAATTGCACCATACCGAATGTCACCTCTAGAATTAGCAGAGTTGAAGAAACAACTTGAAGAGATGATAGAGAAGCAGTTTATACGACCCAGTGTATCCCCCTGGGGTGCACCAGTGTTGTTGGTTAAGAAGAAGGATGGTAGCATGAGGTTGTGTGTAGATTATCGACAACTGAACAAGGTGACGATCAAGAACAGATACCCTCTGCCAAGGATTGACGACTTGATGGATCAGCTGCGTGGTGCCACGGTGTTCTCCAAAATTGATTTGAGGTCTGGATACCATCAAATAAGGGTGAAGAAAGAAGATGTATCGAAAACTGCTTTTAGAACACGCTATGGCCATTACGAATATCTAGTAATGCCTTTTGGTGTAACTAATGCACCAGCCGTATTCATGGATTACATGAATAGGATTTTTCATCCATATCTAGATAAATTTGTAGTGGTGTTCATTGATGATATATTAGTGTACTCTAAAAGCAGAGAAGAACATGTTGAACATTTGAAGGTCGTGTTGGAAATCCTGAAAAAGAAACAACTGTATGCAAAGCTGTCGAAGTGTGAATTCTGGTTGGAAGAGGTGAACTTTTTAGGACATGTAATTAGTCAAGGAGGAATAGCTGTAGACCCTTCCAAGGTGGAGGCGGTTTTAAAATGGGAGAGACCAACCACGATCACTGAGATTAGAAGTTTCTTGGGCTTGGCTGGATACTATAGGAGATTCATTGAAGGATTTTCAAAGCTAGGATACCCATTGACCAAGTTAACACGGAAAGGACAACCTTTTGTGTGGACGACACAATGCGAGAATAGTTTCCAAGAGCTGAAAGATCGACTTACGTCTGCGCCGGTGTTAGTACTCCCTGATCCACATCAAAGTTTTGAAGTTTACTGTGATGCGTCTAAACAAGGACTAGGAAGTGTACTCATGCAAGACAAGAAGGTTGTAGCCTATGCGTCGCGTCAATTAAGGCAACATGAGATTAACTACCCTACCCATGACTTAGAGTTAGCCGCTGTAGTTTTTGCCTTAAAGATTTGGAGGCATTATCTATACGGTGCAACATTCGATGTGTTTAGCGATCATAAGAGTCTCAAGTATTTATTCGATCAAAAGGAGTTAAACATGAGGCAACGGAGATGGATAGAGTTCTTAAAGGACTACGACTTTGAGTTACAATACCATCCTGGAAAAGCGAACGAAAGTCTCTACATGCGTCCATGATGATGATTAAAGAGCTGGAATTGATAGAGAACTTCAGAGATCTTAACCTAGCAGTAAAGGTTAATGCTAACAGCTACAGATTAGGAGCGTTGCAAGTGACAAGTGAATTCCTGAGACAAGTTTTAGAGGCTCAAAGAGAGGATGAATTTCTGCAAGAGAAGAAAGAACTCTTAAAACAAGGAAAAGAAGTCGAGTTCAATGTAAGAAGTGACCAATTGCTAAGGTATAAGGATCGAGTGTGTATCCCTAATCAAGAGGAGTTGAGGAAAGCAATTCTGGAAGAAGGCCATAAAAGTTATATGAGCATTCATCCCGGAGCTACTAAAATGTATCAAGATTTGAAGAAGTTATTTTGGTGGCCTGGAATGAAGAAAGAAGTGGCAGAGTACGTGGCTGCATGTCTAATTTGCCAGAAGGTTAAAGTAGAACACCAAAAACCCCCTGGAATGCTACAATCAATGGAAATACCAGAATGGAAATGGGATAGCATTACCATGGATTTTGTGACTTCTTTACCCAAAACTCCATTAGGACATGATTCAATATGGGTAATAGTTGATAGACTAACAAAATCTGCCCACTTTATTCCCATCAACATTCGTTACTCTATGGAGAAGCTGGCAAAATTATACATCGAGGAGATTGTGAGATTGCATGGAATTCCTTCAAGTATCATTTCTGATCGGGACCCTCGTTTTACATCACAATTCTGGAAGAGCTTGCACAAGGCTTTGGGAACAAGACTGCGTCTGAGTTCAGCATATCATCCTCAGACAGATGGACAATCAGAAAGAACAATCCAATCTCTAGAGGACTTGTTACGAGCTTGTGTGTTAGAGCATAAAGGAAGTTGGAATCAATTCTTACCATATGTGGAGTTTACCTACAACAACAGTTTCCATGCTAGCATTGGCATGGCACCTTTTGAAGCATTATATGGAAGAAAATGTAGGACCCCGCTATGTTGGTTTGAGACTGGTGAAAACTTGATGCTAGGACCAGAGTTGGTACAACAAACCACGGATAAAATCAAAATAGTTCAGGAAAAGATGAAGGCAACACAGAGCAGGCAGAAAAGTTACTATGACAAAAGAAGAAAGCCGCTCGAATTTCAAGAAGGCGATCATGTATTCTTGAAAGTCACACCTATGACTGGGGTCGGTCGGGCAATGAAATCTCGAAAACTAACCCCTAGATTTATCGGTCCATACCAAATAATTCATAAAGTTAGTCCCCTTGCCTACCAAATAGCATTACCACCTTTTCTTTCTAATATCCATAATGTTTTTCATGTGTCAAACTTGCGAAAGTATATATCTGATCCTACACATGTTATTGAACCTGATGTCATACAAGTTAAAGATAATCTTACATATGATGCACCACCTGTTAGAATAAGTGACAGAAGAATAAAACAATTAAGAGACAAGACAATTCCGCTTGTAAAGGTTATTTGGAGTGAAACGAGAGGAGAAGATGCTACATGGGAACTAGAAACTGAGATGAAAGAGTCTCATCCTCATTTGTTTTACTGATTAATGTAAATTTCGAGGACGAAATTTTCTAAGGGGAGTAGAGTTGTAACACCCCTATTTTTATTTTTATATTAAAATTTTGAAGGAATTAAATTATGGTTCTTTAGAACTTTTTAATCTACGTATTATTTATGATTTTTTGGAATTTTTTGGAATTTTGGAATTTTTTTTAATAAAAATAATATTTTTTAAATAATTTTAAATTCATATAAGTGACTTAAATTAAAAATATTTATAAGAAAGTGAATTTAAATTATAAGAAAATTTTCTAAAATCCGTTTCAAGTAGACTTATCTAAAAATTATCGGTTTGAGAAAAATCTTGATTTTTTCCAATCGTTAAAAAATTAGAAACGTATCAATAAATTTTTATTAACAGAAAATTTTAGATTTTTAAAATTTCAACTTTATATTACTTATTATAAAATTAGTGAGGACTGATATAATATCGCTAAATTTCAAAAAGGACTCATTTTGAATATTTAAAATATACCGAGTGAAAGGTTACTATTTGGCTTAATAATTCTGCCGACAGTTACTATGCAAAACACTGTGCATGTACGAAATTTTCAAAGAATGCATAGTAACCTGGAATAAAAAATTCAAAAATGCATAGTACTTTTATATTAAAATAATGGAATGCATAGTAAATTTTTTTCCTATAAATACCGAAGGATTTCTTCTTTAGAATTCACAATTTCAGATTAAGTTTTCTTAATACAGTAGTGCTAGTGAGATAGTGGTGGAAGTGAGAGAGAGAAGAAAAGTTTTTGGAGAGAAGGTTCTGCCAAAATCCTAAGGTAAGAATACTTCTCTTTTATATTTTTTAGGGTTATTTTTATATCGTTTTTAGAAATCTGTTATTATACTAGAAATAATATTATTTTAAGTTACTATTCTGCATAGTAAAATACTATTTCAACAGTAAATTACTATTTCAACAGTAAATTACTATTCAAATAGTAAATTACTATTTACTGTTACTATTTACTGTTACTATTCACGATTTACTATTTACCGTTACTATTCACGATTTACTATTTACCGTTACTATTCACGATTTACTATTTACCGTTACTATTCATGTTTTACTATTTACTGTTACTATTCACTATTTACTATTTACTATTCACTATTCACTATTCACTATTCACTATTCACTATTTACTATTCAGAATTTACCATTTCTGTTTTAAGTAGTAATCTTAATCTTCGTCTTATGCTTATACTGAAATAAAATTGATATTAATATTTCTAGAAATCGGAGGCGCAAAGCAAATCTCTTTTTGGTAACGACTCAAGGTAAGGGGGAGTGAGATAAGAAGTATAATATGAAAAGACATAAGAATAATGGGAGGAGTCCCCTACTCCTTTTAAATTTAATAATATTATTATTTTAAAATATTAACTTTTTAACTTAAAATTTTTAATAAATTTTAAATTAAATATCTAGTTTAACTAACTCTAACATACCTATGCAAAACTTGGATCATTATGACCTATATGGACTGGACTATACCTATGCAAGGACTTGGACCATTATGACCCATATGGACTGAACTATACCTATGCAAGGACTGGATTATATGGACTTATTTATACCTATGCGAGGAATTGACCCAAAGGACTAAAAATTGACTATATTAATAATTATTAAATTTTGTATTATGATATGTATTAATGATATTTAATTGATTTGATTATGATTTGATTATGATTGATTGATTGATGATATTTAGTTATGATTGATACTGTTTGATTTTGATTGATGATATTGTAATGTGGAGTTTGAGCATATAGCGAGCATGACGGAAAGCTAAAATTCAGTAAGAATTTCTTACCTTACTCTTTAAATTTTATTATCTTTTATCTCTTCTTAGAAATTATTTTTAACTTTATTTTCAATATTTAGAATAAAAAAAATTAGTATTTATTTTAGAAAGAAAATATTTTATGAGAATTTATTTAATTAAATCTTGAGTTAAAGAAAAAATATTGTAATTTTAAGTATTTTTGGTTAATAATTAATAAAACAAATTTTTTTTGAAAGAAAATTATTTTATTTTTTCCAACTTAATAACTAAATATATTTGAAAATAATTGAGATTCCTAAATTTGATTTTGTTAAGATTTAATTTGAGAAAGATTATGTAAAGTTTTATATGAGAAAGTTTTAGATATTTAAGGCTTAGAAACTCAAATTTCAGTGAGATTCAAAAACTGTACCAAATTTATTTCTGTGGGACAGAAATTCAGAGAATCGAGAAAATGTACAGTTTATTGAAATAATGTTGTAAACCTTTAAGGGATTTAATAATTGAGTTTCTAAAAGCCTTAACTAACTCAATACGCGAGTAGTTCATGCATCATGAATCATTAAAGTGAAATGAAATAATATTGTCTGGGGACGGATTATAGAAACCGAGGATACATTAGAGGAGGCTTAATTACGAGCCTTGGGATGAGAGGGTGTGAAAGGGTGCTTCAGGGGACCTGGGGTAGCTCCCTAGTGTCGGGTACTTTCACAATAAAAACTTTCTCAATCTGACTAGTCTCTAAGTGTTTCCATGCCAGTTGAGCTGTTCATATTATTATTATCCGGACTTATGGAACAGTGTAAACTCCTGGTTGGCCCAGTGCAAATTAAAATTTAAGGGCCCACATATATAGGTAAGTTGTGATGAAGATATTGCATAACATTCATGCATTCATAATTGATTGTGTGTGTGATTGTGATTGATATTATTAAGTATTGGTTTGTGAAAACCCTTTGTTGCTTATGTCTTATTCGGAAATATTATATTCTGTTTCTCACTCCTTTCTCCGTGTTTTTGTTTCACATGTTTTAAATTGATGGTTCAGAGGGAAGGATCGAAGAATATCGGCAGTAAATATAGCACGTTCTATAAAGGGAGCTCGGTATGAATACCGTGGTCCAATGACTAAATAATGTTAATAAGTAACTGCTTCTGGGCCATGGAGTTTCCTCTCTTTCTTATAATGTTTAATATTTATTTCCGTTGGATGAATGTAAAATTACTTTATAAAGTTTTAATAATATTTATGAGGTATTTCAGCAATAATGTATATAATTTATTCCGATAGTTTCTTTTTAACAATCATATCTTTAGTAAAAAAAAAAAAATTACGAATTTTTCTAGAATTTATTAAGGTGTAACAGAGGGTGTTACACGGGACATATATCTATTCTTCTTGCTTTTTTTTTAAGAAAGATATACATATTTATCACTTCTTATCTCGTGTATACAAGGACATATATACATCTGATTTTCTTTGAATTTTGAAAGTAAAAAGTTTCAAATTATTTATAATGATAAAATGAACTTTCAGAAAATCATAAGTGATCAAAGATTTCAGTATCATATCCAAAGAATAAGGTTTATTAAAGTTTAACCTTTACATTGATTTACAATCATCCAACTTAATATTGTATTAAGGTAAACTAAAACTAAAAATTTAATATCTCTACTTCGACTGTAACCAATTATTTCCTTATCTTCAAACCATGTGATTTTGAATCCTATTCTTGTCACATCTCTTCTCCTATCTGATTGAGGATGAGACCAATTTACCCTCTTGTAATTTCATCATTTCATCTTGAACTGCTAGCTATATATCATATAACATATATTTTGGACACAAAATTCAAACAAGAAGGAGTGAGAAACAAAATATAATACTTTACAGATAAGACATAAGCATAAGGGTTTTCATAACATAACAATTATATTTTCATTCACAACCACCCACATAGAATGTCACAGTCATATGAATGTCATGCAATGTTTTTAATACTATCATCTCATTCATTCTATGCATGTGGGCCCTTAAAGCTTTAGTTTGCACTGGGCCAACCAGGAGTTTACACTGTTCCATAAATTCCGGATAATAATAACATAAATGCCTTCATGACATATGAACAGCTCAACTGGCGTGGAAACACTTAGAGACTAGTCAGATTGAGAAAGTTTTTATTGTGAAAGTACCCGACACTAGGGAGCGACCCCAGGTCACCTGAAGCACCCTTTCACACCCTCTCATCCCAAGGCTCGCAATTAAGTCTCCTCTAATGTATCCTCGGTTTCTATAATTCGTCCCCAGGCAATATCACATCTCATTTCTCTTTAATGATTCATGATGCATGAACTACTTGCATATTTAGTTGGTTAAGACTTTTAGAAACTCAATTATTAAATACCATAAAGGTTCACAAAATCATCACAATAAACTGTACATTCCCATAAGTTCTTCTTTGAACTTCTGTTATACTGAAATAATTTAGTACAGTCTTCAAATTCAGATCTTACCAAAATTGAGTTTCCAAGCCTTAAATATCTCAAAACTTTCTCTTAAAAATCTTCACATATTTACATAATATTTCTCAATTTGAATCTTAACTAGATTGAGTTTTAGAAATCTCGACAAAATATTCTTTAGTTATTTCATTGGGAAAAACCAAAATAATTTACTTTAAACTTCTAATTTCTAAAGAAAATAATTTAAAATCATTAACTAAGAATACTTAAAACTATAAAAAATTTCTTTAATTCAAGAATTAATTATCTCAACCTCTGATTTTCATAAAATAGCTTCTTTCTAATACTAGATTTTATTATTGAAATTAAAAATAAAGTTGGTGAAAATTATTTCTAAGAAGAAATAAAAGACTAAAATAATTATAAAATACTTTCTCTTGGAATAAAAATTTAAAGAGTAAGGTAAGAAAATTCTTACTGAGTTTTAACTTTCCGTCATGCTTGCTATATGCTCAAACTTCATATCACAAGGTCATCAATCATTCATCAACCACAATCAAGTATAGTAATCTCATCAATCACAATCAAATATCATCAATCATAATTGCATATTATTAATCACAGTCTAATACAATATCATTAATCGAAATCAAATACAATTAATTATAATCAAGTCAAATCAACTAAATATCGCTCATAAATATAATTCAAATTTTAATGGTTATTTAAATTAGTAGATTTGATTTTGAGTCCTTATAGTCCATTCCTCGCACAGGTCTATATAAGTCTATATAATCCAGTCTTCGCATAGGTATAGTTCAGTCTAGACAAGTCATAATAGTCCAAGTTCTTGCATAGGTTTAGTTCGATCCATATAGGATATAAAAGTCCAAGTCCTTGCATAGGTTTAGTCCAGTCCGTATAAGTTATAATAATTCAGATCCGTGTATAGATATTTCAGAATAAGTTACACAAATATATTAAATTTATTATAAATTTTAAGTTGAGAAGTTATTACTTTAAAATAATAATATTATTAAATTTAAAAGGAGTAGGGGACTCCTCCCTTTATTCTTATGTCTTTCATATTATATTCTTATCTCACTCCCTCTTACCTCTTGTATACCGATTCGTTATTGAAAATCCGTGCACGCCTCGTCTCTGAGTTCTAAAACATACCAATTTCATTTTAATATAATTACAAGATGAAAATTAAGATTACTACTTAAAATAAAAATGGTAAATTTTGAATAGTGAATAGTGAATAGTGAATAGTAACAGTGAATAGTAACAGTAAATAGTAAAACGTGAATAGTAACAGTAAATAGTAAATCGTGAATAGTAATGGTAAATAGTAACAGTAAAGGTAAATAGTAACAGTAAATAGTAATTTACTATTTGAATAGTAATTTACTATTGAAATAGTGTTTTACTATACAGAATAGTAACTTAAAATAATATTATTTCTAGTATAATAACAGATTTCTAAAAGCGATATAAAAATAATCCAAAAAATATAAAAGAGAAGTATTCTTACCTTAGGATTTTAGCAGAACCTTCTCCCAAAAAATTTACTTCTCTCTCTCACTTCCACCATTATCTCACTAGCACCACTATATTAAGAAAACTTAATCTGAAATTGTGAATTCTAAAGAAGAAATCCTTCGGTATTTATAGGAAAAAAATTTACTATGCATTCCATTATTTTAATATAAAAGTACTGTACATTTTTGAACTTTTTATTCCTGGTTACTATGCATCTTTTGAAAATTTCATACATGCACAGTGTTTTGTATAGTAATTGTCACTAAAATTATTAAGTCAAATAGTAACCCTTCACTCGGTATATTTTAAATATTCAAAATGAGTCCTTTTTAAAATTTAACGATATTATATCAGTTCTCACTAATTTTATGATAAGTAATATAAAGTTTAAATTTTAAAAATCTAAAATTTTCTGTTAATAAAAATTTATTAGTACGTTTTCAATTTTTTTACGATTGGTAAAAATCAAGATTTTACTCAAACCGATAATTTTTAGATAAGTCTACTTAAAATAGATTTTAGAAAATTTTCTTATAATTAACCTTTACATTCTTGTAAATATTTTTAATTTTAAGCAACTTTATATGAATTTAAAATTATTTAAAATATATTATTTTATTAAAATAATTTAAAATTTTCAAAAAATTCCAGAAAATCATAAATATTATGTAGATCAAAAAGTTCAAAAGAACCATAGTCTAATTCCTTCAAAAGTTTATTTTAAAATTCTAATAAGAGTTAAATCTTAAATATGTAAAAACATAAATATAAGAACATAAAATAAAAATGATGAATAATAAAGATATTAAAAATTCTTAATATAATTTTCTTAATTAGTGAATACTAATTAAGTCATTTTAAAATTCTTATTCAGAAATATTTTTATTTTTTTATTATTATTATTTAAAAAAACAAATAATTAAATATAAATACCAAAATAAAAAAATGATAATAATAAACTAACTTATAGTAAGTATTTCTCAAGAAAGATATATTAATATCTATTTCCTATTTTTGATGAAAATGGGATGTTACAAGAATTACCCAGTAACGAATTCCACTGGCATTCGCTTGAGCGAGGCACCTACTCGCTTAGGCGAAATCCGACCAGAGGCTGTTTTTCGATTCTGCTGTTAGCCAAGGCCTCAACGCTCAAGAGGGGGGGTGAATTGAGTGTTTCAAATTTTTGCGCAGAATCCCCTTGGAAATGGTTAGTAATATACAAATGATGCAATAATGAAGATACAATAACTTTTATGCACATATCACACTATAAGACACTTGATGTGTAATGGTAATATAAAGCTTAGAGTGTGATAAACAAGCAAGTTATTGGCTAGAGCGATTTATCAAACAGTTGGAGTGCACAGATTTATTTGTCAATAATGTGATGTTTCCTATAAAGATTCAGCTCATTCAATTTATCAAACACCTTGTGTGCATGTGAAAAGTAATAGCAATCAAGTAAGTATCACACAAGAGTTGATAGGAAACAATGTTCTAGATACTTGGCAAGTTATAGCAAATTCCAATTTTTAAGAACTTCACCAGATATTGATTCAAGCACATTATCAAACACTTGGCATGCAGAGTTAGTTTTCTACTTGAACAACAACTTTGATTCACACATTCAGCTCAAGCATTTCAACAAACAGTTTATATGCGCAGTTGTATAAAGAGCTCAAGGTAGAGAGAAATGCAAACCAATTTAACGAGTTCCACCAACCCGGTGTACGTCTCGCCTTCAAGCAACCCACTTGAAGGATTCCACTATTGAAGATTTGAGATACAAGCTTTGAGCAATTGCAGCTTTCTAGTGTCCCACACTCAAGAACTCAATCCTCACAAGCAAAGGGCAACCCACCCAATCTCACAATCTCTCAATACCCAAAGGTTGAACCCCAACCTTTGTGACCACTCAACCTAGAGTGAAAAACCTTGGTGTTTTGGTGTTTGGTTTACAAGCAATTAACTCTCTCAATAGAGTAGATATACAAATGAAAGCTCTCACCAATTTTAACTCTCAACAAGAGAGGATATGCAAATTGAAACTCACAATCTAACAACTCTTAAGCAATATGCAAGTTTAGAAACAAGAGTTGCAGAATATACAAGAGAAATCAAATAAGAAGACCTCTAGAAGAAGAATATTGATTGCCTTGTGTTGTGCCTTGGTCTCTTCCTTTGTGCCCTCTTCTATTACTTGAATCCATGCTTCATTTATAGCCATTTGGGAGCTCTTAGCCGTTGCACAAATGTTTCCAACGGATACCTTAGCATGGGCATAAAGTAGGAGTGAAGAAATGAGCTGGAGTTCCACTTAAAAGCATTTTCACACGTTCTGACACAATGGTAATCGATTAGCCTTCAAGCTCTAATCGATTAGCTTTTGAAATCTTCAGTGTTATGCAGCAGGTAATCGATTAGCATTTCTACTGTAATCGATTAGCTATGAAACAGAACCCTTCTAATCGATTATTCCTTTCCTTGTAATCGATTATGAATGATACCTGATGCTCTTACTTATGTCTCGCAGCATGGTAATCGATTAGGTACTTGTGCAATCGATTATGGACAAAACAGAAGCTCAGTAATCGATTAAATTCTTCATTGTAATCGATTATTCCAAATACCTGATGCTCAGTCTTCAACCTTTTCAATTGGTAATCGATTAGCCTTTTATCTATAATCGATTATGTTCATTCCAGAACCTATGTAATCGATTATGGCAATGGTTTAATCGATTAGCACATGTACTTCTTCAAGGTCTTTGATATGTTCTTGATATGTATTGACCCATGGCTTATTCCTTTGATCCTCATGCTTGTTTCCTTGATTTTTCTTCAACTTATGAGCTTGTTCTTCATGATTTTAGTTCATGTCATCAACCTTGTCTTCCATAGCTTATGTTTCTTTAACTCTTTGTGAGGCATCTTCATCTCTTTGTTCTTAGCCATTGTCTTTGTGCTTGAACCTTCTTGTTTCTGAACCTTTGCCATTCCATCATCATCATGAATACTTTGTCATTCATCAAAACTACTTTGCATACTTACATATGCAATTTCATCTGCACTCACCCGCTCGGCAAGGCTTCCCAACACTCGGGTTCTCATCTCGCTCGGTTATATCTCTTTCCGAGTCAGAGTCTTATTTCTTTCATTATTCGGAAATTTCTCCACTGTAAGGTTACTCGGAGTTCGGAGTCTATTTCCTTTCTCGGAAATCATTCCTCTTGAAAGGATTACTCGGAAATCTCTTCGGGATTATTTACTCAGAAAACTTAATCAATCATAGTTGAAGTCTTTATCCAGAAGCACTCTTTCTGGAAAGACTTACTCGGAATGTATCACTCAGAAGTGTCACAGAGACACTTCACTCGGCAACTTAATCGGAAACGTTCCTCTCGGAGATGTTTCACTCGTATTTTCTTTACTCGAACGTGTCTCAATCAAACACAGCGTCACTTTATTCGGAAATGATTCTCTTAATGATGTTTCACTCGGAAACATCTTAAATTCACTTAGAATTAATCTTCTGTCTTATTTCACTCGGAGTCAGATTCATTTCACTCGGAACTTCATCCAGAAATTCTTCATTAATCATTTTTAAGTTATTTTTATAAAAATCATAAAAATCGGGATGTTACACGTTGTGACCAGAGAGAGAGAAAAAGAAAAGAATATAGAGAAAGAGAAAGAAAAGAGAGAAAGAGAAAGAAAGGGAGAAAGAGAAACCGAGAGGGGGGAGGGAGGGGGAGACGACAACAGTACTAGGGCGGGGCCACGATGGTGATGGTGGTTCGTCTTATTCTTCTATTTTCTTTTCACTTTTTTTGTTGTTTGTGATTAAGAAATTTGATGAGTTGTTTTTTTTTTGTGAGGAATGAGATGGGGATAGTTTTAAGGTTGTGATGGTGGTGGTTGAAGGCAATCACGGAGACGGTTAGCTGTGGTCTGACGGTGGTGGTTTAGTGGCGATGGTTGCGGTTTGTGGCTAGGAGGTGCCAGTGGCACGGTGGTGAAGGGTGGTTCTTATTTTTTGTTCCCTCTTTGATTGATTACTTCTATTTCTGGTTCAGTCTTTTCTAATTCCATTGTTAAAAACATTTGCTCTTCTTTATATTTGTTGTCATTGTCTTTTTGTGTTCCATTTTAAATTTCAAGATTTATTTATTCTCAACTCGTGTTTTGCCATTTTTGTTTTTTGGGTCCTTAACCAACAGAGTAAGGGGTTCTAGCCATTGACCCATAAGACCTGTTGCTCTCAGTTACCAAAAAAAATGGAAGGGGGAAGAGAGACAGATAAAGTAAGAGATCAGAGAGGATTGAAGCAGAAAGGAGAAAAAAAGTGAAATAAAAAAATTATTAATACTAAATAAATAAATGAAAAAGAAAACAAAAAAAAACTGAAAAGGGGTATTCACATGGATTAAGTAAAGTGGATAAATATAAAAGAGAATATTCAAGTTGATTTTCTAAAGATATAATTGTTTCTAATTAGGTTTCTCAATTTTTTTTGTCCTTAAACAAGTTCTCAAAAATTGATTTGGTCTTTATAGTGGTTCTTAAACTTTTTTTTTTAACAGTTAAAGCAATAATTTCTTAACAATTTTAAGTGGTAAGATAAGTTCTCATAAATTTATTTGATCTTTATGTTAATCCTTAAACTTTTTTTAATGGTTAAAATAAGTGCTAAAAAATGTTTAAAGACTGATATAAGGACCAAATCAATCTTTGAACAATTTATATAGGGATAAAAATTTGAACTGGTCTGAACCGGGGTTAAGGATCTAGTGTGGGACCAGTCATAAATGTTCTCTGTTCTGAGTGATTTATACACCAGTACAATGGGTATCTGGTATTATGTCCTTTATCTTAGTGGGAAATAAAGGTCTTGGTGTCCTGGAGATCCTTCACACCAAGCTTTCACGTTGATGAGGGGCGAAAAGTGGTGTCACGGCGTAAGTTTGAGAATGAGTTTAACGTACCAGAGTTGTGTGAATGTTGATATTTATATACGTGCATGTGGAGAATGAAGAGTCCTTTAGTGTTAGGTGAACAATCGTACACTGTGTCTGTACGATTCTGACACACGATGCGGGTGCCTCTGCGTCTCCTGCAAACGTTCCCCCGTACCTGTACCTTGTACTATTTGGCGGGTGACATGGATGCTTTCCGATGTGCATAGTGCTGACCTGGACTTCTGGTATAGAAAAGTATCTGATACAAACTTATAGTCTGGAGGTTTACCTGCGATACCGGTTAGCGAGTGAGATCGGGTGAAATTACCTTTTGCCCATGTGTTAGTATCGAGACCGGATCAAAATTGTTGAATGACCTACTTAAAATAACTCTATCTTTAACGGATCAATTTAAAAGTTGTCTCTAAATATAATATAAAAAGTAAAGCAGATAAATAAATTATTTGTTAAGTATTTTATTGATTAAATCTTATTATTGATATTTTTTTGTTATATAAGATTTAGGGGGATGGGATGATATCTCATTCTAAGGCTAAAAATGTCTCTAGACTTAAATAGTTGTTTGTAGATACGTTCTCACATTTTGATTGAAAAAAATAGTGTTCAGAGGGTTTTACCAAGTTGAGTAAATATTTAGGATGACATGAATTACACATTTTAGTTCATGAGATATTAATGTAGTGTTTAGTTTGTAAGTTTTTTTTAAGAAAATGGAAAACTATTCTTGAAAAAGTTAGAAAAACAGAAAAGGTGTTTGTTTACAAAATATTAAAAAAACTTATAGAAAACTGAAAACCGGGTTTTCTATTTTGTTAAGAAAAACAGAGAAGTCTTTAAAGAAGTTTTCCAAGAAAACTAAAAAGTGGAAAAATTTTTCAAGAATTTTTATAGTTATTCTAGAAAATGAAAATTTTAGAAAACAAATAGAAAATTTTTTCTAAAAAACTAAAATAATTTTATAACTAAACGCAGCCTAAAAGCTTCAATTTAGTAATTGGTTTTATAAAATCACCTTTAGTTGAGTCTTTTTTTTTAAGTTTAAAATAACATTAAAAAAAAAAGGTGAAGCTATTGACACTTCAATATATTTGTTCACATTCTCGTTTTTAATTTTCATTTAACTTTATATTTTTATCATTATCTACATTAAATAATGTGTCTATTCGCACTCTATAATACTTTTATTTTTATTATAGTTTTCAAACTCATTTTTTAATAAAAAGTTCAAATAAAATTTTAAATCATTTAAATTAATTTTTAATATATTATCCAGACAAGTAAATTAATAGTTTATTGCTTATTTTTAATTATATAAAATTAAAATATTTATTAATTTTCCTATATTAAATGCTACTGTATCTATTATATAATGTGACTTTTTAATTCATTTACATCTAATTTTAAATATAAGTAAATTCTAGTCTCATAATATAAGTAAAGTTATCTCTTATACATTTTTAATGTCATTAAATGTCTGTCTACTAAATATGTCATCCTTATATATATATATATATATATATATATATATATATATTCCTGAGATCACTAATACTTTATGTAATAATATTAATGTAAAAAATTACTTTCAACTATTATTCTTAATATATATAAAATTACTTATATTTGCAAACAAAGGTAGTAGAATATAGCAAAGGTGATTTTAAGAATCAAATTTATTTTTGAATGAATTCAAAAAAATTAAATAAATTTAATAAATACCTTAATAAGTGTGAAGATTATATATATATATATATATATATATATATATATATATATGAGATCGGAGGGAGTACATTTCCTAAGAGTCAAACTAAAAATCGTATGTTTACTAATTAATTTACATCTTCAATGTTAAAATAAAATATCTATGATAAAAATATTTATTATACTTTCTTTTAAGTTTCTCTCCTCCATAAATCATATGAAATTACTAAATAAATGTTATAAAATATAAAAATAAGCATATTTAATTTTTTTTACTTACACAAAATAAAATGAATTTATGATTTTAGTGTAATAATTTGAATGACAATATATTTTTAATAAAATGTCCAGTAAATAAAATCATATTTGATAAATGTATTTGAAAAATAAGGTTGAGAAAATATTTTTTATTGAAAAATAAAATATATATTTGACAACAAAGTAAAAAACAACAACAATTAAACTCATAGCTTATTCCATTATCTTCAATAGTATTTTCTTTATCCGTAGATTTATTCACACGCGTAAAAATGGCCTTTTATTTATGATAGAAAGCAAGAAAAAAATATTGATGTTTATTCTAATTTACGTGAGTTCAATGTAGTTTTTTATTATTATATTGTTTAATACGCAAGAGTGACATTTAAATGAACATAAAAAAAAATTAAGTGTGAAAATATTAAAGTAATAATATTCATACACAAGAAAAAAATATAAAATACAAAAACAAAAATAGAAAATCAAATGAAAATTTAAGATATACGAGTGTGAATAAGTCTCACCCTAAAAAGTAATCTATAAAAGAATTAATATGAATATTCTTTACAATGTCTGAAGGTGTAATGTTATGATCTGAGGTTTAGTAAACCCTTGCATTCTTATTTTAACAAATTTTGGCATATAAAAATGATATTGCATTCCTCATACATTGTTGCCCTCTATATGCTACTCCTTCTCATTGAATAATCTAAGAAGCTAGTAAGAAATTGGAAACGCTTGAAATTGATGACAACAGTTACACAAATTGAAAGTTGATCACTATGATAATTAGATACATTGGCTAACCAAAACCAAATCAAAGTAGATGATGAAAGGCTAAGATATTAGATTAATAAGAACAAAAGTGAAGGGTCAATGATCATAGTAAAACAGGGGACATCAAACATGTGGTTGAACAACATTATTGGCTTTGGTTTTGCTCAAGTTGGCTGGGCGAATGACCCTTACATGGTAGACCCCCATGGCTAAAAGCACAACAAAAGCAACACCAAAGACAATGCCAGCTAGGCCACCAGCTCCCAAATTTTTCCCTCTTTTTTGTTCTGTTGAGGCTTTGCTTTCATGAATTTCAGTGGCTTCCACTTGGGCTGCTAGAGGCAGGGGTGAACATTTTGATGCAGCACAAGGGTCATCATGCTTTCTTTCATTGGGATGAAAGAAGCTATATGCTGATGGTGAAAACGCTTCTGGGTTCTCATACACAAGCCCATGAGGGGCTCTTTCTTGCGCTGTGACAAGTGAAAGACAAAGGAGGGAGAGAAGTGAGAAAACAATGGGATTCATGTTTGTTTTGTTGTGTTGTCTCTTTGACTTTGTGTGAATTTACTTGCAAGGGATGAAATCTTGTGTTGTGGATGGGTTGAACTTGGTTTTATAATGCTATGGTCATGTGCAAGTGGTTGTGTGCTTTGGACTTTATTTTTTGTGTTGGGAAACTGAGGCTAATGAATGGGAAACAGAATTATGGGTTTTGCTTTCATAAGACCCCAACTCTAACATTGAATTCTTTTAAATTCCCAAACTACCCACTGAGGTTTGGTTCAATATTCATTTTTTAGATATACTTGCTATTTTCTTTGGAATTAAGACTATGGTGGGAAAATTATAATCTCCAAGGTTACAGCAATATAAGTAAATCTTTTTTATGGGAACACATTTTATAAGAGGTGAGCTAATGATTTTTTTTTTTTGGAGTGTTTCAATATACACTCTTAAACTATGTAGATATAGATGTAACACGTTTTTATTAGATCAAACACACACATATATATATATATATATATATATATATATTTATATATATATATTCTTGATATTATTTCAATATTATATTTTTCACGATTCTTTTCATAAGCTTTTATTGCATCATTTTATACGGGTTAAGAAATTTAATTAGTTTAGGTCCATGTATTAATTTGGAGAGAAAAATAAATTTTTAAATTCTACTAATATTAAGAGAGAAGATGTAATAATAAAGATATATTTTTAAAAAATAATAATATATATGCATTATAAATTAAAAAGTATCTCGTGAAAAAATCAAAATCAACTCAAAATCAGAATCTTATAAAAAGATCTGAGAGAGTATAATCCTTCATCTCTTTAAGAACATTGATAATTCCTCAAATGATGCACATGCTTCAATCACAATATCAAAAGGGGAAATTACAAGCAAACAGTTGAAAGATAATTTCCACCAATTTCTTGCCTTGATTAACGGAATTCAACCAATCAAGTGTTATAAAGTTTCTTGATACTGTTTCTGTTTTTATATATGGTTACCAATTAGTCATAGTATCTCTTGGTATTATTTCCTTCTATATGTAATGCTACCGCTGTCCTATATCAGATATATATACAGAAAACGTAAATGTCCAATGCCCTGTTGATTGTTGAATGCAATAATTACAGGCACCATGAATTTTCTTGTTGAATTGATTTATAAATTTCACTGCTGCGTTTTATTGAAAGAGTCACCATGAATCATGCACCGCTTGTAACTCAGTGTAACAGATGCAACAACTCTAACCACTTCTAGATTCCAATTAACTACGGATCTTTGTAACCATGTCACTCAACTTGTGGATATTTTTTTATTTGAGTTGGTAATCCTTTATATATTCAGGATTGATTGCATAAATTGATGAAACAAAAATGGTTGTAACTGAGTATTGGAACAGCTTGGGCATAAATGTCATATAGCATCTTGTCATTATTATTGTGTTATTTGGGACAATGAGTATTTGGTTCGTGTACTTGAGTGCCCTACTCAAATTATGAATACAATATAAAACCAGTAATTAGGAAATAGGAATAGAGAATAAATCGTTCAACTTGCACAGTAATCATTAAAACTCAAAATAGAACGCAATGCATTGATTAATGAGTAAAAGGCATAATTAAACTAATCGATGTCTATGGGTACTACATTAATGAGAGGGTTTATGCTTTGCTTACTCGCTACGTGGAAAATGAAATTAAAGTAATTGAAAGCATGGGGCTACCTTAGCTTAGAGGGGCAGCAAAGGCACAAAACGCATGCAAGATTTGAATAGTAAATGTGTTGTACTCTTCCACTACGTATTATGTGATTTTATTTATATGAGGGAATGTCTCTACTTTATGAATAATTGCTCCATTCATTACCAAATACGAATACCTATAACGACTTCACTATAAAATTGTTATTTAATCTACATATGTTGATTATATATAACAGCTTAAAATTAATTCTAACCTTAATTATGCTTTCTGAAAAGTTGTCACATTAGATTCTATAAAATTTTTGTTTCGTATTAATTTTTGAAAAGATTTAAAAGTTTGTCATATGTTATTGTCATTAATATTTTTTACAACTAATGATGAGATAAACGAAAATGTCATATTATCATTGTCATGTTATTATTCTCACGTCATCAGTTGATGGAAAATATTAACAAACATTTAAATATTTTCAAACATTAATACCAAACAAAAAATTTTATAAAGACTAATGACAAAATGTGACAATTGTTAGAAACCAAAAACATAATTAAACCAAAGTTCATATAATTGTAAAAGGAAAAGTCATATTGTCTTCGTTCTTTAATATAAGATAATTCAACCTAATTCATATATATATATATATATATATATATATATATAATTGTTTGAAATTTATTGTAATTTTCTAGAATTAGCTTTGAGGTTATTAAGATTTATCATTTTACTCTTTCCACTTTTTCTTTCTATTTTGTCTCTCTCCATTTGTTATCCAATAATCATAAAATTGATGTGTGTAATATATATATATATATATATATATATATATATATATATATATATATATATGAGATGTATCTGATGAGAAAACTCCCCTTAGGTGAGAGTGAGAGGGCTTAATATAAGCCATTAAATTAAAATCAATTGCTAAGATTAAATTAAAAAATTAACACCCCACGTGCCTCTTTTCTCCTTTCTTCTATTATTTTCCCTAATTAGATTCACGTTGCGCCTCCGCTTTCTCGCTGCGCCTCTGATTTCTCGTATGTTCCTGATTCATTTTCTTCTCTGCTACAGGTGATAGGCAATTCATACTTAATTTCATTTTGTCATATTATAGTTTATAATTTTGCTGTTTGTGAAGCGTGATCACTTCTTGCTTTTCCTCTTATAGCATGATCACTTAACAATAAAACACAAATTATATGCATGACCTGTTATAGCATGATCAAATTATTTCTAAAGCATGATCAAATTATTTCTATGGCTCTGTTATGAAAATTCTTATTAGAATTTATAGCATCTGATTATTAGAATTTATAGCATCTAATTAGAATTTATAATTTTTCCTTTTGTATTACAGCCACATGAAATAAATAATTCCAACTCAATTTAAGTTTGTCCTATTATAATTTATAATTTTACCTTTTGTGAAGTATCGTCACCATTTTTTGCGTTTCTCCTATTATAGCTTCTGATTATAATTTAAATTTTTTCTTTTGTCTTGTAGTCACATGAAATAAATAAATATCATTAATTTATGTTTTTAGTTAAAAAAATTTATATTTATTTATCATTTTTCTAATGGATTGAGACTGATTAAAAAATTGTTATGTTTATTACTAATTAATTATGTTATTTTTATTAGAATAAGTTTCATGGAGACGGAAAATAATGAAATTGATCAACCTATAACATATGAAGGAGTAAAAGATATGTTAAGTACTTTAGAGGAATGGGTTCCTGAATGTGATGAAGACTTTAAACCTACAATTGGCATGGTTTTTGATACTCTGGAAGAAGGAGGTGCGTTTTATAAAAGATACGCACATGCGGTTGGTTTTAGTGTGCGGAATTCATCTGAAACAAAAGAAAAAATTGGCGTGAAGTGGAAATATTTTGTTTGCTCAAAAGAAGACTTCAAACCAAATCAAAAAGTAGTCATACATGAGTTGCTTGTTGATGATAATGGTTTGCCTAAAAATAGAAAGAAAAAAGAAACAAGGGAAGGTTGTAATGCGAAGGTTATTTTTAAGAGGACAACAGAAGGAAAATATAGAGTTGAAAGATTTTATGAAGGTCATTCACATGCACTAGCCACACCTAGAAAGAAGCAATTCCTAAGATCGGCGAGGAGTGTAAGTACTGTTCATAAGAATTTATTCTTTTCCTATAGTAAAGCTAATGTGGGGCCTTCAAAAGCTTATCAACTAATAAAAGAGCAGGTTGGAGGTTATGATAATATAGGATGCACTCAGAGGGACCTCCAAAACTATACAAGGGATTTGAAAGGACTAATTAAAGACTCAGATGCCCACATGTTTATTGATAACTATAGGAGAAAACATGAGATGAACAATTCATTTTATTATGACTATGCAACTGATAATGAAGGGAGGTTAAAATATGTGTTTTGGGCAGATGGCCTTTGTCGAAAAAATTACTCTTTATTTGGAGACGAGGTTTCATTTGACACAACATATAGTACAAATAAGTACAGTATGATTTTTGCACCATTCACAGGTATAAATCATCACAGGCAAAGTATAACTTTTGCAACAGCCTTGCTAGCAGATGAAAAGGTTGAATCATTTGTGTGGTTATTTAAAACATTTTTGAAAGCAATGGAAGGCCATAAACCTATTATGCTTGTGACAGATCAAGACCCAGCTATGAAGATTGCAATAGAGAAGATATTTGAAGGTTCTTGTCATAGATTTTGTATATGGCATATTCTAAAAAAACTTTCAGAAAAGGTTGGTGTTTCCTTAAATGGCGATCCTGATTTTAATGGTCGATTTAAGTCATGTGTTTGGAATTCAGAGTCTCCAGAAGAGTTTGAACAAAGATGGAAAGTTATTATTACTGATTTCAAGTTGGAAGAAAATGGTTGGTTCTCTCAGATGTTTGACATTCGAAGTATGTGGATACCAGCTTATTTTAGAGATAAGTTTTTAGCTGGCATTTTAAGAACAACATCAAGATCAGAAAGTGAAAACTCATTTTTCGGAAACTACTTGAATAAAAATCTTAGCTTGGTAGAATTCTGGATGAGATTTGATTCAGCAATGGAATCACAAAGGCATAAAGAATTACTTGCAGGTATGTAACCATTCTTAACTTATGTATATTGGTTCGAGAACCTTAATACTCATATAATATTTTTTTCTTGATAAATATATTGCAGACAACAACACACTTCATTCCAAGCCTGAATTGAAGTTGCATAGGGATTTGGAGAAACATGCAAGGGAAGTATACACTCATGAAAATTTTTATATATTTCAAAATGAGTTATGGAATGCATGTGTGGATTGTGGAGTTGAAGAAACAAAGGAAGAAGATGGGCTATCATTGCTTTCAATACTTGATAACAGTTTGGTTAATGGAAGAAAATGAACAAACTTAGAAACGTTGTTTACAATCCTTCAAATCATATCACACAGTGTTCTTGTAAGATGTTTGAACTAGAAGGTATGCCATGTCGTCATATTCTTTTTGTTTTAAAGGGAAAAGGTTTAAATGAAATTCCAACAAATTTCATAGTTAATAGGTGGACTAAATTGGCAACAAGTAGACCAATTTTTGACTATCATGGTAATGTATTAAAGGCATGTTCTAAACTGGAGAGTGAGAGAAAGTTAATTTCAGATGCATGGGCACAATTATTTAAATGCATGCATTTGGCAGGTACATGTAAAGAGAAATTGCTCCTGATTTTAAATGAAGCTTCTGGCATTGAAATGAAGTTAAGTAAAGTGAGAGATGATGTTGTTCCAACAAAGTTAGATGAGTTAGAGTCTTATATTGGCTCCAACATGTTAAAGGAAGTTGAAATTCTCCCTCCTGATATAACGTTCTTATTTTTAAAATAAAATTTCTATAATCAAATAAATTTTTCATAATTAATTTCAATATTAAAACAGAATTTGAATTAAATAATAATATTGCCACTTTACAAGAGCTGACCGGCCCATTTAATATACAAAGAAAATATAACAAGTCGGTATACACAGGAGCCGACCAAGGCTTCTACAAAATAACTATGTACACTATGTATTGTACATGCTAATACATAATACTCCAGTCGGATGAGTGACTTCACGCGCCATCATTGTGCCCTATATCCACTGTGAAAATAATAAGAAATAGAGGGTGAGCATAAACATATCAAATAATAGTTATTGAATTGGATTAAAAGTCCAATTCATAACTATATATAAATAAACACAACCGAATTAAACAACTCAGTATAAGTGTAACGTCCCAATTTTTAAGATTTTTAGAAAAATAATTTATTGAGGATAAAAGAAGAAATTCTGAATAAATTTCCAAGTGAAAAATGTTAAAGATAAGAATTTTCCGAGTAAAATGAATTTGATTCCGAGTGAAATGGATGTGATTCCGAGTGAAACAAGACTCAGGAGATCAGTTCCAAGTGAATTTAAGATGTTTCCGAGTGAAACATCATTAAGAGAATTATTTCTGATCGAAATAACGCTGTGTCCGATTGAGACACATTCGAGTGAAGTAAATCCGAGTGAAACGGAAACATTTCTGAGTGGAGTGATTCCAAATGGGTTGTTTCCGAGAGAAGTGGAAGTACTTCTCGGACCAATATTTCTGAGTAGTAAACTCCCGAGTAGAGTATATTTGGGTGGATGGTTTACCGAGTGAAGTGTCTTTGTGACACTTCCGAGCGAGACATTTCGAGTGAGTCTTTCCAGGAAGAGTGCTTCTGGACAAAGACTTAAACTCCGATTGATTATGTTTTCTAAGTAAATAATTCTGAGGAGGATAAATATCCGAGTAATCCTTTCAAGAGGAATGATTTCTGAGAAAGGAAGTGGACTTCGAACTCCGAGTGATCTTTCAGATGAAAGACTTCCGAGTGAACACAAAAGGAAGACTTTGACTCGGGAAAAGGAATATTCGAGTGAGATATGCCTGATTGAGGTATTTCGAATAAGACAATTGTGAAAGGGTCATTTCCGAGGAAGGGAAGCCGAGTGTTCCATGAGAAGGAACTTTTCCGAGTGAATGGTTTCCGAATGAAGGAGTTCTGAACGAACAGAAGCTTTCTCCGAGTCGGAATTAACGACTATTTTAATTATGGAAGCTTTCCACGTCGTTTTGTTCTTCTACCTTCTAGCAGCTTCACTTTTCAGATATTTTCTAAGAATGGGACCCTTTTTGATGTGCTGTCCCTTTTCATTAAATATCTTAATCTTTCATTATCATTAAAGAGACGTATGTCAGAATACTTCTATTCATTCACGTCTCTTCTGCATGAATCATATATATAAATACTTCCATTGCTGGATTAAGGGAAGAACTTTTGAAAGTGAGATTACTATCTAAAATTCTCTTATTTCCAAACTTTACTGGAAACCAACGAGCAAGAAGAAAGTTAAGTCTTCATTTCTTTCTCTTTATGAGGAAAGCTTGGGACTGGTGTAGAACTGCAATTCCAGTTGGAATTCTGGAGCAGTGACTTCGTTGTGGCTGCTGGAACTCTTTAGTTCTAGGTAGGGGGAGCGTACATCTCAAATATATGGTTTATGAATGGATCTGGGGTGTTGTTGTTGTTATGATATATGTGATACATGTGTAAAATGTTATTGAGACCCCAGTTAAATAACATATTTTATGTTTTATATCTTCCATTCATATTAATGATGTTTATGTGCTGATTATATATGTATATGATGATGATGAGAATGGTTTCCATGAACTTTTCATGGGATACTTATATGATGAATATGTATGTGATTTGATCGGTTGATAGCATGAGATTGATGATTATGATATGAATTATATTCATGAATTTTCATGATATATAATTGCATGCTATGTTGGTTATTATGCTGAGTGGAATGATATGAGTTGGTGTTGATATGTGATTGATTGATGATTGATATATCAATTGTGTTGAGACGCACACAGGACTGCAGGGGGCCTGTGATGCCGGTCCAGTTGTGGACGACCTGATAAAGGCATAGACCCTGTGGTGGTTCCTATATATCACGGACGCCTTTGAGTGTGACTCAAGGCCGGCCCGTAGCACTGAGTAGAGGACCGCTATCACTCTGGGAGTGGTACTCGGTGTTACATTATGGGCGCAGAGCGGTTGGGTACCTATAAAACGCCCGGATCAGCGAGGAGCTGGATTATGGCTCGGGGAGCCAGTGTTGCAACACAAACAATATAATGATCCCATTTTGGTTGATCATGCATACTGATGTTGATTCATATTAATGGATCCATTTGATTGAGCATGTGCATACACTGATTTATGTGTTATTGAGAATGATATGTTGTTATGATGAATATGTATATGTCTCGGTTTTGAGAATGAATGATTTGTGATGATATTTATGTGATCGGTTTTGTTTATAGTTATTAATTGGACTTTTATCCAATTCAATAACTGTTATTTGATATGTTTATGCTCACCCCCTACAGTTGTTATTTTTACAGTGAATGAAGGCCCAACCATGATATGTGAAGACACTCAGCTGCTCAGAGTGTAGTTTGGTAGAAGCCTTGGCCGGCTCCTGAGAATACCAAGTGAAATTATGTATTTGTATATTTTAAATGAGTCGATCGGCTTATGTAAAACAGATATTGAAATTATTTAATTCAAAATCTGTTTGAAATTTAAATAAATTATTTGTATTTTAAATAACCGGTCGGATTGATGTAAAACCGAGCTTGTTATTCATTGAATCCGACTTCTGTTTTTGGAAATTTTATTTGATTTATTGAAATTTATTTTAAAAATTAAGGATGTTATAATAAGCAGCATGTTATTCTCAATAACATATATATCAGTGCATGCACATGCTCAATAGAATAATTCCATTATTAAGTCTTTTAATTGTGTTGCAACACTGGCTCCCCGAGCCATAACTCAGCTCTCAGCTGATCCGGCCGTTTTACTGGTACCAAACCGTTTGCACCCTCATGTGACACCATCACTCTCAGTGACAACGGTTAGTGTCACGGGCTAAAACCCCGAGCCCCGCTCAAGAGGTTGCCTTGAGTCCCACCCAAGGTCTTTTGTGGAAACCACATCATATTTCATAGTCATTCATTATATAAGCATCTCATGTAAAATTCATGGAATCCATTCTCATCATCGGTCACACATATATACAATCATCACATCAATATCAATAGTATGAATGGAAGATATGAAAACATAAAATATGTTGTTCAATTGTAGTCTCAATAACAATTTATTCATATCACATATAAACATCATAACAATATCACCCCACATTCATTCATAAACTATTCATTTGAAATGTAACGTTCCCCCTACCTGGAAGTAAAGAGTTCCAGTAGGGTTTCAAGCTCTAATCAATCTTAGCTTCACGAATTCTGATTGGAATTGTAGCACTGAATCAGTCTAAGCTTTCTCTCTTATGAAATTCAAGCTCTCACGTAAAAAGGAAAGAAAGGAAGATTAATTTCTTCTTCGTTGATGGTTTCCAGTAAGGGCTGGAAGGGAAAGATTATAGATGATGTTTTCACTTTCCAAAAGTTTCTAAACTCATTCAGCAGTAGAAATCGGTATTTATATCGTTCATGCAAAAAAGAGACGTGAACGATAAGAGATTATCTGCTGTACGTTTCTTCAAATGACAAGTAAGGAATAAGCATTTAATGAAAAAGGACAACACATCAGAGAGGGTCCCATACTTAGAAAAATATCAGAAAAAGAATCTGCTAGAAGGTAGAAGAATAGAGTGACATGGAAAGCATTCATAATTAAAATAATCATTAATTCTGACTCGGTTTCAGCATTCTGGATATACTTTTTCGAGAAGATTTATTACAGTCTTTGTCCATTCAGAATTCCTTCTTTCGGAGGAAATTTACTCGGAAAAGTTTCATCCCATGAAACACTCAGCTTCCCTTCCTCGGAAATGTCCCACACGGTAATATCTCATTCGGTCATTTCACTTAGATATATTTCTGTCCAAATCAAGCCTTCACTTACGTCACTCGGAAATCTTCCAACCGAAAGATCACTCGGGTTGAAGACTGTCTCAATGATAATCCCGAGCACAAATTCAGCAACTTTGACTGAATATGAATGGAATGAATTTATCACTTGGTCATTTACTTCCTTTGAAATTGCTCACTCAAAATATACTCATTCGGAGTTGGAGTCTTTCTCCGTCCAGAAGTAGTCTCCTTGTAAAGACTTACTCGATCTATCTCAATCGGTGTCATCTCTCTCAGAAGTATCATACTCAAAAACACTTCACTCGGAAATCACACAACTCGGAGATACTCCACTCGGTCACTTTTCAAAATATTCCAGCCTGAGAAGTACTTATTCAATTTCAAAGCTTCTCTCATTCGGAAGTACTTCTCTCGGATCATCCATTCGGAAACGTTCCACTCGGAGACGTTTTACTCGGATTGACCTCACTCGAAAACGTCTCATTCGGATAGTGTTTTTCTTAACTAAGAATGATTTTCTTAATAATGTTCCATTCGGAAACATCTTAAATTCACTTAATAATCTTCTTAGTTTTATTTCACTCAGTATCATATTATTCTCACTCAGAATTATATCCATTTTCACTCGGAATTTCATTCGGAAATTTTCCATTAATCCTTAATGAATGAATTTTCTAAAAATTACAAATTTTGGGATGTTACACATAATCTCCATAACTACCTAGAAAGTTTATTCATTTAAGAATTGACACTATTCCAAATACTATGGCAACTAAGGAGTAATGGGGTGCCACTACAAGCTAACCTCTTCCATGAGAAGAAAGATTTTGTTGCGTCTGCTCCTTATGTTGTCTTGAATTTCCTGCATCTCCATATGCATTTGCATCTGAACATAATCTTGAACCGTCTCTGACTCCTCAATAATGCAAAAGTTGCTTAGAAAAAAGAACTTTTTTCTCAAACCCAATAGCAAATTTCATATTTAATCAATTTAGAATTTATAATAGGACAAAATTAAATTGAGTTGGAATTATTTATTTCATGTGGCTGTAATACAAAAGGCAAAATTATAAATTCTAATTAGATGCTATAAATTCTAATAATCAGATGCTATAAATTCTAATAAGAATTTTCATAACAGAGCCATAGAAATAATTTGATCATGCTTTAGAAATAATTTGATCATGCTATAACAGGTCATGCATATAATTTGTATTTTATTGTTAAGTGATCATGCTATAAGAGGAAAAGCAAAAAGTGATCACGCTTCACAAACAGCAAAATTATAAACTATAATATGACAAAATGAAATTAAGTGTGAATTGCCTATCACCTGTAGCAGAGAAGAAAATGAATCAGGAGCATACGAGAAATCAGAGGCGCAACGAGAAAGCGGAGGAGCAACGTGAATCTAATTAGGGAAAATAATAGAAGAAAGGAGAAAAGAGGCACGTGGGGTGTTAATTTTTTAATTTAATCTTAGCAGTTGATTTTAATCTAATGGCTTATATTAAGCCCTCTCACTCTCACCTAAGGGGAGTTTTCTCATAAGATACATCCCCTATATATATATATATATATATATATATATATATATATATATATATCAGGCCTTAAATTTTGTTACAAAGAATCGTATTATTTCATTAATGACATGGGAAATTGGGATTTCAAGTGGAAATATTAGAGGAGCAATTCTTAGAAAACAAAATATACATAAGCAACATGTCTGATGAGTTTGAGTGGTTTCAGTCTAGTTTGAGGAAGGTGGTGGGTGATGGGATAAAAACAAGGTTTTGGTTTGACTGTTGGTTCGGGGAAACAATGTTGAAATTCAGGTATCACAGGTTGTTCTTAATTTCGGCATGCTTATGAGTGTGTGGGGGGAGAATGTGTGGGTCTGGTATCTTAAATGGCGCAGAGAGTTATTTTGTCTGGGAATACGAATTATTGTCATCTTTCCTTCATGATCTTGGAAGTTTTGTTAGTATGTGTTTGACTGCATCAAATTCTTGGTTATGATTAGAATCTTCTTCTAGTCAATTCTCAAGTTGACATACAATCTATTATTTCAATAATCATATTTGTGACATTCATATTTTGTGCGTTTCTTTTGGAATAATGTTGTACCTCTTCAAGTGAGAGGCCTTGGATGGAGGTTAATATTGGATCGAATTCAAACTAAAAATAATTTAGCTTCACATGGGATTGTGTTTGATAATTCTTTTGGCCTATGTGTCTTTTGTGGTGAATGCAAGGAGAATTGTTCTCATATGTTCTTTTCGTATAAAATATCTTATTCTTTATGGCAATTGTGTTTTGATTGGTTGGGTCTTTACTCGATTTTGCATCATTGCGGTAAGGAACATTTGAATATACTATAGGATATAGGTTCGATAATAGGACTAAACTTGGGTTGGTTGTGATGTGGTTTGCTACAGTTTGGACAATTTGAGTAGTAAGGAATGAGATAATTTTTATGGAAGGAAATGTGTCTGTTGAGAACATGTTTGAGTTGGTTCAGTATAGATTGCGGCTTTGGTTAAAGTTTCGTCTGAATGAATTCTTTAAAAGCTTTAAATAGTTTAAAGAGCCTCTTTTATATTTATCAAGATTGTAATTAATTATTATTTTTTGTATATAAGTTAAGATATCCCTGTACTTTTTTAATATTTTTTATTTGCTGATAAAAAAAAAATAAATGAGCAACATGTAGATCGTAATCTTGGTGTTATTTTCTTTGGAAAGCCAGAGGTGACCAGTACAAACATTTACTGCCAGTGGGTTCATAGCGTCTGAAAATTATTTTCGTTTGCTTTGAAGCATGGAATTGCTGTCATTTCTTAGAGTTTCTTTTCTATATATATTCAGTTTTTCTTCTGTACATATTTTACTCAAGTTGGAATAAAACATGATGGTTAAGAAACAAAGTTTTTCATATTAAGTGTTAATACATACGCATTAGACTTAACCCAACCCTCTATTAATTGATTAACGTGTTTAGTAGTTGCGCTAGGCATCATACCGATACTGATAACAATGTCATCACACTTAGCGGTATGTTATCTATAATATCCGGTATGAACAAGTATAACAGCTAAGTACCCCCAAGACACTGTACTGAAGGCCACACCAATATATTCTAGGTTATAAAAAAATATTGGCACTGTCATCATTATTAGAAGCTATCTTTGACTTTTATAAATATCAGCATTTATTATATATTAAATTATATTTATCTAATTTTTACATTTAAATTTTTGTAACCTTATAATGATTTAAGTGTCAGAGTGTTTATGCAAACGACATTGTAACTTACCCCCAACGCAAAAGACACCAAACTAGATAAGAAACATCATAGACTTGATTGATAACCCCTTTTAAAAATAGTTGTTAACTTTCTGATTTTTAAAAATTAAAAAACTTGTTTGTGATCTATTTTATGGAGATTGTTTTAAAGACTAATCTATATTTTGATTTTTTAAAATTAAAATATGGGAACAACTTTTAATTATTTTAGTTTTCAATTCACCACACATATCTCTCTCTAAGATACTATCATTTGTATTTTCTCTTTTTCCACTTTTGTCTATAAGTTGTTGTCATCGTCATTTATTTTATCTTCGTTGTCACCATCATACCCCTCATCCTTCTTTGCTCTCACAATCACTTGTATTTCTTATTCTGCCTTCGTCGATGATTTCAAGTCATTATTTGTGTTAGTGTCACCCTGAATCGTGTTATCATCTTTGTCTCTATGAAACCTTGTGTCTTTGTTTATGTACTTTAATTTATTTGATTTGTGTTGTGGGTTTCTAGAATTTTCCTTTTAAAGTTTAAAAAACATCAACAAAAAAATAGTAATTAGTTTTTTATTTTTAAATCTTAAAAATAGATTTATCTAACAAGTTTTTTCTCATCTTATTCTAAAAAAAAATCTTTAAAATTATATATAAAAATAAAATTTAAGAACTAAAAAACAAAACTAAATTAAACAAATGGTAAGTCTCTGCTCTCCATGAACTTGAGAAGAACACACTAAATCTCTACTAAACTGTTATGCATAAACTTGATACGTCATATTAGGCAAATGGTGGTATTTTTTAAAGTTCTTTAGGGCTCTTCTTGGTTATCTTACATTTGTATTTGAGCACGGTAGTGGCACTGGAAAATCAAAACTCTCGTTATACATCTACATTTCTAACAACATTTATGCTTAATAGGTTAAACAACTACTTAACTGATCTTTTGCGTGTTGAAGAACTCCTTACTTGTCGATATAATACACTATATTACGTATAATTATAATTCATGAGAAAAATGTGAGAAGTGGTAATTTTATCTATTTATTAATATTATGCATTAATCGTGAGAAATGCAGAAGATTTTGAGGCTGGAAAAGATGTGCTAGTCAACCGCAAAAATATTACATAGTTAGTTATGCATCATCCGTTCAATTAATGCTAAATATATCATTTTTACGTTGAATCTATCCAAATTTTTCTACTATTTATAATATAATTAGCTGAGATTATAATATGTTCATCATTTTTTTATTAGTAAAAAGAGAAAAAATAAATTAAAATAGGTAAAGGGTACCTTAATTCATATACACAAATATTAAATTACAATCCTGATAAACATAAAAGAAATTTTTTATACTATTCAATAAAGCTTTTAAAAAACTTATTTATGTGAAACATTAACCATAACCAAGATCTATATTCAACCAATTCAAACATATTCTCAACATTCACATTCCCTCATTTGAAGATAACACCATTTTTGACTTTTCAGATGGTCCAAACAGTAGCAAACCACATCATAGTCAACACAAGTTGAAGCTCATTATTAAGCTCATATCCCAAAGTACATTCAAAATGTTCATTGTCATAATGATGCAAAACCGAACAATAGCCCAACCAAGCAAAACACTTCTGCCATAATGAATAAGAAATTTTACACAAAAAGAAAATGTGAGAACAATTCTCCTCACATTCACCACAGAGAACACAAACACTAGATGTATGATCATACACTATACCACGTGATGCTAAATTATCCATGGTTTGAACCTGATCCAAAATTGACCTCCAACCAAATCTCCCAACTTTAAGGGGCATAATATTGTTCTAGAACAATCTCACAAAATGTGAATCACACACCACAAATTGTTGAAGCATATGAGTATAAGCTGACTTCACATATAACTGACCAGAAGAAAATCCCAACCATGACCAAAAGTCAGACCCTGCTACACGCAAACCAGTAAGACTTCCAAGATCATGAAGAAGAGATGTTAACAACTCATGTTCCCAAACAAAGAAGTCTCTTTGCCATTTTAGATCTCACCCAAGTATCATCCACCCACATACTCATATCAGCTACAAAAGCATGTTGTTGTGATGACATTAAAAACAACATGTGGTACCTCGACTTTAACGATATGTCTCCCGAATCAGACCAAAAACTTATTTTAACCTCATCACCCACCACTCTCCTAATATTAGACCGAAACCACTCAAACTCATCAGAAATTTTTAAAACGCTCCCCCAGCCCAAACACTAGACCCATATTTAGATTTTAATATTTTTCCCCACAAGCACTCATAATCCCCCAACAACCTCCACACTCATTTCCCTAATAAAGAGTTAAATTTTTTTCAAGTCCCTCACACCCAACCCACCTACGTTCTTACTCTTACACACATGTTTCCACTTTACCTAACATACTTTTTTCCTTTCCTCACTCCTTCCTTACAATTTTCTATTTATAAAGAAGTTAGTACTTTTAAAACAAAAACAGGTGTCTTGAAAAAAAGAGAAGTTATTACTCATCATAAATCATCCAATAATTTGCCTACACAACTAAACTGGTTATGTACCTAAAATTTGAGAACTATGCACCAACCTACTTTGTAACTGGCTTCAAGAGTCGGTCCAAAAAAAAAAACTGGTTTCAAGAGGCTACCCTGAGATGGAACTGGAAAAAATAAATTAAAAACAGAGATAAACTACCTAAAGAACACTTGCGTCTTTAACCCAAACAATGACACATGGGTCTAGTGTGTTCATACAAGATGGATAAGTTATGAAAATGTTGATTTACCGTACTGTATATGTTTTGTTAATAACTTTTTCTTAACTTGTAAGTGACTTAGGACAAATTATGAATGAATGAATGAATTTATAAAAAGAACAACTATATTTAATTTTAAACCTGTATTAAGTTGACTAAATTCTAAATTCTGAATAAAATCATTTATAACTGTACGAATAAAACTATTTTTAATCATACAAAAAATATATGTAATTAAAAAATCCATATTTTACGTCTATTCTTGAACCTAAACACCAACATGGCGTGAGGCCAAAATAAATAAAGCACATTGAAAGAGTGGAAACATAAGATAGACAAAGAGAACTAATCATAAGATGATGACAAATTTCATTAATACTGAAATCACAGAGAAATTAATTACCACTACAATTATTATGACAATGAGTTCTCCTTACCTATCTCTGTCTATGCTCTGTACCATCCCACTCACTACCCCACTTCAATAATACACACCATACTTAAATAAAACAACTAAAAAGCACACGCAATCCTATACACAAATAGCCACAAAATACAATATCAACATAAAATAAGGTAAAGATAACTACATTGGCTCACCAATCTATTATATGAACAGAGTGGCACAAAACTAAGGAATCCTTAATTATCAACCTAACATGTTTGATATATTCTACTTTTCTCTCTTTCCTATATTTTCTTCCATACATCATTATGTTGCTAGCAACTGCAATAAGAATTAAAATTATAATATAATATAACATAAAATCCATATCCACCACAAATCCCGAGTCATATATAATATTATAATCTGGGAGTTTTTGACCCTAATTATAATTTAATCATTTAAGATGCTAACTCTTCTACTACTATTATCCCTCCCAATAGTTTAATACATTAGGCTAAGCATCTTATCAGAAATTTATTAAAAACAATTGTCAAGATTAGGCCCCTAAACAGTCAACAGTTGAGGAACTTGTACCAGTGAGATAGATAGATAAATATATCAGATGAATGAACTTGAAGGTTCAAGAAGCTTGTAGTTATTGATTTACTGGCAGTGGTAGCTAGCTTGATAGTGAAAGCACAACAAATTTTGCCCATTGCAAACGCCACTTACTTTTGTCCTTATCCGTTTTCAAGTCTAGGAGCCTATCAT
The DNA here is from genome assembly GCA_037962975.1 of Clitoria ternatea. Taxonomy (NCBI): domain Eukaryota; kingdom Viridiplantae; phylum Streptophyta; class Magnoliopsida; order Fabales; family Fabaceae; genus Clitoria; species Clitoria ternatea. Next base: position 88,869,779 of record CM075675.1, read on the forward strand.
CAAGGATAACACTAACCTAATCCTAAATAATGAAAGAAATTAATCAAGGTCATTTTATATTTTATATATTTAATGAGAATTTTTTAAGTAAAAAAAAAAATACTTGCCCTTCTGCAATTGTTTATAAAAAGAATTACTTGATTAAACATTCTGCAAACATGCTTTTCCTATTCCAAAATTTCAATTGAAGCATATCAATTAGTCGTGTTTTTGTTCTTTTCTTTCCTCTTTGCAATAATACCACTAATTCTGAATTATTTCATTCCACGAGTCCCGCAGCAGTAATAATTAAGTGTGAAAAATTTGATTACTATAGTCAAGGTTGATGATAATCAAAGCATTAAGAACAGAAGCAATGACTAGTAAATATTATGTGGAAGATGATGAAAATACACCACTTAAAAAGAAGAAACAAGTAAAATGAGAAATTGGATAATGATGCACCATGTTATATAAAAAGCGAATACATGAGAAATACTTGAGGACAAGTAAAAAAAAAAAAAAGAAGGAAGAACAAAAGGGATAACAAATACACCCTCAATACATGTACATGCTTATCTACAATTTGAAGACCCCACAGTGTTTGGAAGTGAAACAGGGACTTGAAGAGGAACTGTTATTCTTTTGGAAGAAGACACATGACAAGTCATAATTGAAGCTTTTATTGATCAAGCATTGCTCCTGAATGATCCAAGAGCTTTTATTGCTGCTGCTCTAAGAATGTACTGGTGGTAGAAAGCAGCAACTGCAGCTCCCACAAATGGTCCAACCCAGTAAATCCACTGCAAAATTATTCAATCACACCATACAATATCAACATCTCTAATTTTTTGTTAATCTGATATCCTAAATAGGATATGATTATGATTATTATAAACGACAACTCTCTCCCTACTTAGATTTAAGGTGAATTCAAGTGTACACTTACTTGGTCATCCCAAGCTTTGTCGTTGTTGAAGATTACAGCTGGGCCGAAACTCCTTGCAGGGTTAATTCCAGTACCAGTGACAGGGATTGTAGCCAAGTGAACCATGAAGACGGCAAATCCAATGGGAAGTGGAGCCAATACCTAATTTAATTTTCCAAAAAATTACCAAATTAATCACTTAATAAATAAATAAATAAGAATAAATTAAGAAAAAGGTAGGGTGCTTACAGGAACATGAGAGTCCCTGGCATTCCTCTTAGGATCAGTGGCGGAGAAAACAGTGTAGACAAGAACAAAAGTACCAATGATCTCAGCACCCAAAGCAGTGCCTTTGTTGTAGCCAACGCTCACGGTGTTAGCCCCTCCGCCATACCTGTTGTAGTACGCTTTTTGGAACCCCTTCGCCAACCCAGCACCACAGATAGCACCCGCACACTGTGCTATCATGTACAACAACGCCCTTATCAACGACACCTTGCGTCCCAGGAACAACCCAAATGTCACCGCTGGGTTTATGTGTCCTCCTATAAATACAACATCACCAAAATCAATTATCAATTTTGTGGATAACCAGGATGCTTGGTTTTGATGGGGCATATAGTTTTGTGGATACTAATGAATTAATTACCTGAGATACCGGCGGTGCAGTAAACGAGGATGAAAATCATGCCACCGAAGGCCCAGGCGATGCCCAAAATGCCAACACCGTCACATTCGGTGTTACCTTGGATGGTGGTGTCACTCTGTCTTTTGTAACCAATGATGGTTAAGACGGTGATGTAAAGGAAGAGAAGGGTTGCTATGAATTCGGCTATGGCGGCTCTGTACAAAGACCACTTAGTGAGTTCCTCAGGGTCGAACAACGGTGTCGGAGGTGGGTCCGTGTAGTCCTTTGCGGAGTATTCTCCTTGCTCTGTAACCTGCTCAACGTCTTTTGCCATTTTGTGATGAAGCTACTATATGTTTGTGGTTTGAGAATGAGAAAGATGGTATTTAAGGAATGAATGAGAGTGTTGTTGTGAATGAGATTAAATATAATTAATTTGTGGGGTTTTGGATCATTGTAACGATGACATGATTAACGTAATTTTTTTGCCGCCCCTGCTAGCTTCATTTCGCTTGCATGGCCCCACCCTCCCAACTCTTCTATAAATTCAACACAATAATAACCTATTCTTTTCAAAAATAATTTAATGTTATTTCTGTAATTATCATTTCTATATTTAAATGTATTTTTTTAATCATAAGTGCTTCAATTCAACGGTTGCCAACTCTGTTAATTGCAAAACAACGGATCAATTGCTTTTTTATATTTTTAATTTAAAAAAGAGTTATAAAAATCAAAGTGAGAGGTTTAATATATTAAAGTATTAAAGAGACAAAAATATAAATTGCAAACGGTCTGATGCTTTTGTGTCCACTGATTTCGGAGAGATTTTTGCATGCATAAACTAAATCTATTGAATTTCATCGCATAAGATGAATCCAAATAAATATAGTAATTAAGAGTTTATATATATTGTGGATATTTTATTTCATGTTATATATTACGCTAAATGAAATGAATCTATCCTTGGGAGAACTTTGGAGCATGCCAAGTTTGTGGCTAAGAAATATTAGCATATAAAAATAGCAAGAGATTAAGGTTATGAGCTTATGCTGGGAAATTAAAGAGGTATCAATGATGAATTATTTTGAGTTTAAATAAGAAGAAAAGTAGTTGTCACTTTTGTAGTGTGACGAAGGCTTGCCAGGTGAACTTATCTGGACGCACCTAATAAAATCAAATACCTTATCCTCGTTACAATTATGAGGCCTTTATTTCCAATTTTAATTACCAAAAGTTGATATCACGAGAACTATTTTCCATGGCTTTTCGGGTTCTTGTTCTAATATTATAATTTTCTGCATCTACTTTTCATCATCCAACAAATTAAAAAGAAAAGTTTAAACCACCAAACAAAGAATATTCGAAGTTTCCTGTAACTTCATTGCTGTCTTATTTGACAAGTTGTGACAAAATATTTTTGAAGAGAAAGAAAAAGAATAAAAGGAGCTTGGATGGTTGGGATGGGAAGAGCTGGAAATGGCTCTTAATCTACTTTCATGTTTCAAGTACATCACAATATTCATCAAATATTTTTGTATAAAAAGTATTCATTAATGTCTAGTTTAGGGTTTATTTGGGATTGGAATATTCTAGGTTGTTACTTTGAACGTATTTAATGTTTAGTTTGTCTAAAGGTTAGGTTTAGACTTTAAAAAAAGTCTTTTTTATTTCATTTGTCAAGCCTTTTAAGATCGTATTATGGTTTAGAGAACCGACTTAAAAAATGAAGGGTTAAATAAGTCAGTTCACATTTTTTAAATCAAAAAATTATATTTAAACGTTAATGCGATTAGCATGCCGGAGCAGACTTTTGCGAGACGGAGAGCGTTTGAGAAAGAGAGCAACAAACTTGAGTAAAAGATAGGGAAAGAGAAAAGCACACAAGAGATTTACATAAGCTACATCCAATTATATCTTCAAACTTGAAGGATTTCCACCATGTAAAAGACCATTTACATAATCAGCACAGACTGTGCCTTTGAGTATTATTGAATCCAGCCACTCTTGGCTTAAGCACAGACCGTGCTTGGAGTATTCTTGACACCAGTCACTCTTGGCTCACTAAGTATTCTTTTGTAGCACCCACTCCTGGGGCAAACTTAAATATTCTTTCACAAGCCACTTCTGGCTTAAACCCCGAGTATTCTTCCAAAAGCCTCTCCAGGCCAAGGTGTTTCCCGACAAGTCTATCAGATTTATGTTTACAAATAATAGAAAGAATTAAAACAAACAAAATAAGCCTTCTAACTTAGTAGAGCTAAGTGTTAACCTAATAAACAGGTTTGTAAAGAAAGAGAAGGTCTTATTTTGGAATGAGGCTTAGTTCGTGTACAATGTGACATCCCTTGTCATTTTATAATTATTTTTACCCAATTTACAACTTTCGTAATAAATTTTTCCACGGGTGCATAGTTTAATTAAATCTTAATTTTATAAGAAATACTTATTTATATTTAGAATCAATGAATTATGGAATATATTTAGCTAATTTAAACCTCAAACCAGTTAAAAGGAGTAACTTAAAACCTGAAATAGGGGTCTGACACTACGCGTCAGCCTCACGCTACGCGTGAACCTCAGCTCGCAGCTCTGACGCTACGCGCCCGGTTGACACTACGCGCCCAGTTGACGCTACGCGTGAGCTTATTAGAGACAGCACCTGATGCTATCACATGTTTTTGGCATTTTAACCAACTTCTAACCTACCCTATTGGCCCGTTTTAAGTTCGATTGTCACGAAACTTCATGGGTCACATGTTTTCTCCATTCCGGAACTGTTGGCGCTGTTCGTTCGCCAAAATTCCAATATACGCGCAAGTTATGTAACACCCCTATTTTTATTTTTATATTAAATTTTGAAGGAATTAAATTATGGTTCTTTATTTTTTGGAATTTTTGAATTATTTTAATAAAATAATATATTTTAAATAATTTTAAATTCATATAAAGTGAGTTAAAATTAAAAATATTTATAAGAAAGTGAATTTAAATTATAAGAAAATTTTCTAAAATCCATTTCGAGTAGACTTATCTAAAAATTATCGGTTTGAGAAAAATCTTGATTTTTTCCAATCATTAAAAAATTAGAAACGTATCAATAAATTTTTATTAACAGAAAATTTTAGATTTTTAAAATTTAAACTTTATATTACTTATTATAAAATTAGTGAGGACTGATATAATATCGCTAAATTTCAAAAAGAACTAATTTTGAATATTTAAAATATACGAAGTGAAAGGTTACTATTTGGCTTAATAATTCAGCCAATATTTACTATGCAAAATATTGTGCATGTATGAAATTTTCAAAAAATGCACAGTAACCAAGTTTAAATTTTCAAAAAAATGCACAGTACTTTTATATTAAAATAATGGAATGCATAGTAATTTTTTTTCTATAAATACCAAAGGAATTCTTCTTTAGAATTCACAATTTCAGATTAAGTTTTCTTAATATAGTAGTGCTAGTGAGATAGTAGTGAAAGTGAGAAAGAGAAATATAATTTTTTGGAAGAAGGTTCTGCTAAAATTCTAAGGTACGAATACCTCTCTTTTATATTTTTTAGGGTTATTTTTATATCATTTTTAGAAATCTATTATTATACTGGAAATAATATTATTTTAAGTTACTATTCTGAATAGTAAAATATTATTTCAATAGTAAATTACTATTTTAATAGTAAATTGCTATTCAAATAGTAAATTATTATTTATTGTAAGTATTTACCTTTACTATTCACGTTTTACTATTTACCGTTATTATTCACGATTTACTATTTACTGTTACTATTCACGATTTACTATTTACCGTTACTATTCACAATTTACTATTTACCATTACTATTCACGTTTTACTATTTACTATTACTATTTACTATTTATTATTCAAAATTTACCATTTCTGTTTTAAGTAGTAATCTTAATTTTCATCTTGTAACTATATTAAAATAAAATTGGTATGTTTTAGAACTCAGAGACGAGGCGTGCACGGAGTTGCAATAACGAACCAGTATACAAGAGGTAAGGGGGAGTGAGATAAGAATATAATATGAAAAGACATAAGAATAATGGGAGGAGTCCCCTACTCCTTTTAAATTTAATATATTATTATTTTAAAATATTAACTCTTTAACTTAAAATTTATAATAAATTTTAAATTAAATATCTGATGTAACTAACTCTAACATACTTATGCAAGGACCTGTACTTTTATAACCTATATGAACTGGACTATACCTGTGAACACCTATTTTTGTCCGGTGATATATATTAAAAAAAAGAAAAAAAAGAAAAAAAAAAGAAGAAAAAAAAGAGTTTTTTTGTCCTAGAGTCCGGAGTCAATGTTGACTGCATTAACCGGGGTCCTAGCACGGTTTCATGACCGGTGTTACCTCATTAGTTCTAAGCTCGTACAGCCTCAGTGGAGTACGGTATTTTACACCTCAGTTCGAAGGGAATCCGAGGTTCTTCAAGTTAAAACTGATGTGTTAATCCGTACTTGAACTTCAAGACACACCGGAGGTACACCTGCAGGAGATTCCCCAATGCTTAATATTTAACCGAGGTGAAGGGAAATGTCTATAGTTGACCAATGATTTCAGACCCCGGTTATGACTTACCAGTTCTCGTTGGTGACGCGGTACAGTGCTTAGAACCCCGCCCAGTCCAGATTGCCACCCCGGATCATATTAAAAAAAAATATTATTAAAAATTGCATAGTGACCGTTAGAATAGTAACCCTTCCCCATCTCTATAAATACCCAATCCCTCTTCATTTCCTACCACACCTCTCATTTCATCAATTCTCTTCATTTCTCTCAAGCAATGGCTGATGGATGCCGAAGCCAAGAGGAAAGAATAAGGGAGGGAAGACGATGTTTTGTGACTACCTTTTTACTCCTTATAGTGTGGGTAGTAATTTATATTTATTGGATATTTTATATATTTCCATATATGTAATAAATAATTTATGTTTCCATTTGTATCTTTAAATAAAAGGCCCAAAAAAAAATCAGAAAAATAAATGGGTAAAAAAAAAATCAAAAAAAAAATCAAAAAAAAATAAAAAAATAAAAAAAAATCAAAAAATAATAAAAAATCAAAAAAACGAAAATAAAAAATAAAAATAAATAAGAAGGGCCAAAAAAAAAAGAAGAAAAAAGAAAAAAGGGCCCAAACAAAAAAAAACAGAAAAAAACAAAAAAAAAGAAAGCCCAAAAAAAAACAAAAAAACAAAAAAAAGGAAAATGGGCCCAAAAAAAAATCCAAAAAAGGGTAAAAAAAAACGAAAATTAAAAAAAAAAAAAGGAAAATCAAAAAGTTGACGGTGGTTTATTAGTGGTGGGCCCCGGTTTGGTTGGATAATTGGAGAAAATTGGGGAAATTGACATCAAATTTGGACAAATTGAAAAAGTAGAAAAGTGATGTCATTTATGGAGAATCCAATGCCAATTTTCTTCTATAAATAGAAGGTGATATTGAGGCATTTTGGGAGGAGAAGAGAAAAAAGAGGGGAAAGAGTGTTAAATTTTTGTGAGAATTTTTAGAAGTTTGGGTTTTCAAAAATTACCTTGTGTAATTCTAGTTAGGAAAATGAGTGCACCACTCTTGTTTGTTTTAGTATGTGAGTTTTTGTGAGCTAAAATACTGTCCAAGTGTTGTAACCGGTATCCAAATACCTTCAAATCAAGTCCAAACAAAGCCAAAAGTAAAGGAAATCCACACAAAATTAATTTCCTGACTTCCGTTCTAGTTTCTCTGTAATTGATCTTGTACCAAGGTATTTTTTATTAATACAAAGTTGTTTATTTATATTTATTTATTCATCTTATTTATTTTTCTGCACTTTTATTTTTCTTTATTTATATTCAAGCACTTTATTTTCCTGCACTTTATTTTTCTGCAGTTATTTATCTGTTTATTTATTTTTATGCATCTCCATCTTTATTTATTTATTTGTACCTTTATTTTTATTTTATTTTATTTTATTTTATTTTTACACTTTTATTCTTCTTTATTTACTTTTCTGCACTTTTATTATTGTTAATTTATTTTTTTGCACTTTATTTATCCGCACTTTATATTTCTGTAATTATTAGTTTATTTTTTTATTTTTTACATTTTTATCTTTATTTATTTATTTTTATGCCCTTTTATTTTATTTATTTACTTTCCCGTCCCTTTATTTTTGTTATTTACTTTTCTGCCCATTTATTTTTATGTATTTACTTTACTGCCTTTTTTTTATTATTTACATTTTTACCTCTTTATTTTCATGTATTTACTTTTCTGCCCCTTTATTTTTGTTATTTACATTTCTGCCCATTTATTTTCATGTATTTACTTTTCTGTCCTTTTATTTTGGTTATTTATATTTCTGCCCCTTTATTTTCATGTATTTACTTTTCTGCCCCTTTATTTTTGTTGTTTACATTTCTGCCCCTTTATTTTCATGTATTTACTTTTCTGCCCTTTTATTTTGGTTATTTACATTTCTGCCTCTTTATTTATATGTATTTACTTTTCTGCCCCTTTATTTTTGCTATTTACTTTTCTGTCACTTTATTTTTATGTATTTACTTTTTTGCCCCTTTATTTTTGTTATTTACATCTCTGCCTCTTTATTTTCATGTATTTACTTTCATGTCCCTTTATTTTTGTTATTTACTTTTCTGCTGCTTTATTTTTGTTATTTACTTTTCTGCTCCTTTATTTTTTTATTATTTATTTTTCTGCCCCTTTATTTTATGTATTTATTTTTTTCTGCTCTTTTATTTTTATGTATTTATTGTTATGTCTATTTATTTTTATTTTTATTTTTTTGAACTTTTCATTTATTTTTTTTTCTACCTTTATTTTTTTATTTTATTATTATTATTATTTATTCTCTATACTTTTTATTTTTAGTTATTTATCTTTTTACTTTTATCCTTCTACACTTTCTATTTATTTATTTACGTTTGACCATTTTAATAGTTTATAAATATGTTATATATATACATAATTATCCATTTTTATTATGGTCATGATTTCCTATTATTTTCTCTTAGTAACCTTTTAATAATTAAGAAGAAATTATTTTCATAAAAAAATAAAAAAAATCAAGACTAATAAATAGTGTGTTATTTATTCATTCATTTTTCTATTAAATTTAAGATGAGATTAATTTAGATGAGACATCTTATTAATCTTATTTTCTTAAAAGATAATTAAATAATATTCCGTGTCAATTTTAATTAATTAAGTGTATTATATTTCTTTATCTTCATGTTGATGTGTTTAATTTTATTTTATTTTTTCTCTTATCTTTATTTATTTATTTATTTATTTGTTTTGAACTTTATATTTCTCAATAAAAATCAATTTTTTTTTTACTAGAAAATAAGTAAGACGAGACGTCTTATTGTTTTTTTATCTTTTTATTTTTATGGTCTTTTAATCATTTATTTATTTATTTTCTTAGAACTAAAAAACAACAAACTTAGGAGATGTATTTTTTTACTATCTTTGTTTTATTTATATTTATATATTTTTTATTGTGTATATTATTTATGATTGTTTTATGAAGGATGAAATATTTGATAATCATTTTTTAAATTATGCATGATCAATTTGGGTAACCGTTTTTTACGGACAGTGTGGGGTGCTAATACCTTCCCCTCCTGTAATTCGACTCCCGGACTAAACAGAATCTCATTTTTTTACAACAAAAAAAAAACCAGTGCTATTTAAAGGTTTTCCTAATATTTTCCTTAATAAATATTGGTGGCGACTCCTTGAACCCTTTATTTTTTAGGCTTCTCAAGAGCCTCACTTCAATGCAGTTTCAATTTTCTTTTATTTATCCTTAACCAGTCCGCGTCGCGCGCCGGGACCCCGGTCGCGACAGATGGCGACTCCGCTGGGGACATTTTGAGAGTCAAGCCCGTTAAATTGATCTTGTGTATTTTGTTGATTGTTAATTATTTCATCCTTTATATTTATTTGTTATGTTATTCTTGTTATTTATCTAGTCTTCCGTTAATTTTAGATTTTATACTTTTTTTTTTACTTCTTTATTGCCTTAATTTAGAACCTTAGGGTAGAAGACATGTGATATTTATTTTGCTTTATGTTTGTTCATTGTGAAGAATGGGTAAAAATCCAGGTATGAATGCCCCACACACTTCACATTCATCATAATGCACACACTATTAGAAGGGACCCTATTCCCGGGCCCCGCAAAAGACATAGGCTAGGGGAGATTATTAGCGGTGTCATTTAGGACGAGACGTCCTACCATGATTCGCGTGAAAATCTCAGCCGGGGTGTTATCTTAGTTATGATGTCCGCACTAAGTAGGATTCCCTACTTTTTGCATAAGACTCATAGCTAAAGATCAGAGCTCCGGTGACCTTCTTAGAACCAATTAGAACAATTACCTTTTGAAGAAACACGATTAAATAGCCTTAGAGCCAATTAGGTGGTTACCTTGTCTAAGACACAATTGGGCAAACATTCCTTTTATCTTTTATTCATTTGCACAAAGTTTTTTTTTAAAAAAAAATATCAAAAATGTATATTTTCTATACTCAAGTCATGATAAATACTATCACTCTTATGTGAAGATATTTATCAAACTGTTTTCTTTGTTAATCTGATTCATTTATTTCTTTTGTTAAAGGTGAAATTTAAACATCGGTAAGTATCACTAAAAATGGAATTTAACATGAGATCAAGTGATCAAGAAGTGAAGGCAACTGGTTTAAAAAATTTGTTACACCTCAAAGTCATCAGATCAAATACTAGCAATCTGTTGTCCTTAAGCAAAAGGATGGATATTACCCAGAAAATGACCTTTACAAGGAAGTATGGAAAGATCTTAAAATTCTTAGAGGTCGAAGTGCAAGAAGGGGCCCTTACTGCTCTAGCTCAGTTTTATGATCCTCCTCTTCGCTGTTTTACATTCAAAGATTTCCAGTTAGCTCCTACATTGGAGGAGTTTGAACAGATATTCGGCTTGCCGTTAGAAGATTTGAAACCTTATCGTCGAACTGAACATCATGCTTCAATCTTCAGTGTAGCTCGTATCCTCAAGATGGATCCTGAAATGCTTAAGAAGGCTCAATTAAACAGGAACCAAATTTCAGGATTCGCACTAAGCTTCTTTGAGCAGCAACTCCTCAGTCAGGCAGGGAAAGGAGAATGGGACGTGTTTGTTGACATTTTGGCGTTGGCCATCTATGGTGTGATCCTCTTCCCAAGCCTTGATAATTATATTGATTTCAAGGCAATTGATGTTTTCCTAGCTAGAAAGCTTAGGGGTGAAAGTTCCATGACTGCTGTCTTAGCTGATATCTATTGTACAATGGATTCCTGTCATAACCGGAATGGGAAAAAGATTGTCTGTTGTCTACCCGCCTTGTATCTATGGCTTACTTCTCATGTCTTCAATCAAGTTGGCAAGGTTGAATGTCCTATTTCTGATTTGAAGCTCCTTAGGTTAACCAAGAAGACTAATAGGGAGTGGGCAGGACATCTGGCAGGATTATCTGCTAGCATGATTCGGTGGTACCCTCAGTGGATGAACGTGGATTCCATTATTTACTGCTGTGGAAAATTTCCGAATGTGCCTCTCATGGGAACTCAAGGATGCATCAATTACAATCCTAGCATTGCAAAAAGACAACTTGCTTATCCTATGATACAATCTCCAGAAGAAGAAACAGTAACGCCTTTCCTTCATTATTATATTGAGGGAAATAGTGCTCCTGTTATTCAAACTGTCATTGATGCTTGGGGCAAGGTTCATAGTAAAGGAAAAGAATTGGGTGTCCGAAGTCATGCCGCAAAAGAAAGTTACCACCGGTGGATTTTAAATAGGGTAGCCATTGTTAAATTACCCTTTAAAGATCACGGTGCTCATGTGAGAAATCCAGTTCCCGATGAAAGCAAAGAGATTGAAAATTTGAGGAGTGAGTTGGCTAAAATGACAAAGAAAAATCAAGCTTTGGAGGATGATTTGATCAAAATTCAACAAGACAATGCTTCCCTTAAGAGAAAAAGGTGTGAATTAGAAAATGCCTTTGAAGACATGGGTAAGAAGCGACAAATTGAAAGAGAACATATGATGCAATTGGATCAATGCCTCCAAACAGCGAACAGCCAATTGAAGACCAAAGAGAAACAAAAGGATGATATATTGGCTGACAAAGGGCGGTTACGAGGAATTCTAGCCAAGACAAAAGAAGAAGCTCAAGTTGAAAAGAACCTTATGCAAGCGCGAATTGATGAACTAGAACGACAAGTCAGAGATGTCGTCAGTGCTTGCGAGCGTGAAATAAATGAAGAAAAATGGCAAGCCATGGAAGACAAGGATAGATATGAAGAGATTATACGTTTAATGACCCTAGAAAGGGTTGAGTTGGAAAGTCTTGTCTATTCTTGGAGAGACCGTTTTTCTAATCTAGCCGGTCTTGCTAATGGAACACTTGGAAATATTCCTCACCTGTTAAAGAAGGCTGAAGCGATGATGAATCCGCTTTCTACACCGGAGGAAATTACAACATTCATCCAATACTGAAAGGGGCGATTGGATGAAATGAAGGTCTGGATTGCTAAAGCAAGAGAGAATTGATTTTGAGTTGTTGTAACAAACAATGTATCAGAACTTGTTGATCAATGAATAAATCTCATGTTGAATTTGTATTTTTCTTCTAACTTAGTACTTTAGAAAAAGACATTCTAAAAGAAAGGTTTATCTTTGCTTACCGATATCTTAAATTCATCATGTATTTACTTTACATCTCTTTATGTCATTTAACAATACTTGTTCTTGTACCAAAGGGGGTTTCTTTGTATTTATTCACATCACGGGGAGAAGGGGCTCAAAGCATCCTTATCAAACCAGACTGCAAACAAGACTCATGGCAGAGCCGGAAAGCGCAGTTGAAGAATTGAGGAATGAAGTTGGTCAGATCAAGGAGCAGATGGCAGAAATACTTAAGCTCCTTGAAAGAAGAGGTACAGAAAGGGGATCTTCTGCAGGAAATGGGGAACAAACATCCATCCCTCAAGTTCAAGCTCAAGAGGGGAACCCTATACCTTTAAATGATCCTGCTCCAGTCACTGAAACTCCATTCATCCCACACCAACCTTATGGTATGCCATTGCCACCTTTTGTTTCCCAAGACGGGAATGTTCAGCAAGCATATGCTTGGCCTCCATACGGCTTACCTCAAGGGTATTACACCATGCACCCTAATCCTAATCAAGAAAATCCTCCTGCTGCTCAACAAATTCCCAATCCCCCGATATCTAACCCTCCAAATTTCAACCAATCAACAGCTGTCCCCCAAAACACTCAGGCTCCACCCAATGTCACTCCACCTAATACAATTCCACCACAAAATCACCAGACTCCAAATGATGCCACACAACCAAACCCACAAGCAGTGCCATATTATTTCCCTTATGGTTGCCCAATACCACAGGCAGGTGCTTCCCAAAACCTGTCACACAAAGCTCAGGTCCCTCCACCAAATCTTGATCAGCCAGCAGCGCCTTTGTCAAAAGGGCAAATGGAGATATTGGAAGAAAGGTTGCGTGCAGTAGAGGGAGGAAGTGGCTTAGGCATAACAAATGTTTCTGAATTATGCCTAGTCCCAGATGTGGTAATTCCTCCTAAATTCAAATTGCCGGAATTTGACAAATACAAAGGAACAACTTGTCCTCGTAACCATTTGACCATGTACTGCCGAAAGATGGCTGGATATGCTTATGATGAAAAACTGCTGATTCATTTTTTTCAAGATAGCCTTGCTGGGGCAGCGTTGAGCTGGTACACTCACCTTGAAAGAACTCGTATTCGTTGTTGGAAGGATCTAGCCGATGCCTTTCTGAAGCAATATAAATACAATATGGATATGGCACCAGACCGGCTACAACTTCAAAATATGACCAAAAGGAATACTGAGTCCTTCAAGGAATATGCTCAACGATGGAGAGAAATGGCTGCACAAGTTGAACCACCCCTGATAGAGAAAGAGATAGTGGCAATGTTCATTGACACTCTTCAGCCACCGTTCTATGAAAGGATGCTTGGGAGTGTATCATCAAGCTTTTCTGATATGGTGGTAATAGGGGAAAGAATTGAAAGTGGTTTGAGAACAGGAAAAGTTGTCCAAAGTTCCCCATCAATAGGAAGACCTATGACAGGGGCAGGAAGAAGAAAGGGTGAGGAAGCAAATGCTGTAATGGGAAATCAAGGTCAACATAATCAAAAAATGTTTCAACCTTCCCCTTTCCCTTTCCCACCTCATTATCCACCGTACGGAACTTACCCTTATGTAGCTGCTGCTTCTGGAAATCCATTTCCCCATCCTCAATCATATAGACCCCCACCCGTCCATAATTTCAAGAATACACCACCACCTCCTCCCCAACAATGGATGCAAAATCCCAACCCAAATCTTCCACAAAAAAAGCCAAACAATGACCGTCCTTCTGTCCAATTTGATCCAATTCCCATGACATATACTGAACTTTTACCTCAACTTCTCAAAAGTTCTCTTGTTGTACGATGTCCTTTAAAACCCGTAGGGCCACCCTATCCTAAGGGGTATGATCCTAATGTGAAGTGTGATTATCATGCTGGGGCACCGGGGCATTCTACAGAAAATTGCATTGCCTTAAAGTTTAAGGTACGTGATTTGATAAATGCCAAGTGGTTGGATTTTGAAGAAGGCTCCCCAAATGTAATTAGAAACCCTTTGCCTAATCATGGAAATACTGGGGTAAATGCAATAACACATGACTTGGGAAATGATCATTGTCCCCCTTGCAATGATGTCAACATGATCCATGGGCAGCATGGTACAGACTCAGTAAGCCCAGTCACCCCTGTTCCTTTGGTGGTCTATTACACCAAGAAACCTTTGACTGAACCAGTCATGAACCATCTGTCCTTGACAATTAGGACCCCATCTCCATTTTCATACAAGGATACCCATGCAGTACCTTGGAAGTATGAAGTGGATGTAATCCCTCAACTCCTAAAGGGATCGTCATCCTCAGTAACCAATATTTCCGAGACAAGTGGAATGACTAGGAGTGGACGAGTTTATGCTCTTGAAAACTTGAGAAAGGAGGATGTACCTGTAAGTGAAAAAGAAAGTCGTGGTAAAGAACAAGATCCTCCCCAAGGAATAACAGAGGAAGATGCTTGTGAATTTTTGAAATTCATTAAGCAAAGCGAATACCAGGTCCTCGACCAGTTAAACCGCACTCCTGCAAAAATATCCTTGTTATCTCTCTTATTGGACTCAGAACCACATCGTGGAAAGTTATTGAAGGTCTTGAATAAAGCACATGTTGCGAAAGATATTTCGCCTGAAAAGTTTGAAGGGATAGTGGGGCATATTGCCTCAAATGACTACTTAACTTTCACCGACGAAGAGATACCTGCTGAAGGAAGAGGTCATAATAAGGCATTACATATCTCTGTCAAGTGTCGGGATCATATCGTAGCCAAGGTCCTAGTTGATAATGGTTCCTCTCTGAATATCATGCCTAAGTCCACTTTAAATCAACTACCTTTTGATGGGTCACATATGAAGCCAAGCTCAATGGTAGTAAGAGCTTTTGACGGTACTCGGAGAGAGGTCATTGGAGATATTGAGATCCCCATCCAAGTGGGCCCATGCACTTTCAACGTATTGTTTCAAGTGATGGACATCAACCCTGCTTATAGCTGCCTATTGGGGAGGCCTTGGATACATTCTGCCGGTGTGGTTCCATCTACCCTTCATCAAAAGCTTAAATTTATGGTAAACAACAAGCTAGTCATTGTTTCTGGTGAGGGAGATTTCCTTATCAGTAAGCCCATGTCAACTCCATATATAGAAGCGGCTGAAGAAAG
Source organism: Clitoria ternatea (assembly GCA_037962975.1). Lineage (NCBI taxonomy): Eukaryota > Viridiplantae > Streptophyta > Magnoliopsida > Fabales > Fabaceae > Clitoria > Clitoria ternatea. The sequence continues at coordinate 88,885,214 of CM075675.1, forward strand.
TCTTGAGACTTCCTTCCAATCATTGGAAATTGCTCACACCACCTATGTGAGCGAAGGGTTACAACTAGCTCGTCCTTCTAAAGCTTCTATGATGGTAGCTAAAGTGATGATGAAATCTGGATTCCAGCCAGGGAAAGGGCTTGGAAAGATGCTTGATGGAGGAGTAGACCCATTATTGGTTAAGGAGAATAAGAACGGCTTTGGGCTGGGGTATCATCCATCTCCAATGGAAAGAGCGAAGGTTTTCGCGGATAAGAGAGAAAAGCGACTTGCACGGTTAGAAAACCGAGAACCTCTAACTGCGAAGATCCCTATCTGTGACCTTTACCGAAGCTTCAGGAGTGCAGGCTTGACATCTCCAAACCAAGTGGCGGTCATCGATGATGAGTCCAAGAGAGAAGAAGACTTGATTTACCCTTGTCCTTCAGATACTGAACTGTGTAATTGGGAAGCCGTTGAGCTTCCAGAGATCATTTCAAAGTAATTGTTCACTTTGTAGGTTTTTGTTTAAATCCTTTGGCTATGCCTAAAGCCTTAGGATGAGTTTTAATAAGGGCAAAACATGTTTCCTTTATCATTTCAAATAAATAAAAGTTAAGTTCAATTATCATTTTCCTTATTTTGCCTTTTTTTATATTAAATAAATTGCAGATCTGAAATTGAATTCCAAAATAATAAGATTGCTTTCTCCCATCATGATTTTAATCCAACAAGCGAAGAGGATGAAGAGTCCGATGAACCTTCCCCTGAATTACTAAGGCTGCTAGATCAGGAAGATAAAGAAATTTCTCCCTATCTAGAAATTGTTGAAGTCATAAATTTGGGGAGTGAAGAAAACAAACAAGAAGTCAAAATCGGCACCTCTTTGAGTAGAGAACATAAGAGAGAATTAATAGAATTGTTGGTCGAATTCAGCGATGTGTTTGCTTGGTCGTATCAGGATATGCCGGGATTAGATAGCTGCATCGTTGAACACAAGTTGCCATTGAAACCCGGTTGCGTCCCCATAAAGCAAAAGTTGAGAAGGATGAAGCCAGAAATGCTCTTAAAGATTAAAGAAGAGATAACCAAACAGTTAGATGCTGGGTTCTTGGCTGTCTCCAAATACCCTGAATGGGTGGCCAACATTGTTCCAGTCCCGAAGAAAGATGGGAAAGTACGAATATGTGTTGATTACCGGGATTTGAATAGAGCTAGCCCAAAAGATGACTTTCCATTACCACATATTGATGTTCTTGTTGATAACACGGCCCAACATTCCATTTTTTCATTCATGGATGGATTTTCTGGGTACAACCAAATCAAGATGGCACCCGAAGACATGGAAAAAACCACTTTCATTACTTTGTGGGGAACCTTCTGCTACAAGGTGATGTCTTTTGGATTGAAAAATGCCGGTGCCACTTACCAAAGAGCGATGGTAACTCTATTTCATGACATGATGCATAAAGAGATAGAGGTTTATGTGGATGATATTATTGCCAAATCCAAATCCGTTGAAGGTCACTTGATTGACTTACGAAAGCTCTTTGAACGCCTGAGAAAATTCAAACTCAGATTAAATCCGGCTAAATGCACTTTTGGGGCTAGCTCTGGAAGGTTGCTTGGTTTCATTGTCAGTGAGAAAGGTATCGAAGTGGATCCTGATAAAGTAAAGGCAATCATGGAAATGCCCGCTCCTAGCACGGAAAAAGAAGTACGAGGATTCCTTGGAAGGTTGAATTACATAGCTCGTTTCATTTCTCAACTAACAGCTGTATGTAATCCAATCTTTAAGTTGCTTCGTAAAAATCAACCATCACAATGGAATGATGATTGTCAGGAGGCCTTTGACCAAATAAAGCGATACTTGCAATCCCCACCGATCTTGGTTCCCCCAACCCCAGGAAGACCACTCCTGTTGTATTTGACGGTGATAAATGAGTCTATGGGCTCTGTACTGGGGCAACATGATGAGTCTGGGAGAAAAGAGCATGCTATTTACTATTTGAGCAAGAAGTTCACTGAGTGCGAAGCACGATATTCTACTGTGGAACGAACTTGTTGTGCATTAGCATGGGCTGCTCGTCGCCTAAGGCAATACATGTTATCTTATACTACTTGGTTGATATCTAAGATGGACCCAATTAAGTACATCTTTGAAAAACCGGCTCTGACGGGAAGAATAGCTCGTTGGCAGGTTCTTTTGACTGAGTATGATATCATTCATGTCACCCAAAAAGCTGTAAGAGGGAGTGCTTTAGCTGATCACTTGGCCCACCATCCCCTAAAAGATTACCAACCAATGTCATTTGAATTTCCTGATGAAAATATTATGATGTTGTCAGAAGAGAAAGATTATCCTAATAGAACTTGGATTTTGATGTTCGATGGGGCGTCGAATACACTGGGGCATGGGATTGGGGCCATCCTAATCTCACCAGATAACAAGCTTTTCCCATTCACTGCTAGACTTTGTTTTGATTGTACCAATAATATTGCAGAATATGAAGCTTGTGTTTTGGGGATTCAGGCGGCACTTGAAGCAAAGGTGAAATCTCTACAAATATACGGAGATTCTGCCTTGGTGATTCATCAACTGAAAGAAGAATGGGATACTAGAGATGGAAAATTGATTCCTTATCAAGCTCACATCATGGAACTAATCAAAGGGTTTGATGAAGTCTCTTTCCATCATATTCCTCGGGATGATAACCAATTAGCCGATGCTTTGGCCACGTTGGCCTCCATGTTCAACGTAAGTAGGGATTGTGACATGCCCTTCATCGAGATTGAAAGGCGTCTCGAACCTGCATATTGTCATGAGATAGAAGAAGAGCCCGATGGGAAACCATGGTTTCATGACATCAAAAATTATATTCAAAATCAAGAATATCCTCCTGGTATCTCAGAAAATGATAAAAGAACCCTCAGGCGCCTAGCCATGAATTTCTTTATGACTGGGAATACACTCTATAAGAGAAATTATGATTCTGTTCTCCTTCGTTGCGTAGACGTGACGGAAGCTAACAAAATCATGAAGGATGTTCATGAAGGGCCTTTCGGAACACATGCAAATGGGCACTCGATGGCAAGAAAAATTCTCAGATCTGGATATTATTGGATGACAATGGAAAATGATTGTCATAACTATGCCAAGAAATGTCACAAGTGTCAAACCTATGCAGATAACATTCATGCACCACCATCTTCTTTGCACGTTCTAACTGTGCCTTGGCCTTTTGCTATGTGGGGCATAGATGTTATTGGTCCCATTGAACCAAAAGCATCGAATGGGCATCGCTTTATTTTGGTGGCCATTGATTACTTCACTAAGTGGGTTGAAGCAGCTTCCTACACCAACGTGACTAAAAATGTTGTGGTCAAATTCATCAAGAGAGAATTGATTTGTAGATATGGTTTACCAAATCAGATCATCACTGATAATGGTACAAACCTGAATAATAAAATGATGGATGAACTTTGTGAGGAATTCAAAATCAAACACCTCAATTCATCTCCATACAGACCTAAGATGAATGGAGCAGTGGAAGCTGCTAACAAAAATATAAAGAAAATCATACAAAAGATGGTTGAAACCTACAAAGACTGGAGTGAGTTGCTTCCTTTTGCTTTACATGGGTATCGTACCTCTGTACGAACTTCGACAGGGGCAACACCCTTCTCATTGGTGTATGGTATGGAAGCTGTTTTACCAATAGAAGTGGAAATTCCGTCTTTAAAAGTAATCATGGATGCCAAATTAGAAGAAGCTGAATGGGTTCGGTCCCGGTATGATCAATTAAATTTAATTGATGGGAAAAGGTTAACCGCTCTCTGTCATGGGCAGTTATACCAAAAGCGTATGAAGAAGGCATACGAAAAGAAAGTGCGACCTCGTCAATTTCATGAAGGTGATTTGGTACTGAAGAAAATCTTGCCGAATCAAAATGATCACCGAGGCAAATGGAAGCCAAATTATGAAGGACCATTCGTCGTAAAGAGAGCCTTTTCTGGAGGAGCTTTGATTTTGACGAACATGGATGGTGAGGAGTTATCTTTCCCGGTCAATTCAGATGCAGTCAAGAAGTATTATGCTTGAGCATACTCTAAAGGGATAGGGTAGTCTTTATGTCCTCTAAACGTTTGGATTAAAAATTATGATGTAAACTTGTAATTTTCCCAAGTAAATATATGGAATTCTCAATTTCAGTTCCAATCCTTGTCTTGTCAGGTTTCATTTGCATGCATTTTGTGAAAAATATTAAAAAAAATATGAAAGGCATATTTTTAATCTCAAACAAGCTTGATACTTCCCAATTACACAGACCTTGGTAATCAGGATATTCCGCTCTGCCATGAGTAATAACAAGTCCCATAAGGATTGTGGTAGTCACCTGGAGGAAACAAGATCTTTGACCTTTGGTTTTCCACTTGACTATTTCTTCCATGCAGGTTTGAGGGTACAACAAGGACAAAGCGCTCCCCATGAAGAGTCGAGATCAACAGTTTTAGCCTATCACCTAACTCCAGTCGGGATGGTTTACTAAGATGTGAAAATGCAATCCTTGTATTCACTCGGAACCCACACTAAACCAGAAAAGTCAATCTCAGACACATTCTTCTTGAGCATAAATCTCATATAATTCTCTACCATAAGTCATTATGGTAGAGGTATCTCCCATTAGTCTTACTTCATGTCTAAGCCTCAGGTATCCATCCCTAGGCTATCTCAATCAAAATCAAATCAGGGGCATTTTCCCAGTCATTTAGTTTCATGTCAAAGCCTCAGGTATCCATCCCTAGGCTATCTCAATCAAAATCAAATCAGGGGCATCCCCAGTCATTTAGTTTCATGTCAAAGCCTCAGGTATCCATCCCTAGGCTATCTCAATCAAAATCAAATCAGGGGCATTTCCCCAGTCATTTAGTTTCATGTCAAAGCCTCAGGTATCCATCCCTAGGCTATCTCAATCAAAATCAAATCAGGGGCATCCCCAGTCATTTAGTTTCATGTCAAAGCCTCAGGTATCCATCCCTAGGCTATCTCAATCAAAATCAAATCAGGGGCATCCCCCCAGTCATTTAGTTTCATGTCAAAGCTTCAGGTATCCTTCCCTAGGCTATCTCAATCAAAATCATTCAGGGGCATCCCCCTGTCATCTATTTTATGTCGAAGCCTCAAATACCCATTCTTAGGCTCCTCAAAATGTCAAGACAACTTCATATTTTTTCCAAAGCTTCAGGTATTAACCCCTAGGTTATGCCATTTATCTTCCTGTCATGTTCCAAGTGCCTCTCCTTAAACTGTCTAGCATTGGGACAACACCATTCGGCTATTTACTTCTTGTCAAAAGTTGTCGGGTATTCTTAGTGGTGTTCACGTCTTTACTTTCTTTTCACATCAATAATATGAATATGTCTCATATTCTTTCATGAAAAGAAGTAAAGAGGGGCATCTGTGAACACCTATTTTTGTCCGGTGATATATATTAAAAAAAAAGAAAAAAAAAGAAGAAAAAAAAGAGTTTTTTTGTCCTAGAGTCCGGAGTCAATGTTGACTGCATTAACCGGGGTCCTAGCACGGTTTCATGACCGGTGTTACCTCATTAGTTCTAAGCTCGTACAGCCTCAGTTGAGTACGGTATTTTACACCTCAGTTCGAAGGGAATCCGAGGTTCTTCAAGTTAAAACTGATGTGTTAATCCGTACTTGAACTTCAAGACACACCGGAGGTACACCTGCAGGAGATTCCCCAATGCTTAATATTTAACCGAGGTGAAGAGAAATGTCTATAGTTGACCAATGATTTCAGACCCCGGTTATGACTTACCAGTTCTCGTTGGTGACGCGGTACAGTGCTTAGAACCCCGCCCAGTCCAGATTGCCACCCCGGATCATATTAAAAAAAAATATTATTAAAAATTGCATAGTGACCGTTAGAATAGTAACCCTTCCCCATCTCTATAAATACCCAATCCCTCTTCATTTCCTACCACACCTCTCATTTCATCAATTCTCTTCATTTCTCTCAAGCAATGGCTGATGGATGCTGAAGCCAAGAGGAAAGAATAAGGGAGGGAAGACGATGTTTTGTGACTACCTTTTTACTCCTTATAGTGTGGGTAGTAATTTATATTTATTGGATATTTTATATATTTCCATATATGTAATAAATAATTTATGTTTTCATTTGTATCTTTAAATAAAAGGCCCAAAAAAAAAATCAGAAAAATAAATGGGTAAAAAAAAAATCAAAAAAAAAATCAAAAAAAAATCAAAAAAATAAATAAAAAAATAAAAAAAAATCAAAAAATAATAAAAAATAAAAAAAAACTAAAATAAAAAATAAAAATAAATAAGAAGGGCCAAAAAAAAAAGAAGAAAAAAGAAAAAAGGGCCCAAACAAAAAAAAACAGAAAAAAACAAAAAAAAAGAAAGCCCAAAAAAAAAACAAAAAAAACAAAAAAAAGGGAAATGGGCCCAAAAAAAAAATCCAAAAAAGGGTCCAAAAAAAAACGAAAATTAAAAAAAAAAAAGGAAAATCAAAAAGTTGACGGTGGTTTATTAGTGGTGGGCCCCGGTTTGGTTGGATAATTGGAGAAAATTGGGGAAATTGACATTAAATTTGGACAAATTGAAAAAGTAGAAAAGTGATGTCATTTATGGAGAATCCAATGCCAATTTTCTTCTATAAATAGAAGGTGATATTGAGGCATTTTGGGAGGAGAAGAGAAAAAAGAGGGGAAAGAGTGTTAAATTTTTGTGAGAATTTTTAGAAGTTTGGGTTTTCAAAAATTACCTTGTGTAATTCTAGTTAGGAAAATGAGTGCACCACTCTTGTTTGTTTTAGTATGTGAGTTTTTGTGAGCTAAAATACTGTCCAAGTGTTGTAACCGGTATCCAAATACCTTCAAATCAAGTCCAAACAAAGCCAAAAGCAAAGAAAATCCACACAAAATTAATTTCCTGACTTCCGTTCTAGTTTCTCTGTAATTGATCTTGTTCAAGGTATTTTTTATTAATACAAAGTTGTTTATTTATATTTATTTATTCATCTTATTTATTTTTCTGCACTTTTATTTTTCTTTATTTATATTCAAGCACTTTATTTTCCTACACTTTATTTTTCTGCAGTTATTTATCTGTTTATTTATTTTTATGCATCTCCATCTTTATTTATTTATTTGTACCTTTATTTTTATTTTATTTTATTTTATTTTATTTTTACACTTTTATTCTTCTTTATTTACTTTTCTGCACTTTTATTATTGTTAATTTATTTTTTTGCACTTTATTTATCCGCACTTTATATTTCTATAATTATTAGTTTATTTTTTTATTTTTTACATTTTTATCTTTATTTATTTATTTTTATGCCCTTTTATTTTATTTATTTACTTTCCCGTCCCTTTATTTTTGTTATTTACTTTTCTGCCCATTTATTTTCATGTATTTACTTTACTGCCTTTTTTTTATTATTTACATTTTTGCCTCTTTATTTTCATGTATTTACTTTTCTGCCCCTTTATTTTTATTATTTACATTTCTGCCCCTTTATTTTCATGTATTTACTTTTCTGCCCTTTTATTTTGGTTATTTATATTTCTGCCCCTTTATTTTCATGTATTTACTTTTCTGCCCCTTTATTTTTGTTATTTATATTTCTACCCCTTTATTTTCATATATTTACTTTTCTGCCCTTTTATTTTGGTTATTTACATTTCTGCCTCTTTATTTATATGTATTTACTTTTCTGCCCCTTTATTTTTGCTATTTACTTTTCTGTCACTTTATTTTCATGTATTTACTTTTTTGCCCCTTTATTTTTGTTATTTACATCTCTGCCTCTTTATTTTCATGTATTTACTTTCCTGTCCCTTTATTTTTGTTATTTACTTTTCTGCTGCTTTATTTTTGTTATTTACTTTTCTGCTCCTTTATTTTTTTATTATTTATTTTTCTGCCCCTTTATTTTATGTATTTATTTTTTTCTGCTCTTTTATTTTTATGTATTTATTGTTATGTCTATTTATTTTTATTTTTATTTTTTTGAACTTTTCATTTATTTTTTTTCTACCTTTATTTTTTTATTTTATTATTATTATTATTTATTCTCTATACTTTTTATTTTTAGTTATTTATCTTTTTGCTTTTATCCTTCTACACTTTCTATTTATTTATTTACGTTTGACCATTTTAATAGTTTATAAATATGTTATATATATACATAATTATCCATTTTTATTATGGTCATGATTTCCTATTATTTTCTCTTAGTAACCTTTTAATAATTAAGAAGAAATTATTTTCATAAAAAAATAAAAAAAAATCAAGACTAATAAATAGTGTGTTATTTATTCATTCATTTTTCTCTTAAATTTAAGATGAGATTAATTTAGATGAGACATCTTATTAATCTTATTTTCTTAAAAGATAATTAAATAATATTCCGTGTCAATTTTAATTAATTAAGTGTATTATATTTCTTTATCTTCATGTTGATGTGTTTAATTTTATTTTATTTTTTCTCTTATCTTTATTTATTTATTTATTTATTTGTTTTGAACTTTATATTTCTCAATAAAAATCAATTTTTTTTTTACTAGAAAATAAGTAAGACGAGACGTCTTATTGTTTTTTTATCTTTTTATTTTTATGGTCTTTTAATCATTTATTTATTTATTTTCTTAGAACTAAAAAACAACAAACTTAGGAGATGTATTTTTTTACTATCTTTGTTTTATTTATATTTATATATTTTTTATTGTGTATATTATTTATGATTGTTTTATGAAGGATGAAATATTTGATAATCATTTTTTAAATTATGCATGATCAATTTGGGTAACCGTTTTTTACGAACAGTGTGGGGTGCTAATACCTTCCCCTCCTGTAATTCGACTCCCGGACTAAACAGAATCTCATTTTTTTACAACAAAAAAAAAACCAGTGCTATTTAAAGGTTTTCCTAATATTTTCCTTAATAAATATTGGTGGCGACTCCTTGAACCCTTTATTTTTTAGGCTTCTCAAGAGCCTCACTTCAATGCAGTTTCAATTTTCTTTTATTTATCCTTAACCAGTCCGCGTCGCGCGCCGGGACCCCGGTCGCGACAATACCTATACAAGGACTTGGACCAGTATGACCCATATGGACTGAACTATACCCATGCAAGGACTGGATTATATGGACTTACATAGACCTATGCGAGGAATTGACCAAAAGGACTCAAATTGACTATATTAATAACCATTAGACTTTGAATTATAATATTTATAAATGATGCTTTATTGACTTGATATTGATTTATTATTTTTGTGATTGTTAATTATTAATGATTGTTAATTGTGATGGATGATATTGTGATATGGAGTTTGAGCATATAGCAAGCATGACGGAAAGCTAATTATTTATTACTTTAAATCTTCTCTTCTTAGAAATTATTTTTATTAACTTTATTTTCAATATTTAGTATAAAAAAATTAGTATTTATTTTAGAAAGAAGACATTTTATGAAAATTAATTTATAAAAATTGAGATAATTAAATCTTGAATTAAAGAAAAATTTTGTAATTTTAAGTATTTTTGGTTAATGATTTAAAGATTATTCTCTTTTAATAAAATAAAATTTCAAAAGAAAATTATTTTATTTTTCCAACTTAATAACTAAAGATATTTGGAAATAATTGAGAATTTGATCTTGTTAAGATTCAATTTGAGAAAGATTATCTAAAAGTTTTATATGAAAAAGTTTTGAGATATTTAAGGCTTAGAAACTCAATTTCAGTGAGATTCGAAAACTGTACCAAATTTATTTTTGTGGGACAGAAATTTAGAGAATTGAGAAAATGTACAGTTTATTGAAATGATGTTGTAAACCTTTAAGGTATTTAATAATTGAGTTTCTAAAAACCTTAACCAACTAAATACGCGAGTAGTTCATGCATCATGAATCAATAAAGTGAAATTAAATGATATTGTATGGGGACAGATTATAGAAACCGAGGATACATTGGAGGAGGCTTAATTACGAGCCTTGGGATGAGAAGGTGTGAAAGGGTGCTTCAGGGGACCTGGGGTAGCTCCCTAGTGTCGGGTACTTTCACAATAAAAATTTTCTCAATTTGACTAGTCTCTAAGTGTTTCCATGCCAGTTGAGTTGTTCATATTATTATTATCCGGACTTATGGAACAGTGTAAACTCCTGGTTGGCCCATGCAAATTAAAATTTAAGGGCCCACATATATAGGTAAGTTATGATAAAGATATTGCATAACATTCATGCATTCATAATTGATTGTGTATGTGATTGTGATTTTGATTGATATTATTATATATTAGTTTGTGAAAACCATTTGTTGCTTATGTCTTATTCGAGAATATTATATTCTGTTTCTCACTCCTTTCTCCGTGTTTTTGTTTCATATATTTTTAAATTGATGGTTCAGAGGGAAGGATCGAAGAATCTCGGCAGTGAATATAGCACGTTCTAGAAAGGGAGCTCGGTATGAATACCATGGTCCAATGAATAAATAAAGTTATTAAGTAACTGCTTCTGGGCCATGGAGTTTCCTCTCTTTCTTATAAAGTTTAATATTTATTTTCTTCGGATGAATGTAAAATTACTTTATAAAATTTTAATAATATTTATGAGGTATTTCAGAAATGATGTATTTAATTTATTCCGATAGTTTCCTTTTAACAATCATTTCTTAGTAAAAAAAATACACAAATTTTTCTAGTATTATTAAGGTGTAACAGAGGGTGTTACAAGTTACGCGTGAAATGCAATCTAACCCATTTAAGTGTAATACTCTTGCATCAAACATTCTAAATGGGCCTCAAATGGTTTAAGGCCAATACTGATAGTTCCTAAATATATTAGATAGCCTATGGGTATCCTTCGGGACTCTTGAAACCCGTCAGAACTCAAAATCACCTATACAGTTCCATAACTTCCTATAAATGGCTAAAGGCAAAATCCTCTCATACCTATTAATTTCATTAGCATAGCATTCCATTATGATACACAATCATTATGCAATACTTCTTCAATCATACTGTAACATCCTGTTTTTAATAATAGTCCCATTTTGTAAATTATGAGGTATAGAAGGTCTATAATTGTTCATCAATGAATAAAACACTCTATGGATGGTATATAATACTCCAAAAATTTTATTTTTGGGTATAATTATAGGATTTACATAGACCTTTAATGATAAGATTCATTTTCCGAGTGAAACATGCCTTAGAAAGGACTGTCCGAGTGAAAAAGGCACCCTGTTCCGAGTAAAAGAGAAAAATTCTGAGTAAAGGTAGAGATTCCGAGTGAAGGATGAAATTCCGAGTGACAAATTGAAATTTTGAGTGAAGAATGAAAATTCTGAGTGAAAAAGGAAAATTCTGAGTGACAAAGAAAAATTCTGAGTGAAGGTTGTGTTTTTCCGAGTGGAACATGGCTGAGAGGGTTTATTCCGAGTGAAACACCTTCAAATGACTCATTTCCGAGTCAAATACCCCAGAAAGACTCAATTCCGAGTCAAGTATTTTCCAATGACTCAATTCTGAGTCATACATTGTTAGGCATTTCCATCTCTGAATAAAAGTTTCCCGAGTGCTTCATTTCCGAGAGGAGAGCAAAGGAAAATTCGTTTCCGAATGGAGCTTATGCATATGGCTTCTTTTCTGGTGAAAGCCTTAAAGGGTTCCGAGTGAAGAACAATTCAAGGAAGGTTAGTTTGTGATGCCAAGAGATGAATAACCGAGTGAGTCTCATGTATATAAGCCAAATTCCGAGTGAGACTCGTATGTATGGGCCTTTTTCCGAGTGGTAATGGACCTGATGGACTCTGAGTGAAACGTAGTTGAAGAAGTTGGTTTGATCTTGACTAAGTAATGATTAACCGAGTGAAACCCGAGTGGAAAATACTTCTATATTCCTAAGTGTTGATATCCGAGTGAAAAATATTATACATATTCCGAGTGAATCATGTAACCCGTATTCTGAGTGACTAAGTAATGGCTGTGTCCGAGTGAGATTTGACTGTGATACTTATCTCTGATGAATGAATGGTTAAGTTATTCCTCAGATGAGAAAGGGTATGAATACCGAGTGAAGATCGAATGGGCGTTGGTCGGTCTTGGAATTAATTGCTGAGTGAAAGACTACAGGAGAGAAGAATTCAGTTTCTAATTCACCGAGTGAGAACTGATTAAGAAATGAGTCGGTAAGGAAAGAAATTGCCGAGTGATGGCCGATCTGATGTTGAGTCAGTTCTTGAAGGGAAATGCTGAGTGAATGATGATCAGTAAGGATTATTTTACTGAGTGGAAATCAGGGTGTTGGGAATCGGTTTTAATTGATTTTACCGAGTGCACAATCGAGTAGAATGAGTCAGTTTGTAGTAATCTGCCGAGTGACAAGCCAAAGAGTGTGGATCGGTCTGGAAGATTTAATTGAGTGAAAGACTGCTTGTGATGACTCGGATTTAGGATAAATAGCCGAGTGATAGATTATGTGGGTGTGAGTCGACTCTGACTGACTGAGTTGAATGAAAATGGATCGGTTTAAACTCTTATGCCAAGAGGGAAGCCGAGTGTGAGATGACTCGGACTTGAGTGATGATGCCAAGTACACAGATTGAGAGTTGACTCGGTCTTGCTGAGTGAAAAACTGAGTGAAGAATGGCTCGTGCTGAGTGAAAACTGAGTGAGAAGGACTCGGATTTCCTTCTTTTCACATTACTGACAATTTCCAGTCAGCATGGGTAGGATTCCTGTCGGCTTAGAGGCTAACCGGGTGGATTCCAGTCGGTATTCAGTGCAGGAGTAACTTTTTGACTCCTTTCTTGTCTCTTATGCATATTTTAATGCATCTAAACCCATTATTCACCCCTAGTATGTAGGACGGCCAGAAGTGGACCATTATAAGCCCACTTTCTTATTTAATTCCCATTATCAACGCACTAACAGCACTAAACATCCACTCAAGGGAAAGTTGTTCCCCACTTGTCCTTACATTATTAACATTTCTTCTGCTCAGACCTACCTTCAGAGAACAAGGCCAGTATACCTTCTTCCTCTCTTTTACTCTTCTTCCTCAATACACCTTCGAACAGGAGCAAGGACAGCAAGGAGACCATTTTTCAGTCAGCAAACCAAGTAAGAGGGGACAGGGTTGTGAATAACTATGAAATGGGTAGAATTGTATGCTGTTCTAGGATTCCAGTTTTAATTCCGTATCTTGTTGCTCCGTTTTGAGATTGAAAACGTGTGAATTTGATTCTGACTTCTTCATGAAAATTGTAAATCTTTCTGTTATCTGAATTTTGAGACCTGAATCAATTAATTTGAATATGTATAGAAAAAGTTATAGCCAAAATACTACAGCATGTCCGAGTGAAATATTTGTTCTATGTTCTGGGTATATATTGCTATTCTGAGAATTTTAAAAGCATAATCAGCCTTTGATGTCTTCATAAAAGTTGTAGATAATTGTGTTATGGATCTATAGAAAGTGGTTTCAAGTCAAAATGATTTTTGTAGCTTGAGTTATGCCTAAAATAATGAAGTATGTTCAAGCTGTAAATCTGTTAAATTGAGATACGTATTTTATTTTTAAAACTGGGAATTTTGTGGTGAGAATTAGTGATCGGTGTCTTCATCAAAGTTGTAGATCTTCTTATTATGTGAATTTTGAGACCTTAATTGACTGAATTGGATATGTATATAATGAGTTATGATCAAAATACTACAACATGTCCGATTGAAATACTTATCTTGTGTTTTGTGTATATATGAATATTCTGGGAATTATACATACGTTTTTAGACTTTGATGTCTTCATGAAAGTTGTATATATTTATGTTAGGGATCTATAGAAAGTGGTTTTGAGTTAAAGAGATGCTTGTAGCTCTAGATATGCTCAAAATACAGAAGTATGTTCATGATGAAAATCTGTTAACTATGAAATCTAAATCTTATTTTTAAAACTGGGAATTTTGTGGTGAGAATTAGTGGTTGGTGCCTTCATAAAAGTTGTATATATTTGTGTTAAGAATAATTTAGAACTGGTTTCATACCAAAATTGTTTTTGTAGCTCCAGAAACGTTGAAAATACTAACCTATGTACGTTTTAAAAATCCTCTTTGAGGCAGTTTTGTATTCTGTGAATAAGTGATGTTTCTGTTTAGAATTTGAATTTATGGTCTTCATGAAAGTTGTAGATATTTATGTTATTAAGCTATAGAAAGTGGAATCACATGAAAAGGATTTGAGTTGCTCATGTTATGACTGTTTTACTACGTATGTTGCTGTTCAAAATGCTGAAATCTGCTTATAATGGTTATTATGGATAAAAATGATATTTTCCCTATGGGTAACAATTTATTATTGAATTCTTGAGTGATTATGAAGTATTATGAATGTTGATGAGTGTCTAATGTGCATCATTCAGTTTGTGTATTTTGGTGGTAAATAATTATGAATGACTAAATTAATATATATATATATATATATATATATATATATATATACATGAATGCCTTGCGGTTATTGATATATGTGGTTGAAACAGTAAATCCATGATTCTGAAAATTATTATATGTGATGTGTCCTTTGAGGACTTGTGGTTTTCCAAGTGGTTTTGGAAATTGATATATCATGGTATGTTAAATGATAAAGAGAATTAAAGGCATTCATGCATCATAAGCATTTGGACGCACCATGAAATTTAGGGGTTCCATGATTGCCTACCCTGGTGGGGGTTACTCTATGATGAGTTTAAGCCCTATTTTCACAAGAACCATGGAAGTGTAGGGATCCATGGTTGTGTAAATTCCTACTGGTATACTTATTTCTGCAGGAGCCATGAAAGTGTAGAGATTCATGGTTATGCTAATTCCTACTTGTGCACTCAATTTCGCAGGAGCCATGAAAGTGTAGGGATTCATGGTTATGCTAATTCCTACTGGAGTCTCTATGAGACTTTTTACTGCAGTATTCCCACCAAACCAAATGGATCCAGCATGACATCATTGGACTAAATTAAAGACTTATTAAATATAAATGAACTTGTTTGGCATATTCATCATATCATTATGGTTTGTTAATTGTGTTTGTGCAATTTTATTTATTTTATATTTATTCTATATTCTGTCTCACTCTTACATTAATTTTTACAGTGAATGCCATGCAGAATGAAGAGTGATGCCATGATTGATGCCTATATGAATTATTATTTGGACTTTGATTTTATGGGTTGTAATAAGTATAACGTATCATGTACCGTTATTTTCTAAATCGTTTCCGCTACTTAAATGTTTTCTTGAATTTAATTATTCACGACTAGTATGTATGATAATATTCCGCAATTATCAACTATTACGTGAACTCTGAATTTAATTCATGAATTTTAAAATGATCTTTTAAAAACGTGAAAAATTTATTCGGAAAATTATACGGGACGTCACAACTAGAGCCAGTAACGAGGGGTACTACATACCAAATAGTTGTCCACACATTAATCATGCACATACAATATACAATCATTATATGATTTTTGGTATAAAATCCAATTTTCTAAATATCATGCTATCACATCACATAATCGGCTATATACATAATACACTCGTACACCTTCATATAACAAATAACATCAATTTCAATTCACTATAATCACACATCGTATCTTTCATCCATTTTTATCTTGTAACATTGCTTTCCATTATTATTCACTATTTCCTTATTACTAATCATTTCATTAACCATGTCCATCAAATTCATGATGCCATCATTAACATAATGCAAAACATACATTTTCGAGTAAAACGTTCACATATCTATAATATTTCTATTTCATGATATAAAATTCCATAAAGTCTTAATTAAAGACACTTTGTACACTCCCCTTACCTTACTTTCGACACCCTTTAACTCGACCACTAAGATAAATGCGCCGCAACCTCTAAAAAGGTAAGAATTACAAAGAGGTTTAAGGATTTGACCGTTAAAACCTTAATCTAATTTAGAAGAACACTCAAGTTACTTTTTGAAGCTTTAGAAGCTTACCACTCTAAAACCAATGAATTCTTCGAGAACCCCTTTCTTCGTTAAGCTTCCAACGGCTCGTTCATAACCTATACAAAGCGAAACTCAAAATTGTCACATAATCCTTCTCTCGAATACCATAAGGGACCCTTTAACCGGTTTAGAATATTAAAATTTAAGACTCCCTTATTTTTCCAAGAAATAGGTAAAGATAGGAAATCTTCATAGAATTTAAAATTGAAAGATCCTACGCGTTTACCTTAAACTTCTCACCTTTAATCCACGATCAATTTCAAATTCCACCCTTAATTTGACCTTGATTAAGCTTAGAAGAAGAAAAGAAAAGACAAAAGCTTCAACGCTGTTTTTAACTTCAGTTTCTCAGCTTGCCACTGTGAGGTCTTTATGCTGCCCGCGACACTGACGCTACGCGTCGGGTCTAAAATTTTACTCTGACGCTACGCGTCAAGCATAAATAAAAATTCACTCTTAAATTCATATTTACATCATATAATAACCTTATATTACCAAATCTTCATAATTCTGAATATAAAACATAAGGATGTTACATACAAGATAAGAGGTACAACCTACACGTACTAAGCCTGAAAGCTTGATCATAAATAATATGCCCATTGAAGGTGCTGAGATGTGAAAAACATATTTCTGATTTAGATTGCTAGTGCTTTTGAAATGAGAAAGGATTGCACATAGCGAACTTTCTTTTTCTTCATGGCAATATTCTTTGGCTTTGAGTCTTCTTCTTGAGCTTATTGCCATTTCTTTTTTTTCTTGGGCTCTTGTATGCAAATGTCTGAAACTTATTTGCATTTCTCTCTAACTTGATCACACTATCTTTTGTGTGATTTTCCCATTTTTTTTTCTTTTTCTTTTTCTCACAAGCTCTCTCTCTTTCTCTTTTAAACCTGTGTTTCTTGCTCTCTCATTTTTCTTCACTTTTGTTCACACTTCTTCTTGTGTGTCTTCTTCTTTTTTTTAGTGAGAATGACTCTATATATAAGATTTCCTTGTTGAGTCCTGAGAGAAAGAGGATGTCAGTTAAATGACCGTTGAGAGAAGATACAATCGTTGGAGGTTGTTTGCACAAAGGATAAAACTTTCTGGTCAGAAAGAGATGTTTTGAACAAGCAATATAGGACAGAGAACTTTGAGACTCGTGAAATCATAAGCAGAGTAGGAGTAGCATAAAGGCTTGGTGCGAGGTCTGCCTTGCTTGGTCAGTCTTCTCATAAGTCTTTTTGGTGGTATGATCCAGAACAGCAATATTCTTCATGCCAAAGTTATGTGAAAACGTCTTCTGAAGGTGGTTCAAGGTTTGGTGATTCATAAGGTATTGATGAAGAGACTCAAAATGAGCAGAAAGATTGTAGCAGCTTCTGAGATTGGAGTCTGGTTGATGAAAGTTCCCTTTAGTAAGAGATTCTTTCATATTCTTAAAGCTTGTAGAGGACTTGACGAGTCTGGGTCTGGTGCGAGTCTAGAACTTGATTTCTTCTTTGCTTCGTCTTACAGACTTGTGTTGTGTAGAAAACTCCCCCTTTGTTTTATAGCCTATGCTTTATATTCTAAAACACTTCGACAAGCTATCAAATAATAACGAATCATGACATAAATTAAATTAGAATACTTAATGTTGGTTATCAACAAATCTACGATTTCTTCAGGAATCTTCTTGTTTCCAACATCCTATATATAATTGTATTAAAAAATTAATTAATAAATACACGTGATATTTTTAATGAATTATAATCTATAAATTTTAAAATTAAAATTTGTTAAAATTATTTTTAATACGTAAAATTAAAAACTAAATATATATTTTATACAAGTTATTTTAGCATTTTATAAGTATATTGGTTTGTTTAAGATCAACTTATATATTTGTTGGTCTTTTCATTGGTTTTTATATAAATTAGGTTAGGCCTAAGTCAAATAACTAAGTATTACGCCATACTCAAATACTAAAGAAAACCTAGTTAATCTTTACCCTACAGTTGAGAAAAGGGATATAAACTCAGTTAAATTTGGCTTTTAAACTCGATTCTACAATCGAGCTTATTCCCGCCGAGGTAATAGATATAAACTTTTAAACTCAATTTCCAACTGAGTTTATAGGTGTTCTTTAAACTTGATGTTGAATCGAGTTTAAAGGTACTAACATTTAAACTCGGTTATGGTCAAAACTAGGTTAAAAAATTTGCACATTAAACTCGGTTATTGTCATAACTAAGTTTAAATGTAAGTGTTTTTTTAAATGTAGGTTCTGTTTTGTTGATTTTTCAAACCTGTAATTTTACACAACCAAACACAGTATATCCCGGACAGTTCCTTTCATGCACAGTATTCACCAATTAATGAAAACAAATGAAATAATATTAATATGCTATAAACAACGTACTGAAGAAAATGATCTATGTATAATGAATATTATGTACATGAATGAAATAAAATAAAATCTTAAACCTTAGGTACAATCATACACTAGGTACAATGAATGATATAAAATGACAAATGTCTATCGAAGTCTTTCCCTCACTTCATGAAAATATGTGACCCATTGTTTTCTAACATCATCTACGTCTATCAGAGAGAAGTTTGACTAGTCTTGAAAATGCTGCAAACAAGACACAAAATAATTAGCACTAGTGAAGAACAAAAACTTAAATACAAAGTTATAGATTAATAGGCAAGTGAACATTTACAGTTGTTCATCCATCTACTATATAGTTTTGGACAATAGTTAACATAGTCTTCACCACGTAATACCTGCACTCATAGCTACCTTGTTGCCTATACGACTACATGTACATCAAATAAACATTTCGATAATGTTATATCAAATTATCATAAATTAATAAATAACACTGTTTCCTTATAATCGAGTATATCCGGCTACAACCCTATGTAAGAACAAAACACATGATGAGTGAGAATCGTAGAAGAACAAAACGATGTAATTGAATATGTAAAGTTATTTAGTTTTTTAAATGAACTTATGCCTCTAGTATTTGTTTGAATTCCGCACGAACAATCCTATACAATAAATCAAAGTATGCAGCAATGAAATCCTTGTGACAAATAACCATGAGCTGCCAATGAGAGCTGCAATGAACCTCAAGATGATTAAATTAATAGATAATAATTATAGAAGAGACTCTTACTCTTTGTGATATGGGGCTCAGTATACACTCTTCCTTGACTCATGCATCTAATTCTGGATGTATGCCTGAGTTTCCTCCCGTGTTCCCACTTTTTTGTATAAACAAGGGCTTTAAGAACCCATGAGTTCCCTGGAAACTCATGCCTAAGAAAATTTATGCACGATTAGTGACAAATAACGTGTTAAATGAAATAATTAAATATAGAACATTCCCAAAATTGAATGACGAAGATGTTCAACATTGTCCGCCCAATCATGATCTTACTCAAGTCATTCTACGTTGTAAAGCAGTAATGGACTTGGGCGGCCGAATACATCTGTCTGCCATGAGACCTAAACTCTGTCATCGCGCAGCTCAACCTCGATAGTCCATAGCCTCTGTATTGAATCTATGGTGGCCTCCCTCTTCCTAGATGTTTGGCCAACATCTTGCTAATGAACATTTGGATGAACATATTTAATGCCTAGTTTGTCTCAATCTATTTAATAAAATGATCATGCATGTTAAGGTTTTTTTTTTAAAATCAGTTTACTAAGAGACGTTAGGTTTAGACTTTTAAAAAAGTATTTCTTAATTTATTTATTCAATCTTTTAAGATATTATATATATATATTAAAAATTAATTAATAAATACATGTGATGTTTTTTATGAATTATAATCTATAAATTTTAAAATTAAAATTTTTTAAAATTATCTTCGATACCTAAAATTAAAAACTAAATATATATTTTATACAAATTGTTTTAGCATTTTATAAGTATATTAGTTTTTTTAAGATAAATTAATATATTTATTGGTCTTTTCATTAATTTGTATATAAATTAGGTTAAGCTCAAGTCAAATAACTAAGTATTAGATCAAACTCAAATACTAGAAAAAACCTAATTAATCTTTACCTATTCTCACCTATGTTAAATATATTAAAATTGCATCTTACATAAATGATTAAGTTTACATGTTATCATATATAAATGCAACTTTAAAACTACACAGGTTAACACCAAATTCTATACGAAAATTATTATAAATATTTAATGACCAATAGATTAAAAAATTGAATTTTTTTTTTACAAAAATGCATTAATATTATCTAAACATAAAAGATATGAGTCATGACCACCAGACACCTCTGTCAAAATTTGGCTATTGTGGATGATCTTTTATGATTTATATCTCCTTCTCTTAGCTGATAAATCAGGAGTTATACATTTGTGGAAAAAAAAAACACATTCTATCGAGGAGTATCCTAATTTAATTTGTCACTCAAACTTAAGAAGGCATTGATTAAAGAATCATTTAATTAAATTTATCTCTCAGATTGAATCATTTATAATGGATAACTGTGTCAAACTTGGTTCAGAAATGAAGTTACTTCCCTCAATTCACGCATAGATAAAAGGTTTAGAATCGGAGAAAATGGTGGTGAAGCGCAAAGATAAGTTAATAAAATAGTGGTTTTAGTTTAAAATTACAATGAAGCCACCGACCACCTTAAGAGTCTTTCTCATCTTACACACCCAAACAAATAAAGAAACATCAACTTACACGTGGTGCTTTCTCAGCCATAACATCATTCTCGGATTTGAATATCCAAATTCATGACAAATACAATCCACTCATTATTCAGTGTTTTTCTCTTCATTATATGTTATCCAAATTCAAATTGAAAAGGACAAAAATTCTTATTAGTTTATTATAGAGTTGATAATATTTATATTTATAATTAATTAAATTATATTCTTTTAAGATCAAATTAAATATGTTTATAAATTAAGTGGTTTGATAAATTATAGTATTTAATATCTTTATAATGTATTCTTAATTATTTTAGTTTTTTAACTAAAAGAAATTCATTTATCCTCTAAGCTTATAAAATAAATTCTATCTTTCTGGGTTACAAAATGATTTTAACTTAAGATTTAATATAAATGATTAAATATTAAATAAAACAGATGATATAATATGTTTGAAATAAGGGAATAGGACTAAAACCACATATGCACCGGAATTAGGTGGGCGGTGATAGATATTAGATGTCAATTCTGTATTCTTATGCTATGCATCCATCGTCATCAAAAATTTCCCCAGTTCCATTAATATTTTTTTCTTTTAACTCGGGTATTCATTCTCAATGATAATAATTAATTTTTTTCATAGACTAGTACGTATTTTAATAAATGAAAAAACTTGTTGGAAATTTTAAAATTGTTTCATATATAATATATAAGATGATGAATTAACCCGTGATTAACTAATCATAAACTTTTACCGTTGAACCGCACCCTCTTGTTCCAAATCTCATTATTTGTTTGCATAAAAATTATGGTTAGAAAAACATTGCTTGAAGGGCAGATTTGTTGTCCATGTCCGGAGAGTCGTTGAAAGACGAGGACATCTATGATATGATCTTTTATATATATATATGAGTTTGATAATATAAATATATTATGTGAGTTTGAGCCCAAATATATGTTTTATGTGCAAATTTAATGATTTGTCCTCCTTATGTATATGATAATATGCCACATAAAGCTTTAGAGGAAATGAAAGCTAAGTAATGTGAAACTAAGAGTGTGTTTGGTTTTTCAACTGGGTTAGTCAAACTCTGATTTTTTGACCAACCCCAAAAATAGATTATACAGTCAAACAGAGCTTTAACTATCTCAAACGGCGTAAATAATCAGTATTAACCTTTAAATTTTTCTATTTTCATGAAAACCAAACAAACCCTAAAAACTTTTAAAATACTAACAATTTTTTAACAATCCCCCACATACATATATGACTAACTATTTTTATTAGTCAGGCTGTCATCATCCAGTGCAGACTGACCCAATCCTCCACCCTTCGAATAATTCTTTCTCATTCTAATTTTAATTATTTGGGTCTAAACTTTCGTCTTCTTCTTAACACCATATGAATTTGTTGGTGTACTTTGGGCTAGCCATTTTTTGTTAAGTTCACTTGTTCTTTTCCAAATTCCCTGGGGACATCTTAATCACTTTTGCCAAGGGTATGAACTTACGAACCCAGAAAAGTTGGGTTCACCAAAAAAAGAGAAGAAGTTACAAACATCTTATTAAAACTTTATTTATCCCAAACATACCCATGAACATTAGGGGTGAGAATTAGTCTATTAAAGATGTAACTTCCCTTGGCTCATTTATTAAAAGAGTTATGTTTATATATTTATCTAAAAGGGTCAAACTCCAGACTTTAAAAACTCTACTAAGTCTTGAATAATTTATTTATAATATGATATAATTATTACAATATATATATATAATTATATATAATAAATACTATATTAAAAATACAATTAGTTATTTATAATTTATTTGAAATATAATTAGGTCTATTGATCTAATTAAACTTATGGACTTACTGTTTGTTAAAAAAAACAGACATTTTATAAGCTGAGTAAACTATCAAACATCTTAAAAATTGACATAAGACATGTAAACAGATGCTCATATTTTATATTTATAAAGAAACATCAAAACCTGAAACAAAGCCTATCAAAATCAAAACCTAACATATTTCGGCCTTAAATGTCCTTATAGCATGTTGGTAATGCCAAACAAAGTTTACACGATTTCTTACCATCGGGTTCATATTCATTAGATCCAATTGGTGCTCACCCTTAAAAAATGATGATCTTATATGAGGGAAAAATTCATAATACGTCTATGCATATTTTTGGTAAACTATAGAATTTATGTATTATCTCATATTTTTAGCAAATAACTGCTTTAATTGTTTTAAAAAATTCATGAGTGTACATATATATTTTTATAAATTAATGCAAAAAATAATTGATGATACTAAACAAGATTTTTTTTAAAATATATATAAGGATGATAAACAAGATTTTACTGTATATGATATTACTTTTATACAATTAATTTATAAAATCTTAAATATTAATCGACATTCAGAAATATTCATCAATGGTATAGGTATTATTTATTTTATTTTTGTATTGACTAATCAATCTTATTTGAAACTTACTTATACATTCAAGATTCTTCTCCTCTTTCAAAAAAAATGACCCTTCTTCTCTTTCAAAGAAATATGTATTTAATAAATATCAAATTAAAAGACTTTTCATACAATATAAATTTATGTTGTAAGTTGAATCTCAAATTTAGAAAGAAAAAAAAACAGTTTTGCAATCACTTGAATTCTAATGACCATCTTCACTTTCGTCCATTTCTTTATTTTATTGTTTTTAATTTTTTACTTTATCTCATAAACATGACAACTTTTTTTTTCAACAAATTCATTAAAAAATATTATATACTTCTAAACTATCAAGTTATATCCTGACAGGAAATTCAAGTTTAACACCAAAATCAATTTAGTTATTCATGCTTTTAGTCTGTCATCATGTAAGCCACAGTGAAGTTAAATATTTACTAAAGATAAATAATGTAAAAATAATAATTTCATAGTATCACATTAAAGTTTTTAGAAACAATATTCAGAAGAGATATGATCCTGAACAAAATTCTGCCATATCCTTCTTGCTACGCAATGCAGCAATCCTCAGGAGCAAAAATTATGAAATGTATTGTTTTTCACTGTTACGAAATAGGTGAACTATATACAAATTAAACCATGTGTGATAAATCATCATTCAAGATTCAGAGATGATGACATGCATAAATACATTGTCTATAGAGTTCATTTAAGCAATGTCTCCCTATTCATTTCACAAAATATAAATATTGGGTACTGGTGTAATTCTGAGACCCTATTTATACAGGAGAAAAGAAACATTAACTTCAACAATGGTCAGTTAACAATAATCGTTTAATATCATAAGGAAATAAGTTACTAAAAATACTTTCCTAAAATGAAAGAGACGGTTTTGATTCGTCCGAACAGGCACCCATATGTACAATTTTTATCCTATCCAAAAGCAATCAAAGGTGAGTGAGATCATCAGCTTCTTCGGCGTCTCTATCTTCCAATATGGTCTCTAGCTTGGGAGTATTAGAGGGCTTCTTAGGGAATTCTAGAAGCGGAGGAGCAACCTCAATCCAAGATTTCTTTGTGTGTATAGTTTCTCTTGCCATCGTGAAGCTTGTTAGGAAGCTTTATTACTTTAATTATATATCGATCTCCCTCTCTATGTCCTTTCAATAACACAGAGAGAAAGTCGAGCACAATAACTCTTTACTAAGCTATATACCTTAAAAAGTTTCACGGAGAGATATATTGAATAAAATCTATTGATCGAATCAATGGATGAACAATAAAAAATCAAGTGCTATATATATACATAAGGTGGTCTAGTTAAAAGGAGAAGAGGAAATAGAGGAACAAATTCAGGCAAAGTGAAGGCAACGAGCAATTCACGGGACCAATCCATCACCAACTTCGTTGCCATTTTACATATATTTTCATTCCAAAATAAGTCTAAAAACATATTTTAATTAGTTTTTCTTTTTGCTATTAATAATTTATGCATCCTCGTTAGTCCTTTGATAAATTTAAAATGTTTTTATGATTAATATAAGCCCTGCAAGCTCATTTACTATTATGCATTGGAAAATACGATCTTGTAGATGAGTTTGGAAAAATATATAATTAACTTATGAAAATAGTTTTTAACTTTAAGAAATTGTTTTTGATTTAGTTTAATAAATTACTTTGTATAGCTTATAAAAATAAATTATTTTCAACTTATTTTAATAAATTTTGCTATCAAATTTATCTTATAAATGTTCATTTAAAAATAATTTATTATATAAACTATTAATTAAATTATATATTTAAAAGTGTTCAGGACTGTAAAAAGACATACACCGCTAAAGTCATTGCCTTACGCCTCATAATTTACCGGGCCTCACTTTTTTGGTTGATTAATCTTGTTTTGTTTTTTTAATGTCATGTATTGTTGTTATTAAGTAATTCATATATTCTTTATGGGTCTTATAAATTATTATTGATAAAAGAAATTTTGTAAAATTAAAATTACTTATGTCTCACCTAAAATTAACCATGTTACAAGAAACATTAAATAAATTAAACTATACTATTTATTGAGAGTGAAATATTAAAATTACTTGATTGTAAATTTTCAATAAAAGATTTTACAATTCAAAACGTTAGGAAAATATTTATATCATATTATACCCTTTTTAAAATTTTTGTATAAGGGATCAAATTTTATAGACACGATTTTGACGATGTTATTAATGTAGGTGGCAGATTTAATCAATATATTTTGTGACTAATAAACCAAAATAAAACCTTATTAATGAAAAAGATTACTGGTGTAGGATTAGATTAAAATTTTCTATTAATACATCATTTTGGACTAATTAAGTGTAGAATTTGAACAATACTACAGAGTAATGAATGTGACTTATGTGATCAATAGTGGTGTTCAAAAAAATTAAAATGTAGTTTTTAGTGTGGTTTAGTTTGACTTACGATTTTTTCTCTATAACCGAATCGAACTAAACTAAATCGCATCTTTACACATTATTTACAATTATATATTTTAAAATTAATTTTGTTTATAATCAATTAAGTAAAATTAATGTGTAATCTTTTGACAAAAAAATATTTAGAGTTAGAGTCAAATAAGTGAAATTACATAAGCAGCAACATTTTCTCATCCCGTCGTTACTTTCGGGTTTATTTCGTGGACAATATTGGATAAAATAAGATAATATAGGATAACAACGCCATAAAATAATAGTGAGATTAGGTCTTATATCTTGCTTGATGTTTGTTATATAGCAACATAAAATGTAAAGATATAATATAATAATAACACGAACAACATGGAACAATAATTAGTAGTTAATAATCACATAATTATATTTTATTAGAATAAAAGTAAAACTAATAATGAAAGTAGTGTAATAAAAATAATAACCACAGTAATAATATAATAATAGTATTAATGATAATAGGAATAATAAGAAGAAAAATAAACAATAATAAGTGCTAAATAGGGTTTTAGCGCCTAATTTGAAAGTTTCTCATGTTAAACTTTTATTGTCATTACTCTGCTCCGAAAATAAGGATGAATACAAATGATAAGGATAAATGATAATTTAACATATTACTACAAAATTTTCCAATCTGTTTTTTTAACAAGAGGATTAAAGGAAATGAGAATTTAATATAAATATCAAATCTAATTAGTTGAAAAAGTAATGAATTTTTAACATTACAGTAATAATAATAATAATGATAATTATAATGGAATGATAAGATGATCTAAACATTCTTCTACTAAGAAACAAACAAATTAATTAACTTTGACATATTATAATAATAATAATAATAATAGAAGTAATAAAATAATTATGTAATAATATTAAAAGCCACAACAAATTATCCATTTTCCTGCACGCCATATAAGTTAAAAAACTAATTGACCAACTCTTTCTTCCTTTATTCAATAATTTTTCTATTTCTTTCCTGTAATGGTTTTTCGTTTGCACACATAAAAATGGCAAGCCATGTGTGATGATTTGACTGGCAACAGTTTTTTTTCCACATAGGAAGGTAATCTATCGCCCTCGGAAATTATTACAAGGTAACGGTAAGTTATCAGAATATGGCTCGTGTGGTGTTATAGATGCATTCTAAGAGTCCTACTCCTCTAATTTCAGAAATGTTGATTTTGTTGTCTCTCCTAATCTACGGTTGGGAGGACCCGTCCTCAACTCTTACGTTCCAAAAAATGCGAGAACTGTAGAATTCTCCTCCTTTTTTATCTCCCTCTTCAAATGACACCAAAATAAGAAATAACTTGTCCAATTCTCCTATCCTATCTTTTCTTTATGTCACACCAAAGATGATAGAGTTATGTATTGTGGTCTATGGCATTGTCAGCGGTTCATCCATTCGTGGGAGATGGGTTAACGTCGCTAGATTCCAATCATGCACACAAACTCATCCTGGAAACTCGCCATCCCTGCAACAGTCAGAAACTGTAATCTACAATGCAATATTTCATCTATATAATCCCAAGATTCTGAATTTACTCAAAATCCAACAGAAAAATCTACACCCAGAATCGTACTCTGTTTTCAACTAATACAGGGCTTTACTTTCACTACATTTAACTAACACTCAACACCTTCATAACTACAATCATGCTTAACAACTTTCTTAAATTGAAGTAACAAGTTAAGATGACACTTGATCAGGGAGGGGTAGTATCTAACTTCCCATGCCAAAGTGTCCTTATTTTCCCCATCTCCATTTTCAGTCCCCATGTGGCGAGAGAATTCCCACAGTGATCCACAAATTCAGGATCAAAATGCTAAAGCTGAGAATCCCGCTTGCCTCTTTGTCCATTATAAGCTAATTATAGAACTTTAAAAAACCAGGAAAAGAATTGCTCGTTACAACACCGTAGAAAAGGGTTGTATTACGAATTTATGTTTCGGGCATATATGATTTGATCTTGATAAATTCTTATATCCACTTGGAAGGAGAAAGAATTTTCCTTCCTCTAAGATCTCTGAAGTTAAATTTGTCATTGCAAATAGTTTGATTGAATGTTTTAAGAACCGAATCAATCGTTAAACAAACAACTATACAAGTTTAGGTGAACCATAGTTAAACCAAAGATAAGCCATAATTGAATCAGTAATACTAAAAAATTGGCTCAGGTCAAGTCCGGCTTTGATGGTTTGATTCCTGAAGCTGACCTCAAACCAGAATTTCCGCTGCCAAAGTTCTATTCGTTGGAGGAAAACATTTTTAAACACAATGACAGTTTGAAAAAATGGACATCACATACTTCCCCACATTAGCACCATTGGACAAAATTAATCAACACAATAGAAATTGGAGTATATTTTCTAATGGGAGATGTACAGAAACTAGTTACTCCAATGTGAGATGAAAGGCAGACATTCTCTCATGAATTCGTTCAATGCCTGGCAAATGAACAATTTTTTAAACACGGACTACATACACTTTTGGTTCCTCAGTAACGGCATTTTTTCAATTTTGGTTCTCAACTTTCAAATGCACAATTTTAGTCTCCTTCAGTCAGATTTTTATTGAAACTGGGATGACATGTCATGTCACCACATCTAAGCAACAAGTATGTCATCGCTAACTTGACTCATCGCTGGAAGGGCAATTGAACAATTTCAAAAGTTAGGGACTAAAATCGCACAATTCGAAGTTAGTAGACCAGAGCCGTAAAAACATCATAATTGTAATTGAGAAACCAAAGGTGTAAATAAGTATGTACTACGATCAGAGGTTATAATCTAACGCAACGTAATTCACGGTTTATCTAACAAAAGCCAACGAAGTCAAACAAAGGTACACTCTTACCACGAAATTGAGGAAAAAAATACAGAGAAACAATGACACTATCCTTATGAAGTTGCAAGTAACCTAAACAGAAACATATAATCTCTCAAAATCATTTCAATTACTCAAACTATTAAACGAAATTCGCACAGCTTTCAATAGTTCACAAAATTTATATAGAAAAACAAAAAAGGCGCTGATTGAACAATAGTAAAAAATAGAGAAAATAGAAGAAGACCTCCTCAATCGAGAGGGATTTCCACGTCTCCGTCAGTGATCTCCTGTTGCAAATCCTTGGGATCTTTACCGTCAACGGTGCAGCCAACGGAGACGCAGGTGCCAAGAATCTCCTTAACGGTGCCGCCAAGGTCCTTAGCCATAGATCTCGGCTTCATAACCCTAGCGATCTCGATGACATCGTCGAGGGATATGTTGCCGTTGTGCTTGATGTTCTTCGTCTTCTTTCGGTCACGTTCGGGCTCCTTCAAGGCCTTGATCACCAGCGCTGCCGCGGACGGAACCACCGTCACCTTCGCCTGACGGTTCTGCACCGTCAGCTTCACCGTCACCCTCAATCCCTTCCAATCCTTCGCGGTTTCCTTCGCGATGTCTTCTCCGATCTTCTTAGGGGACAGACCGAGCGGACCAATCTTCGGAGCGAGTGAACTCGCCGCGCCCACCTCGCCGCCGGTGACTCGGACGAAAACGTCAACGACCTGCGATGGGTCAAACTTTGGCGGCATTTTCGCAGAATCGAACAGCTAGGGTTTCTAGGAGAAGCCGAGAAAGTAGTATAGAAGAGAATATATAATAGGCACTAGGGTTTTGCTTACACTCTCAAGTGAAATGTCTATTCTGCCAAGGACCTAAGTCGGGATTTAACCATTATGAAGAAACTTTCAGGGTATATTTGTAAATTTATTAGCCAATTTGCATCAATTAGGGGAGCTTAACGCCTCGAAGGAGTTTGGACAAAAATTTGGGCTTTTATTGGACACAGCAGGTGGAGATCTCAATCTGGCCCAATAGCTTGGTGGTTAGTTTCGGTATTTCTCTTAACACCACTTTTTTTATAGCGTCACTCTTTTTTTTATAATCCTTCCATACCTTTTTTTACCTCTCATAATTTTAAAAATTTCACATCTTAATAAAAGTATTAAATAACATTGGATCATAGTATAGTTTTTTTATTTAATTTTTTAGTTTATCCTTATATACTCTTGATTACTACTCCTTGTCAATAGGAAAGAAAAGTGGGGGTGTATGAGGGGAAAAAAAATATCTTGAATTCTCAAAGTAATGAATAAAAGGGAATATTTTTTTAAAATCACGCCTGATCAAAAAGAACAGTGGGAGTTTGTATTTTACATGATATGATTTCTAGATTGCAAAATTTAGAGACATCTAAGAGTCATTATTTAATTTATCTTTCAAATTTCAAAAAGTGAGAGCATTTTTTTAAAAATTTATAACACTAAATAGAAGGGAATGGGGATAAGTGTTGTGGGAGAATTGGGCAAAATAGATATCTAAATTTCAATAATCGAGGAATGTTTAACTTCTAGGTTTATATATCAGGAATGTAAAAAAAAAATTAACAAAACTATATTAAATTTTATATTAAAAAAAGGGGTGGTGTCATTAGGGGGAAATGTGGTATTAAAAGAATTGACTATGATTTTTAGTTTGCTGATCGAATTTCATTTTGTAAACTATCATAGTTTTTGGGCCCAATAAGAAAGAGTGACCAAAGGCTTTTGCTAAGATAGCCTTCAGCCTATTAGATTTTGGGCCTTTGTTAAATTTCTGTTCACCCAAAACAAAAAATGTTCTTGTCTAAAAAAACCAAAAACTATTTCGACCAAAAAAAAAACCAAAAACTATTTAAATTTTAAATTACTTCAATCTATTATTATTGCGGACCAAAAATAAAAAAATAAAAAAAATCTATTATTATTGCGTACCTGATTCTATTAAAACTACAAGCACAATTAAAAATTAAAGCTGGAGTGTTGATACGTCTTGCTTTTATTATAATAAAAAGTTTCACTTTCTTTATATTTTTAGAAAAAAGGAGAAAAATAAAGAAGATGCTTTAATCCTCTATGATTTTAATATTTGCACTATATGGAGATCACCATTTGATTGGAATATAGAAGAGTATAGCATATACTTAGAATGTGTTGTATTTAAAGTTGACATAACATGTGTGATATTACGGGAACGTTGAAATGACTAATGAAAATTGGCCCCAAATAAAAAAGCACCGCACAAACTTAACTTGAAGGTAATTTAAAAATGTGTAAAAAAAATCACAAGTTTAACTTGAAAGTAGCTAAAGAGTGTGTAAAATATCTACACAAACTTAATTTGAAGGAAGTTTGTGTGTATGTGTGTCAACTTGGAAGTTTAAGTGTATATATGGTAAAATCAGTTAAAAAGTTAGTAAAGAATTGAAAAATTATAAAAATTGAAAACTAAAAAATCAACTGATTGAATCAAAAGTGTTTAATAAAACTAGTTGTTACAATAATTGATAAATATAAAAATACATAAAAAGATAAATTTAATTATTTAGGTAAAACTTGTCAAAAAATTATACATATAATTTTTTAAAATATTTTAATTAATATTAAAGTTAATAAACTAATGTTTGAGTTTTCTTTCTTTCTTTATGTAAAAAACTCACGAATATATAAATATAAAAAACATTGAAATCTCATAATTCATGTAAATACTTTTCATAAAAGGGAAAATTATATATCCATAAAATTTTAATGAAAGAAATATAATAATATTAATAATAATAATAATAAGATAATATGAGGTTTAGGTTTTTCTAAATAAAATAAATATTTGATCCTTTAAAAATAAAATAAATGCAATAATAATTAAAAAATATATTAATAGTTGAAGTTAAAAAAACACTGTTTGAAATAGCATTTTAAAAAATACTACTAGCTAATTGAAAATACCATTCACACAAACACCTTTAAATTGCTTAAATATTTCAGCCGTTGATTTTAGTTATTAAATATCTTACCAAATAAATATTAAGTGTCCGTCTGGTTTACAATTAGGAAAATAAAGTTATGAAAATAGAAAAATCTAAAAGTTTGTATTGATCATTAACGCCGTTTGAGAGAGTCAAAACTTCATTTAATAGTAAGATTTTTTTTTTAGGTTGGTCAAACATGAGTTTGAGTAACTATGAACCAAACAAGCCCTAAGTGTGTGATTTAAAGGGGTGTTTACGCGTTAGTATGTGATGTTATTGAAGTGCTGAAAAACTCCATTAAAAACTCTACACGAACTTAAATTGAAAGTAGCTTAAGTGTCTATATGTTCAGGTAAGTGTGACATCATTATAATGTTAAAAAGATTAGTGAAGACTCCATGAGTAAAAAAAAAACATTTTCCACAAGTTTAACTTGTTATGAACTTTCTCTATAAAATTTACTATAAATAGGCTTGATGGATTTGTCATATATTGAACTTTCTCTATAAAATTTACTATACATTAATCATCCATTATCACATAATGACTTCATTGTATTTAAATGACTTTACTAAGTATTGAATTTTCTACCATTATGCATTAATACTTGGGACACTTGTGCCGCCATTAAACTTCAGTAATCTTAATACCTAGTAACTCTAAAAGTTACATTAAAAAACCATAAAAATCATTAACAATTTACTCTAGAAAAGTCATTCTAAAAATATGTATGAAAATAAGAAATAGGATAAAATATAACATTAAGCTGACCATCTTTGGCTAACACTTCCCCCTTATTTTTCAAGAAAATTCATCATCATATTTTTTGAACTTCACTTCCTTAATGAAAATAAGGTAAGTAATAACAGAATAAAAGATCCACCTTTTTCAAATATTTTCATTCACGAATTTGATGTTTCAACGAATTTGTTGGTTACAAGACAAAGTGATATCTTTTCCTTCTCTAGGACATTAGTAGCATCAAAATTTTTCAAAATATTTTTAATATTCTTTGTCGCTACACTGCTCCTCAGAACCTTGAGAATTTGTTTGGCGAATATTAAAATATGGTATAAAGTTTGTGAAACGAATTTTGAAAAATTAGGATTTTAAAAACGTGGGTGTGAAAATGAAGGTTTTGAAAATAGTGATTTGTGTTGTTGGGAAAAACAAGGCATAGATTAACTGATATTTTCCCCAGCGCAGCGAAATGACGAACCGATAAATAGGTAGTTGTAAAATAAATCAAATACGAGCAAAGTAAATAAATAATTAAAATGACACCAAAAATTTAACGTGGTTCACTTTTTTGATTTGGGCTACGTCCACGGGACAAACTCCGAAATTTCTTCCACTAATAAAATTAGTAGGCGTACAAGAGGGACTTCTCTAGTAAAATATTAGAGGCACAAACCCAATATTAACCCAAAATAGTGACTTTCAAGTGTTTCACAAACACCCCAATTAACCTTACTATTTTGTCATTCACTAATTATTTTTCCCTTGCTCAATAACTCATCAAAGCAATTAATTAATTGCTTTGGCCTCACAAAAACACTCTCACTAGTGTGTTACACAATTGCCTTCAATTGTTTTCGATGCCTTGTTGCTGAATTGCAATGCCTATTTATAGGCTCATGAGCTAGTTGCTACCACAAAAATTTATGGTGCTTAATCTTCCATACCTACTACCACTGTAAGAATATTATAATATATATGACCCTACTTCTAGAGGGATTCGTAAAAATCTCCCCTCCCAATTAGATGGAGGGCTCTACCAGTCCCGCTGCTTGTCGACAGTACTTCAACATCTTCTTTGGAAGAGTCTTTGTCATCATGTATGATCTATTTTCATCTGTGTGGATCTTCTCAAGTTGTAGTAACTACTTCTTCAATACATCCCTGATCCAGTGATATCTCACATCTATATGTTTTGATCTGGAATTAAATGAGGAGTTCTTTTAAAGGTGAATTGCACTTTGACTATCATAAAATAGCTCATACTTATCCTGGTGCATGCTAAGTTCTTCCAAGAACTTCTTCATCCATATCAGCTCTTTGCAAGCGTCAATGGCCGCAATAAATTCTGCTTCAGTTATTGAGAGAGCAACACACTTTTGTAGTCTTGATTGTCATGACATAACTCCCCCTGCAAAAGTGATCAGGTATCCTGATGTAGACTTTCTGGAGTCAACATCACCAGCCATATCAATATTTGTATAACCTACTAACATAGGTTTTTCATCTCCAAAGCACAAACACATTTTGGAGGTTCCATGAAGATATCTGAAAATCCACTTTACTGCAGCCCAGTGTTCCGTTCTAGGATTTGAAAGGAAACGACTCACTACTTCCACGGAGTGAGCAATATCTGGCTGTGTGCACACCATGGCATACATCAAACTCCTAACTGTTGAAGCATATAAAACTCTATTCATATCATCCTTCTCATTCTCTATGAAAGGGTACTCCTTGGTACTTAGTCTAAAGTGATTAGAAAGAGGATA
The DNA here is from genome assembly GCA_037962975.1 of Clitoria ternatea. Taxonomy (NCBI): domain Eukaryota; kingdom Viridiplantae; phylum Streptophyta; class Magnoliopsida; order Fabales; family Fabaceae; genus Clitoria; species Clitoria ternatea. The sequence goes on from CM075675.1 coordinate 88,919,241, forward strand.
ACTAATCGCTTTAGCCTTGTCCATATTGAATCGTTACAGTACCTTCTCGATATACTTCTCCTGTGACAACCACAATTTCTTGGTGTTCCCGTCTCTAGTTATTTTCATGCCAAGAATTTGTCTTGTTGGTCCTAAGTCTTTCATAGCAAAAGACTTGCTTAATTGCTTTATCAAACTGTTGATTCTGGAAACATTATGGCCAACAATCAACATGTCATCTACATAGAGGAAAAAAATAATAAAATCATCATCAAAGAATTTTTGTACGAACACACAATGGTCTAAAGTGGTCTTCTTGTAGCCTTGCTCCTCCATCACAGATTCAAACTTCTTGTACCACTGTCACGGTGCCTGCTTTAAGCCATGCAAGCTTTTATTGAGCTTACAGACATAATCCTCTTTCCCTTTTACTTTAAAACCCTCTAACTGCTTCATGTATATCTTTTCCTCCAAGTCACCATACAAGGGCCTAATGGTATACCAATTAAAGTGTGGAAGAGTCTAGGGAAGTAAAGGCTTATTTGGCTAATAAAGCTCTTTAATGAGATTTTGAGGTCCAAGAAAATGTCAATGAGTAGTGGGGGAGCATTTTAAAATCTATTTACAAGAACAAAGATATCCAGTATTGTAAAAACTACTGGGGGATTAAGTTGATGAGTCATACTATGAAGCTTTAGGTAAGAGAAATAGAACATAGGTTAAGGAGTGGAAAAACTATCATAGAGAAAACCAATTTGGTTTTATGCCAAGATAATCAACTACAAAAACCATTTACTTTCTAAGGGGGTTGATGGAAAATATTGAAGTAAGTGATGTGAGCTACATATGGTCTTTATTAACTTGGAGAAAACATATGATCTAATTCCAAGAGAAGTGTTGTGGAACGCCTTCCTTAGAGAATAAAGGTGTCTGTCTGTGTTGTGTACGCCAGGGGTATAAAGGATATACACGACAACACAACTACTAGTATGCGAAAACGCCTAGAAGGGAGATAAAATACTTTCCTATAATGATTAGTCTACATCAGGGGTAGTCTTTAGTCCATATTTGTTTGATTTGGTCTTGGACGTTTTGACAAAGTCAATCCAAAAGATGTTCCAAGATGCATGTTTTTTACAGACTATGTAGTCCTTATAAAAGAGTCAAGGGAAGAGATCAATTCCAAACTAGAGATATGGCATCAATCTTTGGAATCAAAAGATTTTTGGTTAAACAGGAAAAAAGTATATGCACTATAAATTTAATGGGATACAAGTGAATGATAACTTAGAGATGAAAATTGGAAATCAAGTAATACCTCAAGTGTCAAGGTTCAAGTATTTGAGTCTGATCACACAAGATGATGGTGAAACTAACAAAGATATTTCTCATAGGATATAAGTTGGGTAGTTGAAATAGGGAGAAACTTCAAGAGTCGTGTGTGATCAAAAAATACCAAAACAGCTTTAAAGAAAGTTTTATCGAACTATCATAAGACCGGCAATGTTTAATGGGAGTGAATGTTGGGCGGTGAAAGGGTAACATAAACATCAAATGGGAGTAGCCGAGATATGATTGTTGAGGTGGATGTGTGGCCACACAAGAAAAAACTGAATTCATAACAACAGTATTCGAAGTTGTAATGGCGTGACACCTATTGAAGAGAAAATGGTTGAAAATCATCTAAGGTGATATGGGCATGTCTAAAGAAGACCTTCGAAAGCATCGATCAAAGAGTTAAGCAAATGTGTGGGAACCCTGTAAATAGAGGTAGGGGAAGACTGAAAAAGACGCTTAAGGAGCTTGATAGGTGTAACACCCCCTTATATACTATATATCTATTATTCTTGCTTTTTAAAATTTTTTTTGAAAGATATACATATTTATTACTTCCTATCTCGCGTATATAATGACGTATATACATCTGATTTTCTTTGAATTTATAAAGTAAAAAGTTTTAAATTATTCATAATGATAAAATGAACTTTCAGAAAATCATAAGTGATTAAAGATTACAATATCATATCCAAATAATAAGGTTTATTAAGATTTAACCTTTACCTTAAATTACAATCATCCAATTTAATATTGTATTAAAGTAAACTAAAACTAAAGATTTAATACCTCAACTTCAACTGTAACCAATCATTTCTTTATCTTTAAACCATGTGTCTTAGAATCCTACTCTTGTCACATCTCTTCTCCTATCCGATTGAGGATGAGACGAATTTACCTTCTTATAATTTCATCATTTCATCTTGAACTGCTAGCTATATATCATATAACATATATTTTGGACACAGAAATTCAAACAAGAAGGAATGAGAAACAGAATATAATACTTTACAGATAAGACATAAGCATAAAGTTTTTCACAAACTAATAAATTAATATCATTCAAAATCTCATACACAATTAATTATAAATATAGGGTTCTCACACACATAACAATCATACTTTCATTCACAATCATCCATACAAAATATCACAATCATATGTATGACATGTAATGCTTTTAATACTATCTCATTCAGTTTATGCATATGGGCCATTAAAGTTTTAGTTTGTACTGGCCAACCAGGAGTTTACACTGTTCCATAATTCCGGATAATAACATAAATGCCTTCATGGCATATGAACAGCTCAACTGGCGTGGAAACACTTGGAGACTAGTCACACTGAGAAAGTTTTTATTGTGAAAGTACCCGACACTAGGGAGCGACCCCAGGTCACCTGAAGCACCCTTTCACACCCTCTCATCCCAAGGCTCGTAATTAAACCTCCTCTAATGTATCCTCGGGTTCTATAATCCGTCCCCAGGCAATATCACATCTCATTTCTCTTTAATGATTCATGATGCATGAACTACTCGCATATTTTGTTGGTTAAGACTTTTAGAAACTCAATTATTAAATACCATAAAGGTTCACAAATCATCTCAATAAACTGTACATTCTCATAAGTTCTTCTTTGAACTTCTGTTATACAGAAATAAATTTAGTACAGTCTTCAAATTCATATCTCACCAAAATTGAGTTTCCAAGCCTTAAATATCTCAAAACTTTCTCTTAAAAAAACTTCACATATTTACATAATCTTTCTCAATTTGAATCTTAACTAGATTAAGTTTAGAAATCTCGACTATAACAAAATATCCTTTAGTTATTTCATTAGGGAAAACCAATTTAAATTTCTAAAAGAATATATATATATATATATATATATATATATATAATCATTAACTAAGAATACTTAAAACTATAAAAAAAATTTTATTTCAAGAATTAATTATCTCAACCTCTGATTTTCATAAAATAACTTCTTTCTAATACTAGATTTTATTCTAGAGATTAAAGATAAAGTTAACAAAAATTATTTCTAAGAAGAAATAAAAGACTAAAATAATGATAAAATACTTTCTCTTAGAATAAAAATTTAAAGAGTAAGGTAAGAAAATTCTTACTGAGTTTTAACTTTTCGTCATGTTTGCTATATGCTCAAACTCATATTACAAGATCATCAATCATAATCAAATATTATCAATCACAATATCATCAATCACAATAAAAAAATATCAATCACAATCAAATAATATCGATCAAAATTAAATATCATCAATAATAATCAAATACTAATAATTATAATCAAATCAATTAAATACAATTCAAATTTTAATGGTTATTTAAATTAATAAGATTAATTTTAAGTCTTTATAGTCCATTCCTCGCATAGATTTATGTAGGTCCATATAGTCCAATCATCGCATAGGTATATAGTTCAGTCCATACAGGTCATAATAGTCCAAGTCCTCGCATAGGTTCAGTCCAGTTCACATAGGTTATTCCGGTACTTGCATAGGTATTCAGATCAAGTTACACAAGATACTCAATTTAAAATTATTATAAATTTTTAAGTTATATAGTTATTATTTTAAAATAATAATATTATTAAATTTTAAAGGAGTAGGGGACTCCTCTAATTATTCTTATATTTTTTCATATTATATTCCCATTCCACCCCCTTACCTCTTGTATCTTGGTTCGTTATGGAAAGTCTGTGCGCGCCTCATCTCCAAGTGCTAAAATATACCAATTTCACTTTAATATAGTTATAAGATAAAAATTAAGATTTCTACTTAAAACAGAAATAGTAAATTTTGAATAGTGAATAGTGAATAGTGAATAATGAATTGTGAATTATGAATAGTAACAGTAAATAGTAAACATGAATAGTAACAATAAATAGTAAAACATGAATAGTAACGATAAAAAGTAAATCGTAAATAGTAACAATAAATAGTAAATTACTATTTAAATAGTAATTTACTATTCAAATAGTAAATTACTATTAAAATAGTATTTTACTATTGAAATAGTATTTTTCTACTCAGAATAGTAACTTAAAATAATATTATTTCTAGTATAATAATAGATTTCTAAAAACGATATGAAAATAACCATAAAAAATATAAAAGAGATGTACTCTTACCTTAAAATTTTAGCAAAACCTTCTTCCAAAAATTTTATTTCTCTCTCTTACTTCCACCACTATCTCACTAGCACTACTATATTAAGAAAACTTAACCTGAAATTGTAAATTCTAAAGAAGAATTCCTTCGGTATTTATAGGAAGGAAAATTACTATGCATTTCATTATTTTAATATAAAAGTACTGTATATTTTTTGAAATTTAAATCCTTGTTACTGTGCACCTTTTGAAAATTTCATACATGCACAGTGTTTTACATAGTAAATGTCGGCTGAATTATTAAGCCAAATAGTAACCTTTCACTCGGTATATTTTAAATATTCAAAATTAGTCCTTTTTGAAATTTAGCAATATTATATCAGTTCTCATTAATTTTATAATAAGTAATATAAAGTTTAAATTTTAAAAATCTAAAATTTTTTGTTAATACAAAATTATTGATACGTTTCCAATTTTTTAACGATTGGAAAAAATCAATATTTTTCTCAAACCGATCATTTTTAGATAAATCTACTTGAAATGGATCTTAGAAAATTTTCTTATAATTTAACTTCATTTTCTTGTAAATATTTTTAATTTTAAGTAACTTTACATGAATTTAAAATTATTTAAAATACATTATTTTATTAAAATATTTCAAAAATTTTCAAAAAATTCTAGAAAATCATAAATATTATGTAGATCAAAAGTTCTAAAGAACCATAGTCTAATTCCTTCAAAATTTTATTTTAAAAGTCTAATAAGAGTTAAATCATAAATATGTAAAAACATAAATATAAAAATATAAAATAAAAGTTATGAATAATAAATATACTTAAAATTCTTAATATAATTTCATTAATCAATGAATACTAATTACATCATTTTAAAATTCTCATTCAAAATGCATAAATATTTGTATTTTATTATTATTATTATTTTATTTTAAAAAATGAATAATTAAATATAAATACCAAAATTTCATAAAAAATGATAATAATAAACTAACTAATAATAAGTATTTCTCATTAAAGATATATTAATATCTATTTTCTATTTGTGTTAAAAATGGGATGTTACAATAGGGACCTGTCGTTAAATGAAATCTCAAAGGATTTGATACATGATAAGGCACAATGACGTCATATGATCCATGTAGCTAACCCCACTGAATGAGATAGGACTTTGTTGTTGTTGTTGTTGTTGTTGTTGAATTTGACGTAGTTAGTTGTAAGAAAAGTTTATTGATTTTCTTCCTAGTTGAAAGCATGTCAGAGCTTTTGTCACTGTTCACAATCCATGAAATCCTTTATTGTTGTCGCAAGTTCAGCACATATTATATATAATAGTAGTTGGGGATGTCAATAGGCGGGGCGGGTGCGGGTAGTACGTTACCGTTACCCGTATCCACAGATTTTAGGCGGGTAACGGGTATTCGCAAGTCAGGTAGCGGGTACCCACGAATATTTATGAATATTTATTATTTTTATAAAATAATACTAAAGAAAAAGTATGGTATAATATACTAAACATAATATTATTTCAGTATAATATAATTCAAATTAATATTGTATCATACATTACAACTTTATAAATTAAAAGTATTATCATTAAAAAATATTTAATTTTGTTTATCTCATTATAAATAATAAAAAGACTTAGATATTTAAATATATTTAATAAAAAATAAATATTAACAATTAAACAAGTACCTGTGAGGCGGGTAGTATGATATCGTTACCCACCCGTTTAACAAATATGCGGGTATCCATTACAAGTAACCCACGGATTGCCCACACGCACAGATTTTTTTGTCATTCCTAACAGTAACACATGGGAACAAGTCTATCCTATCACGAATGCAATACTACAATCAACTTAGAATAGTTTTGATGAATTATGCTTGTTAAACGTGCCCTTTGCCCTTCTAGCCCCTCTATGTACAATCACATGCATGTATGTGGAAGTTAAACACATTCCGACTCCTATTTTGCCTTCACCATGCATAGGCCCTAATAAAGGTGTCATTTTTTTTTTATAACATTGAAGGTGTCAATTCAAGCTACTCAATCCACGACAGGCTCAAGCTTAGAGGGCCCACTTCCAATTCGGCCTCAAATTTTGCTACCCAGGCCCAACTCGTCATAGGCTTTGGGCTTTGGCAGGCTACCCAATTACTTTTTTTCTGTATTTTCTGGCGGAAAAATAAAAAGCCTATTTTTTTTTTAAAAAACACAAACAAAAACTTAAAATATAATGTGATGTATTCAGTTCACATTATGTACATGCAACGTACTCATGGCATCTCAACCCTATGATGCTATCACTCGTTTCTTCTATATCCCAAACAGTAACATTATGAATTGTTCAAATAAAACTTGAAAAACAAGTTTACCGTGTTCCACATTCTTTAGTATTATTATTTAAAGAATAAAATATACACCCTCTTCCGGACTTAAGGTAATGTGTCTGTATTTCTTTAATTATTTGTTATCATCCTATTTGAGAAGTGATTTTTTGAAATATGAAATTTCCATGAAATAATTTCAAATAAACAAACTCCTAGTTTAGTGAGTGAATTGGTAAGAAAGCTAAAAGCTATTTTTCATTTATAAATTTATAATAGTTTATGTGCAAAACCTAATGGTCAAAGTAGCCAGAAAAAAATCTAATGATCCATTTGAAATATAATTATGAGGAAAAAATAATGAAAAAAATGTGAGAACTAGTAACTTAGTTAGTTGAATCAATGGTTTATTTAACTAAATCAATATTCTGACAAGTTGAATCGATGAAATTAATTAATTATTTTAGTGAAACTATATTTGTTTAACAAGAAAAAAAAGTTAAAGTATATCTTTAAAAGTATATCCAATTAATTAGTTCAACTGATGAATATAACCATTTCGGTACGAATTTTTTTGTATTATATTGGGGGGCAATTAAACGAGTAGTAATTTGTGATTACACAATAAAGTCAGAAACTTAATCTATACTAGTCTAAATCAAATTGGGTAACCCATTTGATTAATTCTAACTAAAATGTAACAGGATAAGTTACTTTTACTAATGTTTTTACTTTGTAAATTAATACTTCAAATTGGGTTTGGTATGGAATATTTACATATGTGCATCAAAGCTAAAAGATGCATGCCAGGATGAGATGCTTTATGTGCCAGTGCCACAATGCAGAGAAGCAACTCTCTAAGGTAGAAAGGATAGTGATAATGAGATTCCATTTTATACAAACTACCACAACTTGCTACAACCAAATTCTAGTAACTTTAAAGCACTTTGAATACTTTTGTATGTAGATGAACAACACTGAATTAGTTGTATATTTGAAGTGCTTGACCCCTATAGTCCAAATCCACAATCAACATGCCATTTGATAACTAACCTGCTAAATATATAATTTTACTATGACAGACATAAAGTAGGTCAAACACAAGCACATATCAAGGAATAAGTAAATCCATCCGGTTTATTCTCTCAAAGCATGTTTTTAAAGGAAAGAAGCAGGAAAACCTTGCATTAATGCCTAAGGTCTATTTAATGGTAAACTAAAAAATGCTACCTAGAACCCACAGCATAATGTCGATAACCTAGAACCCATAGTCACTAGAAAACATCAGCTTGCCATGGTTTCAACTTTTAAGCCACTTTCTGTTGAACTCGTCGAGTTTGGTTGGCCTTCGATCGCTTTTACTACATTTGGGAGGTACCTCCAACAGCGCTTGTGAATTCCACTATCTGCTATTGGCAAGCCTGCATTAAGTTCTATTATATCACAGCAAGTCGAGTGCTTAAAACAGTGTAGACTAAGTTTTTGTTAAATAATGCTTCATACGGTATTATTACTGCAACAAAGAGATTAATAACAAATCATAAATAGTTTGAGAATGAACACAAAAAAAAAAATAGACAATGAAAGCTTACCACATACAAAGGATGAAACATTCAAAATCATGAGTATGTTCAAATCAAGTTATTCTATCAGAAGTCATGGAAACATACACAACGTTACTCTAACAAACACTTGTGTGCAAAATCCTCACTGCTCTACCTATGAGTATGCCGAATATTTCTACTTGGATACAATATTGGAAGGACCATGTTGGCAAGCTACACACCATTAGGACATGGGAGTATTTTGACAAATTCAAGTCATGGTTTGATTTAAATAAATAAAATTTAAATATGTTCCCGTCGATTCTTAGATTCTGAAAAATTGGTAAGAATCTCGTCATGTATTTATTATTGTTCTTTTCTTCTATTTTAATAACTTAAATATATAAGTTAAAATAAATAATGTATCTATTATTATATTTTAATCAAAATAATATATAAAAATAGATATCGAGAGAATTGATAAATAATAAAATTCATAATTATATTATATTTTAAGAAAAAATATAACTTCATTACAGTAGTTAACTATTCTTACAAATAAAAATTATTAAATTTAGATATGTTCAACTGTGGTATCGTTATTTTTGGTTAAAATTGGTTGATTCCTACAAATTTAGATATAATTGTAAATTGTGATATCCTTTCAATAAATAGTATTAAATTATAATATGATATATTGTATTCGAGTTGTTATAAATAGAAGAAAGGAAAAGCACATGGGTGCATGGTGAAATGATAATTTTGAAGTTTGAAAGGATAAACAGCGGAGGTTATGTTATGGTAATGGTATGTCGCATTTGAGAGAGCTGGCAAGAAGAGCGACTAGTAGTGGACCTCTTTCACGTGCAACCATGCCCCTTCACACGTGTCCTCCTTCTCTACACAGGACCACTTTTCTTTAATTCTTACAGCCCAATTTCGTTCTTTATTTGTTTTGTGAAAATATTTTATTTAAAATACACTTAAAACTCAATTTAAATCATTCAATAGAGAAAACTTAGATACTTTTATTCATCAATTTATAAAATTACAAATTTTATTCCTTCCTTAAGAAAATATTATATTTTCACCGATATTCTTTTAATAACAAAAAATACTCATCGGATAATTATCATAAAATCACTAAATTTACTATTTTATCTTTATAAGATAAATAAAAATAACATTACACATATTGAGATGTGTAACTGAACTGTTCTTTACAGGGGGTGTAAATGTATGATTGTTGAACAATTCAAAATGTACATATAATGTAAATCTGTTATAGAGAGGTCCTTATACAGATACAAATACGGAGTATTCTTGTATACTGGGGCGGAGTACAATGCACTCTGGGCGGTGTGACAGTCCGCCTGAAGTAGCCTCCTTTGCCTTGACACAATTGGTGGTGGTACCTACAATTATTCTCCGACGCTTAAGTCAGTATTCTGAAACACTGTAAGACTTAGAAAGCTAATCTGAGAGAATTATGCAAGTAAAAGTGTAAGGTTTAGAATTAAGGGGGATCCCTTATACCTTTTTGCTGAGGTTTATATACCTGTTACTGGTGCTCCATTATTGGTAGGACCCGTTCCTTGTTTTCTGGCATAATACGAGAATGGTAGTGGATCCCTGTGTCGTTCACGAGCATCATCACTGTAGTGGGTATTCCCACTTGCTTGGAAAACGTTAATGCTTTATTATTTTATTCATAATTCCCTTTTATGCGTGACAGCGTGATTCCCATTTTCAACCTCTCAAGACAGAGTCAATCTCGTGCCGGGGTTATAAGTATGGGCTCGCTACGCAATATAGGAAATTCAATATTCCGCCTGTATTGAGCCTATGGCTTGGCGGAGTAGTATGCATTGGAAATGCTTTATGCATGTGTATAAGATTTTCAATACCTTACCCCTTGGCGGAGTAATAAGCTTTGGCGGAGTAACGTGCACTGGCGGAGTAACGTGCCCTGGCGGTATGTACTCCGTATAAAAGTAATTATAAGGTATTTGAAACGTACTTCTCCTGTTCAAAATGCTGATCTGGCAAAGCATTAAAACCATGCTCTTGGGGGCCGGTGTTGGGACCGGATCAGTAACTATAATTTAAATATTTATTGGAGACGTAAAAGTTAAAACTATATCACAATACTTTTTCGTCAGGTAAATGGAATGCAACTTAACTAGTAATTAATTATTAATGACAATGAGATGGTTTTAGGTCTTTTCGACCTTAAATTCATAAAAGTTGAAATAGGTTCAGATACATGTTTAAAAAAGACAGATTTGAAATTATATAATTTAATCTTATCTATTGGATTCAAGAAAAGATATGAATTTCATATTTTAATACATTTCTTATTTTTATTAATTTTAATAACATAAATATACATATTTTAATATAATCTGCATTTATTCTAATCAAAATAATATTTAAAAAATAATCCTAAAAATGTAATAATAATAATAATAATAATAATAATAATAATAATAATAATAATAATAATAAACTTAAGAAATATTTGATATTTAAAAAATAGTAATTTATCATTAAAAAGAGTTGATCCGGTCTCAATACCGGTATCCGATCTGCTATACATATTTCAACTCCTTTGATGAGACATCTACGTGTAACCGGTGTCATCGGTATACATCCGGACTGTAATTCCGTATCAGGCGTTCTCCCTATACCGGTTGTTCAGGATAACACCATGACATCGGACAATACACACGTCACTGTGCTAATGACAAGGATTGTTGCTACAGGGATCGATCAATAATTCCCTACACTACGAGCCAAATTTTGCTCACGGGAATGGTCAACTTGTTCCCTAATCCTAGTCTACATTCTCTACGCTCAATATAAAATAGCCACTTGACCCAATCATGCAGGTAAGTGCGCAATATAATAATGCTAATGGGAGTTGGTGGTTCCCCACCAACGAGTCCTCGTTAATCGAGCCAATCAGGTATATGAACTCACTTCATGATTGAAGTGAGGGATCTTCTTCTTCAGCTCTTTTACGACTGATTCCTCTCTGAATACATTCCTTACTTGGAATATAATCACTGACTTGAGCGTCGGAGAATCTTTGCAGGTGACACCACCATTCGCCCACTTCAACGCGTTAGGTCGGTGTAAAGGATCTCCAGGACGCCCAATCCGCTCTCCTCACCCAAGGACAACGGATACGTACATCGGATACACATACATCCGGTCTACTAGACGGTATTGACATATTATTCGTGACTGGCTTGAGATCGGATCTCTTGACCCCGGTCCAGGACAGATCATTGGCACGCCCAGTGGGACCCGATAAAGTTATTCCCATATCCTTTGACAGAGCAGGTAATCCACCATGGAAGGCGAAGCACAAGACTTCATGGAGAATCAGGCTGAAGGCAGAACCAATCCTAATGCCTACAGAAAACTCAACTTCGATTCTCATGGGGGCAGCTCAAAGAAGATAGTAACTGTGTCTGATCCTGATCCTCGCGATGAGTTGATCAAACAACTTCAGAGGGAACTCGCTGAATTACGAAGAGAAAAAAGGCAAAGCGAGGATAAAGAGTCATCTCGCACGCGAAACACTCCCCACACGACTGATGGTGAAAAGTCCACCACTCTTCAGTACTCAAAGATCCCAACGTTTGAGGAGGGAGAACAAACTCGCGATTCTGAGGATGCAGCTTCCCGAAGGAAGAGAGATTCAACAACAGCACCCCCATTGTCTTACAATCTGAAGGTTCCTTTTTCAAGGAGACTTATGGGCATCAGCATCCCCAAGCACCTTCAAACCACTCAACCACTTTCCATCGGAAAGTATAATGGTGAAACTGATCCAACTAAGCACCTTGATGCTTATGTGTTTGAAGCCATGTACTTGGGGGCTGATGAAGACGTGATGTGCCGAATGTTCCCTCGAACATTGTCTGAGGAAGCCCTCGGGTGGTTTAAAGGCTTGCCTTCTGGATCCATAGATTCTTGGACGGAAATGGCAGCTGCCTTCGAAACCCACTTTGTCATCTCCAGAGACGTACCCAAGACGTCTCATACCTTGGCTCAGATTAAGCAAGGTGAAACAGAGGGCTTAAAAGATTTTTTGAAGAGGTTTTATAAGGAAGCATCCCTGGTTCCTAACCTCACAGAATCTATCAAGCTGCATATCGTAATTGAGGCATTGCAGCCAGGATCAGCTTTCGCTCTTTCATTAGCAAAGAGCCCCCCAGCAACTTTTGAGGAGTTCAGGAAAAAAGCCTCAAAGTATGTGAGCATAGAGATGCACTTGGAGGCAATGGCTGCAAAGAAAAAGCCACCAACACCATCTCCCCAAACCCAGAAGGGTAAGGAGAAGACGAGGTCAGAACGCATGGAGAGGCCATTCACCAATCCTAAGGTGGATAACCACCCTCCTCGACCTCGAGAAAGGCATGTCAATTCCTTCAGCCATTATGCACAGTTATCTGCCAGACCATCTCAGATTTTGAGAGAGGTCGGATGGCCAGTTTTCAGCACATATGGCATCAGGAGACCAGCCCCTATGAAAAGACCAGGAAATTCACGTAAGTACTATGATTTTCATGAACAAAATGGTCATTCCACTGATGAATGCCAAGCTCTAAAGAACGCGGTTGAGACGCTAATTAGAGAAGGCAAGTTGAAGCAATACCTGTTCAAAGAGAAATCCTTTGACAGGGCAGAACGGAATGAGAAAAGAGAAAGAGATCCAGACGATGGGGATGACAATAACCCCAGCCCGGTTTGAAAATTCTCTGCTGCAGAGAAGCAAAAAGGTGTGATGACTGATAATGCAGCACAGAAAGACAGCATGCCCCAGCAACAACGTCAGGGCCGACGTGAAGTTATTGACATGATTGCTGGAGGGTTCGCTGGAGGAGGAGCTTCAATTACAGCCCGTAAGAATCATCACAGAATGATTCTATCTGTTCAAGGGAAAGTCAAAGACAATCGCCCTTACAGAGGTGGGATTGAAGCTCCCACAATCTCTTTCTCTGACGAAGATTTTGGCCCAACCATTCCTGGTGGTGACGATGCTGTAGTCATCACTGCTGTGATCGCCAACAAGGACGTCCGAAGAATCCTTGTTGACCAGGGAAGTTCCTGCGATGTTATTTTCTATAATTGCTTTGAAAGAATAGGTTTTAAAGACTCAGACTTACAACCTTACACGCAGGATCTAACAGCTTTCAATGGCGCAAAGCAACCAACTAAAGGGTATCTTGACACCCTTATCTCGTTTGAAGGCGAGCCAGGAGCCAGGACGGTTAGGTCTCGAGTGCTAGTGATTGATGTAAAATCACCATTTAATGGCATCATAGGCCGTCCTACTCTGAATGCAATGGAGGCAGTTGTATCAACCCCACATCTCCTTATCAAGTTCATTGACAAGGATAATGCTGTGTCATCTATCCGGGGTGATCAAGAGATGGCTAGGTACTGCTACAACCTTAGCCTCAACATGACAAAGCTGGACGCCTCCAATAAAAAGAGGAAACTTAATGAAGCTGGAACATCGGCTGGATCTGTAAGCCTTGTCGACCTGGACCCTAGAGCGGATTTGAACATTGATCCGTTCAACCCATCAAAGCCCACACCGGATGGAAGTTCTAGGGACATCGTCTTGGGAGATTCTCCAGAAAAGATCACCCATATCAATGATAAGCTAGATACTGAAATAGAGCAGTGACTGCTGGCTCTCTTGCAAGAGTTTAAAGACCTCTTTGCATGGACTGCAGCCGATATGCCAGGCATAGACCCTGAATTCTGCTGTCATAAACTATCCGTCTATCCAGAGACGAAACCTGTGGCCCAAAAGAAAAGACGGTTGGGCCCAGAAAAACAGAAGGCAGCTTGCCAGCAAACTGAGGAGTTGCTGAAGGCCGGATTTATCAAGGAAATCCGATATTCCTCTTGGCTTTCGAATGTGGTGATGGTCCCTAAATCCAATGGTAAATGGAGAATGTGCATTGACTACGTGGACCTCAACCGCTGCTGTCCAAAAGATCCTTATCCTCTTCCTAATATAGATCGGATGGTGGATGATTCCTCTGGTTATCAATACCTGAGTTTCATGAACGCATACTCTGGTTACAACCAAATTCCGATGTGCGAAGAGGATCAAGAGAAGACAGCTTTCATAAATGATCGTGGTGTCTTTTGCTATACAGTCATGCCTTTTGGCCTGAAAAACGCTGGGGCGACATATCAGCGTATGATCAACAAGGTTTTCGAAGGTATGCACACCAAACTTGTTGAAGTATATATTGACGACATAATAGCAAAGACACCGGTTGGTGGCGATCATATTGACGACCTGTGCCAAGTATTCACCCGTTTGAGACAATTTAACATGAGGCTGAACCCAATGAAGTGCACATTTGCTGTCCCTGCTGGGAAGTTTTTGGGTTTCATGTTAACTCAACGTGGTATTGAAGCCAATCCAGGGAAGTGCCAGACGATTCTAAACATGCAGAGTCCTAAGAATCTCAAAGAAGTCCAATCCCTGAATGGCAAAGTAGCAGCTTTGGCACGATTCATGCCGAAGATGGCTCACAGGTCGCTCCCCCTGTACAAAATACTGAAAAAGTCCAAGAAATTTGAGTGGGGACAGGAACAAGAAAAAGCTTTCCAAGAGCTTAAGGAGGTGTTGTCCAAACCTCCCATTCTCACAAAGCCTGACCCCGAAGACACACTCATTCTGTACTTGGCTATTTCAGATGAAGCTTTGGGCGTTGCCTTGATAAAAGAAACCCCTGATGGACAAAGACCGGTCTATTTCACTAGCAAGACCTTGCAAGGTGCTGAGATCCGGTATCAGAAAATTGAAAAGGCCGCCCTCGCTGTTGTTTGGGCCTCACGACGGTTACGTCCATACTTTCATGCCCATCCAATTATAGTGAGAACGGATTTGCCACTCCGTTCTGTCTTAATCAAGCCCGATCTCGCTGGGAGGATAATCAAATGGTCTATTGAACTCTCTGAGTTCGATATATCCTACGAACCCCGCAGCGCTATTAAAGCTCAAGTCCTGGCTGACTTTATTGTGGAAATGACAGGGACTGATCCAGATTACCCTCGAGTCTATTGGACCATTTACGTTGATGGTTCTTCAAACCAAAAAGGCTCTGGAGCAGGTGTAGTTCTCGAAAGTGACGACGGAGTACACCTGGAGATCTCCCTTCGTTTCAATTTCAAAACATCCAACAACCAAGCTGAGTACGAAGCTTGCTTGGCCGGGCTAAGAGCTGCAATTGACATCGGAGCTTCTGAGGCGACACTCTGCAGCGATTCACAGCTGGTGATTTCGCAGATCTTAAGAGATTATCAAGCTCGCGAACCTCAACTCCAGTTATACTTGAACTGTGTCAAGGAGTTGACTGAGAAGTTCTCAAAGGTGGAATTTAAGCATGTTCCACGTGAAGAAAATACGAGAGCGGATATACTCTCCAGGTTAGCAAACACTAAACGACCAGGTAGCACCACTACGCTGGTTCAAAGCACGC
This sequence comes from Clitoria ternatea, assembly GCA_037962975.1. Taxonomy (NCBI): domain Eukaryota; kingdom Viridiplantae; phylum Streptophyta; class Magnoliopsida; order Fabales; family Fabaceae; genus Clitoria; species Clitoria ternatea. Next base: position 88,935,101 of record CM075675.1, read on the forward strand.
TAACGTCGCCCAACATTCCTCTTTTCCCTTCTCTAAACGCCATAATGACTGACTCCCTTTACGGAGATACATGGATGGCTCCTTACATCCGTTATTTGGCTGATGGACAGCTACCCACAGATGAGAAGGAAAAGACGAGGTTAAGGAGAGAATTACCGTATTTCACTATGATTGATGGTAATCTCTACAGAAGGGCACTCTCTGTGCCCTATTTGATCTGTCTCAAAGAGGATGAAGTGCAAGATGTAATGGAGGAAGTGCATGGAGGACAATGTGGACACCACGCCGGAGGAAGAAGCTTAATGCGAAAAATCCTCAGAGCTGGATACTGGTGGCCCACAATGAAGCAAGACTCCATTGACTTCGTCAAAAAATGCGACGCTTGCCAAAAATTCTCTAACCTTCACCACACACCGGCAGAAGAACTCTTCACATCCGCTGTTCCATGGCCCTTCTACCAATGGGGTTTAGATATTCTGGGCCCCTTTCCAACTGCTCCTGGGGGCATCAAATATCTCATTGTAGGGGTTGATTATTTCACTAAGTGGATAGAAGCAGAGCCAGTGGTGCATATTACTTCAGCCCGAACTCGTCGTTTCATGTATGAAAACATCATAACACGGTTCGGGGTCCCAGCACGGATTGTCACAGACAATGGCACCCAGTTCACGGATAGAAAATTCACAGATTTGCTTGAAGGGTTAGGAATAACCCAAATATTCTCATTCGTCGAACATCCCCAAACTAATGGTCAAGCTGAAGTGGCCAACAGGGAGATGCTGAAGGGACTAAAGAAACGCCTTGGTGAAGCCAAGGGCGGATGGACAGACCAGCTGTGTCATGTCCTATGGGCATATCGGACAACGCCTCATTCATCCACCAATGAATCCCCATATCGTCTAACATACAGGGTCGAGGCAATGATACCTGTGGAACTGCAAATTGCTTCCACAAGGGTTAAGTACTTCTCTGAAGAAACTAACAATGCTAACTTGGCATCCGAAATAGATGTCATACAAGAACTCAGAGAAGACGCTTTCGTCAGAGATCAAGCCATCAAAGCCAAAGTTGCTCTCCGGTACAACAAACGAGTCCAATCAAGGACTTTCAACGTTGGAGATTTGGTTTTGAGGAAAGCAAGTATAGGGAACAAATTCGCCCATCAAGGCAAATTAGCCCCAAACTGGGAAGGCCCATACAGGGTATCCGAGGTCACTGGCAAAGGCTCTTACCGCCTTGAAAACCTTGATGGCACTCCGATCCGAAATAAATGGAACACCCAAAACTTGCGCATCTACTATAGCTAGCTGTTTCTACACTCTCCTATCCTTATCTTGGATTGAATACTGGAGAATTTATTTTCACAGCTACGCTCTCCTTGTAATTCTTATTTTTGATTTAATAAGAATCTCTCATAACAATTTAACTCTTTCGAGTTTTTCTTATGCAGTGATTTTCAGTTTATCCGGTGTACCGAAGCATATTCAGGATGGATGATCTCAGCTACTTATTCTGTAGTTGACGATGTAACTCCTCGAATATGCGCAACGCACAAGAACATACTCAGGACGGATGATCTCAATTACCCATTCTGTAATTGGCGATGTAACTCCTCGAGTGTGTAAGTATTGAAGGCCCAGATTGTAGGATTAAACCGAACTCTGGGTACGGTTAGTAAGTTTGGCTGAACACCGGTGAAGGCTCGGATTGTAGGATTAAACCGAACTCTGAGTACGACTAGTAGGATAAACCGAACGTCGGGGAAGACCTGAGTTGTAGGATTAAACCGAACCTCAGGACATGGGTTGTAGGGCTGGTCCTTCTTCAAGGCCACAAACCGAACCCCATTCGAAGACTACATGGGTTGTAGGGCTGGTCCTCTTTCATACCACAAACCGAACCCCATGCGAAGGCTTGGGCGCAGTAAGCTGGTTTTTCTTCAAGACCACGCTGAACCCCAAGTGACGGGCGCAGTAGGTTCAGGATTAGCCCTGATCTGAACCCCGTATCGAAGGCTCGGATTGTAGGATTAAACCGAACTCTGAGTACGACTAGTAGGATTAACCGAACGTCGGTGAAGAATCGTCATTGGGTAAAACCAAAGACCAATTGAAGAACGGCTAGTAGGATTCAACCGAACGCCAAATATGACAGACAGTAGGATCAAACCGAACTCCAAACACAACAAGTAAGTTATACCGAACTCCAGATTAACACTCTCTTATGAAGTTCTTTATTTGGAAGTTTTATAGCTTATAATTCTGAGTCATCAATTCTTCAATTAAGACCTAACTCATAAACTCTGACACAAATAATTCACTCGGGTACGCCACAATCTAAGGCATATTCACCCGAAATCTCTCAGTCGGAAATATTTGAAGAGGAATTTCTATTTTAAATCCTCACTTTCAAGAACTCTCATGAGAAAACCTCACTCAAGATCATGATCACCCGATGAAACTAGGGGACAGCATCAACGATTCAACGAATATCTTGAGGAATGAACTTTCGTCTAAACGATCTCACAATCATTTCCCTTAAACCGTTCTTGTGACGATGATGTGTTTCCCCCACAAGCGGTGATCTTATGAAATTCATCTCGCATGTTTGAGTCCGGTGTGGAGATTTTGTTTTACAATCCGATCTTCATTACTTAAATCCGGAATGATACAATACACATGCAATCCCTCTATTTAAGTTGTTTCTCACTAAACAAGAATGGAGGTAAAAAATTCTTTTATTGATTTAATAAGAATTACAATTCGTGTAATAATCCGGAGCTGAACCCGGAACACAGCGAATTCGAATCAATAAAACGAAAAAGAAAACAAGGAAGGCACTACTTTTTCTGGCTAGAGTCTCCCTCTTTCCCTTTGCCTTTGCCTCCGGTCTTGCCTTCTTCAGCGTGAGAGCTTGATCCTGTACTTGTGGGCTTCAGGAGGGAAGGTCCCATTGATTGACCTTTAGGTAAAGGAGCAAACTTATAAGGAGTGTTAGGCGGACTCTCATGACGATTGTCAACAATGGCCACCAGTTTCCCTTGGTGAAACTCATAGAACGGATCAATACCGTTCAAATTAATTGACACCTTGGGATTCCGGTATAGCACCTGATGAACTGCCAACCCGAAAGCCTCCTTGACTGCTTGATCACACATGTTTACAGTATCGTCCAAGTCTGCTTTCAGGGTCTTGACCTCGCCATTCGAATCCGCCAGCTTTAATAGCAGCTCCTTTTCCTTACGTGTCCAATCATTCGCTCCTTGAGAATGGACGACCTTAGCCTCCTTCAACCGCTCGTCTAGCTTTGAAGAGCGTTCCTTCTCCACACAAAAATTGGCATGGAGGTCAGCGTTGATTTTCTTCTGATCAAGAACCTGACCCTCCAGCTCCTTGGCAAGTTTCTTCAACTTGGCAATTTCTTCATCCTTCTTCTGAGCTTCTTCTCTGGAAGTTTCTAATTTTCCTTCTAACTGGAGGATGATTGCCTTGTCTTTGCCAGCCATCGAGGTGAGCCTCTCGTTTTCTTCTGTGAGCTCGCGAACCGACTTGAGGAGCTCGGATAACTCAGCCAAGTGCTTCTGTCCGTCGTCGCAAGCTCTGATCATTTCTTCACTCTTCAACGAGGGCTTCACCTTGGGTGAGGATTCAGGAACGCCCTCAGGAACGGAGCCCTCATACACCGGATGTTGAACAAGACCGGAACTACCTTCAAGAGGGCAAGGGGCTTTGGGCGCGAAATAAGTCGTTATTGGCTTCGCCCCATATGTGATAACACCACTTGGGGTATCCGGAATAGACCCTTCCGCTCTCTTTTCTTTAGAAGGCCCTGGTTCAGCAGCCCCTCTTGAAGTTTTTGGCTTTTTGGGCGAGGATTGACGGTCTGAGGTCTTCGAAGGATCACGCTTTGTCCTCTTCTTTTTCTCGACAACCTTCTCAGATCCGCCCTCGATCATAGGAATATCTTCACCAGCAGATGAAGTTAATATTATTGTCTCAGCAGTGGCCTTCTTTGAATTCCGCTTTGCCTGAATGTCATTTTCAGCCGCAACGGAAGTCTCTCCGGCCTTGAGTCCTTTTAGCCTATTCATCTCTGGTGACTCGCTCTGAATTTCACCTGCACAGTCAAAAGACACAATTAGAGACGAAAAATTTTTAAGGCAAATGACATAATAACGCATGAGTAATGGCAGGGAAATTACGTAAATATTCCTCGCAAGTAGACTTTGGTCCTAACAAACGCTTGCAAGAGAAAAATTGGTGCGAGGCTGTGTAGGACTGAAGAGCTGAAAGTACGGAGATGGAAGATGGGCTCAGTTCGTCCTCCTCAGTGTAGTACGCCTGGGAGGTTAGCAAGAAATGCTCATGAGTCCAAGCCACTGGGAATTTTGGAATCCCATCTTCTGTTAACCAAAAAATTGGTTCATTCGGATGGACGTTGATCTTCGTATAATAAGATTTGAATGAACGCCCATCAACTTTGGCGGAGTCAGTGTACGCCTCGAAGTTGATGATCTTGGAGATAGTCCGGAGAGATATCAAGCTCACTCCTCCTTTCTCCTTATTCGCACGACGGACCACTTGAGTGAAGTAGAAAAGCATGGCCACCGTCGGTTTAAAGTTGAAGTGCTCCCCAAGCACTTCAAGAGAGCGGACCAATCCCCATCCATTAGGGTGAAGTTGCGAGGGGGCGCAGTCCAGGAATCTCAGGACTCCCATCTCAAACTTCGTCAAGGGGAAACGCACGCCCAAGTTCAGAAATAAAAAATCATACATGAACAAGGACTTCTCGTCCGGTGTATGACATATCCGTTCTGATGGAAGCGGAGCGAGCACCTTAAAACACCATTTGTATTTGTTCTTCCTCCAAACCGTAAACCGCGGCTCCAGCTCCCCTTCATCCTCCCGAGCGTGGATGGACGGGGTTTCACGAAACTCCTCAGCCACCCAGCTGAATGGGCGTTTCTGTTGGAATTTCACCCAGTCGATCCGGTGTGCAACCACATTGCATAGGCCGGATTGGGTCTTCAAGATGTACTTCTCAGAGGGAGATTCCCCTTCAGACGATTTCCTCCCAGTAGCTTTCTTTGTCACCATTGTGAAAGCTTTGATGCTGCGATAGAATTTCACATCATCAGAGAGATACAAATCCCCACTCTCGACACTCTCACTGGAGGAGGAAGACTCTGAAGAGGGTATAATCACCCTTGGCCTTTCATATTGCGACTCCTCCCTCTCTGTATTCCGTGGCCTCGACTGAAGGATCACTGGGATCCTACCACCACGAACACTAGGGTTTTGAGTCAAAGCCCTCCCTCCTCTTCCTCTAGGGCTAACGCCACTGAAGCTAACACCCTTCCTAGCCATTCTCAAATATCGAAAAGAGATACAAAAAACGAAGGGAAAGTGGTTACCTAAGGATAGTGAATTAAAATTCACAGAGGCAGACACGAAGAACTTCTTGGAACTTTTGCAGAGGTTCGTCAAGGAAGCAAGAAGAAATGGTAACTGGGATTGCCAAATATGCCTATATCAGGGCACAGAAATTTTTCAAATACCCACTAAACACAACCTGTCGTTTACCCTCAAACGACTCCTCGTTTAGAGGGTTAAAATTGTCGTTTTTAACCCAAAGGCGCCAAAATGCCATCGTTTCGTCACAGAGCTTTCTAAATGGGCCTATTAAATCCAAATTCTAGGCCCAACAAGCCCCTACGTGACGGTTATTAAGACATGCGCATTTAACGCAATAATGGCGCGCCCACGTGAATTAAGGCATTAAATATCCAATCATTAGAAACGTGGCCACCATTACTCGAATACCAAGGGTTGCGAAATTCGATAAACTTCTGATATTCCCATTGTCGAATCCGCCCTTAAAATTTCATCACTACGGAACATGGTTCCCAGAGCGGACACTTACACTTCGATGTAGTCCCGAAATCCAGACGTACTATGATCAATATAGCTCATATGAGCAAGTCAACTACTTCTCTCACATCAGCTAGGGGGCTAGTAGAGGTATTACTCGGATTTCGGATGGATGCAAAAATTGCCTAATCCGCACTCCCATGATAGGAAAAATCTACCAGGACGGATGATCTCAATCACCTATTCTGTGATTCGATGATGTAACTCCTGGTACGAAGAACTCCAATAATCATTCCAGGACGGATGATCTCAATCACTTATTCAGTGATTCGACGATGTAACTCCTGGTATGAACAATTCTCATCATCATTCTGAGAAGTATTCACTAAATCCGTAATCCGACAATTGAAAAATGTCTCCAGGACGGATTATCTAAATCACCTAATCTGTGATCTGACGATGCAACTCTTGGTGTTGTGTACTTTTCCAGAACAGACAATCTCAATCACCCATTATGTGATCTGACGATGTAACTCCTTGACATGGTGTACCTGCCCAGGACGGATGATCTCAATCACCTATTCTGTGATCTGACGATGTAACTCCTGGCGTCATACACACCTCAAGGACGGATGATCTCAATCACCTGTTATGTGATCCGACGATATAACTTCTGGTGCTGTACACATCCCCAAGACGGATGATCTCAATCACTTATGAAGTGATTTGATGACAAAACACCTGGCATGATCAATTCATATAATCATTCTTATGATGGAAAATTCCGAAAGTCAGTCCGCACTTTCGCTTTCAAGTGGTATTCTCCCAGGACGGATACTCTTTATCACCTATCCTGTGATACAACGACGTAACTCCTGGCGTAGAAAAAACTCCCATCATCATCCTTATGATAAAGGACTCAAACACCACTTCCTTGCAGTTCCCTAAGCTTGAAACAATATTGTAATCTCCTGTGAGAGCATTACGGATTAAGAGCAGTCATCCGTTCTGTTACACTACTCTACTGAACAGCGGATCGACCCTTCTTTCCCCAAAAGAATTAAGAAAATTAAGGATCATGCCCCAAAGACAGGCACCCTTTTTCTTAATACACACTTGGGGACATGTATATATTTATCCGTTCTAAATTTTACTTATTGTTTAATTTTCTGAGGTTGTTATCTCAATCCGGCCTTAAGATTAATTATACAGAACGGATTAGAAACGATTTATATATACATGAAACGACGAAGACAAATTTCTTCAATCAAAATTCATTCATTGAAATGAAATTACATACAATAGTTCAAAATCCGGAGTTGATCCTGGTACACAACTATACATGTAAATAAAAACAAAATTACGGAGGAGGAATCTGTTCTTCAGTTTTTTGCGCCTCCTCAGCACCAGGCTCTTGTTCCCCTTCCTTTGGAACTTCCGCAGGAGTCTCACCTCCAGGAGCCTCAGCCCTTTCTTCAGAAGAGGGAACCTCAGACACAGGAAAGATGTAATCAGGTCCCATGGATTGACCCTCAGGAAGAGGAGCCAAACCATACAAGGACGTCGGTGGATCCTCGTGACGACCATCCACCACTGCGACTAACTTTCCCCCATGGAATTCATAGTACGGATCCATTCCATAAAGGTCAAGTTTCGCAGTGGGGTTACGGTAGAAGACTTGGCGTATGGCTAGGCCAAAGGACTCTTCAACAGCCCGGCTGCATATGTCAACAGCTTCTTCTCTCTCAGCTTTCGCTGTAGCCAATTCTCCCCGCAACTTGGACAGCTCCTCACTAGACACCTCGGACTCCGCTTTCCTAGCCTTCAGTCCCTCTATCTCAAGAAGGAGCTTCTTCTCCTTTTGAGACCACTCCTCAGCATCAGCTTTATGTTTATCCTGGCTGCTACGGAGTTCTTCCTCCTTCTCTGCCACTTTGCCTTCCAAGTTTTTAAGATCGCCTTTGAGCTTGAGATTCTCTTTAGTCATGATATCTCCAAACTCCTTAGACTTGTTAAGACGATCTTCCATTAACTTCACGGCGGCTTTGTCCTTTTCCGAGGAAAGCTTGAGTTCTTTCAATTCGTCACTCAATTCCTCAACTTTATCGGCGTTGCTAGCCAACTCGCTGACTGAAGAAAGCATTCCAGCAAGTTCGGCTAACTGCCACCTTCCGGCCTCACACGCTTCCGTAATTTCTTTAGGACTGAGTGTAGGCCGGAGTTTGTATATCGGAGGAGGAAGAGTGGCTGGAGTAGAACCTTCATAGGAGAGGAAGGGGGTGAGAAACGAGGTAGTTGGGAAGGAGGTCGGCTCTGATCCAGAAACCCCAGCAGCAGGATCCTCCGAAACCCTTTGCTTCTTGGACTGACGCCTCGCAGGATCATTCTGGATCTTTCTTCTCCTCTCAGTAACTGGAGGCTAACCCGAGGCTGCGCCAACATCGGACGTACCGCCCTCAACCAGTGGGATGTCCCCTTCAGCATCCGAGGTTAAGATGATTACCTCAGGACGATCCTTAGTTGAGGGCCTGGGCTTTACTTCATTTTCATGAGCAACGGATTTACCAGCCGCCTTGAATTTCTTCAATTTATCCATTTCTGGAGTTTCCTGTTCTATTTCACCTACATGAACAAACACAAGATGTCAGCAACTACAAATATTCTATATATCTTTGATAAAGGAGAAAAGATGAAATAAAACGAGAAGTACGCAAATATTCCTCCCGGACTTCGCTTGAGCTACTTAGCAGACGCCTACACGAAAAGACATGACGACCTGTAGTGTGCGATTCAAGTGCGAACAACACTCTCGACGTCTCACGAGACAGATCGGATTGATCAGTGTAGTACGCGTATGAGCTCAAGAGGAAATGTTTGTGTGTCCAACTCAGGGGAAATTTGTCAACGTCCTCTTCATCCTTCCAAAATTTTGGTTTGCCCTTCTTAATGGAGATGCGAGTGAAGTAAGTCTTGAAGGACTTCCCGTCAACCTTGGCAGAATCTGTATAAGACTCAAAATTCACAAAGGAACAGAGAGTCCGGAGAGTCACCAGACCAACTCCACCTTGCTTGTTTGCTCTTCGAACTACCTGAGTGTAGTAGAACAACATCGCTACAGTTGGCGTGAAATTGAAATGTTCACCAAGGACCTCCAGAGCCCGGATGAGGCCCCAACCGTTGGGATGAAGTTGGGAGGGTGCACAGTTCAGGAACTTCAGGACGCCCATCTGGAGTTCGGTTAGAGGAAAACGAACTCCCAGATTATGGAAAATAAAGTCATACATGTATACAGAGCGGTCATTAGGGACGACGTGGCATATCCGCTCTGTTGGAAGTGGTGCGTAAACCCTAAACCACTTTTTTGTCTCTTCATCCGTACTCAAAGTAAACCTCGGCTGGATCCGGGATCCCTCCTCATCCGCATGTCGGGAGGCCAAGTCCTTAAACTCGCTGGACACCCAGCAGAAAGGCCATTTAGCCTGAACCTCCTCCCAATTCAGCCTTGAAGCAACTACGCTATAGAGACCTTCAGTTGTCTTCAAAATAGCGCTATTTCCAGAGGTTCCCTCTCCAGTGGCCATTTGGATTATCTAAATTAAACTCCTTAATCTACGATAAGAAATGAAATGTCGTCAGAAAGTTGCAATCATTACTCACTGCATTTTAAAAGCAATTACAATCAGAGGGCGACTCTGAGAAGGGGAAGGTCACTTCCCACAGTGAGTAAGATCCCCTTTCTGAGTGACGTGATTCAGTCTTAGGAAGAATTATAAGAATTCTTCCCCACGACTATTAGGGTTGCGGGAAACTGATTCCCCCCCCCAGACGAAGCCTACTTTCTTTAACTAAGAAGTAGCAAGACAAAACAAAACTAAAGCGACAAGGAAGAGATGGTTACCTCAGATGACAGCGATGAATTTGAGGAACAAAGAAACCCTCGCAATGTAGGCAATAAACTTCCTTGCAAAATTTCTGCAGAGTTTCGTTGAGAAAGCAAAAGCAAGTGGAACCCAGAATCCACTAAGTATTCCTTTTATAGGAAACGAAGAGGATCGGTTACCTCCTCTTGAAGTTGTGTCGTTCTCGATAAAACGCACTCGTTCACAAGTGAAACGACACAACCGTTCCAAATTCTTGGGCGCCAAAACGATAGCGACTCAACGAAGGGCTATTCACTAGGCCCAAAAGTTTCGAAAACTTCAGGCCCATTAAGCCCAAAACGACGGTTAATGAGATTTTCATCTCAGGCGTAATAATTGCTTGCCCACGTGATTAAAAGCATTAATGTCTAATCATGCAACGCAATTCATGCTTTACAGCCGTTACACGAACTTCAAGAGCTTTTAATTCCCATAAACTCTTGAAATTCTCACACAACGAATCTTTGTCTGAATCCGTTGTGACCGTACCGAAAGGACGTTTCTATTAAAAGTAGAACGGTTCTTTACGAATGACAACAGATGCTAAGGAGCTGTTACACACGTAAGCTTACCGATATTAAGACCTCTCGCAGGTTGAGTAGCTTATGTGAACAACTATTCAGTCCCTCACACAAGCTAGGGGACATATGATCCGGTCTCAATACCGGTATCCGATCTGCTATACATATTTCAACTCCTTTGATGAGACATCTACGTGTAACCGGTGTCATCGGTATACATCCGGACTGTAATTCCGTATCAGGCGTTCTCCCTATACCGGTTGTTCAGGATAACACCATGACATCGGACAATACACACGTCACTGTGCTAATGACAAGGATTGTTGCTACAGGGATCGATCAATAATTCCCTACACTACGAGCCAAATTTTGCTCACGGGAATGGTCAACTTGTTCCCTAATCCTAGTCTACATTCTCTACGCTCAATATAAAATAGCCACTTGACCCAATCATGCAGGTAAGTGCGCAATATAATAATGCTAATGGGAGTTGGTGGTTCCCCACCAACGAGTCCTCGTTAATCGAGCCAATCAGGTATATGAACTCACTTCATGATTGAAGTGAGGGATCTTCTTCTTCAGCTCTTTTACGACTGATTCCTCTCTGAATACATTCCTTACTTGGAATATAATCACTGACTTGAGCGTCGGAGAATCTTTGCAGGTGACACCACCATTCGTCCACTTCAACGCGTTAGGTCGGTGTAAAGGATCTCCAGGACGCCCAATCCGCTCTCCTCACCCAAGGACAACGGATACGTACATCGGATACATATACATCCGGTCTACTAGACGGTATTGACATACTATTCGTGACTGGCTTGAGATCGGATCTCTTGACCCCGGTCCAGGACAGATCAAGAGTTAATATTTTAGATCTGTCCTGAACCGGGGTCTAGAGATCCGGACTCAAGTCAGTCACAAACAGTATATAAATACCGTATAGGAGACCAGATGTATGAGTATCCGGTGTAGGTATCCGTTGTCCTTGAGCAGAGAGAGCGGACTGGGCGTTCTGGTGGTCCTTCACACCGACCTAACGCGTTGAAATGGGCGAATGGTGGTGTCACCTACAATGATTCTCCGACGCTCAAGTCAGTGATAATATTCCAAGTAAGGAATGTATTTCAGAGAATAATTGTGCATAGAATCAGTTGAAGATCCCTCACTTCATTATTGAAATGAGTTCATATACCTGATTGGCTTGTTTTTCAAGGACTCGTTAGTGGGGAACCACTAACTCCCATTAGCATTATTATATTGCACACTTACCAGCATGATTGGGTCAAGTGGCTATTTTATATTGAGCATAAAGAATATAGACTAGGATTAGGGAACAAGTTGACCATTCCCGTGAGCAGAATTTGGCTCGTAGTGTAGGGAATTATTGATCGATCCCTGTAGCAATTATCCTTGTCTTTAGCACAGTGACGTGCGTATTGTCCGATGTCATGGTGTTATCCTGAAAAACCGGTATAGGGAGAACGCCTGATACGAAATTACAGTCCGGATGTATACCGATGACACCGGTTACACGTTGATGTCTTGACAAAGATGTTGAAATATGTCTTGCAGGTCAGATACCGGTATTGAGACCGGATCATATGTCCCCTAGCTTGTGTGAGGGACTGAGCGGTTGTTCACATAAGCTACCTAACCTGTAAGAGGTCTTAATACCGGTGAACTTATGCGTTAAATCGTTCCTTAGCATTTATTCATAAAGGACCGTTCTCAGATTAAGAGATATGGTATGTCGATGTCGTTACAACGGATTCAGACAAAGATTCGTTGTACGAGAATTTCAAGAGTTTATTGGAATTGAAAGCTCTTGAAGTTCGTGTAACGGCTGTAAAGCGCGAATTGCGTTGCATGATTAGACATTAATGCTTTTAATCACGTGGGCAAGCAATTATTGCGCCTGAGATGGAAATCTCATTAACCGTCGTTTTGGGCTTAATGGGCCTGAAGTTTTCGAAACTTTTGGGCCCAGTAGATAGGCCCTTTGTCAAATTGCTATTGTTTTGGCGCCCATGAATTTGGAACGGTTGTGTCGTTTCGCTTGTGAACCTATGCGTTTAATCGAGAACGACACAACTTCCAGAGTGAGTAATCGAACCTCTTCGTTTCTTATAAAAGAAACACTTAGTGGGTTCTGAGTTCCACTTGCTTCTGTTTTCTTAACAAAACTCTACAAAAATTTCGCGAGGAAGTTTGTTGCTTATTCTACGAGATTCTGCTCGTTCTTCATCTTCAACGTCATTACCTGAGGTAATTATTTCTTCTTCCTCTGTAAACCTTGTCTTATTTTGGGTCTGTTATTCTTGCTTGAAGAGAGTGTAGTTTATTTAGGGAGAGAACAATTTCTCGTAACCCTAATAATCATGGTGAAGAATCCTTGAGATTCTTTCTAGGGTTGAGTCATGTCGCTCAGAAAGGGGATCTTACTCACTGTGGAAAGTGACTTTTCCCTTCTCAGAGACGTCCTCTGATTGTAGTCGCTTTATAAAACGAAGTGAGTAATGGTTATCAACTTTCTGACGACATGATTTCTTATCGTAGATTAAGGAGTTCAGTCTAGATATTTCCAATGGCAACTGGAGAAGGATCTTTTGGAGATGGTGCCATTTCGAAGACAGCTGAAGGTCTCTACAGCGTCGTTGTTACCAAACTGAACTGGGAAGAGCTTCAGGCCAAATGGCCTTTCTGTTGGGTGTCCAGTGAATTCAAGGACTTGGCCTCCCATCATGCAGATGAGGATGGAGCCCGAATTCAACCTAGGTTTACACTCCACGCGGAGGAGGAAACGAAGAAGTGGTTTAGGGTTTATGCACCGCTCCCTACGGAACGGATATGACACGTCGTGCCAAACGACCGTTCTGTTTATATGTATGATTTCATTTTTCATTACCTAGGAGTTCGTTTCCCTCTAACCGAGCTTCAGATGGGAGTGTTGAGGTTCTTAAACTGTGCACCCTCTCAACTTCATCCCAACGGCTGGGGTCTCATTCAAGCCTTGGAGGTTTTGAGTGAATATTTCAACTTCACTCCTACAGTGGCGATGTTGTTCTACTACACTCAAGTAGTTCGGAGGGTAAATAAGCAAGGCGGTGTCGGTTGTAACATCCCTGTTTTTAGAAACAGTTTTACTCTTGTAATTTTTGAAGTATGGAAGTTTTGTAAGTGATAATAAGTAAATAAGGGACTCTACATATAGTCAAGAATTGATGATCTAATCCTATATCTAACACTAATTTAGTAAACTAATTAGACTTGTACCATCATTCATCAAGTCAATTCCTAGAAATTCGATTTATACCGAAAAGAGATCCACAATTGTCTATTTCTACACTTTGGGGATTTCCGATTTCAGTATAGACAGTCCCTAATGAACTGTTTTGACAAATCAAACACTTTTCCTGAAGAGCCAAAACTTTAATTCAGACCTCATCAACCTCGTTTCTTGGAAAAACTTATCTAGTTAAATAGGAACCTCTGAATTCAACTAAAATATCTTTCCTGTTTTGGGCATAACTTTTTCATATGAGGTCGAAATTAAGAAATTTTAATCTCGGTTTCGTTGTTATGAAAAACCTGACAAACTCTATTTCTAGCCTCAAACTCTATTTCGTGATCTATCATTACCAAACTTGAAAAAAACGTTATTTAATCTTGTTAAATTCTTAGAAAAATCATACGAGCTCAGAATCAGTTCGTTGTAATTTTTCTGTTCTCGTATTAAATCCCTCTACAATTCTCGTGAAGAACCTGAAAGCTAGTTCTTGCTCGATCATCCCCGAAAAGCGAAAATTTTTAGAGAAATAGTGATTTTCGCAGGAATAGTAACTCCTATAGAAAAACACGAATATCTCTCTCATACGATGTCGAAATGACTTCGTTCTTTTTTTCATGGTTTCGTATCGAAAAATCCTACAACTTTCGTGAAGAAATGAAAGGCTAATTCCCAACAGATTTTGCGCGGCAGAATTATCTTTCAAAAAAGAACTATTACACCAACTCCCATTTTTCTCTGTTTTTGGCGTAACTTTTGCTCCGGGTGTCAGATTTTTGCATACCATATATCGTTTCGAAGAGAAAGAGCCGATCTACAACTTTCATGTTGGAAACTTTTTCAGATTTTAACCGCAACTATAAGTAACTTTTTGTTTTCTTTTAAAATTAACTATTCAAAACCGGTACCAATTAAATTTAGACCCGGTGGCCAGATTTTTCTATAAATATGGCATCACCCCTCTTCAAAAGCTGCACCACTCTTTCTCTCCCACTTCATGCAGCCCTTCTCTCTCTCTCTCTCCCTCTCTCTCCTCTATTGACACTAAACCACCTCTGTTCTTCACCAAAATCACGTAAAGTCTAACTACGGAGACAAATCATCGATTGGAGCTACGGTTTGAAAGTTGGATTCTCTCCCTCTCATCTAGTACGACATCTGAGGTAAGGGGGGTATATTCTCGGGTATTCTGGGGAAATCTGAGTGAAAGGAAAGGGTTAAGGTACCTTGGGTCCTCACCTTTCCAGGACAGATTCGGTTTTGTTGTAAATTAAATGCCTTAATTGTTATATATTTGTTATATATATTTTATGTATATGATTAATTGTCTGTGTTAATTATTATTAATCATGATGATTGAATAATATGATCGGTGTTAAATTGTGAAATGATATGATCTGTATTGGATTGTGAAAATATTAAGAACCATGGGTGCCTATGTGGATTCCAGTAAGGAAGTTTTGAAAGATAAGATAAACAAGGAAATAAGGATGGATGATCACCATTTATATCATTGTTACTATTATTATGATTAAGATTATAATTATGATTATGAATATGATTATTATTATTATTATTATTATTATTATTATTATTATATTTATTGTTATTATTATTATTATTATTATTATTATTTACTATTAAGCTTAATGGACGGCTCTGCCGCCTTATTCTCTGCATTTATCTTTCTTTTTATTTCCGCTTATCTATATTATAATGGACGGCTCTGCCGCCTTATTATTAACATTTTATTTTTATTTAATTTATGTCATTTATTTTATTGAATATATTGGCTGGCTTTGCCGCCTTATTCTTTGCATTTATCTTTCCTTTTATTTCCGCATATCTATATTATAATGGACGGCTCTGCCGCCTTATTCTTAACATTTTATTTTTATTTAATTTATGTCATTTATTTTATTGAATATATTGGCTGGCTCTGCCGCCTTATTCTCTGCATTTATCTTTCCTTTTATTTCCGCCTATCTATATTATAATGGACGGCTCTGCCGCTTTATTCTTAACATTTTATTTTTATTTAATTTATGTCATTTATTTTATTGAATATATTGGCTGGCTCTGCCACCTTATTCTTTGCATTTATCTTTCTTTTTATTTCCGCTTATCTATATTATAATAGACGGCCCTGCCGCCTTATTCTCTCTATTTATTTTTCCTTTTATTTCATTTTTTTTATAACAGACGATGCCTTATTATTATTATTATTATTATTATTCTTGTAACTAATATTATTGTTTAAGTTATGAATAATGAAATAAGGAACAAACTACTTATTCTTTAAACGAAACATTATTTTAGCCAAGATATAACTGATATATTTTCTTGAATAATAATAAATAAAATAATAAAAATAATTTACAACGTCTTAAAAAATGGTGGACCTAACAACATGAATATTACGAGGCTGGAATCACATAGATACCTAGGGATCAAAGTAATGATAAAACTTAAATAATGCACTTTGCATCATGAAAATATTTTTGAAGGAGAAAAATTATCTAGAGCATACACCTGGTACGCTGGAGGACATTCACGTTCGATCTCCATGAAGATCTTGGGAGTACAACTGGAACGGCAACCCAATGGCATCAGAGTCGCGCCTGATAGCCGGGTGAGACGATGCAATTCTAGTGTACTTTGACTAAATGACGAAGTGTAACTATGATCGTAGGGATCCAAGCTCCAAAAATATATAAATCAATAATGAGAACCAATGAGTTCATTCGTACCCTATGGGAGCTTGGGCGGACCCTGATCGCTCTAGAAAATGGAATGGAGATATTCCAAAGAATGAGAAGAAGAAATGATTTATTGGGCCCACATGCATCATGAGACTTAACCAAAGATAAATCATAATAAATTCAACTCATGCATTCCATGACAACATATTTGATTGTTATAATTTTGAACATGTTAATTGTATGATTATGTGATATTATCTGTTAACTGGATTATGTCCGCACCGGGTAACCTTCAGGGTCTTGGGTTATACTCACCCTTACTGTTGAACATTTTTCAGAGGAATTAGAAACTCAAGAACCCGAGTGTGAAGATCAGCAATACGCTGAACCCATTGAGAACAATCATTAAGGATAGAATATTTATAATTAGACACCGGATGACTGTATAATATTTAAGGGTGCCTGCGTGCCCCATTCTGTTAAGAGTACAATTATTTACAGTTTATGAATGACTATGTGATATATACAATATTACTTCCGCTGATCTGCCACGTATTTATTTAAAAAAAAAAATTCACTTTTTCTAAGAACTGTTAACACTCTCAGTTAAATGGGATGAACCTACAGAAGGATTTGTCTTATCTAACCGAGGGTGTTACATTGGTGGTATCAGAGCATAGTCGATTCATTAAGCTTGTGGAGTGGACCATTAGGTTTCCACGTACTCTGATAGAAATATCGAACAGTCTATAACACTCCTAAGACTAAATATCCTATGTGGAATGCTCCACATAACGCATACCCTGAATCTATTTGTTGATATTCTTTCAGTAAATTCCTCATGGCACGCCAAAATAACAATCATGTGATGGAGAATCTTCTTACCAGAATTGTGGAGGTAATAGAACGACAAGAGTTACCTCATGCTTCTACCAGACAGGGATTAGCTGATTTTCAAAGGAATAATCCTACGCAGTTCAAAGGAGGCTTCAATCCAGAAGGAGCACAACTATGGATTGAACACCTTGAAAAGATTTTTGCCGCTATGCGATGTTCTGATGAGGATTGTGTAACCTTTGCTGTCTTCATGCTGGTTGGAGAAGCAGAACACTGGTGGACTCATGCTAGAATCAGACTAGCTACTGATGGGCATATCATTACTTGGGGACGATTCAGGACAGAGTTCCTTGCCAAATATTTCCCTGAAGACATAAGGAGACAGAAGGAGCAGGAATTCTTCAATCTGAAACAAGGTAATATGACTGTTGGGGAGTACGCTGCTAAATTTGACGAATTGGCAAAATGTTGTCCCTACTACACCCACATGGGAGAAGCGTCAAGGTGCGCGAAGTTTGAAGCTGGATTACGGCAAGAGATTCGTCAAACCATATGTTGCCAACAAATTACACAATTCACTACTTTGGTTGACAGATGCCGCATATTTGAGAACACCTCTAATCTTCGACGACCTGGAACGTCTAATCATGGGCCAGAACGACGTATGCCAGATCGACAACAAAGGAGGGATTTTCGAACAGATCGGCCATATTTCCGACCTTTCAACTCAGCCAACCGAATTCCTCCTAGAGGTCAGGAGACCCAAAGCAGTAGAAACTGCACAATTTGTGGACGGATTGGACATCGTGATGCTGACTGTTGGTACAGAAATAATAACAACCAACAACAAGTGACTCAAAAGCAGGCAGTACGACCTACGGGTCAAGGAAGTGGAGGATTTGCTACAAACACCTCTACAAACAATGCCCCAAGGATGCAGAATGTTCACCGCGGCAATAATTCCAATCAGAACAATAATCCTAGAAGGCCTGGGAATGGCTCGACAGGAAGACAGGGAGGAAATGCCAGAGTTTTTACTATGAATGGTGCGGAAATATCACAAGGGAACGACCTTGTGCAAGGTACATGTTTTATAGGAAGCACTCTATTGAATGTATTATATGATTCAGGAGCCACTCATTCTTTCATATCTGAGAATTGTGTAAAACATTTAAAGCTTCCTACAACCTCTCTGCCCTATCAAATGATTGTCACAACCGCCGCCAATAAGCCCATTTGCCCTTCTTATATATGTTCGAAATGCCCACTCAACATCGAAGGGAAAGCTTATCAAGAAGATCTGATATGTTTGCCTTTGATTGATCTAGATATTGTTCTAGGAATGAATTGGCTTGCTGCCAACCATATTCTAATTGACTGTCATAATAGATCCATTTCTCTCGGGTCTACTACATCACACTGTGATCAAGACATTGATTCTTGTCCTGTTGACTCAGAAAAGGTAATTCCAGCAAAGGAAGTCCAACTATACATGATCCTTACTGAAACTAAAAGTAAGGCCACTCCTCAAATTGATCAAATTCCTGTTGTTCAAGAATTCCCAGAAGTTTTTCCTGATGATATACGTGAGCTACCTCCAGAACGAGAAATTGAGTTCAGTATTGATATTATACCGGGCGTGGGACCGATCTCTATTGCTCCTTACCGAATATCACCCAAGGAACTCAGTGAGCTCAAAGAGCAGTTAGAAGAACTTCTAGAAAAAGGAATGATTAGACCCAGTGTCTCACCTTGGGGAGCACCAGTTCTTCTAGTCACAAAGAAGGATGGCAATATGCGGTTATGTGTTGACTATCGTCAGTTGAATAAAGCTACGATCAAGAACCGATACCCTCTTCCACGGATTGATGATTTAATGGACCAATTACGAGGAGCCACTATCTTCTCAAAGATTGATCTGCGATCAGGCTATCATCAAATCAGGGTAAAGAAAGACGATGTACCCAAAACGGCATTCAGAACACGATATGGGCACTATGAGTATCTTGTTATGCCCTTTGGAGTTACAAATGCACCTGCAGTATTTATGGGATACATGAATCGAATCTTCCATGAGTACTTGGACAAATTCGTGGTTGTATTCATTGACGATATTCTCGTCTACTCCAAGAGTCATGAGGAACACAAGGAGCATCTTCGAATTGTTCTAAACACTTTGCGTGCAAGGCAATTGTACGCTAAGTTTTCAAAATGTGAATTCTGGTTGACAGAAGTGAAATTCTTAGGACATGTCATCTCTAAGGAAGGAATTGCTGTGGATCCTACAAAGGTAGAAGCTGTACTAAATTGGGAACAACCCAAGAATGTGACGGAAATCCGTAGTTTCCTTGGACTGGCTGGATATTATCGTCGATTCATCGAGAATTTCTCTCGAATTGCAGCACCTTTAACTAAGCTGACTCGTAAAGATCAACCATTCGAATGGACTGACAGATGCGAAAGCAGTTTTACGGAGTTACGCCAACGACTCACTAGTGCACCTGTCTTAATTTTGCCAGATCCTGCCAAGCCATATGAAGTGTATTGTGATGCGTCAAGACAAGGACTAGGATGTGTCCTAATGCAAGAAAGAAAGGTTGTTGCTTATGCTTCAAGACAGCTAAGAACGCATGAAGTTAATTATCCCACACATGACTTGGAATTAGCTGCAGTTGTGTTTGCCTTGAAAATCTGGAGACACTACTTATATGGTACATACTTTGAAGTCTTCAGTGATCACAAAAGCTTGAAGTATCTATTCGACCAGAAGGAGTTAAATATGCGACAACGTAGATGGATGGAATTTATCAAAGATTATGATTTTGAACTCCGATATCATCCAGGAAAAGCTAATGTTGTGGCTGATGCACTCAGTAGAAAGGCCCTACGTCTATCATATATGATGACAAAGGAGTTAGAACTGATTGAACAGTTTCGCGATTTGAACCTAGCAGTAACACCAAAAAGAGGAAGCCTTATGGTTGGAATGCTAAGGATTTCCAATGATTTCTTGGAACAAATCAAAGAAGCTCAAACCAATGATCAGGAATTACAAGATCTAGCAGAAAAGACAAAAGAAGGAGTCTCAGAGTTTAGCAAAGATGAACATGGGGTGATCAGGTATCAACAGAGACTCTGTATTCCAGTCAACACAGATCTTAAAAGATCCATCCTGGATGAAGCACACAAAAGTAAATACAGCATCCACCCAGGATCAACCAAGATGTACCAGGACTTGAAGAAATTATTCTGGTGGCAAGGAATGAAAAGGGATATCGCTGAGTACGTAACAGCTTGCCTGATGTGTCAGAAGGTAAAGGCGGAACAACAACGACCAAGTGGGACCCTTCGTCCTTTGGATATTCCAGAATGGAAATGGGATGAGATTGCTATGGACTTCGTGACTGGATTTCCCAGAACATCAGCTGGATATGATGCCATTTGGGTAATCGTGGATCGATTAACAAAGACCGCTCACTTCATTCCTGTCAATATGAAGTATTCCCTAGAGAAACTCACTCAGATCTATATCAAGGAAATCGTACGATTACATGGAACACCCACTGCAATTGTGTCTGACCGAGATCCTCGTTTCACATCACAATTTTGGAAGAGCCTGCAACAAGCTCTGGGAACTCGTCTGAAGTTAAGTTCCGCATATCACCCACAGACAGACGGACAATCAGAAAGGACGATCAAAACTCTTGAAGATTTGTTACGTCTTTGTGTCTTAGAACATGGGGGAAGTTGGCAAGAATATCTCCCACTTATTGAGTTCACTTACAACAACAGCTATCATGCTAGCATCGGAATGGCCCCTTATGAGGCTTTGTATGGAAGAAAATGCCGTACACCTTTATGTTGGTATGAAACTGGTGAGAAAACAATAATTGGACCAGAGATTGTTCAAAAGACAACAGAACAAGTTCAGAGGATTCAAATGGCAATGAAGGCTTCGCAAGATAGACAAAAGAGTTACTACGACAAACGTCGGAAGCCATTGGAGTTTGAGGAGGGAGATCATGTTTTTCTTAAAGTTACCCCTACCACTGGAGTAGGAAGAGCTTTGAAGGCCAAGAAGTTAAGCCCCAGATACGTAGGACCCTATCAGATTCTGCAAAAGATAGGAACTCATGCCTACCGTATTGCTCTGCCACCCGAGCTAACAAACCTTCACAATGTCTTTCATGTCTCCCAGCTCCGCAAATATGTGCCAAGCCCTGATCATGTCCTGAGACCAGATCAGTTTATTCTAAAGGAAAATCTCACTTATGAAGTGTCGCCAGTGAAGATTGTTGATCGACGTCTCAAACAGTTAAGAGGCAAGGAAATCCCTTTGGTCAAGGTAGTTTGGAGTCAGACAGATGATGGGGATGCTACTTGGGAAATTGAGGAGAAAATGAGAGAATTGTACCCTCAATTGTTTTAACTTTGAATTTCGGGACGAAATTCCTAAAAGGGGAGGAGAATGTAACATCCCTGTTTTTAGAAACAGTTTTACTCTTGTAATTTTTGAAGTATGGAAGTTTTGTAAGTGATAATAAGTAAATAAGGGACTCTACATATAGTCAAGAATTGATGATCTAATCCTATATCTAACACTAATTTAGTAAACTAATTAGACTTGTACCATCATTCATCAAGTCAATTCCTAGAAATTCGATTTATACCGAAAAGAGATCCACAATTGTCTATTTCTACACTTTGGGGATTTCCGATTTCAGTATAGACAGTCCCTAATGAACTGTTTTGACAAATCAAACACTTTTCCTGAAGAGCCAAAACTTTAATTCAGACCTCATCAACCTCGTTTCTTGGAAAAACTTATCTAGTTAAATAGGAACCTCTGAATTCAACTAAAATATCTTTCCTGTTTTGGGCATAACTTTTTCATATGAGGTCGAAATTAAGAAATTTTAATCTCGGTTTCGTTGTTATGAAAAACCTGACAAACTCTATTTCTAGCCTCAAACTCTATTTCGTGATCTATCATTACCAAACTTGAAAAAAACGTTATTTAATCTTGTTAAATTTTTAGAAAAATCATACGAGCTCAGAATCAGTTCGTTGTAATTTTTCTGTTCTCGTATTAAATCCCTCTACAATTCTCGTGAAGAACCTGAAAGCTAGTTCTTGCTCGATCATCCCCGAAAAGCGAAAATTTTTAGAGAAATAGTGATTTTCGCAGGAATAGTAACTCCTATAGAAAAACGCGAATATCTCTCTCATACGATGTCGAAATGACTTCGTTCTTTTTTTCATGGTTTCGTATCGAAAAATCCTACAACTTTCGTGAAGAAATGAAAGGCTAATTCCCAACAGATTTTGCGCGGCAGAATTATCTTTCAAAAAAGAACTATTACACCAACTCCCATTTTTCTCTGTTTTTGGCGTAACTTTTGCTCCGGGTGTCAGATTTTTGCATACCATATATCGTTTCGAAGAGAAAGAGCCGATCTACAACTTTCATGTTGGAAACTTTTTCAGATTTTAACCGCAACTATAAGTAACTTTTTGTTTTCTTTTAAAATTAACTATTCAAAACCGGTACCAATTAAATTTAGACCCGGTGGCCAGATTTTTCTATAAATATGGCATCACCCCTCTTCAAAAGCTGCACCACTCTTTCTCTCCCACTTCATGCAGCCCTTCTCTCTCTCTCTCTCCCTCTCTCTCCTCTATTGACACTAAACCACCTCTGTTCTTCACCAAAATCACGTAAAGTCTAACTACGGAGACAAATCATCGATTGGAGCTACGGTTTGAAAGTTGGATTCTCTCCCTCTCATCTAGTACGACATCTGAGGTAAGGGGGGTATATTCTCGGGTATTCTGGGGAAATCTGAGTGAAAGGAAAGGGTTAAGGTACCTTGGGTCCTCACCTTTCCAGGACAGATTCGGTTTTGTTGTAAATTAAATGCCTTAATTGTTATATATTTGTTATATATATTTTATGTATATGATTAATTGTCTGTGTTAATTATTATTAATCATGATGATTGAATAATATGATCGGTGTTAAATTGTGAAATGATATGATCTGTATTGGATTGTGAAAATATTAAGAACCATGGGTGCCTATGTGGATTCCAGTAAGGAAGTTTTGAAAGATAAGATAAACAAGGAAATAAGGATGGATGATCACCATTTATATCATTGTTACTATTATTATGATTAAGATTATAATTATGATTATGAATATGATTATTATTATTATTATTATTATTATTATTATTATTATTATTATATTTATTGTTATTATTATTATTATTATTATTATTATTATTATTTACTATTAAGCTTAATGGACGGCTCTGCCGCCTTATTCTCTGCATTTATCTTTCTTTTTATTTCTGCTTATCTATATTATAATGGACGGCTCTGCCGCCTTATTATTAACATTTTATTTTTATTTAATTTATGTCATTTATTTTATTGAATATATTGGCTGGCTTTGCCGCCTTATTCTTTGCATTTATCTTTCCTTTTATTTCCGCATATCTATATTATAATGGACGGCTCTGCCGCCTTATTCTTAACATTTTATTTTTATTTAATTTATGTCATTTATTTTATTGAATATATTGGCTGGCTCTGCCGCCTTATTCTCTGCATTTATCTTTCCTTTTATTTCCGCCTATCTATATTATAATGGACGGCTCTGCCGCTTTATTCTTAACATTTTATTTTTATTTAATTTATGTCATTTATTTTATTGAATATATTGGCTGGCTCTGCCACCTTATTCTTTGCATTTATCTTTCTTTTTATTTCCGCTTATCTATATTATAATAGACGGCCCTGCCGCCTTATTCTCTCTATTTATTTTTCCTTTTATTTCATTTTTTTTATAACAGACGATGCCTTATTATTATTATTATTATTATTCTTGTAACTAATATTATTGTTTAAGTTATGAATAATGAAATAAGGAACAAACTACTTATTCTTTAAACGAAACATTATTTTAGCCAAGATATAACTGATATATTTTCTTGAATAATAATAAATAAAATAATAAAAATAATTTACAACGTCTTAAAAAATGGTGGACCTAACAACATGAATATTACGAGGCTGGAATCACATAGATACCTAGGGATCAAAGTAATGATAAAACTTAAATAATGCACTTTGCATCATGAAAATATTTTTGAAGGAGAAAAATTATCTAGAGCATACACCTGGTACGCTGGAGGACATTCACGTTCGATCTCCATGAAGATCTTGGGAGTACAACTGGAACGGCAACCCAATGGCATCAGAGTCGCGCCTGATAGCCGGGTGAGACGATGCAATTCTAGTGTACTTTGACTAAATGACGGAGTGTAACTATGATCGTAGGGATCCAAGCTCCAAAAATATATAAATCAATAATGAGAACCAATGAGTTCATTCGTACCCTATGGGAGCTTGGGCGGACCCTGATCGCTCTAGAAAATGGAATGGAGATATTCCAAAGAATGAGAAGAAGAAATGATTTATTGGGCCCACATGCATCATGAGACTTAACCAAAGATAAATCATAATAAATTCAACTCATGCATTCCATGACAACATATTTGATTGTTATAATTTTGAACATGTTAATTGTATGATTATGTGATATTATCTGTTAACTGGATTATGTCCGCACCGGGTAACCTTCAGGGTCTTGGGTTATACTCACCCTTACTGTTGAACATTTTTCAGAGGAATTAGAAACTCAAGAACCCGAGTGTGAAGATCAGCAATACGCTGAACCCATTGAGAACAATCATTAAGGATAGAATATTTATAATTAGACATCGGATGACTGTATAATATTTAAGGGTGCCTGCGTGCCCCATTCTGTTAAGAGTACAATTATTTACAGTTTATGAATGACTATGTGATATATACAATATTACTTCCGCTGATCTGCCACGTATTTATTTTTAAAAAAAAAATTCACTTTTTCTAAGAACTGTTAACACTCTCAGTTAAATGGGATGAACCTACAGAAGGATTTGTCTTATCTAACCGAGGGTGTTACATTGGTGGTATCAGAGCATAGTCGATTCATTAAGCTTGTGGAGTGGACCATTAGGTTTCCACGTACTCTGATAGAAATATCGAACAGTCTATAACACTCCTAAGACTAAATATCCTATGTGGAATGCTCCACATAACGCATACCCTGAATCTATTTGTTGATATTCTTTCAGTAAATTCCTCATGGCACGCCAAAATAACAATCATGTGATGGAGAATCTTCTTACCAGAATTGTGGAGGTAATAGAACGACAAGAGTTACCTCATGCTTCTGCCAGACAGGGATTAGCTGATTTTCAAAGGAATAATCCTACGCAGTTCAAAGGAGGCTTCAATCCAGAAGGAGCACAACTATGGATTGAACACCTTGAAAAGATTTTTGCCGCTATGCGATGTTCTGATGAGGATTGTGTAACCTTTGCTGTCTTCATGCTGGTTGGAGAAGCAGAACACTGGTGGACTCATGCTAGAATCAGACTAGCTACTGATGGGCATATCATTACTTGGGGACGATTCAGGACAGAGTTCCTTGCCAAATATTTCCCTGAAGACATAAGGAGACAGAAGGAGCAGGAATTCTTCAATCTGAAACAAGGTAATATGACTGTTGGGGAGTACGCTGCTAAATTTGACGAATTGGCAAAATGTTGTCCCTACTACACCCACATGGGAGAAGCGTCAAGGTGCGCGAAGTTTGAAGCTGGATTACGGCAAGAGATTCGTCAAACCATATGTTGCCAACAAATTACACAATTCACTACTTTGGTTGACAGATGCCGCATATTTGAGAACACCTCTAATCTTCGACGACCTGGAACGTCTAATCATGGGCCAGAACGACGTATGCCAGATCGACAACAAAGGAGGGATTTTCGAACAGATCGGCCATATTTCCGACCTTTCAACTCAGCCAACCGAATTCCTCCTAGAGGTCAGGAGACCCAAAGCAGTAGAAACTGCACAATTTGTGGACGGATTGGACATCGTGATGCTGACTGTTGGTACAGAAATAATAACAACCAACAACAAGTGACTCAAAAGCAGGCAGTACGACCTACGGGTCAAGGAAGTGGAGGATTTGCTACAAACACCTCTACAAACAATGCCCCAAGGATGCAGAATGTTCACCGCGGCAATAATTCCAATCAGAACAATAATCCTAGAAGGCCTGGGAATGGCTCGACAGGAAGACAGGGAGGAAATGCCAGAGTTTTTACTATGAATGGTGCGGAAATATCACAAGGGAACGACCTTGTGCAAGGTACATGTTTTATAGGAAGCACTCTATTGAATGTATTATATGATTCAGGAGCCACTCATTCTTTCATATCTGAGAATTGTGTAAAACATTTAAAGCTTCCTACAACCTCTCTGCCCTATCAAATGATTGTCACAACCGCCGCCAATAAGCCCATTTGCCCTTCTTATATATGTTCGAAATGCCCACTCAACATCGAAGGGAAAGCTTATCAAGAAGATCTGATATGTTTGCCTTTGATTGATCTAGATATTGTTCTAAGAATGAATTGGCTTGCTGCCAACCATATTCTAATTGACTGTCATAATAGATCCATTTCTCTCGGGTCTACTACATCACACTGTGATCAAGACATTGATTCTTGTCCTGTTGACTCAGAAAAGGTAATTCCAGCAAAGGAAGTCCAACTATACATGATCCTTACTGAAACTAAAAGTAAGGCCACTCCTCAAATTGATCAAATTCCTGTTGTTCAAGAATTCCCAGAAGTTTTTCCTGATGATATACGTGAGCTACCTCCAGAACGAGAAATTGAGTTCAGTATTGATATTATACCGGGCGTGGGACCGATCTCTATTGCTCCTTACCGAATATCACCCAAGGAACTCAGTGAGCTCAAAGAGCAGTTAGAAGAACTTCTAGAAAAAGGAATGATTAGACCCAGTGTCTCACCTTGGGGAGCACCAGTTCTTCTAGTCACAAAGAAGGATGGCAATATGCGGTTATGTGTTGACTATCGTCAGTTGAATAAAGCTACGATCAAGAACCGATACCCTCTTCCACGGATTGATGATTTAATGGACCAATTACGAGGAGCCACTATCTTCTCAAAGATTGATCTGCGATCAGGCTATCATCAAATCAGGGTAAAGAAAGACGATGTACCCAAAACGGCATTCAGAACACGATATGGGCACTATGAGTATCTTGTTATGCCCTTTGGAGTTACAAATGCACCTGCAGTATTTATGGGATACATGAATCGAATCTTCCATGAGTACTTGGACAAATTCGTGGTTGTATTCATTGACGATATTCTCGTCTACTCCAAGAGTCATGAGGAACACAAGGAGCATCTTCGAATTGTTCTAAACACTTTGCGTGCAAGGCAATTGTACGCTAAGTTTTCAAAATGTGAATTCTGGTTGACAGAAGTGAAATTCTTAGGACATGTCATCTCTAAGGAAGGAATTGCTGTGGATCCTACAAAGGTAGAAGCTGTACTAAATTGGGAACAACCCAAGAATGTGACGGAAATCCGTAGTTTCCTTGGACTGGCTGGATATTATCGTCGATTCATCGAGAATTTCTCTCGAATTGCAGCACCTTTAACTAAGCTGACTCGTAAAGATCAACCATTCGAATGGACTGACAGATGCGAAAGCAGTTTTACGGAGTTACGCCAACGACTCACTAGTGCACCTGTCTTAATTTTGCCAGATCCTGCCAAGCCATATGAAGTGTATTGTGATGCGTCAAGACAAGGACTAGGATGTGTCCTAATGCAAGAAAGAAAGGTTGTTGCTTATGCTTCAAGACAGCTAAGAACGCATGAAGTTAATTATCCCACACATGACTTGGAATTAGCTGCAGTTGTGTTTGCCTTGAAAATCTGGAGACACTACTTATATGGTACATACTTTGAAGTCTTCAGTGATCACAAAAGCTTGAAGTATCTATTCGACCAGAAGGAGTTAAATATGCGACAACGTAGATGGATGGAATTTATCAAAGATTATGATTTTGAACTCCGATATCATCCAGGAAAAGCTAATGTTGTGGCTGATGCACTCAGTAGAAAGGCCCTACGTCTATCATATATGATGACAAAGGAGTTAGAACTGATTGAACAGTTTCGCGATTTGAACCTAGCAGTAACACCAAAAAGAGGAAGCCTTATGGTTGGAATGCTAAGGATTTCCAATGATTTCTTGGAACAAATCAAAGAAGCTCAAACCAATGATCAGGAATTACAAGATCTAGCAGAAAAGACAAAAGAAGGAGTCTCAGAGTTTAGCAAAGATGAACATGGGGTGATCAGGTATCAACAGAGACTCTGTATTCCAGTCAACACAGATCTTAAAAGATCCATCCTGGATGAAGCACACAAAAGTAAATACAGCATCCACCCAGGATCAACCAAGATGTACCAGGACTTGAAGAAATTATTCTGGTGGCAAGGAATGAAAAGGGATATCGCTGAGTACGTAACAGCTTGCCTGATGTGTCAGAAGGTAAAGGCGGAACAACAACGACCAAGTGGGACCCTTCGTCCTTTGGATATTCCAGAATGGAAATGGGATGAGATTGCTATGGACTTCGTGACTGGATTTCCCAGAACATCAGCTGGATATGATGCCATTTGGGTAATCGTGGATCGATTAACAAAGACCGCTCACTTCATTCCTGTCAATATGAAGTATTCCCTAGAGAAACTCACTCAGATCTATATCAAGGAAATCGTACGATTACATGGAACACCCACTGCAATTGTGTCTGACCGAGATCCTCGTTTCACATCACAATTTTGGAAGAGCCTGCAACAAGCTCTGGGAACTCGTCTGAAGTTAAGTTCCGCATATCACCCACAGACAGACGGACAATCAGAAAGGACGATCAAAACTCTTGAAGATTTGTTACGTCTTTGTGTCTTAGAACATGGGGGAAGTTGGCAAGAATATCTCCCACTTATTGAGTTCACTTACAACAACAGCTATCATGCTAGCATCGGAATGGCCCCTTATGAGGCTTTGTATGGAAGAAAATGCCGTACACCTTTATGTTGGTATGAAACTGGTGAGAAAACAATAATTGGACCAGAGATTGTTCAAAAGACAACAGAACAAGTTCAGAGGATTCAAATGGCAATGAAGGCTTCGCAAGATAGACAAAAGAGTTACTACGACAAACGTCGGAAGCCATTGGAGTTTGAGGAGGGAGATCATGTTTTTCTTAAAGTTACCCCTACCACTGGAGTAGGAAGAGCTTTGAAGGCCAAGAAGTTAAGCCCCAGATACGTAGGACCCTATCAGATTCTGCAAAAGATAGGAACTCATGCCTACCGTATTGCTCTGCCACCCGAGCTAACAAACCTTCACAATGTCTTTCATGTCTCCCAGCTCCGCAAATATGTGCCAAGCCCTGATCATGTCCTGAGACCAGATCAGTTTATTCTAAAGGAAAATCTCACTTATGAAGTGTCGCCAGTGAAGATTGTTGATCGACGTCTCAAACAGTTAAGAGGCAAGGAAATCCCTTTGGTCAAGGTAGTTTGGAGTCAGACAGATGATGGGGATGCTACTTGGGAAATTGAGGAGAAAATGAGAGAATTGTACCCTCAATTGTTTTAACTTTGAATTTCGGGACGAAATTCCTAAAAGGGGAGGAGAATGTAACATCCCTGTTTTTAGAAACAGTTTTACTCTTGTAATTTTTGAAGTATGGAAGTTTTGTAAGTGATAATAAGTAAATAAGGGACTCTACATATAGTCAAGAATTGATGATCTAATCCTATATCTAACACTAATTTAGTAAACTAATTAGACTTGTACCATCATTCATCAAGTCAATTCCTAGAAATTCGATTTATACCGAAAAGAGATCCACAATTGTCTATTTCTACACTTTGGGGATTTCCGATTTCAGTATAGACAGTCCCTAATGAACTGTTTTGACAAATCAAACACTTTTCCTGAAGAGCCAAAACTTTAATTCAGACCTCATCAACCTCGTTTCTTGGAAAAACTTATCTAGTTAAATAGGAACCTCTGAATTCAACTAAAATATCTTTCCTGTTTTGGGCATAACTTTTTCATATGAGGTCGAAATTAAGAAATTTTAATCTCGGTTTCGTTGTTATGAAAAACCTGACAAACTCTATTTCTAGCCTCAAACTCTATTTCGTGATCTATCATTACCAAACTTGAAAAAAACGTTATTTAATCTTGTTAAATTCTTAGAAAAATCATACGAGCTCAGAATCAGTTCGTTGTAATTTTTCTGTTCTCGTATTAAATCCCTCTACAATTCTCGTGAAGAACCTGAAAGCTAGTTCTTGCTCGATCATCCCCGAAAAGCGAAAATTTTTAGAGAAATAGTGATTTTCGTAGGAATAGTAACTCCTATAAAAAACGCGAATATCTCTCTCATACGATGTCGAAATGACTTCGTTCTTTTTTTCATGGTTTCGTATCGAAAAATCCTACAACTTTCGTGAAGAAATGAAAGGCTAATTCCCAACAGATTTTGCGCGGCAGAATTATCTTTCAAAAAAGAACTATTACACCAACTCCCATTTTTCTCTGTTTTTGGCGTAACTTTTGCTCCGGGTGTCAGATTTTTGCATACCATATATCGTTTCGAAGAGAAAGAGCCGATCTACAACTTTCATGTTGGAAACTTTTTCAGATTTTAACCGCAACTATAAGTAACTTTTTGTTTTCTTTTAAAATTAACTATTCAAAACCGGTACCAATTAAATTTAGACCCGGTGGCCAGATTTTTCTATAAATATGGCATCACCCCTCTTCAAAAGCTGCACCACTCTTTCTCTCCCACTTCATGCAGCCCTTCTCTCTCTCTCTCTCCCTCTCTCTCCTCTATTGACACTAAACCACCTCTGTTCTTCACCAAAATCACGTAAAGTCTAACTACGGAGACAAATCATCGATTGGAGCTACGGTTTGAAAGTTGGATTCTCTCCCTCTCATCTAGTACGACATCTGAGGTAAGGGGGGTATATTCTCGGGTATTCTGGGGAAATCTGAGTGAAAGGAAAGGGTTAAGGTACCTTGGGTCCTCACCTTTCCAGGACAGATTCGGTTTTGTTGTAAATTAAATGCCTTAATTGTTATATATTTGTTATATATATTTTATGTATATGATTAATTGTCTGTGTTAATTATTATTAATCATGATGATTGAATAATATGATCGGTGTTAAATTGTGAAATGATATGATCTGTATTGGATTGTGAAAATATTAAGAACCATGGGTGCCTATGTGGATTCCAGTAAGGAAGTTTTGAAAGATAAGATAAACAAGGAAATAAGGATGGATGATCACCATTTATATCATTGTTACTATTATTATGATTAAGATTATAATTATGATTATGAATATGATTATTATTATTATTATTATTATTATTATTATTATTATTATATTTATTGTTATTATTATTATTATTATTATTATTATTTACTATTAAGCTTAATGGACGGCTCTGCCGCCTTATTCTCTGCATTTATCTTTCTTTTTATTTCCGCTTATCTATATTATAATGGACGGCTCTGCCGCCTTATTATTAACATTTTATTTTTATTTAATTTATGTCATTTATTTTATTGAATATATTGGCTGGCTTTGCCGCCTTATTCTTTGCATTTATCTTTCCTTTTATTTCCGCATATCTATATTATAATGGACGGCTCTGCCGCCTTATTCTTAACATTTTATTTTTATTTAATTTATATCATTTATTTTATTGAATATATTGGCTGGCTCTGCCGCCTTATTCTCTGCATTTATCTTTCCTTTTATTTCCGCCTATCTATATTATAATGGACGGCTCTGCCGCTTTATTCTTAACATTTTATTTTTATTTAATTTATGTCATTTATTTTATTGAATATATTGGCTGGCTCTGCCACCTTATTCTTTGCATTTATCTTTCTTTTTATTTCCGCTTATCTATATTATAATAGACGGCCCTGCCGCCTTATTCTCTCTATTTATTTTTCCTTTTATTTCATTTTTTTTATAACAGACGATGCCTTATTATTATTATTATTATTATTCTTGTAACTAATATTATTGTTTAAGTTATGAATAATGAAATAAGGAACAAACTACTTATTCTTTAAACGAAACATTATTTTAGCCAAGATATAACTGATATATTTTCTTGAATAATAATAAATAAAATAATAAAAATAATTTACAACGTCTTAAAAAATGGTGGACCTAACAACATGAATATTACGAGGCTGGAATCACATAGATACCTAGGGATCAAAGTAATGATAAAACTTAAATAATGCACTTTGCATCATGAAAATATTTTTGAAGGAGAAAAATTATCTAGAGCATACACCTGGTACGCTGGAGGACATTCACGTTCGATCTCCATGAAGATCTTGGGAGTACAACTGGAACGGCAACCCAATGGCATCAGAGTCGCGCCTGATAGCCGGGTGAGACGATGCAATTCTAGTGTACTTTGACTAAATGACGGAGTGTAACTATGATCGTAGGGATCCAAGCTCCAAAAATATATAAATCAATAATGAGAACCAATGAGTTCATTCGTACCCTATGGGAGCTTGGGCGGACC
Source organism: Clitoria ternatea (assembly GCA_037962975.1). Lineage (NCBI taxonomy): Eukaryota > Viridiplantae > Streptophyta > Magnoliopsida > Fabales > Fabaceae > Clitoria > Clitoria ternatea. The sequence continues at coordinate 88,967,846 of CM075675.1, forward strand.
CTGATCGCTCTAGAAAATGGAATGGAGATATTCCAAAGAATGAGAAGAAGAAATGATTTATTGGGCCCACATGCATCATGAGACTTAACCAAAGATAAATCATAATAAATTCAACTCATGCATTCCATGACAACATATTTGATTGTTATAATTTTGAACATGTTAATTGTATGATTATGTGATATTATCTGTTAACTGGATTATGTCCGCACCGGGTAACCTTCAGGGTCTTGGGTTATACTCACCCTTACTGTTGAACATTTTTCAGAGGAATTAGAAACTCAAGAACCCGAGTGTGAAGATCAGCAATACGCTGAACCCATTGAGAACAATCATTAAGGATAGAATATTTATAATTAGACACCGGATGACTGTATAATATTTAAGGGTGCCTGCGTGCCCCATTCTGTTAAGAGTACAATTATTTACAGTTTATGAATGACTATGTGATATATACAATATTACTTCCGCTGATCTGCCACGTATTTATTTTAAAAAAAAAAATTCACTTTTTCTAAGAACTGTTAACACTCTCAGTTAAATGGGATGAACCTACAGAAGGATTTGTCTTATCTAACCGAGGGTGTTACATCGGTTTGGTAACACTCCAGACTCTTTGTTCTTTTGTGAATTTTGAGTCTTACACCGATTCAGCTAAAGTTGACGGGAAGTCGTTCAAGACCTACTTCACCCGGATCTCCATTAAGAAGAACAAACCAATATTTTGGAAGGATGAAGAAGGCGTCAACAAATTTCCTCCGAGTTGGACTCATAAGCATTTTCTCGTGAGCTCCCATGCATATTACGCCGATCAATCTGAGCTGTCTCGTGAGTCGTCGAGAGTGTTGTTTGCACTTGAAGCATATACTACACGTCGCAACGTATTCTCGTGTAGACGTCTTTTAAGTAGTTCAAAAGGAGTCTGGGATGATTATTTGCGTAATACTCACTTTGTTTCCCTTTTGTTAAATGTATCGAACATTTGGTAGTTGCTAATCTCTTGTGCTTGTTTGTGCAGGTGAAATAGAACAGGAAACTCCGGAAATGCATAAGCTGAAGGGATTTAAGGCGGGGGCTAGATCCGTTGCCCGTGAAAACGAGATTAAGCCTAAGCCCTCCACAAAGGATCGTCCTGAGCTAATCATCCTGACATCGGATGCTGAAGGGGACATCCCACTGGCTGAGGGCGGTTCATCCGATGTTGGCGCAGCCACGGGTCAGCCCCCGGTCACTGAAAGAAGGAGAAAAATTAAGAATGACTCAGTAGGAGGCCCGTCCAAGAAACATAGAACTCCGGAGGATAAGCCTGTTGAAACCTCGGAAGCAGCTGTTGCTTCCTCTGGAAGTAAAGGAATTGCTGCCGGGGTTTCTGGGGCGAAGCCAACCTCTTACCCAACCAACTCGTTTCTCACCCCCTTCCTCTCCTATGAGGGTTCTACTCCAGCCACTCTTCCACCACCGATGTACAAACTCCGGCCTACGCTCAGTGCTAAAGAAATTAAAGAAGCGTGCGAGGCCGGAAGGTGGCAGTTAGCCGAACTTGCTGGAATGCTTTCTTCAGTCAGCGAGTTGGCTAATAACGTCGATAAGGTTGAAGAATTGAGTGATAAATTGGAAGAACTCAACCTTTCCTCAGGAAAAGACAAGGCCACCATAAAGTTGATGGAAGATCGTCTTACCAAGTCTAAGGAGTTCGGAGATATCATGACTAAAGAGAATCTCAAGCTTAAAGGCGACCTCAAAGGCTTGGAGGGCAAATTGGCAGATAAGGAAGAAGAACTCCGTAGCAGCCAGGATAAAAATAAAGCTGCTGCTGAGGAGTGGTCTCAAAGGGAGAAGAAGCTCCTTCTTGAGATTGAGGGACTGAAGGCTAGGAAAGCGGAGTCCGAAGTATCTAGTGAGGAGCTGTCCAAGTTGCGGGGAGAATTGGCCACAGCGAAAGCTGAGAGAGAGGAAGCTATTGACATATGCAGCCGGGCTGTCGAAGAATCCTTCGGCCTAGCTATACGCCAAGTTTTCTACCGCAACCCACTGCGAAACTTAACCTTTATGGAATGGATCCGTTCTATGAATTCCATGGGGGAAAGTTAGTCGCAGTGGTGGATGGTCGTCACGAAGATCCCCCAACGTCCCTGTATGGTTTGGCTCCTCTTCCTGAGGGTCAAACTATGGGACCGGATTATATCTTTCCTGTGTCTGAGGTTCCCTCTTCTGAAGAAAGGGCTGAGGCTCCTGGAGGGGAGACTCCTGTGGAGGTTCCAAAGGAAGGAGCACAAGAGCCTGGTGCTGAGGAGGCACAGAAAACTGAAGAACAGATTCCCCCTCCATAGTTTTGTTTTCCTTTGTATGTATAGTTGTGTACCGGGATCAACTCCGGTTTTTAACCATTATATGTAATCTCAATTCCAATGAATGAATTCCATTTAAGAAATTTGTCTTCATCGTTTCATGTATATTTAAATCGTTGCTAATCCGTTTTGTATGATTAACCTTGAGGTCGGATTGAAACAACTGCCTCGGAAGATTAAACAACAAATAAAATTTAGAACGGATAAATATATACATGTCCCCAAGTGCGTATTAAGAAGAAGGTGCCTGTCTTTGGGGCATGATCCTTAATTCTTTTGGGGAAAGATGGGTCGATCCGCTGTTCAGTAGAGTAGTGTAACAGGACGGATGACTGTATTTTATTCATGTTATTCTCACTGGAGAAAATTATGTCGTTCATTATAAGAGTATTATTCCAAGTTTGGGGAACTGCAAAGGTGTAAGAAAGTGGTGTTTTGAGTCCTCCACCATAAGGATAATGATGGGAGTTTTTCTACGCCAGGAGTTATGTCATTGTATCACAGAATAGGTGATAAAGAATATCCGTCCTGGGAGAATACCACTTGAGAGTGAAAGTGCGGATTGACTTTCAGAGATTTCCATCATATGAATGATTATGGGAATTGTTCGTACCAGGAGTTTTATCATCGAATCACTTCATAGGTGATTGAGATCATCCGTCTTGGGGATGTGTACGACACCAGGAATTATATCGTCAGGTCACATAGTAGGTGATTGAGATCATCCGCCCTTGAGGTGTGTATGGCGCCAGGAGTTACATCGTCAGATCATAGAATGGGTGATTGAGATCATCCGTCCTGGGCAAGTACACAACGTCAGGAGTTACATCGTCAGATCACATAATGGGTGACTGAGGATATCCGTTCTGGAAAAGTACACCGCCAAGAGTTACATCGTCGGATCACAGATTAAGTGATTTAGATAATCCGTCCTGGAGACGTTTTTCAATCGTAGGAGTACGGATTGAATGAATAGTTCTCAGTTTTCAAAAGCTTCCATCGTAAGAATGATGATGAGATTGTTCATACCAGGAGTTGCATCATCGAATCACAGAATAGGTGATTGAGATCATCCGTCCTGGAGTGATGATTGGAATTGTTCGTACCAGGAGTTGCATCATCGAATCACAGAATAGGTGATTGAGATCATCCGTCCTGGAGACATTTTTCCAATTATAGGAGTACGGATTGAGGTGGCTGCCTCTCAATCGTATGGATTCAATTTTCGTATCCGAAATCAGAGACCATCAGTATTCTACTAGCCCCCTAGCTTATGTGAGGAATTAGTAGATTTGCTCATATGAGCTATATCGATCGTAGTACGTCTGGATTTCGGAATCGTACCGATGTGTAAATATCCGCTCTGAGGACAAGGTTCCGTTGTGATGGATCGCTTGAGGGCGGCTCAGAACAATGAGAATCTCAGAAGTTTATTGAATTTCGCAACCCTCGGTATTCGGGTAATGGTGGCCACGTTCCCCATGATTGGACATTTAATGTCTTTACTCACGTGGGCGAGCCATTATTGCGTTAAATGCGCATGTCTTAATAACCGTCACTTAGGGGCTTGTTGGGCCTAGAATTTGGATTTAATAGGCCCATTTAGAAAGCTCTGTGACGAAACGATGGCATTTTAGCGCCTTTGGGTTAAAAACGACAATTTTAACCCTCAAAACGGGGAGTCGTTTGAGGGTAAACGACAGGTTACCTTGAGTCGGTATTTGAATTTTCATGCCCTGAAAAAGGCATATTTGGCAATCTCAGTTACCATTTCTTCTAATTCTCTTGACGAACCTCTGCAAAAGTTTCGAGAAGATTATCGTGTCTGCCTCTGTGAATCTTAATTCACTATCCTCATCCATCCTTAGGTAACCACTTTCTTTCCATACTTTATGTCTCGTTTCAATATCTGAAAATGTCTAGGAAAGGTGTTAGTTTTAGTGGTATTAGCCCTAGAGGAAGAGGAGGAAGGGCCTTCAATCGAAACCCCACAGTTCGTGGTGGGAGGATTCCAGTGGTCTTCCAATCGAAGCCACTAAGCTCAGAGAGGGAGGCGTCGCCGTATCAGAGGCGAAGGGCGATTATACCCTCTTCAGAATCCTCATCTAGTGAGAGTGCTGAGAGTGGTGACCTGTATGTTTCTGACGATGTGGATTTTTACCGCAGTGTAAAAGCTTTCACAATGGTGGTAAAGAAAGCGACTGGGGGAAAATCATCTAGAGGGGAAGCACCCTCTCAGCAGTACATATTGAAGACAGCATCCGGGCTATGTAACGTGGTTGCACACCGGATAGATTGGGTGAAATTCCAAAAGAAGCGCCCATTCAGCTGGGTGGCTGAAGAATTTCGTGAAATAGCATCAGTTCACGCTCGAGAGGACGGAGCGGAGTTGGAGCCGCGTTTCACGGTCTTCAAGAAGGATAAATACAAAAAGTGCTTCATGGTGATAGCTCCGCTGCCATCCGATCGAATTTGTCATACTCCGGACGAAAGGTCCCTGTATATGTATGACTTTCTATTTTTGAACCTTGGTGTGCGGTTTCCCCTTTCGAAGTTTCAGATGGGGGTTCTGAGATTTCTGGACTGCGCTCCTTCGCAGCTTCACCCCAACGGATGGGGATTAGTCCGTTCTCTTGAAGTGCTTGGGGAGCACTTCAACTTCAAACCGACGGTGGCCATGCTCTTCTACTTTGCTCAAGTAGTCCGTCGTGCAAATAAAGAGAAGGGGGGAGTGAGCTTGATATCCCTCCGGACTCTCTCCAAGGTTATCAACTTTGAGGCGTACACTGACTCCGCCAAAGTTGATGGACATTCATTCAAGTCCTATTTCACGAAGATCAGCGTTCATCCTGATGAGTCAGTTTTTTGGTTAACTGAAGATGGGATTCCGAAGTTCCCAGTGGCTTGGACGCACGAGCATTTTTTATTGACCTCCCAGGCGTACTACACTGAGGAGGATGAACTAAGCCCGTCTTCAGTTTCTGTTCTTTCCGCCCTTCAATCCTACACCGCCTCGCACCAATTTTTCTCTTGCAGGCGTTTGTTAGGATCGTGGTCCACCCGCGAGGAATATCTGCGTAATTTTCCTGCTATTTTTCATGTTTTATTGTATCATGCCTTGAAGTCTTTGATTTCTAACCATGTTGTTTGGTTTTGCAGTTGAAATTGAAACCGTGTCACCAGAGATGGAAAAACTGAAGGGGCTCAAAGCTGGAGTGAATTCCGTAGCAGCTGAAAATGACATTCAAGCGAAACGGAATTCGAAGAAAGCTACAGCTGAGACTATCATTTTAACCTCATCTGCTGGTGACGATATCCCCTTGCTAGAGGGCGGATCTGAGGGGGTTGCGGTTGAGAAGGTCGGAGAGAAGAAGAAAAGGACAAAACGCGATTCCTCCAAGACCTCGGATCGTCAACCTCCTCCCAAGAAACAAAAAATTTCAAGTGAGGGTGTTGATCCGGAGCTTTCAAAGGGGAAGGTAGTGGAAGGGTCCACTCTGGATGCGGGATCCACTCCGGATGCCCCAGGCGACGGGGTCACTTATGGTGCAAAGCCAATAACGACTTATTTTGCACCCAAAGTTACTCGCCCCCTTCAAAGTAGCTCCGGTCTTGCACAATATTTGGTATACGAGGGTTCCGTTCCTGAGGGCGTTCCTGAAACTCCGTACAAGCTGAAGCCCTCATTGAAGAGTGAAGAAGTAACCAAAGCTTGCGATGCCGGACAGAAGCACCTGGCAGAATTATCTGGGCTCTTAAGATCGGTTCGCAAGCTTTCAGAAGAGAATGAGAGGCTCAGCTTGTTAGTTGGCAAGGTTAACGATCTTAGCGTTGCTGCTGCTAAGGACAAGGCAACCATCCTCCGTCTAGAAGGTAAATTAGAAGCTTCCAAAGAGGAAGGATATAAGAAGGATGAAGAAATTGCTAGATTGAAGTACCTTGCCAAGGAGTTGGAGGCCCAAGTAACTGACCAAAAGAGAATCAATTCCGAACTCCATTCCGGTCTTTGTACGGAGAAGGAACGCTCTTCAAAGCTGGAAGAGGAGCTTAAGGAAGTTAAAATTGTTTATTCTCGAGGAACCGAAGATTGGTCATGTAAGGAGAAGGAGCTGCTCTCAAAGTTGGCGGACACAAAAGCAGAATTTGACGAAGCTGTAGATATATGTGATCAAGCAGTCAAGGAATCCTTCGGGTTGGCTATTCGTCAAGTTCAATACCGGAATCCCAAGGTGAAACTTAATCTAAATGGTATTGATCCGTTCTATGAGTTTCATCAAGGGAAACTGGTGGCCATTGTTAATAACCGTCATGAGAGTCCGCCAGACACGCCATACGAGTTTGCTCCTTTACCTGAAGGCCAATCAATGGGACCTTCTCTTCTTAAGCTCATAAGTACAGGAACGGACCCTGGCGCAGATAAAGGCAAGACCGGGGGTAAAGGTAAAGGGAAGAAAGGAGATATAAGCCGCAAAAACTAGTGCCTTCCTTTTTTCTTTTTTCTTTTTATTGATTCAAATTCGCTGTGTTTCGGGATCAGCTCCGGATTATTGAACGAATTCCTTCATGTAATATTCATTTAATCAATAAAAGAACGATTTGCCTTTACACGCATGTGTCTCGAGTCATTCCGTATTTAAGTAATGAATGTCGGATAATATAAAATCATCATTCCGGATTTGTACATGCGAGATGAAGAACGGATAGGGGTATATAACTATCGTTTTTCATGTATAGGCGTTTTGACAGCCAAAGACTTGATTTGACAGGAGAGATAAAGTATCTTTTTGTCAAATGTGAGTAATAAAAACCTGGTAGAAATCGTATTTTGTTTTTCAAAGGTCAGGCCTTTTGGTCGTAAATACCATGATAAAGAATAGCCGTTGTGGGTAAACATGTTATTGTCATGAGAACGGCTTGTAATGTTAATCTTGAGGGGAAGTGATAATGAGATCGTTTCAGTAAGAGTTCATTCCCCAAGATATTCGTTTGACTATTAATACTGTCCCCTAGTATTATTGGGTGAGCAGTACTTTGCACAAACTCTGAGTGATGTTTCCACGTGAGAGTTTTTTGAGAGTGAGGATTTCGAGTAGAGATTCCTCTGCTTGACGATTGCGAATATAAATATTTCCGACTGAAAGGTTCCGGGTGAATATGCCTCAGATTGTGGCATACCCGAATGAATTATTTTTGGGTCGGAGTTTGCGAGTCAGACTTCAATTGAAGAATTGATGACTCAGAGTTTAAAGCTATAAAACTTCTAAATAAGGAACTTCAAGAGAGAGTATTAATTTGGAGTTCAGTATAACTTACTTGTTGCGTTTGGAGTTCAGTTTGGTCCTACAATCCATATCGTATTTGGTGTTCGGTTTAATCCTACTAACCGTTCTTCAATGGGTTTTTTGGTTTTACCCAATGACAATTCTTCACCGACGTTCGGTCAATCCTACTAGTCGTACTCAGAGTTCGGTTTAATCCTACAATCCGAGCCTTCAACACGGGGTTCGGATCAGGGCTAGTCCTGAACCTACTGCGCCCGTTACTTGGGGTTCAGCGTGGTCTTGAAGAAGAACCAGCTTACTGCGCCCAAGCCTTCAATACGGTGTTGGGTTCTACCCTTTTACCGCTCTTAGAATGGGGTTCGGTTCAATCCTACAACCCATTTCCTGAGGTTCGGTTTAATCCTACAGCCCAGGTCTTCACCGGTGTTCAGCCAAACTTACTAACCGTACTCAGAGTTCGGTTTAATCCTACAATCCGGGCCTTCAGTCACTTAGACATACTCGAGGAGTTACATCATCAATTACGGAATGGGTAATTGTGATCATCCGTCCTGAGTATGCTCTTGTGCGCCGCACATATTCGAGGAGTTGCATCGTCAACCACAGAATAAGTAGTTGAGATCATCCGTCCTGAATACGTTTTTGTACGCCGGATAAACTGAAAATCACAGCATAAGAGAAACTCGAAAGAGTTAAATTGTTGTGGGAGATTCTTATTAAATCAAAAATAAGAATTACAATGAAAGCGTAGCTGGGAAAATAATTTCTCCAGTATTCAATCAAAAATGAGGATAGGAGAATGTGTATTGTTCCAACAGCTAGCTATAGTAGATGCGCAAGTTTTGGGTGTTCCACTTATTTCGGATTGGAGTGCCATCAAGGTTCTCAAGGCGGTAAGAGCCTTTGCCAGTAACCTCGGATACCCTGTATGGGCCTTCCCAGTTTGGGGCTAGTTTGCCTTGATGAGCAAATTTGTTCCCTATACTTGCTTTTCTCAAAACCAAATCTCCGACGTTGAAAGTCCTTGATTGAACTCGCTTGTTGTATCGGAGAGCAACTTTGGCTTTGATAGCTTGGTCCCTGACGAATGCATCTTCTCTGAGTTCTTGTATGACATCCATTTCTGACGCCAAATTAGCATTATTAGATGCTTCAGAGAAGTATTTGACCCTTGTGGAAGCAATCTGCAGTTCCACGGGTATCATTGCCTCTACCCCGTATGTCAGGCGATATGGGGATTTGTTAGTAGATGAATGAGGTGTTGTCCGGTATGCCCACAGGACGTGGTATAGCTGGTCTGTCCATCCGCCCTTGGCTTCACCAAGGCGTTTCTTTAGTCCTTTCAGCATTCCCTGTTGGCCACTTCAGCTTGGCCGTTGGTTTGGGGATGTTCAACGGATGAGAATATCTGGGTTATTCCTAATCCTTCGAGTAAATCTGTGAATTTTCTATCCGTGAATTGGGTGCCATTATCTGTGACAATCCGTGCTGGGACCCCGAACCGTGTTATAATGTTTTCATACATGAAATGACGAGTTCGGGCTGAAGTAATATGTACCACCGGCTCTGCTTCTATCCACTTAGTGAAATAGTCGACCCCTACAATGAGATATTTGATGCCCCCAGGAGCAGTTGGAAAGGGGCCCAGAATATCCAATCCCCATTGGTAGAAGGGCCATGGAACAGCGGATGTGAAGAGTTCTTCCGCCGGTGTGTGGTGAAGATTGGAGAATTTTTGGCATGCATCGTATTTTTTAACGAAGTCAATAGAGTCCTGCTTCATCGTGGGCCACCAGTATCCAGCCCTGAGGATTTTTCGCATTAAGCTTCTTCCTCCGGCATGGTGTCCACATTGTCCTCCATGCACTTCCTCCATTACGTCTTGCACCTCATTCTCTTTAAGACAAATCAAATAGGGCACGGAGAGCGCCCTTCTGTAAAGATTACCATCAATCATAGTGAAGTATGGTAATTCCCTCCTTATCCTCGTCTTTTCCTTCTCATCCGTAGGCAGCTGTCCATCGGCCAAATAACGGATGTAGGGGGCCATCCATGTATCTCCATAAAGAGAGTTTGTCATTATGGAATTTAGAGAAGGGAAAAGAGGAATGCTGGGCGACGTTAGTGTGCTTTGAACCAGCGTAGTTGTGCTACCTGGTCGTTTGGTGCTTGCTAATCTGGAGAGTATATCCGCTCTAGTATTCTCTTCGCTTGGAACATGCTTGAATTCCATTTTCGAGAATTTCTCTCTCAACTCGTTGACACAGTTCAAGTATAATTGGAGTTGAGGTTCACGAGCCTGATAGTCTCCTAAGATTTGTGAAATCACCAGTTGTGAATCACTGCAGAGCGTCGCCTCAGAAGCTCTGATGTCAATTGCAGCTCTCAGTCCGGCCAAACAAGCTTCGTACTCAGCTTGGTTATTGGAGGTTTTGAAATTAAAACGAAGGGAGATTTCCAGGTGTACTCCGTCATCACTTTCTAGAATGACACCTGCTCCAGAGCCTCTTTGGTTCGATGAACCATCAACATAAATGGTCCAATGGACACGAGGGGAATCTGGATCAGTCCCTGTCATTTCCACAATAAAATCAGCCAGGACTTGAGCTTTAATGGCGCTTCGGGGTTTGTAGGATATATCAAACTCAGAGAGTTCGATAGACCATTTGATCATCCTCCCAGCGAGGTCGGGCTTAATCAAAACAGAGCGGAGTGGTAAATCCGTTCTCACTATGATCGGATGGGCGTGAAAGTACGGACGCAGCCGTCGAGAGGCCCAAACAACAGCGAGGGCGGCCTTTTCAATTTTTTGATACCGGATTTCCGCACCTTGTAAGGTTTTGCTAGTGAAATAGACCGGTCTCTGTCCGTCAGGAGTTTCTTTTATCAAGGCAACGCCCAAAGCTTCATCTGAAATAGCCAAGTATAGGATGAGTGTGTCTTCGGGGTCAGGCTTTGTGAGAATGGGAGGTTTGGACAACACCTCCTTAAGCTCTTGGAATGCTTTCTCTTGTTCCTGTCCCCACTCGAATTTCTTGGACTTTTTCAGTATCTTATATAGAGGGAGGGATCTGTGAGCCATCTTTGGCATAAATCGTGCCAAGGCTGCCACTTTGCCATTCAGGGATTGGACTTCTCTAAGATTCTTTGGACTTTGCATGTCTAGAATCGTTTGGCATTTCCCTGGATTGGCCTCAATACCGCGTTGAGTTAACATGAAACCCAAGAACTTCCCAGCAGGGACAACGAAGGTGCATTTCATCGGGTTTAGCCTCATGTTAAATTCCCTCAAACAGGTGAATACTTGGCGTAGGTCTTCAATATGATCACCTCCAACCGGTGTCTTTGCTATTATATCATCAATGTATACTTCAACAAGTTTGGTATGCATACCTTCGAAAACCTTGTTGATCATGCGCTGATATGTTGCCCCAGCATTTTTCAGGCCAAAGGGCATAACTGTATAGCAAAAGACACCGCGATCATTTATAAAGGCTGTCTTTTCTTGATCCTCTTCGCACATCAGAATCTGGTTGTAACCCGAATAAGCATCCATGAAGCTCAGGTATTGATAACCAGAGGAATCATCTACTATCCGATCTATATTAGGAAGAGGATAAGGATCTTTTGGACAGCAGCGGTTGAGGTCCACATAGTCAATGCACATTCTCCATTTGCCATTGGACTTACGGACCATCACCACATTTGAGAGCCAAGAGGAATAACGGATTTCTTTGATAAATCCGGCCTTCAGCAATTCCTCAGTTTGCTGGCAAGCTGCCTTCTGTTTCTCTGGGCCCAATCTTCTTTTCTTCTGGGCTACCAGTTTCGTCTCTAGGTAGACGGATAATTTATGACAGCAGAAAGCAGGGTCTATGCCAGGCATATCGGCTGCAGTCCATGCAAAGAGGTCTTTAAATTCTTGCAGGAGCGTCAACAGTCGCTGCTCCATCTCTGTATCTAGCTTGTCATTAATATGGGTGATCTTTTCTGGAGAATCTCCCAAGACGATGTCCCTGGAACTTCCATCCGGTGTGGGCTTTAATGGGTTGGACAGATCAATGTTCAAATCCGCCCTAGGGTCCAGGTCGACAAGGCTTACAGATCCAGCAGCAGCTCCAGCATCATTGAGTTTCCTGTTTTTATTGGAGGCATCCAGCTTTGTCATGTTGAGGCTAAGGTTGTAACAGTACCTAGCCATCTCTTGATCACCCCGGATAGATGAAACAGAATTATCCTTGTCAATGAATTTGATAAGGAGATGTGGGGTTGATACAATTGCCTCCATTGCATTTAGTGTGGGGCGGCCTATGATGCCATTAAATGGTGATTTGACATCAATCACTAGCACTCGGGACTTAACCGTCCTGGCCCCTGGTTCACCTTCAAACGAAATAAGGGTATCAAGATACCCTTTGGTTGACTGCTTTGCTCCGTTGAAAGCTGTTAGTTCCTGCGTATAAGGTTGTAAGTCTGAGTCTTTAAAACCCATCCTTTCAAAGCAATTATAGAAAATAACATCACAGGAACTTCCCTGGTCAACAAGGATTCTTCGGACGTCCTTGTTGGCTATCACTGCCGTGATGACCACAGCATCATCACCACCAGGAATGGTCGGGCCAAAATCCTCATCGGAGAAAGAGATTGTTGGAGCTTCAATCCCACCTCTGTAAGGACGATTGTCTTTGACTTTCCCTTGCACGGATAGAATCATTCTATGATGATTCTTACGAGCTGTAATTGAAGCTCCTCCTCCAGCGAATCCTCCAGCAATCATGTCAATGACTTCACGCCGTCCTTGACGCTGTTGCTGAGGATTGCCGTCCTTGTGCGCTACTTCATCGGTCATCACACCCTTCTGTTTCTCCGAAGCAGAGAATTTTCTGACCGGATTACGATTATTGTCATCCCCGTCATCTGGATCCCTTTCTCTTTTCTCATTCCGATCTACTCTGTCAAAAGATTTCTCTTTGAACAGGTATTGTTTTAACTTGCCTTCTCTAATTAGCGTCTCAACCGCGTTCTTTAGAGCTTGGCATTCATCAGTGGAATGACCATTCTGTTCGTGAAAATCGCAGTATTTGCGGGGATTTCCTGGCCTTTTCATGGGAGCTGGCCTTCTGATGCAATATATGCTGAAAGCTGGCCATCCAACCTCTCTCAAAATCTGAGATGGTTTGGCAGATAGTTGTGCATAATGGCTGAAGGAGTTAACATGCCTTTCTCGAGGTCGAGGAGAGTGGTTATTGACTCTGGGATTGGTGAATGGCCTCTCCATGCGCTCTGACCTCGTTTTCTCCTTACCCTTCTGGGCTGGGAAGGTGGTGCTGATGGCTTCTTCTTTGCAGCTATGGCCTCCAAGTGCATCTCTATACTCACGTATTTGGAGGCTTTTTTCCTGAACTCCTCAAAAGTTACAGGAGGGCTTTTCGCTAAAGAGAGAGCAAAAGCTGATCCTGGCTGCAACGCCTCAATAACGATATGCAGCTTAATAGACTCCGTGAGGTTAGGAACCAGGGCCGCTTCCTTGTAGAACCTCTTTAAGAAGTCTTTTAAGCCTTCGTTTTCACCTTGCTTAATCTGAGCCAAGGTATGAGACGTCCTGGGCACATCTCTAGAGATGACAAAGTGAGTCTCAAAAATAGCTGCCATCTCAGCCCAAGAATCTATGGATCCAGAAGGTAAACCTTTAAACCATCCGAGGGCCTCCTCAGATAATGTTCGAGGGAACATTCGGCACATCACATCTTCATCAGCCCCCAAGTACATGGCTTCAAATACGTAAGCATCAAGGTGCTTAGTAGGATCAGTTTCTCCATTGTATTTTCCAATGGAAAGTGGCTGAGTAGTTTGAAGGTGCTTGGGGATGTGGATGCTCATAAGTCTCCTTGAAAAAGGAACTTTTAGCTTGTAAGACACTGGAGGTGCTGCCGTTGACTCCCTCTTTCTTCGGGAAGCCTCATCTTCAGAATCACGAGTTTGTTCTCCCTCGTCAAACGTAGGGATATTTGAGTATTGGAGAGTGGTGGACTTCTCACCATCAGTTGTGCGGGGAGTGTTTCGTGTGCGGGATGATTCTTTATCCTCGCTTTGCCTTCTTTCTCTTCGCAATTCAGCGAGTTCCCTCTAAAGTTGGCTGATCAGCTCATCACGAGGATCAGGATTAGAGACTGTTACTATCTTCTTTGAGCTGCCCCCATGAGAATCAAAGTTGAGCTTCCTGAAGACGTTGGGATTAGTTCTGTCTTCAGGCTGATTCTCTACGAAATCATGTGCTTCGCCTTCCATTGTGGATTACTTGCTCTTTTCAATAGATATGGGAATAACTTTATCGCGTCCCACTGGGCGTGCCAAAGATCTGTCCTGAACCGGGGTCTAGAGATCCGGACTCAAGTCAGTCACAAACAGTATATAAATACCGTATAGGAGACCGGATGTATGAGTATCTGGTGTAGGTATCTGTTGTCCTTGAGCGGAGAGAGCGGACTGGGCGTTCTGGTGGTCCTTCACACCGACCTAACGCGTTGAAATGGGCGAATGGTGGTGTCACCTACAATGATTCTCCGACGCTCAAGTCAGTGATAATATTCCAAGTAAGGAATGTATTTCAGAGAATAATTGTGCATAGAATCAGTTGAAGATCCCTCACTTCATTATTGAAATGAGTTCATATACCTGATTGGCTCGTTTTTTAAGGACTCGTTAGTGGGGAACCACTAACTCCCATTAGCATTATTATATTGCGCACTTACCAGCATGATTGGGTCAAGTGGCTATTTTATATTGAGCATAGAGAATATAGACTAGGATTAGGGAACAAGTTGACCATTCCCGTGAGCAGAATTTGGCTCGTAGTGCAGGGAATTATTGATCGATCCCTGTAGCAATTATCCTTGTCTTTAGCACAGTGACGTGCGTATTGTCCGATGTCATGGTGTTATCCTGAAAAACCGGTATAGGGAGAACGCCTGATACGGAATTACAGTCCGGATGTATACCGATGACACCGGTTACACGTTGATGTCTTGACAAAGATGTTGAAATATGTCTTGCAGGTCGGATACCGGTATTGAGACCGGATCAATTTTATAATGGGGATTCTCAAACCCATCAAATGATAAGATAATTAATATATAAGGAGATGTATTTTCATACATATGTTTGTTTCTTGTAGAAATAGAAAGAGAAATAAATTAATGATTTAAAGTTTGACCTTCTTTCTATTTATATTATTGTCTCATCTCTAAATATAAGATCATTTTATCTAATTCACACATATTAAAAAAATAATTAATTTAGTTAAAATTATTAAATTTATTTAAAATAGTAATTTTTTAAAATTATCGTTAAAGTGATTATTTAACATCATTAATTTTTTTTTACTTATTTTCTCTCTAATTATTACTTAATTATTATTAGAGAGATCATTAATCTAATTTATGTATATTATTTATTATTATGTTGATTTCAATAAAAATTATATATTAATAAGAGTATTTTAGTTAAAAAATAATTAACCATGTTAAAATTTTTAAAAAATCCTATAATAAAACACAAATTTGTTTTTAAAAAAATGCTTATATTCCGAGACGGGAGTAGAATTAAATAAATTTTTCTTTGATGTGGATTAAAATGGAATTTTTCCCGTTAAATTAGGTGCGGGTTTGCAAATTGCATCCGACTAGTTCCCCTAAGCATAACCATTCTCCCAAGCCTCAGAATTTCAATGTCCTAATTCCGGGGGCGTATTCGTAAACACAAACAATGTCTTATCCAAAATGCTTACGCAAGCAAACACAACCAATTTTTTTATCCAATTTATTTTGTGTTTTCAAAAAGCAAAGCTAACCTTTATAAAAGCGCATCAAAGAACCAAAACAGAGTTGAAAGTAGCAAGAGGAAGAGTTAACAACTCCAAAGTTGAAAGTGACGAAGAACATTAAAGGAAGGTGAAGTCCCCAAGCAACAAACTACGAATCATTGGATCCATTTCAAAATCGAAAGCGCAATTCGCATGGCGAACAGCTTCGGTAGAACAACAACCCATCGCTTTCTCCCAACCATGGACAAAGATTCCCTCTCCGATTCCACCTTCGAATTCGAGGAATCCGATCTCTACAACTTCGCTCGCGGCAACTCCCCCGAATTTCGCAAATCCGTTCGCGCCTCTCGGTTTCACAATAACTCCTCTACTTCCGGTGGCCGAGTCGGAGCTCCGGCGTCGTTGCCGGTCAACGTCCCGGACTGGTCCAAGATCCTCGGCGATGAGTTCAGAGACAGCCGGAGGAGGAACCATGACCAGGACGACGATGCGCAGAGCGATGACGAAGGAGGTGGGAGAGTGCCTCCTCATGAGTATCTTGCGAAGACGAGAATCGCTTCTTTCTCCGTTCACGAAGGAATTGGAAGGACGCTCAAAGGGCGCGATCTCAGTAGGGTCCGAAACGCAATTTGGGCCAAAACCGGTTTCCAAGACTAGGCCAAACCCGGCCCATAAAACCACGAGTTAATTACAAAATGAGATTTACTGATAGTTTATCATTAATTTTTAGATTTTCCCCTTTGCGGAATCTGTGATCTACATGTACCAGATCGGAATATGTGATTTTAATTTGCATCCAGAGAGGGTTTTTTTTTTTCCAACCATGTTATCGTTTGTTAGTTACAATTATCGCTGATTATCTTTCAGTTTCGCTTCCGCTTATTACGTGTTGAATCGAGATGGTGAATTGTGGGCCCAGTGTAGAAGTAGCGGGATAGCAGTTGTAATGTTCAATGATTGGTGGGGTTTGCGTTTTATCGTGGTTGTGGTTGTGGTTGAGTTGTGACCAAAATCAAAGCCCATCTAATATCTAACTACGAGACTACGACAATTGACAAAGACCCCGTAACTAATCAAAACGCATCGCATAGCTTAAAACGTAGAAATTTTGCTTTGATCTTCCTGTCTCACACTCATTTGTTGGGTGTAGAACAATTAGTAAATTAACTTTTATACAAAATCCAGCGATTATATTGTACGTTTTAAGAGTGTGGTCTTCTCAAGCATGTCGCATCAAATCAAACTTGAGTTTCAAATTGTGCCAGATGTCCACTCACCTGTCCTCTTTTCATGTTTTAATCAAAATTATAGTTTGCAATAATTGTTTTTCGAGCATTAGGTGGGGTTGCCAAGTTAATCAACACATGGACAGGTGGTCCATTTAAGTGGTTAATGTAGAGACATGTAATAAAGACTGTTTTTAAATTACTTTTGTTTACAAACTGTTTTACAAATATTTTGTAGGATCTTATCCTCAACCGTGAAACGATATTTTTTTAGTCACTTCTGTTATCAAAACATTGTTTGCTCAACATATATGCAGATTTAAAATGAAAAGTCTAACTTTTTTTTTGTTAATTAGAGCAATTTTCTTTGGATTTTATTTCTTAAGATATAAATTTATCTTTTTTTTTCTCAGATTATTGTAATTTTTCTATTGAAAACACAATTTATTAATGGTGTATTTTTTTTCTTACGGTCCAAGAATACAGGGAACCAGGCCAAAGCCCAAACAGCACAAGCAGCGTCACCAATTCATTGAAGACAGAAGATAAACAGAAGCCCAGACGCATGTGCGAATCACCAATCGCAGGCTTGGGCTCTGTGAAATGTAATGACCCGGCCCGCATATCGCAGTACATGGCGGGTTTGCAGAGTGCACGCATGTACTCAGACTCCGCCAAAGCAACAAGCACCACCAGCGACTCACTCAATTCTCTCTCTCTCTCTCTCTCAGTCTTCACAATTGAGTTGCAATGAGTGAGATGAGTTCACCAGATACGCTCTGTGACTCCGATCCTGACCCTCCCATCCGACTCGACTTGCCTCCCCTCTCAGCGAGCCTCTTCGATGCCGAACCACCCGACCCTCAACAACCCAATGGATCCGCTCTCCGACCCTCCTCCGATCCCTCTAGCCCTAGTAGCAGCGGTTACGCCGGCGAAAGAGGTAGCAGCACCGCCACAAGTGTCTCCCAGGTCGAAGAGGTCCTCCATCACGAAATCGAGGAGATAAGCATCCACGATTCCCAATCCCTCTCCATTGATTCTCACGCCTCGTGGCTTCCCGGAAAACGACACAACGATGAGGTATAAATATGTTTATCGCAAAATTCCTTGCATGTCCTCGCTGCTTAGTGATATTCCGGTACCAATAACAGTTTCTTGTACAAGTATGTGGTCTTTGCGATTGATATCGTGATGATGCAAATGCGTAACATTCTGATTTGGTTTCACTCCTTTCTTCTTTTACTGTTTGTTTTGAGCATTTGGAAACCTAAATTTTGAGTTTGATCATGCGGCTACTGTTTGTTTAATGCTCGTGCTTGCCTTGCTATAATCGTTCACTATGGTGAACTAACTACGGTTTAGTGAGTGCTTTTGAAATTCTAGTCGCAGATGTAGAAAAACTCAAAGAAGTGATAAATTCAAAACCTAACTCCTTTGTGTTCTGTTGCTCCTTCGATTTCATCAGGGAAGATTAAATGCTTGTGCATAGGGTCTATTCCACTAACAGTTCCGTTATTAAGTTTAGAATCCTTCGATTTTGCATGCCGAGTCTATTTTGGTTTAGGTTTTGAATTTATTACAGAAATAGAATGTGCATTGAAATAAGCAGTGATGTAGAATCACAAGTGTACAAATGGGGGGCTTGGGAAGCATGTTTGTCCCATGCTTTGATTCTGGTTACAAGACACAATTTAATGCTCGAGAAGAAATGAAAATGAAAGTATTGATTTTCATGTGAAGCATTGATTTTCATATTCTGTTAAACTGGGGTATTATGAGCTATATGGAAGTTCTGGTTAAGTACTTTAGCTTGGTTAACCTTCAAGTTTGTCCTTGAGATTGTATGAGTTATGCATTTTAGGTAAGATTTAACAAATCTTAATTTAGTCTCTCACTTTACAAAATGACCTTCAATTTTGTCCTTTTTAATATAAGAAAACATTGAAAAATAAAGTATAAAAGAACTAAAATGAAAGACTTTTTGTAATATTAGGGACTCATTTGAGATTTTCAAAATCTTGAGGATTAAAATGCATGATCCATACAATCTTGAGGACTAACCTGATGGTTTACTCTACTTCAGCTTTACTGATTCAAACATTTATTTTTCAATTCAGGCCTTGTGAGGGCATTACAACGAAGCATAGTTATCGATAGCGGACTATAGTGGTGCCAAGTGGCCTTGTTCCACTACTACAAAGCATGAATAGCAGTGCATTTTTTAATAGCATCTGCTATCAAGGCCACAATTGTCAATTGTGGACATAGTGCCGCCAGAGTGAAATTAATTTAAAAAATCATTTTCCCCTCTAAGCAAAAATGTTTTGGCGGATTTGTTTAGCGGCTGCATTATTATTTCCCTCTTTTTCAAAAGAAAAAACTCTAATTGGATGTAGTTTCCCATGATTCTATCCCTTGTGTGATAGGCACATTGTGTGAGCAAAGCATTTTGTTGTTTGTTGTTGGTTTCTGTTAGAAATAGGATTGGGCCTAGTTCACTTCCAGTAACTAGCTCAGAGAGGAGGATTACCTTAAGACCTATGCGGAGTGTTCAAGTCATATTCGTAGTTAATGTAGGACATTTTATTATACCACTCTCACACCCAACTAGACATTTGGTGTATGAAGTTTGCAACACTGAACATATATAGGTGGCCCAACATTTAGAGTTTAGACTAGTATAATACCAAATTAAAAATTGTACCAGGCCTAACTCACTTTCAAGTTCCAAAAGCTAGTTCAAGAGAGGAGGATTACCTAAATCCTTTTTTGAAGTATTTAAGTTATATTCTTAACTAATGGGAACACTTATCAGCTTCCTTGAATTTTTTTGATAATCTTTATATTTTGCCTGAGACCAATGACTGTTATAGTTAATTATAAATTTTGCCATGAGTTGAGTATTTTAAAAAATAAAAGTTGACCATTTATATGCATATAGTATAGATTATTTATTGTGTATAAAATACTCTAAAGCTGCCATTCAGCTATGCATTGTCCTGCCATGGTGTTTTGGGATCAGCCACAACGCGTCACTATCTAAGATTGTTAACTATGCACTGATGATACTTGTAGAGGCTGTGATATCATATTCTGTTTGATCAATGAATAAAGTGCAGGATGATGCTTCTATTTCATGGCGGAAAAGGAAGAAGCATTTTTTTGTTTTGAGTCATTCTGGCAAACCAATATATTCCAGGTCAGTGCTTATCAACTCATCACACGTTCTTCCTCAATTGCTTTTCTTATCTCTTTCTAGGAAATTTGTACCTCATTCCTCTTTATTGGTTTACACCTTTTGCTCATTCCAGGTATGGAGATGAACACAAGCTTGCTGGTTTTTCAGCAACTCTGCAAGCAATCATTTCCTTTGTGGAGAATGGGTATTCTAGCTTACCTTCTGATAATTATAGCCTGATTGTTTCTACATACCAAAATATTCCTAAGTACATTTGATTCCCTGTCTGATTTTAATTCATGAAGATTTTCTAAGGCTTTTTGTCTGATTTTTTAGGAGTGATCGTGTCAAATTGGTGAGGGCTGGAAAGCATCAGGTTTGATCCGTACACTTTTCTCATCTAAAACATTTTGTTAATGAGTACACAGTTTCATTTGAGCATTACTTCCTTATAAGCAGTACTTGAAGCCCTCATAATTATTATTTTATGCAAAAGAAAAATGTTTTAGCCTTTGCTTACCTTTGAAGTGGAAATTAGAGGTACTGGATGATATATGTTTCTCTTTTTGATAGCTAAGTTTCTTGTCTTATATTATCAGTATATTTAGGAGAACAAGGGAGTTTATCTGTTTGCCATTACCAGACCAATACATTCATTTGGGGCTAGGAAATCTTAGTTTAAGTTATGGTGCAGGTGGTTTTTCTTGTGAAAGGACCAATTTACTTAGTCTGCATCAGCTGCACAGAAGAGCCCTACAAGTCACTAAGGGGGCAGTTGGAGCTTATTTATGGTCAGGTATAATTGAGGTGGACACTTGTATTCCCCAGCAAAAAATGGCATTGTTTCCTTGCTTGCTATTCCTGCTTCTTTCTCTTCTGTGTTCTCAATTTTCTATTGTCTTTTCTTAGTTATTCAAATGGACTAGTTATGTTGCAGCAGTTGTATGATACATCTCTGTTGTCGGTACATATGCAGATGATTGTTATATTAACAAAGTCAGTAAACAGATGTTTTGAGAAGAACCCGAAGTTTGATATGACACCCTTGCTTGGTGGAACAGACTTTGTCTTCTCTTCACTTATCCACTCTTTTAGTTGGTTTGTTTCTCTGCTCTGGGCAAGTTTAGTCTTGTCGTATTAAGTTGAAATAATGAAGCGTTTTTTCTAAGATAGGGGCGTTTTAGGTGCATTTTATGAAGTGTTCTCTGTATTACTTTGGTGATTCAGGGAGTGATGGTTGTTTATTTTTTTTTTAGCATTCCTTATTTCTTAATATCGTGTCCTGTTAGATTTCTGTAGTCACTATTTTATTTATCTGTTCATATCAGGAATCCAGCTACATTTCTTCATGCCTATACTTGTCTACCTCTTGCATATGCAACAAGGCAAGCTGCTGGTGCTATCTTGCAAGATGTTGGTGATTCTGGTGTTCTGTTTGCAATTCTGATGTGCAGACACAAGGTTTAACACTACTCAGTTTGTCAAGTTATATGCTGACATTAAATTGTAGAATAACTCATTAGAGGTTGGGGGCAGGTAATCAGTCTACTTGGTGCTCAGAAAGCTTCTCTTCATCCAGATGATATGTTGCTGCTGGTCAACTTTGTTATGTCAACAGAATCTTTTAGGCAAGTAGAAGGCGCATTATTATTTTATCTTTCAGTTATCAGTTCAGAGACGGCATAATTTACTCTTCATTCAGTCTAGTTGATGTTGGATAGTATAGTGTTCTATTCATTCAGTCTACTTGATCCATCGTTATTGTTTCACAAGCAGAGAAACAGCTTAGATCCTGTTGCTAATCATTTTTGGGCTTTGAATCTTTTCTTTGGCATTCCGTTTAGTATTTTCTTACTCTATCTTGGGCCACAATTATGCAGGACATCAGAAGCATTTTCTCCTGTTTGTTTGCCAAGATACAACCCTTTGGCATTTTTGTATGCTTATATCCACTTTTTTGATGTGAGTCACTTTTGCTTGCTCTGACAATTTGCCATATCTGTGCATTTATCTTTATAACTGACAAAGCTTTATATGACATGTATCTATGGCAGAATGACACATACTTGATGTTGCTGACCACAGGTTCTGATGCATTTTACCATCTTAAGGATTGCAGGTGAATGATGGTTTAATAATATGATCACCTTTATTGTTTAGTTCATGATTTTTTTCATAAAAATTGAAGAAAATAAAAAAGAGGAAAGAATGTAATGGTTCATAACAAAAAGACCTTGATTATGGTTCTGAAATTTTCTTGCTAATTTGAAGGATTCGTATTGAAACGGTTCTTTTGAAGTCAAATGTCCTTAGTGAAGTTCAGAGATCCTTGCTAGATGGTGGGATGCATATTGAGGATCTACCACCCTTACCTCGCTCTGGATCATCTCATTTGAGCCAGCATAGGCTTCCATCAGATTCTCCTGAAAGATTAAGGGAACCTAATTGTGCCGTTGGAGGCGCTGCTGGGTTGTGGCATTTCATATATCGCAGCATTTATTTGGATCAATATGTATCTTCAGAGTTCTCATCACCAATTAACACTCCTAAGCAGCAGAAAAGGTTGTGGTAACTTGCTTTCAATTTATGTTGCCGTGGCCTTTTTTCAGTGCATTTTTGTTCAGGTCCAAAGCATAACCTTCCTTCTTTGTTGCAGACTGTATAGAGCTTACCAGAAACTTTTTGCATCGATGCATGATAAAGGAGTTGGACCACACAAAACTCAGTTTAGAAGGGACGAAAACTATGGTAATGAATGTTCCAATTCATACTTCATACATCTAAGAGATGAATATGTGATAATGAGTCTGTAGTTAGGAACTGATGCAATTCCTTATTTTGAATTCTGAGTGAGAATTACAGGTCAATATTTTTATAGGTCCTTTTTTATGGTGGTACTTGAGTAGTTGTTCTCAGTTTTTATCATGATTGTTTTGGAAAGAGTGATTATATGCAGAAGCAGACCCCTTATTCTGTGAGATGCATTTAGAGACCAATAATGTCCAAGCCATATAATATATGCATGTTTCGTTGTGCCGTAAAGAGTAAACTCTGCTAGTGAAAAGTTGTCTCTCAAGTGATCCCTCCATTGAATTTACCTTGCTTGTTTGTTTCATTGGGAGTGGGATATAATTGTCATTAAATTTTGGATGCTTCATTGAGCTGTGATCAGACTAGTAAATTTTTAATTTTTTATGTTGCAGTTTTGCTCTGTTGGGTTACACAGGATTTTGAGCTTTATGCTGCATTTGATCCCCTTGCAGACAAGGTATTGTTTTTGCTTGCCTACTATATTTGTCAAATCCCATGTTCTCTCATATTTTATCTTTTATTTAAAAACTTTGAATGTCCTATAAATACTGTATCTTCTGCCAGTAGCCAACTGTATGTTCATAATGAAGATCTGATATAAAAATATTGACTACTCCTACATCCTTGTATTTTGCTTTTCCTACACAAAATCCCCTCTATTTTTAAAACCTAAACAAAACATTCATATTTTATAAATATGCTGCTACACTTAACCTAAAACATTCATATTTGTATGAACTTGACAAAAATATTCTTATTTGTTAAATATTTAACGAATTCCTTTCAATTTTTTTAAATATATTACAATTAAATCTTTCTCTTATGGTAAGGTTTAAAATTATTAAACAGTGAAAATTTTCAGTTACTCTGGTTGGATAATTTCTGACTATTTTTGTACAATGAGGAATGCAGGCCTTGGCAATAAAGACTTGCAACCGAGTGTGTCAATGGGTAAAAGACGTAGAAAATGAAATATTTTTGCTAGGAGCTAGCCCCTTTTCATGGTGATTTCCTATCATACTGTATACATGTACAAGAATATTTATTTAATAAAATCTCTACAGAATTTATTCTTTCTTGTTTTCCCTCTGTATTTTCTATTAAGAAAATATTTGATTAAAAATCACCATGTTTCCTTATCTGCCTTGCCCAAAACATTCCATTCTTATTTCATCATCAGCTGTGAATGAGGTACATGAGATGTGATATGATTCCTACACCTGCGTTAATTTGCATGCTGATATAAGAATCGTAGTTCGGTTGTTACTACTTCTTTGTTTCCATTCTTCCCAAGTTCCGACAATACTGTTCTATACCTTATTAACTGGTTGGCTGGATTGGTGATTCCAGTAACAAACGGGCTTGGTCTCATTGTTTATCCCAGACCTTGGCCCAGTGGTATTGCAGCTTCTTAGGATCTTTGTATCCTTCTTTCTGGGCTTTGTGCCCTTATTAATGCAAAGCTCTAGTTACCTGACAAAAAAAAGATGGGGAAAAGGATAAAAAGCGGGTGTTGTGTTAGGGCATGTACGTAAATTATAAGAAATTTTATAAAGTAGAAATGCTTATAATTTTGTGAACCATAAGTTTAGATTGTACACTACAATCGTATATAGTTTAAAAAAAATGCTCATGTGACTATTTTGTAAAGTTACTACATCAATCTTTTAAAGTATTTTTGACTTGAATGTGATTTAATGATTCATATTTATATTTATATTCTTGTTTTTCAGTAATAGAGCATTTTTACTTGATATGTTCGCCGTGTTTTATCAATCCGACTATTGAACAATTATAAGAATATATTTAAAGGTTTCTCATTTTAGATTTTTTTTGTACTATATACTATGTTGATTTTATTATGTGAAAATGAGTTATTAAATAATTTTAAATTAATATTTTGCAAATATGAATTATATAGTGTGAATATAAATTTATCGTTAGGTTTTTAAATAGAATTTATTAATGCATTATGCAAGTATCTCATTAGTCTTTTTACATGTACATGTAGACACAATCAGTGATTGATATCCTTTAAACAATGTCTCATGTCCAGTTTAAATATTGTTGGGAGGGTTACCTACCATAATGACTTCAAGATGATAGCCTCCAATAAACGACTAAGTTTTCTCTTCAATAAATATTGTATTAGACTAGCATTATTTTAAAAGTCTTACGCAATCATATAAGTGGGTAAATTTCGGTAGATAAAATTTTCAGTGAACATGTTAACTTTAAACACGATAAGGTACTAAACTAAATAAAAAAAATATTTATCTTCCTATAATTTTGAATAGCTTATCATGGGGGAAAATATATATCTACTTTGGCTAGTGTAACAATTTCCGCTAGTCAAATTTAAGATCTGTTTGGTAGAAGCCTGGAAATTTGGCGATTCCAGTAACAAACGGGTTTGGTCTGATTTGTTTATCCTAGGCCTTGGCCCAGTGGTATTGCAGCTTCTTAGGATCTTTGTATATTTCTTGCTAGGCTTTGTGCCTTTATTAAACTGTTATTTTGAGATGTAGGAACTTAAACATACTATAAATAGGGTCCACGTTTACTTCTTTAGATCTCCAAGTAATAGTTATTCCTCTTGCAAATCCATGCACTTTCTGAACAAATAAAACTATCAAAGCCAATAGATTCTAAAGGTTTTTTAATTTTAAATGGATTACACCTAGTTTCCATAAACACCATGATGGCAGACTTGTTTTCCTTATCAAATTCGTTGCAAAATCTCAAATGCTTTGCCAGCAGGTCCCCTACATTACCATATAAATATTTTATAATTAGTTTTGCCCATTTAATCTAAATTCATATCAGAGTTGTTGCCAATTCTCACATCAGTTTCTCCCAAATCTGGTGTTTCCATTACCATTTCTTGATATTCCTGATCACTACCAATTCTTCCAACAAAGGGGGATTGTGGACTTGATACATCACTTGTTTTGTCAGGAGGGTCTGATCTGAGGGAAAATTTGGTTAGTGTTTTGGTTTCCTCCATTAGCTTTTTTGTTCTCATTATTTTTATCTTCCTGATTTGGCTTGCTGTTATTAGACTCTCCTTGTTGCAGCCTAGTTGAATCTCCATTGTTTGTTCCATGCGATGTATTTCCTGCATGGTTTTGATTGTTTCTACCATTTTGGTCTAAATCTTTTGTGCCTTTGATTGACGTGCATCAATTCCATCATCATTTTCATCCTGTAAAGCATTGAATCTAGAACTTGAACCCAATCCTGATTTTTCGTACTCATTTCTATTATTTCTTTTCCGTTTCCTTGATTTCTTCCTTTTGGGAGTTGATTATATCTCATTCTTTGCTTTTGAACAATCTGCCAAGGACCTTCACTATTTGTGTCCACCTTGTGTTTTGACCCATTTCCTATGTCTTCTTGATTCAATTCTGGATTCCACTTGGCAGAAATTGAAATCGCCTCTTGATTTTTACATCCTTCCTTGTAACGTCAAATCTGCCACAAGACAAAGCAAGTGTAAGCCTTCGTATTCGATTTTATAATACTTACCTTTTAGCTCAAAAATGGCAAGAAGGGGTTTTGTGAGGTTTATCCCCACACAAATCCTAACATACTTTCCCCTTGCCTGAGAGCAAGTTGTTCTATCAACTTTAACAGTTTTCCCCACCCTATTTCCAATGAAATTTAGAATTTCATTGTTGTAGTTTTCAATAGGCAATCCTGAGATTCTGATCCATGCTGAAAGTTTATCAATTTTCTCTATATTGGATTGGAAATTTGGAGACCGAGGTCGCATTGTCAAGTAGGGGTCAAAGATTAGCCAAGGACCACCCTCAAAAGCATTAGCAAAATCCTCTCTGTAAATTCGACAAGGTAATAATCTTTGTCAAGATCTATGATAGGGATGATACCCTTTCTAACCCACATGTTTTGCAACCTATTTTCTTAAACTTTAAAAAAGCCTATCTTCCTCCCTAGAAGCTTGACGATAATCCCTCTTCTCCAAGGCTTGCAAATTCTTATTTCTTCTCTTTCAGAGGGCAATCATATCCCCCAACCTCTTTCTCCACAATCGAAATTTTAGGCTTCTCTTGTTAGGCTTCCCTTGGTTCCTCAAAATTCATGTTTTGTGTTTTCCTCAGCCCATTCGCCTCCTTCAGATTCTGAGTTCCATGTGGAATCATCTTCTTGAGAATTATAATCAGCCATCCCTCACCGTCACTTCCCTCGGTGATGATGTTCCTAAAAGATCACTTATTCAATTTGGAAAGGATTGCATCTTCCCCCTCTAGATCAGCATAAGAAACAGGAGTGATCCTTCTCCCTTACTCTTCTTGTTCTCTTTTTTCTTTAGTCGAAATATTCTTCCAATTGTAGGAAAGGGACCAGTGAGTTCCCCCTCCCTTGACCATGACTCCCTACATAGCCTGCACGAAGACAGGGAAAGAGCGGTGGTCAACGGTAGGAAGTTACTCAATAAAGGAATGGGAATTTTTTTTATTTGAGTTTATTGAAGTCTCATAAAATATTAGTTTATTAGTCATTAGATAAATATCAATGGTTAGGATTATTTGTTATTAATCAGAAGAGCCGGTGACAATAACTATTAATTTTCAATTTAACCCTTCTGTTTTAAATAACTAGACTCTTTGTCCTTTGCAACTCTCATCATTCTTGATCGTATCCATAGTGTTGTTTAGTGACAATATTTCTTTTTTTTTTGTCGTAATCCCTATTGCTTCTGGTAGTGATTCTGCAAAAGGTTTAATATAGGGATATCTACCATTTGTTTGGTATCGTCTACTATGCAACAGAATTCATAAGCCGCTTCTTGAGAGACAAATTTCTACCCAAAAAAAGGTATGAGATTGATTTGAATTTTGAGAGAAATGGAGAAGAATGAGAGTTCTCATGGTTGAGGGGTTTTCCAATTACTTCTTTTACATCAGCCTCAAGGTTTTTCAATGGTTGAAGATTCTATCAGTATTAGAACAACACACTAAAATATTTTTAAAACTAAATCGTATTTTTTCTTAATGACTAGACTAGATCCTATTTAAAATAACAATAACGAGATAGTAAATTAATAATAACTCACCTGATATAGCAAGTCATTTTCAATTAGACTATGGTGCACCTAGAAATAACAAGTCCACTACATAATTCACCTTAAATGAATATAAAAATTAAAAAGGGCTAAAAGGAATAATATTCCAATCCAATATTTTCTAATAAGCAAATAGGTCGTTTTTTTCTCTTTTCACGGGAAACAACTACAAATTTCTAGTTATATTAGATACAAAATTTAATTTATGCTCATTTTAATCTGATTGAGCGTAAAAGTGATCAAGTCACGACGTATTTTAACAATTTAATTTTGAAAAATAAAATACTCCTTTCATTTTTTTTATATGTCTTTTTATGAGATTAAATTCGTTTTTAAATTTGGCATATGTTTTTTTAAGATTTCAATTTAAAGTTAAATGTTCATTTACTACTTATACTTTTATTTTTTTGTTTAAATTAAGATAATAATATTAGGTATAGAAAGAGAAATGACACGTGTACTGTATTTTTTTTAACCTCATAAGTAGAGCTAGCTACACATGAGGGCAATTGTTTAGGGCTCCCATCTCAAGAGGGGTCCTATATGAATTTTTTTTTTCAATTATTGGCGGGTCAAGAAAAGTCAAAATATTTCGGCCTACAATAAGTATAATCTTTAAAATTCAAATTTCTTCTAACCTTAACATTTCCTTTCCTATTCATCTAATTACCCTTTTTTTTTAACTTTTAGGCTATAGCCAACTTCATCTATTCTTCATACTAAAATTTTTACTCTCCTTATTTTCTTCTCTATTTCTTCCTTGTTATTGATACTATTGCCACAATTCATTAGCGTTGTTAGTCAATTTCGATATGACTCTTTAAATTTGTAAATGAGAAGCTTGATCAATTAATTAGTGCTTAATTTTGGGTGTAAAAGAATAAGAGCCTTTTAAGATATGTTTCTTTCTTTTTGTTATTATTATTTATACTTCTTTATACTAAATTTTATTTGTCTTCTACTAAATAAAAATTTCATATGTCATTTTGATATTTAGTTTGCTTTTGGACAATCTTTGGTTTTTGACTTGCTAATTTAGAATTTACTCTTTTGTTCTAAAATCGGGTTGTATTGCTTACATTTTATTGACTATTGTTTATTTGATTTGTTTTGATTATGTTTTCCTTATTATTTTTTAAAAAGTATAATTCATAAAAGAAAGTATGGTTGTAGATGTAAAAAGCATTAGAAGAAAAATAAAAATCTAGCTTAATCCCAAAAAGGAGCTCAATAACCATATTCTCTTCTGAAAATCAAGGTTAACAAATGTTAAATAAAAAAATGGCACTGGTGATGGTAAATTTTGTATTAAAGTTAATGATGTCAGTGACAGTGGTCCTAATGTTGATGACAATGCATAAAATACGAAAATGACTATGATGTTGTCTTTGCCAATGTTTAACACATAGAAATTGATATCAATTATGATAAGTTTACATAGGCTTTTCATATGTTTAACATATTTCATCTGAAATGTCGAGATGCTTTAAACTCTTCAACAATTGATACTTTAGTGATAAAATGCTAAAGATAAGTTTGGAAAACAATTTTCTACCCTATTTTACACTAGATTTTTGTCAAACAGGAAAAAATATGATAGAGACCGACTTGTTTATTCAAAAGAGTTCGATAGAGTATTTTGTTTTTTTTGCAAATCGTTCAAGACAATGAAAATGAAGTGTTTGAGAAAAATTAATTAGGGCTTGAGAGTCAAATTTCAATAAAAAAATCTAATCCAATCAAAGCTATTTGGATTAGATCGAGTTAGATTGTGTAATTCTTTTTTTGTGGAAATTCAATCCAGTCTAACTCGATCTAATTTAATTTGGATTGGATTGAATGATTGGATATCCAATTAATTATGACTTGTTACAAAATTTATGAAAATATAGATATATAAAACTTCAAATGTAACAAAATCTATATTAAACATTTACTGTCATAATTATAAAACTTTATGAAAATCAAAATCACGACCACTCAATGGACATTGTTGTGTATAACTACCAAACAAAAATTACATATTAGCATTTGCTTTTAAGTCTTTAACACATAAATACAAATCTAAGACAACAAAATGAAGTTTTGGGTTTGGCCGCTTGAATTTGGTTCTTTTCTATTCATTTCCATGACATGAACATGACTATTATGTTAAATAGTGTGAACATAATAATAATAATAATAATAATAATAATAATAATAATAATAGCAACAACAACAACAATAAATATTACAAAATTAGGTTAGGTACTAATTGAGTACTCGAGTTTACAAATTTGAAATCTAATATTCGATCTTATTACACCGAGTTCTTGATTGAATTCCAATTATAAAAAAAAAATAATTCGGCTTAGTTGAATTAAATTAGATGATCGGGTTGAATAGGTAAATTTAAACCCTTAATTTAATCATGTTATTGACTTCTTATTTTAATAATAAATTAATTTTATAAAGTATTAGAATATCTCTTTATTTTTTATGACCCTAATTTAAAAAAACATTGTAATAATTATATATCATGAAAACAAAAGTATAATAAATATATTCATTTTTAAGAAAAGTTACCATTTTAAATTACTTAAACGTAACCCTTAAAATTGAAGTTAACAATACTTTATTTGTTAGAAAAACATACTAACCAATAACTTAAATGTACGGGGCGGGGTGGTTATGAGTTTTTAGTTTTGAAAGGCAAATTTAAAAATAAAACGTGTTTGGTGAAAATAATGTTAAGTTTTAACTCATTTTTAAAATGATTTTTAGTCATATTTGAAAACAATAAAAAAAATGGTTTCTTGATTTTTGTTTTTAGTTTTATAAACCGCCAACCCTAAACCTAAAGCCACCATCCTTACCCCTTATCACCACCACCATCACGCGATCACCGTCATCACAACCATCACCACCACCGTTAGCTATTATCATTATCACCACCATCACCATTATTACAACCATTGCTCTCACCTTTACAGTCATTGTCGTCATCACCATTATAACCATTATCCCTGCCACCGCCAACACCATAACCATCACCATCATCGTTGTTATATATAACCCCATACCTCAAACCATGATCATCGTCATGATCACCATTGTTGTCATCATTATGATAGTCATAATGGTTGTCGCCACCACTATCACTACTACCTCATCATTGTCATTGTCATTGTCATTATCATCGTCATTACCATCACCACCACCACCACAGCAATCGCCATGGCCACCATCATTACCACCACAACCGCCACCGCCGCCACCACAATAGTTGTTATGGGCACCATCAATGTCCCGACCCCCACCACCATCACTATAATAATCCCGCCATCATCATTATCACCACCACCCTCACAATGACAACCATTTCAACCGCTAGCGTCACCATCATTACCAAAATCACTGTCACTGCCACCACCATAACTCTAAACTCTAAACCATCGTCGCCATCACCACTACCATTACTATAATCGTTACCGCCGCCACCACCACTGTAACACCCCTATTTTTATTTTTATATTAACATTTTGAAGGAATTATATTATGGTTCTTTAGAACTTTTTAATCTATGTATTATTTATGATTTTTTGAAATTTTTGATTTTTTTAATAAAATAATATTTTTTAAATAATTTTAAATTCATATAAGTGACTTAAAATTAAAAATATTTA
This sequence comes from Clitoria ternatea, assembly GCA_037962975.1. Lineage (NCBI taxonomy): Eukaryota > Viridiplantae > Streptophyta > Magnoliopsida > Fabales > Fabaceae > Clitoria > Clitoria ternatea. Next base: position 88,999,267 of record CM075675.1, read on the forward strand.
TAAAAAAGTGAATTTAAATTATAAGAAAATTTTCTAAAATCCATTTCAAGTAGACTTATCTAAAAATTATCAGTTTGAGAAAAATTTTGATTTTTTCCCATCGTTAAAAAATTGGGAACGTATCAATAAATTTTTATTAACAGAAAATTTTAGATTTTTAAAATTTAAACTTTATATTACTTATTATAAAATTAGTGAGGACTGATATAATATCACTAAATTTCAAAAAGGACTGATTTTGAATATTTAAAATATACCGAGTGAAAGATTACTATTTGGCTTAATAATTCTGACGACAGTTACTATGCAAAATACTGTGCATGTACGAAATTTTCAAAAGGTGCACAGTAACTAGGAATAAAAATTCAAAAAAAGTACAGTACTTTTATATTAAAATAATAGAATGCATAGTAATTTTTTTCCTATAAATACCGAAGGAATTCTTCTTTAGAATTCACAATTTCAGATTAAATTTTCTTAATATAGTAGTGCTAGTGAGATAGTGGTGGAAGTAAGAGAGAGAAGTATTTTTTTTTGGAAGAAGGTTCTGCTAAAATCCTAAGGTAAGAATACTTCTCTTTTATACTTTTTAGGGTTATTTTTATATCGTTTTTAGAAATCTATTATTATACTGAAAATAATATTATTTTAAGTTACTATTCTGTATAGTAAAATACTATTTCAATAGTAAATTACTATTTCAATAGTAAATTACTATTTCAATAGTAAATCACTATTTACTGTTACTATTTACCTTTACTATTTACGTTTTACTATTTACCATTACTATTCATGATTTGCTATTTACTGTTACTATTCACGTTTTACTATTTACTGTTACTATTTACGATTCACTATTCACTATTTAAAATTTAACATTTCTGTTTTAAGTAGTAATCTTAATTTTCATCTTGTAACTATATTAAAATGAAATTGGTATGTTTTAGAACTCGGAGACGAGACGCGTACGGATCTTCAATAACGAATCAGGATACAAGAGGTAAGGGGGAGTGAGATAAGAATATGATATGAAAAGACATAAGAATAATGGGAGGAGTCCCCTACTCCTTTTAAATTTAATAATATTATTATTTTAAAATATTAACTCTTTAACTTCAATTTTTTAATAAATTTTAAATTAAATATCTGATGTAACTAACTCTAACATGCCTATGCAAGGACTTGGACTTTTATAACCTATACGAACTGAACTATACCTATGCAAGGACTGAATTATATAGACTTACATAGACCTATGCGAGGAATTGACCAAAAGGACTCTAATTGACTATATTAATAATCATTAAATTTTGAATTATAATTTAATGATATTTAATTTAATTGATTTGATTATGATTGATTATATTTGTGATTGATAATATTTGATTGATGATATTGTAATGTGGAGTTTGAGCATATAGCTAACATGACGGAAAGCTAAAACTCAGTAAGAATTTCTTACCTTACTCTTTAAATTTTTATTATTTTAAAAGCTTTTATTTCTTCTTAGAAATTATTTTTATATTTAGAATAAAAAAATTAGTATTTATTTTAGAAAGTAGACATTTTATGAAAATTAATTTATAACAAGTTCAGATAATTAAATCTTGAATTAAAGAAAAAAAATTATAATTTTGGTTAATGATTTAAAGATTATTCGCTTTTAATTAAAATTTTCAAAAGAAAATTATTTTATTTTTTCCAACTTAATAACTAAAGATATTTGGAAATAATTGAGAATTTAATCTTGTTAAGATTCAATTTGAGAAAGATTATGCAAAAGTTTTATATGAAAAAGTTTTGAGATATTTAAGGCTTAGAAACTCAATTTCAGTGATAATTAAAAAATGTACCAAATTTATTTCTGTGGAACAGAAATTCAGAGAATTGAGAAAATGTACAGTTTATTGAAAGGATGTTGTAAACCCTTAAGGTATTTAATAATTGAGTTTCTAAAAGCCTTAACCAATTAAATACGCGAGTAGTTCATGCATTATAAATCATTAAAGTGAAACAAAATGATATTGTCTGGGGACAGATTATAAAAACCGAGGATACATTAGAGGAGGCTTGTGACATCCTAGGTCAATTTACATTTATTTTTATTCATTCAAGTAAATTTTACAATAAATTTTTCACGATCAATAATAATAATTAAGTCCTAATCCAAAATAATATTTATTTTTCACTAAACATGTTTAAAATAATAAACAGCCATAGTTAAATCAAATAATTAAAATGAGAAAAAAGAAATTTATTAAATGGAACAAAAGGAGAAAGAAAAGGAATCAGGGGCCTCTCGCTTAAGCGAGGCCCCAACTCGCTTAAGCGAGATTCTGAACTTTCGCTTGAGCAAAGTCTCCATTCGCTTGAGCGACGTCCATATCACATTCCCAGGCGAGCCATAGTCACGCTTTAGCGAGGGCACCCATACGTTTAAGCGAAATCCGACCAGAGGTCGTCTTTCCCATCCTTTGGTTTTGCACTCGGAAATTCAATCAAACCGACTCATCTTGCTTGGCTTTCTACTCGTTAAAATAAATCAAACTGACTCGCCTCTCACTTGGCCTTTCACTCGACAACTTATTCCAAATCCTAGTTATCTCTTAATCAGCCTTTTCACTCGGCAATTTCATTCCGAAATCGACTCGTCACCTGATAGGTCTATCACTCGGTGAAATGTCTCAAAAATCGACTTCACACTCACTCGGGTTTCCACTCGGAAAATATAATCCAGACCGAGTCTTTTCTCACTCGGAATTACATACACTGAGGGACTCCCCTCGGAATGAGTTACTTCGAACTCGGAAATTTCCACTCGGGACACCACTACCCGGGGTATCATATTAGGAGACCCATCACTCAAAATTATACACACTTCCTCACTCGGAAGGTTCAGTCTCGGACATGGCCCACTCGGCATTTTACTCGGAAATTCACTACATCATAGAATTATTTTCTAAGGTTCCCACTCTTAGTGACAATTTCGTTTGGAATCCCACTTACTCACCATACACTCGGTCAAAACACAACCATACCAGTCACTCACTTGAGTGAGGACCAACCCAGCATTAGACTTCACACTTTCGCTCAAGCCACACACACACGCTTGGGCGAAAAATGTACAGTAGCTACTCCCATCTCTATTCGCTTTAGCGAGTATATCTCGCTTGAGCGAGTATATCTCGCTTGAGCGAGTATATCTCGCCTGAGCGGAAACAATCCAGAATCTAATCCTATGGCCCTCGCTCGAGCGGGACTCAATCCGCTCAGGCTAAAAACATCCAGTAGCTCTCTCTGATACCTCAAACACCTCTCGCTTGAGCGGGAATCTTACCCGCTTGTCGCAACCTGGATCGCGACGGCACGACGAGGAAGAAAAACTAGTATGAGACAGGGAGTCGCCACCAACATTTTTATCCATAGGAAAAACATTGGGAAAAAACTAAGTTCAGTAAAGCACTGGTTTAAAATGAGATTCAAGTTCGGGAGTCGGTTACGAGTAGGGAAGGTATTAGCACCCTACATCGCCTGTCAGAAATAGTACCAAGATTGAAAATGCGCAAAATAAATAGCCTTACAAAAGATGTTTTATTTCTTCCCTTTTATTGTTGTACTTTGTGAAAAAACAGAAGGAAATGGGAGGAACAAACTGGACAAACATAGAGTGTAGGTCAACAGGACGTCGCGTCCAAATTAAACTCGGCTTTGATATAAAAAACAGAGAAAGGGGGATGCTAATAAGACATCGCGTCTAAATTAGTCATCCTTTAATCACATACGGGGTTAGAAACGGGAAGGGGATAAACGGGACGTCTCGTCCCAAGTATCCCGTTCCTTATAGGAAAATCAACAAGACGTCACGTCTAAATTGATTTTCATGGAATTTAATCAAGACACGGGGTCAGAGATTGGAAAGGGGATAAGTGGGACGTCGCGTCCCAAGTATCTCATTCCTTTTGGGAAAATCAACAAGACGTCACGTCTAAATTGATTTTCATGGAATTTGATCAAAACACGGAGTCAAAGATGGGAAGGGGATAAACGGGACGTCTCGTCCCAAGTATCCCGTTCCTTATGGGAAAATCAATAAGACGTCACGTCTAAATTGATTTTCATGGAATTTGATCAAAACACGGAGTCAAAGATAGGAAGGGGATAAACGGGACGTCTCGTCCCAAGTATCCCGTTCCTTATGGGAAAATCAACAAGACGTCATGTCTAAATTGATTTTCATGGGCTTGATAAAAAGGAGGTTACAAAGGAAACATAAAGAAAATAAAATAGGAACGAAATGGGAAAGGTGGGGATAAAAAAGATGGGCCCGACAGGATTTAAAGTCCTGCTCCTACGTATTCTTGAGTTACCAAGAAATCAGGGTTACGTAGTTCTTTGTGTTTTTCTTTTAGGAAGAGATTGGGAAATTGTTGGTGGGTATCATCTTGGTGAGGAACCCATACAAGACGAAGTTTTTCGCACGTGTACGGATCCTATAGAGGATGTGTAGACGGAAGTATTTTCCGTACGACACTGACTAAAAATGATTTATTTTTTTTTTATTTTATTTAGATCTGAAAGAAAACACAGGAAACATTTATTTCCTTTTATTATATATTTTTTACTACGAAGCAAAAGAGGGAGGGTAGCAGAAGCTACAAGAGAGAAAGGGAAACAGTAAGTTCGGAAAAGAGAGGGAAAAATGAGCGAAAACCGAGTGGGAGAAGAGAAAATCGAGTGAGAAAAAGGGAAAAACCGAGTAAAAAAATAGAGAACCAAGTGAAAAATGAAAATACCAGGTGAAAAATGAAAATACCGAGTGAAAATTAAGAATACCGAGTGAAAGTTGAAAATACCGAGTGGAAGTTGAAAATACCGAGTGGTGGAGCAGGAGAGCTGGACTCTGGACGGTGTAAAGGATTTATGAGGAACTTGGGCAGTGTTGGAGGGAGAGGGAAGAGTGCTGGTGAGTGAAGAGCAGGTCAGTTTTGAGGTTTAAGGGGAAGGACGGTGTGGTTTTTGGGTGAGGAGAAGGAGGTCGGTTTTGGGAGGATGAGGTCGGATGGTGTGGGTAAGGAGTGAGGGGCTGTACAGGTTTAGGAGAGGTCGGATGGAGTGGACTTAAAGGAGGAAGGGACGGTGTGGTGTGGATTTAGGAGGTGGATTGGAACAGAATCGGTGTGGTGGACTTGGTTATGGGTCGGTGTGCAGTTGGTGCTTCCGTTTTCAAGAGAAGATAAGTGTGTTAGGGATGAGTTCTTTAGGTTCAAGTTTCTGAAGTGAATTTTTGCCAGAGGTTCCCCTCTCTTCGAGCCCTCGTTGTGCCTCTTCGATTGAGGAATTTATAGAGGCTTTAGGACATGGGCTGAGTGCTTTGACAGCACGAGTCTCCACTCGCCCATGTGCCTAGTGGAGACAGCCTGGCTGTTAAAATAATGGGGGGACAGCGACTGGTGGAGAATTTTTAATTTCTCCACTTCCGCCCAGCTGACTGCCACTCCCAGGATTCCTGGATCCACTTGGATTGTGGGAATCCACGTCAGCACGTGCAATCCGAGAGAGCTTGATGGAAATCCAAGAGAGGATATTGAAATCCGAGAGAGGATATTGAAATTCGAGAGACAATGTGGAAATCCGAGAGAGGATATTGAAATCCGAGAGAGGATATTGAAATCCGAGAGACAATGTGGAAATCCGAGAGAGGATGTGGAAATCCGAGAGAGGACGACTCAGATTGCCCTCTCAGTCAATATTCATCCACAGAGGGAGAGAATTCCGAGAGGAATGAAGGTTTTCCAATAGAAAACCGAGTGATAATGGTCTTTTGTCGAGTGAGAATTCTTCTGAGAGGAGCTCTGTCATGGAAGGCTGAGTGAAGGTTTTGCTCGGTGTTGGGTTATTTATGAGGAGAATCCAAGTGAAAAGCAAAGCAATTGGATTCAGGGGACAAAGCAATTCTGATTGAAACATTCAATCAGACCGAGTGAAAAGTGACTCGGAATTGGCTGAAGAGGACTCCTTGCTGACTGAAAAATGTCACTCGAAATTGATTGAAAAAGTTGCTCAGAATTTGGTGAAAATGGTGGCTCGGTAATGGCTAAAAGGATAGCTCAGAATCAGTGGCTCGGAATTGGTTTGAAGAGTGGTGGCTCGGGATTGATTTGAAGGGATTGACTCGGAATTGGTTTGAAGGATGATGACTCGGCATTGGTTTGAAGGGTGATGACTCGGCATTGGCTGAAAAGGACTCTTTGCTGACTGAAAAATGTCACTCGGAATTGATTGAAAAAGTTACTCAGAATTTGGTGAAAATGGTGGCTCGGTAATGGCTAAAAGGATAGCTCAGAATCGGCGGCTTGGAATTGGTTTGAAGAGTGATGGCTCGGGATTGATTTGAAGGGATTGACTCGGAATTGGTTTGAAGGGTGATGACTTGGCATTGGGGCAAATGATTCAGTCGGCCCCTTATTTGAAGGATGAGTGAAGATTGGCTCGGAAATCTGACTGAAAATGGTTGTAGAATGGCCCACTCGGCAAATATTCACTCGGACTCGATCTTCTTTTCTCTCAGAAGTTGGTACTTGAGAGAATCTGACCACTCAGATAGATTTAGAGTTAGACTTTTCTTCCAGTCTGAATCTGACCACTCAGTTACACTCGGAGTCGGTCTTTTTTACTTCAGTCAGGAGAGCTCCATTCAACGTCTGACCCTCGGATGTGCTCACTCGGACTTGGTTATTCGGACTCGGTTCTGCCCAAAAAAACACACTCCTCAATCAGATTCACTTCAATCAGTATTCTTTCATTCGGATTTCTCGCATTCAGAAAGCTCCCACTCGGATTCACTTCAATCAGCAATAGTATTCCACTCGGAAATGACTCATTCTGAGTAATTCTACTCGGATTGGATCATTTATGGGTCATTCCGCTCGGATTCCCTAACACGAGCCTATTCCACTCGGAAATGACTCATTCTGAGTAATTCTACTTGGATTGGATCATTTATAGGTCATTCCGCTCGGATTTCTCTTCAACAGGGACATACTCCACTCGGAAAAGCTTCCTTCAGGGCCATCCTGCTCGGATCTGATCACTTTGGAGCCATTCCACTCGGATTTATCTCCAACAGGGCTATTTTTCACTCGGAAATGCTTCAATCAGAGTTATCCCGTTCGAACTTGATTATTTTTGAGCCATTCTACATCGGAATTCAGTATAAAAGATTCGTTCCACTTGGACCGGACCAAAAGAGGTGTTCACACTGCTGGAGCGAGATTAACTCAGTAACCATTTCCTCTACCCCTCGCTCAAGCGAGATTGAATCCGCTTGAGCGAAATTACTCCAGTGACCACATTGAAAGTACAGGACACGTTCGCTTGGGCGATAATCCTATTCGCTCAAGCGAATTATGCAGCTTATACGTAAACACTTGAGATTTTCATACCATCCAGCAATTTAAACATTCACATGCATCATTTGGCCTAGTTCATCCATTTCTATACGATCAAATATACACATGAGATTGATTTTCACTAAACATGCTCCTCAATCATGTTTCTAATTTACCGACTACATTATAGATAAATCAATCATTCATTTGGCACATCATTTAATTACTAACAGCATACAATTATGATTTTCATCATTCACTTTTCACATGAACAAACAAAACTTGGTCATAATAATGATATTGGCTCCATGCCATTATACGTCCAATTCAAGGAAATTAGCATAACCATCAACACATCATTATTTCATCATCATGAATTTATATCCTCATCAAATGACATTCAGATTCTACTCATTATCCATCACATTCATGACCATGGCGATAACATCCCAAATTAACTCAACCCACATAGACAACATCTAGACATAACATGCCTAAATCACAACACACATTACACATATAATTCATTTCATAATTCTCTTAACTCCTTGGCATCAATTCTCCGCTTGACGCATCTCTGGGGCTTCAATCTCTTCCCTGTCACTGGTTACTAAATTAAAGAAAACAACAGCAAGAGTGAGTGTTTGGTATCATAATTAATATAGAATAATAATTTAATAACAAGGTACATATTTACTAGTTTTAGTTTGCCATTTGTCTTACCTCTCGTCCTCAATTTCCATTTACCAATCAAGAATTCAATTTCAATTCTTTACCTCTAATTTGTCAATCACAATCAACAACTATCATGAAACACATTCATATCATCACACAATGTTAACAATGCATCGAATAACACAACTGACTCTCATATCAATTCGACGCCTTCAGCTGGGGGTCCTACTTGACACCCCGTGAACCCTGCTTGGTCCATTGAGTCCTACTTGACTCTCCACCTCAACCACTGGGTCCTACTTGACCACTGGGTAGCTCAACTGGGCATAAACACCACGGGAGCCAGAAACGAGGGGCTGTACCTACCGTCGGCCGTCCTACACCACATAATCACACATGTAAATTCATATTTCTTATATCATATCGCAAGTGGCCAGCAACAAAACACATACTCATCAATTGGGCGACCTACTTGTCAAGCCCGTCATCACAATGCCACTATACTCATCAACTCATCACCATTCAATTCACATTGTGCTCATAATCATCACAGATCACACACAATTTACATTCATACACATACAATTATCATTCCTTGTCTATTCTCATTATTTCCACATTTAATTCAATGATCTAATTCAATTATACTTACCTATTCTAATTAACTATAACCCGAACACCCCCTTACCTTGATTCCGAGCTCCGACAACTCGTTCTTGATGTGATTAGCGTTCTCTCGACGTTATGCCCAACGTCCTGCGTCCGAAATCAACACCCACTTCACTGTTCGATCCTCCGACGACCGTTTCGTTACCTACGGAGGTCGAAACGCAAAACTCGTCAACGTTAAACCATCCTCATTACTTTAAAAGCCATTTTCAAGCTTCTGCGCACTAGAGGAGTAGGAAACGAAAGCTCACTCCTCCATGCACGACCCTTTGGTTTAACGGAGAAAACAAAAGAGATGCGAAAGCTTAATTTAAAAGGCCCATTGGACTCACCTCGAAGCCACGGTCTCAAAAACGTAGTTATCTCGAAGCTTCGATGCAAGATTGATCTCTCACTGGTGCATGCAGGTCACGGCAGCGTATGGAGAGGAAGAAGAAGGCAAGTCGCGTGAATGAAGAAGAAGAAGAAAATGAAATTTAAGATTTTAATACCCAAGGGCAATTTGGTCATTTTCTATTTCAATTACATTTTCCTTTAAAAGTTTTAATTAAAACTTTTACTTTCACCTTTCACCCCCTACCTTTTACCCCATTGTAACTTCAAATTTTACCTTCTTCTAATTATACATCATTTAACCTTTTATGATTAATCAATCAAATAAATTTATTTATTCCCACAGCATTTAATTATTTCTAATTGCATTTTTAATAATAATAATTCCCAAAATTTCAATAAGTCCGGTTGGGCAATTATTAATATTTTTCGCCAATTAAAACTTTTCTAAAATATTAGGGATGTTACAAGGCTTAATTACGAGCCTTGGGATGAGAGGGTGTGAAAGGGTGCTTCAGGGGACCTGGGGTAGCTCCCTAGTGTCGGGTACTTTCACAATAAAAACTTTCTCAATCTGATTAGTCTCTAAGTGTTTCTACGCCAGTTGAGCTGTTCATATTATTATTATCGAGACTTATGGAACAATGTAAACTCCTGGTTGGCCCAATGCAAATTAAATTTTAAGGGCCCACATATATAGGTAAGTTATGATGAAGATATTGCATAACATTCATGCATTCATAATTGATTGTGTATGTGATTGTGACTGATATTATTATGTATTGGTTTGTGAAAACCCTTTGTTGCTTATGTCTTATTCGAGAATATTATATTCTGTTTCTCACTTCTTTCTCTGTGTTTTTGTTTCATATATTTTAAATTGATGGTTCAGAGAGAAGGATCGAGGAATCTCGGCAGTGAACATAGCATGTTCTAGAAAGGGAGCTTGGTATGAATACCGTGGTCCAATGAATAAATAAAGTTATTAAGTAACTGCTTCTGGGCCATGGAGTTTCCTCTCTTTCTTATAATGTTTAATATTTATTTTCTTCGGATGAATGTAAAAATTACTTTATAAAGTTTTAATAATATTTACAAGGTATTTCAGAAATGCTGTATGTAATTTATTCCGATAGTTTCTTTTTAATAATCATATCTTTAGTAAAAAAAATTACGAATTTTCATATAATTTATTAAAGTATAACAGAGGGCGTTACAACCACCATCACCACCATCAACTTGTCATCGTCATTACCACCTTCACCACTACAACCACCACCACCACCACCATATATGTAAAGCATTACTGCCATCACCACTACCACTACTATCAGCATAACCCTAAACTTAAAACCAACACCATCACCTCATTGTCTCTGCCATTGCAGTCATAACCATCGCCACCTCATCATCATCATCATCATCATCACTACCGCTACCATTATCATCACCTTCACTTCCACCACAATTATCACGGTCGCCATCGTTATCATCACCGCTACTGCCACGACCATCGTTGTCGCCATCACCACCACAGTAGTCACCATGGCCACCATCGTTGTCGCCACCGTCACCATTACCATCGCCACCATAACAGTCACCGCGTCCACTATCATCACTGTCGCCAACACCACCTTCTCCACCACCATAACCACCCTATCATCATCATTACCACCACCATAACTATTTTCACCGCCACCACCATAGCTCCAAATCCTAAACCATCACTGTCATCACTACTACCCTACCACTGCCACCCGCTTTATCACCATCATGGCCACCACCGTAACCACAACCACCACCGTCCTTATTAACCTAAACCTTTAGCCACACCAACACTACTATCACCACCATCATCATCACGCTGCCGCCACCATCATTATTGTTACTTACGTGTAATGTAGTTTAGATTGAATGAAAGTTTTGCAACATCCTTTTAAAACTTAAAACCATAAAAAGTAAAATTTAAAACTTGAAACAAAAACAAGTTTTGGTTTTATTAAATTTTAAAACTAAAAGCTAAAAATCACCCTGAACGAGACCTTGGTTAAACGACAAAAGAAACATTTTGGTTTTAAAACATATTAGTCTTCACTTCTAAGTATCTCTAATATAAATTTTAATTAAAAAATCATAAAACATTGATTAAGAAACATGATAAGAAACCAAATGTTTTTTTTATTTGTAAATATGAGTATTGTTTTGAAATCATAGTGTGTAAGTATTAATTATATTTTAAAAGATGTTTTTATAAATTTTTATCATGTGTAAACTTACACAATTAAATAAATTTTTTATAATAAAAAATGTTTGGCTATCCTAGGTAACTCTACACATGATAAGAAATAAAAGTATAAATTTTTTATTAAAAATTATGTATAAATTAGTTAGAGATCGATATAGATAAAAATATTAATAATGTTTTAAGTAAAAAAAATATAAGTTTTTTATTGTAAATTATGAGTATTGCTCAGAAATCAAAATAATAAGTTTTCTTGAAGTTATAAAATAAAAAAAAATACTTTTGTTTTCTTTAACCAATATCCTTATATTTTTTTATCATATACAATTTGAATAAAATTTTATTGATTACACAAACCATTGTGGATTGGGTGGTTCCAATTCGTCAAAGGCACAATTAAAGCCCTTTATTGCAGTCTTGCTATTTTGGAGTCAAAGTTCAACAAATTCGGATATTAAAAACATTGTTCCCCAACTTAACTCGTCAAATGACCATAATACCCTCTCACTTTACTCTTCCACAATGCATTTGCTTCATGTCAAATGCTGAATATGTTACAGTATGATTATTGTACTAATCATGTCACGTGATCTTTTATAGGGTTATCTATTTCATATTATAAGTTTTTTAAATAAAAAATAATTATTTTATTTTTTAAGACCTACAAATATATTAGGAATGTCTAATATATATATTTTTATTTTACTTTTAAGTATTGAATAATTTTAAATTTATACAAAATTAATAGATAAATGTGAAGTTTAAATTTAAATAAAAAATTAGAAAGATAAATTTATTTTTTAAAATATCAAGGTAATAAATATTATTTTGAAACTAAGTGTCCTTGTAAATAGAAATTTATAATATGAAATGAATGAGTAATAATTAGGGCTATCAAACCTATACAATCAATTACCCTCGTATTCCTATTTACACAGCAAAGAAAAAAATGTTTGAATGATCTTAATTATAAAATAAAATTCACTTGCTTATAAACATTCAATATTTTTTTCTCATGTTTAACCTTGTTTATGTTATTACTGATGTTAAAGTATAATTTAAATTTAAATACGGATAAAATTGAAATGTTACATTGTTTTTTTTATAAAAATTAAGGCATTAGTATATTTTTTTAAATATGTGTGTTTTAGTTTGGATTATTTTAAAATTGAAACAGATGAAGTATTTTATAAAAATTAATAATATGAATTACATTTTTTAATATGTATGTTTATTTTTTCTCCGGATAGTTAAATAGAAACAGAAAGAGTATCGATTTAGGTTATCTTTTATCCCATAACTATTGTCACTTTAAAAGTTAAAGATGTAATTAATTTATTTTTTAATTGTATCCTTTTGTAATAAATGCATCTATTTGCTTCACCTTTCCCTTTTTACCAACTGAGACCTAGAAAGTTGAACATTACTAATTGTTAGAGATGTCAAAACGGGTTAGATCCAAAGTTAAAAAAATATTTATAAGTGAAGATATAATTTATCAACCAATAAAGCATAAATAATTGATACAAAATGTTACAAAGAAAAAAAAGGTAAGAAAAAAAGAATAAAGATTCCGAATGAAGCTGCAGAGCCACATCAGTTTGCTATAAGCAGAGCCGTTACTATATTTGACATGCATGAAGGAGAAAACGCCTCCTCATAAGACGTTTTTGGGTGAGGAGGGTCCATGGAAAAAACGCATTTTCATTGTGCGTTTTATGGTCAAATACGCACTTTCATGCTGCGTTTAAATGGTCAAAAACATTTAAACGCATCTTCAGTATGTGTTTTGTAAAAACTTCATTACATGATTTGACATTTCTAACCTCTGACCATCAATACTTTTTTTAACCCCAAACATGAAAATATTTTTAAAAATAACTCTATTTTGATGAAAAACCCTTATTATTATGATTATTATGGTGTTTATTGTTATAATGATGATTCATCAAAAAATTTAGTATAATATTTAAAACATTAATTTGTTTTTTCATAATTATAAAATAATAATTAAATGATCAGTTGGTAAATTGCTATTATAGTTTAACATGTGGTTAAGTGTTTATTTAGTATCTAAATACTTAAATAAAGTTATAAAAATTGAATTATTCAATATTATTTATATCATTCAATATTATTTAACTAAACGAATTTTAAAAAATCTTTACCCTTAACTAAAAATCAAACAAACTCTCAATATATCACAATACTAATACCAATATAGTATATGAGATTTTTTTGCCTCCGGTTAACGTTTAAAATATATCCAAGCAAAACTCCTCATATTTTTAAAATAAACTTTTAAAACAGAAGAAAAGACAATATAATTAAAAGATATATTTTTAAAAAGAGACTGCGATACTATTATTACTCAATAATTTTACCAAATGTCACTTTGTCATCTTGAAAAGGTGATTAGTATTGTAAGATAGTAATTGTTGGGCGCGACAAAAGAGTATTTAATTTTCAACTTTATGTAATTCATTTTTTTAAAAAAATTCTCAGTTGAATATATGTCATATATCAAACATATATAAGCAGATCGCCACTATTCTTTTAATTTATTATATTAAGAATAATAACTTTATATAAAGAAAATACTATATTTAATATATACCTTGTATTTTTTTACATCATTGTCTTTTCCAATAAGAAAAATTATTATTCTTCCCAACTTAATTCTCAGTCCTAAAGTTATTCTTCTTATTTAAGTATTACTTTCGGTTCTCAATATAGATAAATTTTAGTAGAAACTTTTGTCTTATTATACATAAAATTATACTTTTTTAATATTATTAAATGTTTGTTTATTTATTATGTTTTTATTATATATATATATATATGTGTATATATATATTTTCAATATCACTAATATTTTGTGTAATAAATAATATTAGGAGTATGTTAAAAAATTAATTTAATATTTGATAATATTAAAAAAATCATGTCAAAGTACTATTCTTAATATATATAAAATTAATTACTTTTGTTTATATTTAGAATTAGAGGTGATAATATTTTACTTTAGTTCCCAAAAATAATATAGACCGTAATTTCAGGAAAAGAACATCCATTATATTAAATTTTAAGTGCAAAACAATATTAGAAAGTTCTAAAATGACAATATAAAAGAAACGTAAAAAAAAGTTTAAAAGTAGTTGTTTAATAAAGAGTGATTGGTTCAAGTGGTATATGTGTTGATTTAATTTAAGAAAGATTTTAAGTTTAAAGTTTGTAGATAGAAAAAATCATTGTTAAAATTTATTTTACAAAATTAGATATCATAATAAAGTTTTTAAAATCTCACAAAACTATCAAGAAGAACTATTGCATCTAGCATTGAATAACTTATAAAGAGGTGAGAATTGAACCCATAACCAAAAAAATAGCCCAAAATTTTTTAACACCGGAACAAATGCATCTTTAATTATATAGATGTTACTATATGTAAGCATGTATGTACATGTGTGTATATATATAATGTATCATATGAGAGAGATTCTCTTATGTGAAAGTGAGATGAACAAATTTGGGTCGTACAATCATACGATGAATGATTGAAATCAATCATGTGAATTTTTAAAAAAGTCATGTGAAAATTTTTTAGGTGATCATATGACTTTGAAAAACTTTAATATTACGTAATAAAACATTTCTCATATGATACATCTCATATTATATATATATATATATATATATATATAATAACATCCTATATATCTATAAATATTTAATATATTAAAATATGATTATATAATTCTAAATATCTTTTAAAATATTAAATGTTATTAATATATTTATCATAAATACATTTTAATTAATTGTATGTATTATTTATTGTATATTTTAAATTATATAATTATATTAAAATACATTTAATAATATATTAAATATTTATAAATACATATAGTTATTACCATACATAAAATGAAAAATGTATCTGATATAGTAGCAAAAACTTTTGAGCTTTTCTCGTTAACAATAGTAACCCAAAACTAAAATCACATAGAGAATGAGTTTAGGAGGAACTTATTTAGCGAATTAAAAATGAAATGCAATAGTTTATGCGAAGAAATAAGTAATTTGACCAAAGGGGAAGAAGAAGTTCTAAAAAGTCTGCTTTGCGAATAGACTAAGATATTGATAAGTATAGTAAATTAAATTAAACGAAGGGGTTAACAAACACAAACACTCATTCATTTTATACATATAGGAAAAGATCACATCCATGCAATGCTGCAACCTAACGTTTGAGTTGACTCACAACAACAACGCAATAAATAACCCTCCAATTTTTTAATATATTAATTATTAATTCCCAGAAATCAAAGAAAGAAACAATGAAATTACCCTCTTCCACCACTCTCTTCCTCTCCTATTCTCTTCTTTCTCACTCCTCGCCTTTCTCTCTCTAATTTCCTCCCCCCCAAACCCTAACGCCTGTTTGTCTCGCCGGCGAGTGTTTCTCCGGCCAACCGATCTGACCGTGGCCGGCGTGATTGAAAGATTGGAAAATGTACAAGAACCAGCTTCAAGAGCTAGCACAGCGGAGCTGTTTCAACCTGCCTTCGTACACGTGCATTCGGGAAGGTCCCGATCACGCGCCGAGGTTCAAGGCCACCGTTAACTTCAACGGCGAGATCTTCGAGAGCCCTCACTACTGCTCCACTCTCCGTCAGGCCGAACACTCCGCCGCCGAGGTGGCTCTCAACTCCCTCTCCCACCGCGGTCCCTCTCACTCCCTCGCCGCCAAGATCCTCGTGAGTTCTCTCTCCCTCAATGCACCTTCTAGGGTTTTCCTTCTGCTTTTTCTCTCCCTCCCTTTCGTGCTGCTGAACCTGGACTCTCTTCTGAGCCGAGGAACCTTGTGGTCGTGGAATGACCGGAATGCCCCTGGAGTTTTTTTATTCGTATAGTGTTAAGTGAATGTGGGAACATGTGGAGCTGAAACAATTGTGATTAGCTTAGGGTTTTAATTTCGGTGTTTTTGAAAATATATGCTAAGGGTTTGTTCCGTTTAATCATCTATGTGAAAGTGGTGTCGTGTCCCACGAATGTACCCTGAAATTGAAAATTCTGTTTACAAGGTTTTAAACAATCCTTGTCTTCTTAGTTAGCTTTTTTTTTGGGGGAATGATTTTGCGTTAAGAATTGTTGTATGTAATTGCAAATGTAGTCATGGTGGTTTGTATTGTACAATTTATAACTTGATGGTGGCTGGCTTGCACTGTGTGGTAGTAGGTGTTGTTTTGATGTGCTGTTCTCCCCTTTCATGGCTAATTGGTCTTTACTATCATCCGAGGAATGCCATTTACTCTGTTTTTTAGCGCTTTGGTGAGGTGCTCCTTGGTAAACATATGGTGTTCTCATAGAATAATTGCTAAAAGCAGTGTCAAAGGGAGACACTGTAGACTGTAGTTTTTTATGCCCTGTGTATATTTATCCTCATATTATCAATGTCTTTTACTGGTCGAATGATGCAAATGTTTTCCTTTTTATTTTATTTTTAAATTTTTAAATTGATAAACAAGTGTTGCTGGTTATAGAACTTTGATCTTATGGTCTTACCTATTACTCCTGTTGCTAAAGGAAAGCTGGGGTTTTGAACCTATGATTATGAGTGAAATGTTGCAGTTGATATAATCAATCGTAAGACATGACATTCTTTGTTTTTGAAGGCTTTATGAAAGAGAACAAAATTTGTTTCTAAATCAAGAAGTGAACTTTATACTACTCTGCTGTATAACTTGTTGAATGTTCACCTGCTGTAAACTTCTACTGTTTCTTATAATATCAATATACTAATGGGACCAGGGAACCTTGTTTTCTCCTATCTATACAGTTATCTCTCTTCAAGTTTCTCAACAAAATATCCAATGAACAGTAATGGAAATTTTTATGTTTTGTGTGTGTTTGTATAATGCTTGGTTACCATTTTCTCTGTGTGTATATACTCACATTGCACGGTATGTCTTCATTGCACCCATAGTAGTATTTTTGTCCATCTGCTTAACACACTAAATTGTTTTCAGGATGAGACGGGAGTCTACAAGAACCTCTTACAGGAAATCGCACAAAGGGTAGGAGCTCCATTGCCTCATTACACAACATTCAGGTCAGGCCTCGGGCATTTACCCGTTTTTACTGGGATAGTAGAACTGGCTGGAATCACATTTACTGGTGAACCTGCCAAGAATAAGAAACAAGCTGAGAAAAATGCAGCTATGGCAGCTTGGTCATCTTTAAAACAATGTAAGTGCCTGGCAAAATTTGGTGTGAAAGTTTAGTTGTTTTCATGGAAATATACATCAATCTGTCCTCTGAATATATGGCATTGTATATGTTAAATGGAGCGGTGGGAAATACCCAACCTAAGCCTCCCTGATTTTTCTCATTCCCATAAGACCTGTGGATAATAAATCTGGATGACAAATTTATCTTATGATTTTGTGTTGGTGTGCTAATATTCTATGCTATAATGTAATGTGCTTCCATAGTTTATTTATGATGAGGGAAAATATAAAGAAACCTTCTTAACTGCCTACTACTTATCTAATTTCATTCCTGGATAGATAATGTGTATCGGATGAATTTATACCTGCCATTTTGACAATGTAAACCTTTTTCGTCTCCTCTGTCCGAGTCTGATTTAACTTTTTCCATTTAAATGATTGAATATGAATTTGACAATAATTGTCTTTCTTGTTAGTGGCAAAAGAGACTGCAAGCTCCTCAACCGAACCAGAGAACAATGATGAACTGGAACAGATCACAATAGCAAGGGCTTTACTGAACTACCGTATTAAGGAAAAGATGGCTATGTCTAATCCAAATGCTCCCATTCCATTTCAGAAGAAGTTTCAGATTCAAAATCCTAGGCCAGTCAGTTCTCAATCGCTGCCAGCCACTACATCAAAAATCCTTCCCCTGATTTGCCAAAAGACTGCACCTCGAAGCAAGCCTTCATTGGTAACCGCAAATGAAAGTCCTCGAAGCAGGCATCTGCAAGTGGCAGTGACCGGTGACAATTCTATGGTGCCATCTCAGTCTTCTGTGCCAGAAAGCCGAGGGACCCGTCCCCTGAAGTTCCCTGCAGCAGGAGCAGCACCTTATGTTCCAATTCGACAAATGAGATCATCTTGTCAGGGAATTGCACCTCCAGTAACTATAAGGACTGTAATACCTGCCTTCTCTGCACCCCCTCTTCCACCATCAACCTCGGTGCCTCATCCAATCATACGGGCTCCTCCTGTTCGAGTTGCTCCTCCGGTTACTATTCGGCAAGCCATTCCTGTATATGCTGCTCCACCACCGAAAAAGGATGAACCTGCTCCCATCCAAAAAGAAAACCAACCAGCTACTGCTGCTTCTGAGATGCAAGATAAACTGCCAGTTAAAATTGAAGAGATGGCCAAGACTGAGAAGATTCCGCTGGTATCAGAGACTTTTCAGAGCTTGGAGTAGCTGGAAGTTTGAAATTTATTGGAGTAGGTGTAATCAAAGGGAACGCTGTAATGTTTTTGTACTGATCTAGAGCATGCTTCTCATCCCTATATTGAGTGATGTTAAATCATCCCTTCCTTTTTCTTTTTCCTTACCCCCATTTTGTCCTGTTAAATGTGACAGTTGGCCCAGGTTGATTAGCATCAGCAGTTCAATATCTGTGAAATTCAAGAGCAGTTTGATATTAAATTTCCTAATGTTTTTACTCAAGTTGTGTGTTTCAAATCTTATTATACCTTATCATGTCAGCAAATCTGCGAGCTTGATTAATGCTCGCATTTTCATGTGGATGTGGTCAGTATTGCCCCACTCTGGTGTGTGGAATTGCTGCTTCACATCATGTTTGGTAACAGTTGTTTTTTCTTTAAAAAAAGATCGTATATTTTTTATAAGCTTTATTAGAAACTAATTAAAATAAAAATATTATGACATTTTCAAAAAATGAGTTGACTAAACCCTCTTCACTGTTTTCTTGACAATCATTGGAAATTCTGTCTCTGAAAAGAAAAGGCAAACGGTGCCCCACGCTAGTTCTGTTAGACACACTTATGTGTTCCATGATTGTTAGCTTTGCCCAGCAAATTCCAAAACTCCATAGGGTCTTTTAATAATGCGGTTCAGTGTTTTTGCATTAACTGTAAATTTATTTTTTCACCTGCATGCTTTCACTTGCATCTTTAACTGAACCGAGCCATTACATCAACTTCAGTGATACTCCAACGAAACCTGAGATAGGTTGAGGCTCCCTGTACAACTACAATGTCTTCTGATATTAAGCCCTTTTCTATATTCTTTTCTTTAGGACACCGACAATATCTTTTCTTTATTTTGTTGAGGAATTTATTCATTTTTTCTCAACCATCCTTTTCACGTTCTATTCGAGTAATTGAAACCACGCAGTCTTAAAGTAGTTAAAGTGCCAAGCCACATTAAATCAGAAGAAACACCCTCTGTAACTGTGAAGTCATTTTCATCCTATAGTTGAATTACAAACCTTTTTCCTGTATAGCATTTCACTTTTGTAAATAAAAAAATACACTTGTGAGATTCTATATTTATACAAGCAGAGCCTAAGGCTGATAATCTGGAACCTTAACTGTGTCGGAGACTTAAATGGAACTGCAGAACGACTTATGAGGTGGTGGTTGGTGTTTGTTTAATGCTTGTTTGAATTGGACAGAATTTTAAACTGAACCACCTTACTTCCCAACTTCATAATAATTATTACCGAAGCAGACCCTCTTTTTCTATAAACACAACGATCAGAAATTGCATGGATATGCCATAATTGAGTCCAGAGATACCCAAAATATTAAGTTTGTTATTCTCATTCACTTATTGATATTGAACCTTGTTTTATCATCCTCTGCTTGCACTCTCTAACAATACCTCTTATCCTTGGCCTTATCAACGAAAATTACAACCAAATCGATCCTCATAGATTGCTTCCGTTCTTATCTATTACACTTTAAGTAGGGGTCAGTATGAAAGACAAACGCATGCAGACACATCAAAACCAAACCATGTGTTTTATTAAGTTTTAACTTTTAAAGTTGTGTTAGTGTTAGATACACAGGCTTGGTTCTTATAATTGATACTATATATAATAATGTCCATAAGAAAATATTAGGGCTGGGTAATTTTTGTTTTTTGAAACCAAAAGTTGTTTATTACTTGATGATAAATGTCAAGATCGTTAAATTTTATTCAATCTAACAAAGCTTTTCTTATACATATATAATCATGGTGATTCAAACTTTTGTCAATGTTTAATGTGCTTAAAGAGAGAAAATACAAGTTTGATTTAAGAAAATATTTTAGGTTTTAAAAATAATTATTACTTTTTTATCATTTTTAAAAAATAATATAAGGAATATGAAATTAGACTTTTATTATTTTGACCTTTTTACTTAAACCTTGTAATAAGAAATACAATTAAATTAAATAATATTCTTATAATTACACTATAAAAATAGAAAATAAAAATAAATATGTTTTACAAGTATCATGCAAAACACATATAGCAATCAAAACGAGTAGTCTGACCTGTATCTGGTACAGAAAACAAGTTATGACAGGTTGGACTTAAAAAATATAGGTTCAATTCGGGTTTAAAGAGGACTTTAAGTATAGCGAAAGTATTAAAAAAAAGTCTGACAGAAGTATGATTTTAATGGGTTTAACCCACACCAGGCCTTATCAGGATCAGACTGGAAAGGTTTGGTCTTAATTCAAACTCAAAATTCAAAGTCTAAAGTTTCCTTTGTCTAGTTCGTTTTTTGTTTAAAAATCACTTTTAAGTTAAAGCTAAAAATAAAAGCCTTTAAAACAAAATCAAATTTGTTTGATAATCTTTAAATATTTAAATAGACATGGTACTTTTAAGTTAAAAATTATTCTGTAAAATATTTTTAAAAGTTTTAATATTATTAACTTTGAGTACGGATGGAAATTGGTCAGGTTGTTTGTCGGGGCCTGTGGCCCGGCCTCTTTAAAGCTTATATAGGTCAAGCTTGTCAAGCTAGAAAGTTAGACATAAGCTTTTAAAAAGGCTTTTTTAAGTAAACAAGTTAGACCATAGGCTTTTAGAAAAGCCTTTGGAGTTCAACAGATCGGTCTATCTGATTGGCCTAACTATTAATTATTTATATATATTTATAACATAAAATAATATATATTACATATTTACCTAATATAAAATAATATTACAACTATAATAATTTTGTTATAATATAAAATTTTACTTTATAATTTGAACAGAATAAATTTATTTTGAATTTAATTACTTTTCTTTTATATGAGAAGTTGTATGTATCTTGCTAAATTTAAAATTAAGTGTATTTGGCTCATTCATATTGATAGGCTCATCCGTTTATATTGATAAACTTGTTTACAGTAATAGGTCCATCAACCTATGTATTTTGATAGGCTTTTTAGGTGGTTATTAGTCTTTCAAAAGCCTAATTGTACACAAAGTATTTAAATAGACTTTTAAATAGGTCAGACATTCAAACAGACTAGACTTTTAAAAAAGCCTCTGACGGGCTAACAGGCCAAACTCAGGCCTTGACATTTGGAAGTAGGTCAGGCTCGGGCCTTTCAAAGCCTAGTCTAGCCTGACCCATTTCCATCCCTAACCTTAAGCATTAATTTACAAGTGATCTTTTAATTTAGGGTCGTTTGGTGTGTGGAATTTACCACAACGGTGATGGTGGTGACGCCAACAATGATGGAGGTGGCAATGACAATCGTGGTGGCAGCGACAATTGTAACATCCCGTGTTTTTATATTTAGAAAGAATGAATAAATGTACAAATGAATTTAAATTATGAAAATTTAAGAATCTGTGGCATTTGTGTAAGTTCAGAATGGAATAAAATGAGAAATTGAGGTTTCTACTTGACGCAGGATGAGAAACCTAACGCATAGCGTTAGAGTGGCGCGTAGCGTCAGGGTGGAATTTTGAATTTGATGCGTAGCGTCAGCTTCACATTTAAAATTTAAAGTTCTAGAAACAGCTATGCAAGACAGAAATAAAAAAGAGAGGTTAAGTCGATTCTTCTTTCTTTTTATTCTCCAAAGCTTAAAACCATGATTCAAGCTTAAATTAGCATTAGAATTTGAAATTAAGAGTGGATTGGAAATGGAAAACAAGAGGTAAGCCTTTGAAATCCTTCAATTTTTAGTTTTGGTGGAAGTTTTCTTTTATTTCTAGTTTTCTTTGAAATTTGAATAGCTTTGAAATTTAAGATTTATCAACCGGTTAAAGAGTTCTTTATGGCTCTTAAATGAGAGTTTAAGTGATGGAATTGAGTTTTGTTTCATGTAAGTTATAAATAAAATGTTGAAGGTTTGATAAAATTGAGAGTTTCTTGGAATAACTGATAGTTTTAGTATGGGTAAACTTATGGAGCTTTAAGAATTGATTTTCAAGTGTTTCTTAAGTTAAGATAGAATTTTGGTGGTTAAATTCCTAAACCTCATTTATAAATTTAGTATATTTAGTGTTTTGGCGTATCGATGCTTGCGGATAATGGAAGAGCAATGGAATCGAGGTAAGGGGAGTATGATATTATGTATTTAATTAAAGTTTATGGAACTCTGTATTAAAATTGTGGGTATATATAGATAATTTATTTGAGAACATATATGAATGTAACTTGAAATATATAAATAGTGGTGTAATGAATTTGATGTATATGCTTGGTGAAATAATGATAATGATAATGGAAGGTGATGAATTGTAATGAAAGAAAGATTTATGAGAAAATATGACGGAGTATATATGATATGTTAATGTGATTGATTTATGAAGTGGAATTGAAATTGTGAAGTTGTAATTTGGTGTAGAATGATGATTATGAGGAAGTATAGATAGATGATGAGAATGATAAATATGATGGAAATTGATGAATATAATATGTTTATAGTGATTTATAAAATAATAATGAGTTATTGAGATGTATATGGAAGTAATGAGATATAAGTGATGTTTATGTTATTAAAATTATAAATGGTAAAGGCCATGTAAGCCTGATGATATAAGAATTTATGTTTATGATGGTTTTGATGATGATATTCAAAGGAGATGACTTTTATGCACAAGATTATAAATTGACTGATAAGTGATAAGATGTATAAGTACATGATGTAAGATGTATGCATAATATGTATATGGACAGCCTATCGGTATATGTTACCCCTCATTCTAGTTTCAGTGATCCATGTAGAGACTCAGTTGAGCTACTCGGTGGTCTAGGTAGAGACCCAGTTGTTGAGGTAGAGGAGCCAGTGTATGGACTTGGTGAATCCTTTTGGGTGGAGCCGGTGTATGGCTCAGGGGACCAGAGGATTCACAAGATGTCATTGTATGACTTCCAGCTGATGACCGCTCCTTTAGAATCTGGATACCGTGTTATTATCCGATATGACCTGAGAGTCAGTGATGATTGATTTATGATAATGATGATGGTTGATCTATAATGTTGATATTGGTTTACAAGAATGACGATTGGGTTATGATATTGTAATTGATTAATGATGATGAATGATTTATGAAATTATGGATGAGTTATGGTGATGATAATAAGTGTTATACTGATGATATTCTAGAATTATTATGATCAATGTTAAATTTGAAGAGAAGCGAGCATATTAAGACGTTGTTAAATCAAAAGATTAAAGAATTAATCAGTGAGGGAAGTGTATGTTCTTCCAGGTGATATTGTTTCTATTTCAGTTATCGGCATTATGTTATAATGTTAGATACTCACCCTTATAGTTATTCTTTTACAGATGGTGATAGGGAAGGGACATTGCAGATGCCGTGGAGACTAGGATGAGTGAGCAGTGAAGTAATGCCAAAAGACTTATTATAATGTCATACTTTTATTTATGATGTTATATAAGTTTTTGATATATATATATATATATATATATGTATATATATATATATATATATATATATAATCATGTGTGGGTATATGTGTGGAATGTTGTATGATAGTTAATGGCATTAAGTCATTAGAGTTTATAAATATGATATATCCAAGTAAATTGTGTGATGATTATGGGATGGCATGGAGCCAATAATATTATTCATGCATAATGACCAGGAATTGTTTCTAATAATATGATTATGGCATAGAGCCATTTAATATTGAGATCATGCATTATTGACAGTAATTGTATTGATTGAATGTGATATGATGGTGTGTATAATGATGGGAATGGAATTAGAGAGGTTGAGATTGGAAGAAGGAGATTTTGAATAATGAATTAATGATTTTAGAAGTGAATTTAAGGAACTAGATAGGTGAAATAGAGATCGGATGGAATCTTGTACCCCTAGGAATCTCAATAGGTCCATAAAGATATTTATAATTGATTTGTGTGTTAGTTTAATGTTTGAATGATCTTGAGGTGAATTGGTATGTTAGTATGACCCTAAATTGGTTTAAATGTATATGTATGCATAACTCCTTATTGAATTGGAAATTTGATAAACAAACTGCGTCAATAGCTCTGGAATAGGGGTAACATGGTGCCCTCAAATTTTGGAGAGATTTGGAGTTGAATTGAGCAAGTTTGGGCTCTAGGAAGTTGGCCAAATGGCCTAAAAAGCCATGACAGTAGCAGTGCTACTGTATTGCCCACACGTAACATGGGGCTGGCACTCAGTGCCAAAACTGCAAAAATCGTCTGATGCATAGCGCTAGGCCCTTGTTTCCCTAAAACTTGTTTTCCTTAACTTTTGATGAGAAATTAACATTGTATACAGTGTATGGAAACAGTTAAAGACCCATAGAGCTAAGTTTTTTTATGATGGAAAAATTACTGATTATATATTTTTTTTGTGAAAAATTTATTGATAATTTTTATTTAAATACTAGAAATAAAAGAGAAAATAAGTGTAGGATGTTACAGCAATGCTGACAAAAGTGGTAGCAACAAAAGTAATGGTAGTGGTGGTGATGGTGGAAGTGGTGACGACAACAATAGCGATGTGATAATGGTGGTGTGATGACGACGACAATAATGGTAGTGGTGGTGACAGTGAGAATGGTGGTCACAATAATAATAGTGGTGGTGACAACGATAATGATGGCAATGAGAACAACGGTAGTGATCTTGGTGAAAATAGTGGTGGTGGTGGTGGTGGTGGGTGGTAGGCATAAGGATAATGATGGTAATTGTGGTGGCCATAATAGTGGTAGTGACAGTGACAATGGTGATGATGGTGATGTCGATGATAGTGGCAATGAAAACATTGGTGGTGAGGGGGCAACAACAATTGTGGCTTGGCGACGAGGATAATTATGGTGACAGTGATGATGGTAAAAGCAATAGTGGCAGCGACATTGGTGGGGGCAATGAGGGATAGCAGCAACAGTGGTGGTGGTGAGGAATGGGTGGTGATGACAGAGACAATGATGCAATGACAGTAGTGAAATCGGTATTGGTGGCGGTGTTGGTGGCGGTGGTGGCGGCAACAACGATGATAATAGTGCTGGTGATGACAACTATGAACATAATGGTAATAGGGGTGTTAAATGAAATTACGAAAAAAAATAAGAATTTAAAAGCTAGTGCCATTAGTTTTTGATAAAAGCTCTTTATTAAATTTTTCTTCATATAAAAATAAACTCCTTTTTTAATAATTACTTTTCTAAGAGGTTGTTTGGCTTAGCTTATCCTTAAAAGGAGAAAAGAAACTCAAAATAAACTAGGTCAAACATATGCTAAGCACTACATTTTTCAATCAAGCTACTTTTACTGATGAATACTACTAATATCTCATCATATAAAATCTTTTTACCTAATTAACAGGTACTAAGAAAATTTGTTAATTTAGTTTAAATCATTAAGTTTGTTGGCTGAAATACATTCTTGTCCCCCCAAAAATTTTAAGGTTAGAGATAACCCCATAAAAAACATAGTTTTAAACTATCATAAAGATTTCCCATCCATAATTTAAACTCCTTATGTTAGAATTCTTTGTCAAGTGACAAGGTGGGCACTAATAGGTCACCTTAGCAGCATCATGTGTTACCGAATCTCAATTTTTAAAATAAAAAAAATCATGTCACTCCTCCTTCTTCAACCTTCTCCCTCTCATCTTCCTTCACCCTACACCCTACACCCAACCACCGCCACCTAAACCCCTTCACCACCCATTCATACAATACAAAAATGTAATTATTTTGAATAAAATTATTTTAGGCTTTTTTATGTGTCTTTGGTTTCTCCATTTCCTATTGAAAATTATAGAACAAAATTGGTTTTTATTTATTTGTTAATTTGTTTCGGTGGTTTTAGGAAGGTCATAGGTGTGGGGTGGTAGAAAAGTGGAGAGAAATCTGGTGCATTCGAATTGTTTGATGAAATAATGATATCAATATTGTCATTGGCTAAAGTTTATGATTGTAAACAACACTATCATTAGAAACTTAAACACCCCATTAGAGAACTGTCATTGATGGCTAGAAATTTTAATCGTAGATAATAATTTTTAAAAATAACTTTTTAATTTATTTTTGGACTTGTTGGCGACACATGACATGCTAAGCTGACTTAAAATTACTCAGCTTAACACTTAACAAAGACAAGTTAACAGAAAGGACTAATATTATAGATGGAAAATTTTATAAGGGCTTAAAACTAAGATTTTTTAAGGGGTGTGTCTCTAAACCTAAAATTTTACAAGGGATAGGGTAATCATAAATTTTAGGTCAAATATTTGCTAAGTAATACAATTTATCAGGCATGTTTGGGTTAGTTAAGTTAAGCCTACCCATTTTGTCAACGGTAAGTCACATAAGAATTGTATGTCATTTTCCATGCAACATTGCCATTTTGTAGGATATTTTTTTGATCAAACTTTTTCCTATAGGCAAATACTATTTCCATCCTTTAAATAAGATTTTTTACCCAATTCTTGCATATTAATAAAGTTGGTTAATTTAGTTAACATTTTTAAATTTATTTGAAATTTATAGTAATTTTTAAAATTATCCTTAAGGTTATTAGAGCTCATCATTCAACTTTTTTCATTTATTTTTTATCCACTTAATGTTTTTCCACTTACTACCTAATTATAACGAGAGAGATAAATAATTTTATATTAAGGGACAAACAAATTTTAAAAAAATAGTCTTATAGTAAGAGACAAATGTAGGATTAACTTTTTTAGTTTTTATTAGAAGTTGTAGGAGAAATTTGAACTCTTCCCTTTGTGTCTTCTCCCTTAGTCATTATCATATACAGGGTGAGAATATGATGGACCAAGCTAGACTTTGTAGTGTTTAGGTCTGTCTTGCAACTTGACATAGATTATAATTTTAGGCTTGACATGACATATTTAAAAGTCTAATTTTACCTGATATTTTGTATAAACATACAATTTAAATTATTATCAACTAAAAATATTGATGATCATTTTAACATATTTTAACCTATAAACTATAATTCATATAAAACATTATGTGTATTTATAAATTATACTATATTAAAAATTATATATAAAAACTTAAAAAATTAGACCGACAAGTTAAAAAATTTATTCAAAAGTTTGAAACTAACCTATTTATATAGATAATTTTTTTAAAAAATTATATCTTTATATTAAATAGATGTAATCAAACAAAAAAGTTAAATAGACCATGTGATAGACATCGACATAGACTCTCCCTTTATACAAACTTTAACAAAATCAATATGTACTAATGCGCTTCAGTGAGTTATGCGCCATTTTCCTTCATCATATACAATTTGAATCTTTTTTTAGCCAAAAGATGAAAGCACATGAATTTTATTAGGACTGAGCAAAACTCCGAAAACCGTTTCTAACCGAAAAAGCCGAAAAAATCCGCATGAGGCGGTTCAGATAAAGTTGGGTACGGTCAAGGAAAATAAAAAAATCGGGTTTTTTCAGTT
Organism: Clitoria ternatea; assembly: GCA_037962975.1. NCBI lineage: Eukaryota > Viridiplantae > Streptophyta > Magnoliopsida > Fabales > Fabaceae > Clitoria > Clitoria ternatea. The sequence goes on from CM075675.1 coordinate 89,027,512, forward strand.
AAAAACGGACGGATTCGGATTTTGAAAAAATAACCCATCGATACCCGGATCCGACCGCTTGTGAATGTTTAAAGGCCTATTTTTAATCCATTGCAGATTTGGCCCAAACCCAACCCAAATAAGTACTCTCCTCTAATAGGGTTTATTTTCCTCTGAACCCCACCACCCTAAAGCAAAGCCAAAGTTATGAATCGAAACCCTAGCACAGTAAAAAAACCTTAGCACACCAACGTGATGGCTGCACCGCTTCATACCACATGGTAAACTCTTAACCGTTCTTCTTTCTCTGGCCTGCGTCTACGTTTGTCCTTTGTCTCTGGCCTTTATCTTCTTCTGTCTCTCGTCTCTGGCCTTCGTCTTCATCTGGCCACCATCTTCCTTTAGCTTTCGTCTTCCTCGGTGCTTCCGTTCTTGTGGTTGGTGTATCTCCTCCGAACAACATCAAGGTTAGAGTAAGGTATGTTAAGGTTTCTGTTCTTGTGTAGTTTGGTTGGTTTTTTTTCTTTATTCTGGGTTCTGATCTGTGTTTTGTCACCATTTTTTGTATGGTTTGGTTGGCTCTTTTACCTCGCGATGTGCTCTTCTTCTTCCTTCCTCCCATTCAAACGTCTCCTCTGAGCAACATCGATCAGATTAAGGTATGTTCAGGTTTTTTGTTTGGGTTTTTTTTTCAAGTCATAGCTTGCATATGGTACTCATTCATTACTGTGCTTTTTTCCTTTTTGGCCCTAAAATTAGACGCAATAAACCTGTTTGTATTTTTTATAGTTTTGCTTGGTTCCTAAACTTTTTATAATAGTTAATGCTATCATGGTTTTTTTTAATCATTGGTGACACATTTTTTTACTGATAACAGAAAGGAAGGAGAGGTCTTCTTCAAATTAGATTTTGATGGTGCATCATAGTGATCCTTAATTTGCAGCAAGCAAACCTCACAAAAAGCGTTTTGTGATACTGTGATCATGAAACAATAGCAACCTTTGGCAAAAGAACTGAGAGGTATGTAACACTTCAATGCCTAAATGGAAATTTTGGTGCTAAATAACTATTTGTAAAAGCATTAGGTAGTAGGGTACATATAAATACAAACAGATCTATATTGACTTGCTAAATCACAACATAAATTTATCCTCTTAAACTAGTTTTTTTATATTGTAAAAATATTCATTTTAATTGGTTTTGATGACTAAAGTATATATGAGTCTTAAAATTTCAATCACTAATTTAAATGTTTATAGATGTTTTAAAATGAGCAAAATAGACACGGGAGGATACAAGTAATTGGGAAAAATTGACAAAAATGAACAGGGGAAGTTATATCTGTTTTGTTTTTTGAAAATAAAGGAACATGTGATAATTGTTTTCAAGATAAATATTACCGGAAACAACTTCTACCATTGCTAAACAATATCTCTTGTATGTTATTTTGTTTGTTTTCTTATCAATATTTAAATTTTATAATTCATGGAACTGTAGCATTAAGCCATTAATTAATATGTACTGCAATTCAATTTAAAATGAACATATTTAAAATTATAGTTGTTTGCTATTCAATTTGTTAAATAAGCATCCAATTTTTTTTTGCTGTCATACCACTTATATCTTAAATATAAATATAATAAGAAACAACCATGCTTAATGCTTTCCTTACAAAGAATATGTTTACTAATAATTTAAGTTGAGAAGTCTTTCTATAATCTCATTGCCAATTGAGTCATTTAACCAAAGCCTAAAGCATTTTTGAATAAATTAGTTTTTATTCATAATTGACTTAAATGGGTTCAAGTAATCACAGCTAATCAACTTTTAAATAATTTAAGAAACAAAAGTACTAAAGATCAATCTTACAAAAGTGATAATGACTTTTCAAGTAAATCTGTCTTTAGTATTTTGTATGTCGTTTTGTGTCTTTACTGGTTATAAACTATTCTAATTCTATAATTCAGTAATATTGATATTGATTATTTTTTGTTTTAACACCTAATGCATATTCATTCCATTTTTTGTTTCCTAGGAGGAGCTTAATATGACAGATCCTACAGGGAAAGGCTTGAGTCGCTTGACAGTTAGTGAAAATGATGGTATGTGATGATCTAATTTTTGTTTTATTTTAATTTTTTGAGTTTAACATGTCTCCTTTGAAGTTTGTTCCTTCTAAAAATTTTGCTTGAATATCTGAATTGAGCATGTTAATATTATTGTAATTGTTCCTTTTAACCTTTTTAGTTTAACATGTCTTTTTTTAATTTTATTCCTTTTAAAAGTCTGACTTGAATATATATAGATTTACATGCTTGTTTTTTTTAAAAAAATCTGAATTGAGCATGTTAATTTTATTGTGTTTGTTCCTTTTAATTTATTGAGTTTAACATGTCTTCTTTTAAGTCTATTTCTTTTAAAATTTTGACTTGAATATCTGAATTGAGCATGTTAATATTATTGTAATTGTTCCTTTTAACCTTTTTAGTTTAACATGTCTTTTTTTAATTTTATTCCTTTTAAAAGTCCGACTTGAATATATATAGATTTACATGCTTTTTTTAAAAAAAGAATCTGAATTGAGCATGTTAATTTTAATTGTGTTTGTTCCTTTTAATTTATTGAGTTTAACATGTCTTCTTTTAAGTCTATTTGTTTTAAAAATTTGACTTAAATATGTTTAGATTTACATGCTGTTTCTTTTAAAAATATGAGTTAAGCATGCTGATTTTATTGTGTTTATTCTTTTAATTTTTTGAGGTTAGCATGGCTTCTTTTAAGTCTGTTCCTTTTAAAAATCTGGCTTGAATATCTGAATTGAGCATGTTAATTTTATTGTGTTTGTTCTTTTAATTTTTTTAGTTCAGCATGTCTTCTTTTAAGTATGTTCCTTTTAAAAATCTGGCTTGAATATCTGAATTGAGCATGTTAATTTTATTGTGTTTGTTCTTTTAACTTTTTGAGTTTAACGTCTTTTTTTAAGTCTATTCCTCTTAAAAATCTGACTTGAATACGTATAGATTTACATGCTTTTTTTAAAAAAAATCTGAATTCAGCATATTGATTTTATTGTGCTTGTTTCTTTTAAATTTTGAGTATATGACATAAGACACCAATCAATAGTAATATTTTAAAAGTCATAAGACATAAGACACAAAAAATGTTATATGCTTGGTCCTTTTAAAAGTCTGACTTGAACATAAGACATAAGACATCAACCATTAATAATATTTTGTAACATAAGACATAAGGCATTAATAAGTTTTGAAGATGTTAATAATATTTTGTTTGGACATTAATAATTTATAACTTAAATTGTAACAGTTTTGCAGCTAACTAATAATAACAATGAAGCTGCCAATCAGAGGGTTGAATCAGTCCCCACCAGCGCTGCACATGCTGCAGGTGTTGATAGTGATATTCAACCTGAAAAACCTGATGAAGCTACTAACAAAAGAAAAAGATTACCAAATGCTAGTGGCACCAGGAAGAAATCTATAGTCTGGGGTCACTTTGTTAGATTACCGGTTATGGATGGAAAAGAGCCTGAAGCTAAGTGTAACTATTGTCCAAAGACATTTTATTGTGACACGAAGAAGCATGGTACCTCTAACATGCTTGCCCATGTCAAATCATGCTTGAAGAACCCTATGAACACAGCCTCTGATCTAAGTCAATCTGTTCTAACTTTAGGAACAAATAATAATCAATTAGGGTCGACATTAAATAGGTTTGATAAGGATGCTTGTAGAAAAGCTGTAGCAATATTTGTTATGTTAGATGAGCATCCTTTTAGTGTTGTTGAAGGTGAGGGGTTTAAAAACTTGTGTAAGGTGTTATGTCCCCTTTTTAAGGTCCCGTCCAGATTTATAATTGCTAGGGATTGTTACCAATTATATGTGCGTATGAAAGTAGAGTTGAAGAACCTGTTTAAGTCTAACACTAGTAGGGTTGCCTTAACCACTGATTGCTGGACATCAGTCCAAAATCTCAATTATATGAGCCTAACGGCTCATTTTGTTGATAATGAGTGGGCATATCAGAAGAGGATTATTAGTTTTCCGGTAATTGAGGATCACAAGGGTGATACTATTGGAAAACAAGTGGAAGGATGTTTAAGGGAGTGGGGTCTGAGCTGTATTTCCACAATTACAGTAGACAATGCATCAGCCAATGATGTGGCTGTGGCATACTTAAAAAATAGGTTGAAGAACATGTCTAGTTTGGTCTTAGATAGTGAGTTTATACATATTAGATGTTGTGCTCACATTCTTAATCTTGTAGTTCAGGATGGATTAAAAGAGCTTAATAAGAGCATCTCAACCATTAGACATGCTGTAAAGTATGTTAGATCATCCTCACATAGATTGAGAAAGTTTAAGGAGTGTGTTAGGGAAGTTGGAATTGATAGCAATAAATTAGTGTGTCTAGATGTCTCTACAAGGTGGAATTCAACTTACCTCATGTTGGATTCTGCTGAGAAGTTTGAACAAGCTTTTGAGAGACTTAAATTTCATGACCCTGGTTATTTAGAGACTCTTGGATCAGATGGTGTACCTACTTGCATAGATTGGGCAGATTCCCGTGTCTTTGTGAAATTTCTCAAAATTTTTTATGATGCCACTAAGATTTTCTCAACCTCAAACACAGTTAGCATCAATAATGGGTTCCATCAGTTAGTACTTATTCACTGCGAAATCACTGAAGCAATACACAATATAGATTGTTCTTTAAGCAGTATGGGTGCTGACATGAAAAAGAAATATGATAAGTACTGGGGTAATCTACAGCAAATTAACCACTTGTTGTATTTTGGGGTCATTTTAGACCCAAGATACAAGCTGCAGTTTGTTTCATGGGCTTTTAGAAGAATGCATCAAGGTGATATGGTGTCTCCATCTGAACTTGCACATAGTGTGAAAGACAGCTTGTTTAGGATGTTCATGTGGTATTTTGATCAAAATCGACCTGCACCTCAGTTTACACATGGTTCTCAAGGATCTGTTTTAGTAAGTAGCAGTGATAACATGACTGAATTGGAAGGTAGGGATAAGTTAAATAATTCTTTCCAAGATTATTTAAATTCTCAAAGCATGCTTGACCAAAAAAATGAACTAGAAACATACCTTGATGAACCCTGTGTGAAAGGTGATTACAATTTTGATATTTTAATTTGGTGGAAACAAAATGCATCAAGGTTTCCAATTCTGTCCTGTATGGTTAGAGATGTATTATCCTCACCAATCTCAACTGTAGCTTCTGAGTCCGTTTTCAGTACCGGAGGTAGGGTGTTAGACATATATAGGAGCTCATTAAGCCCTGAGATGGCTGGAGCCCTTATATGTGGGCAGAATTGGTTAAGGCCAAGTCTGAACCCATTTTTAGAGCTAAATGTGAGTGAGGAGCTTCAAGCTACTGGAAATATAGTTCAAGGTCACTTTCTATCCATCATTGTTTTAAAAATTATTCATTATTTACATGATTTTAAATTATTTTTAATTTATTATATGATTACCTTGACATTTATTTAATTTATCTTCAGAAATTGAGGATGACAACATAACAACAAATAGGCCTGGATTAGGATTTGCAGCAGCAGGCTGTGCTGCATCTCATTAATCTTATCAGGTATAATAATATTGTATTAATAATATATTTGCATGATATATTTGGTATTGGTGTTTTACATGTTGTTTCAGCTTCAGCAAGTGATTTTATAAATATTGTTTTGTTGTAGCAATATTTTTGGATGCTATTTTTTGGGAAAACACTCTGCATCAGCAGATTAACATTTGTAGTCTTAACAGGTATAATAATACTATGCTAATCATATTTATAATGATATATTTGCATTGGTGTTTTATATATTGTTTCAGCTTCAACAAGTGATTTTTTAAAATATTGTTATGTTACAGCAATATTTTTGGATGGTACTTTTTTGGGAAAACACTCTACAGCAGCAGGATTAGGATCTGACTCCTAGATTATGATATGCAATAGGAGGTTGCAGGAGGTTGTGTTGCATATAGGTATAATAATATTTATAATGAAATATTTCCATTGATGTTTTAAATGTTTTAGCTTCAACAATTGATTTTAAATATTGTTTTGCTGTAGCAATCTTTTTGGATGATATTTTTTGGGAAGAGGCTGGATTAGAATTTGCAGCAGCAGTTTGTGCTGCATATCTCATCAATCTTAAAAGGTATAAAATTATGTAATACTAAAGTGTTTTATTGTTTTGGAACCTCTTAAAGTTTCAACAGCTTATTTATATATGTATTTTTGTTGTAGCAACTGTGTGGTTGATATTTTTTGGGAGAAGGCCATTATTTTATTAAATGAAATATTACTTGTGGCTGAATCGATTAACAGGTATGATTATTATCAACTTTTGTTATTTATTGAAAACTTTATGTATGCTATCATGATAATTAATTGACTCTGTTTAGTATTTATCTTAATCAGGTCCTTCTTTGAGTGATTTTGAAGACATAAGGTGTTACTGAAGCAGTATTTAGGTATAATGTATTTGCATTTGATTTAATAATTATAGTGCAATATGTAATTTTGATTAAATTGTAAATAAGTTCAACACTAACTATTTCTTTTTATCTTATTTGCAGATAGGTTCAAGTTATGATGTAAAGGAATTAAAAATTTTAAATTTTCTAAATGTTGTAATTTGATTGCTTGGCTTTGGTATATACAGTTTTAATTTTGTTGTGGATTTATTTTATGCACATATTAGGCATATTTTGGATTAACTATTTATATTGTGTTAAAAACTATATAAACTATTTCATTATTTTAAACTTTAATTTTTGGATATTTGTGCTTATACAAATTAAGCACATTAGTATTTTAGACATTGCTACAATATTTCAGATATTGTTGCTACAAAGTATGACAATTGAGTTTAGTATTGTTTATTTGTGTGTTTATTTTTTCATGTTATAATATATTATTTGTTAAGTTTTGGATAATGAATGTCATTGTTAGTGTCTTTGGTAATTGATTTGAAAATTTTTTATTTTAGATTTTTTCATTTTATGAAATCAAATAAAAGAACTTGAAATGGCCCACAGAGACCCTTCCAATGATTTTTTAAAATAAAATAATATGAAAAAACAAATCCATTTGAAATTTTATAGTTCAGGTTTTTTAAAACTGTGATGTAGAATAAAAGAAAATAAATAGGCTTTGAATTTGAATTGGCCCAATATAAAGCCCAAATAGACTAAATGGAATCAGAAAGGTTAAAGATAATTAAAAAATATGAATAAAAATATTGGGCTGAATGCGTGGGTTATTAAAGGCCCAAACCGATAACCCGCATTTGAAACCCGTGACCCGTATTATCCGTAACCCGTTAAATCCGAAAGCCCACCCGGTCGAAAATGGGCCTCTTTTTTAAAATTCGGACTGTGGTCGGATTGGGCCATTTTAGGCCCGAATCCGATCCGCCCGCCCGATGCTCAGTCCTAAATTTTATAATGAAAAAAATATAAGATAAGTGATTAGATTACGTTCACACGAAGTGACTAACGGGCAGATCCTTGTGACAGGTTAGATGTATACATCAGGTAGTTATACAGTAAGATTTGATTAATTTGCTGTCATGCATTGGTACTATAAATAAACTGTCATGTTTTCTGGTTTCCTCCTTCCAAACCATAAAAATGCGTAAATCAATTCAGAATAACTCAAAGTTTACGACCATGATCAACGGTTTTTTTTTATAAATAACGTGGTTCTTAAAAAATATTTGGGAAATGAGGTAGTTAAAAAAATAATTGTTTTTATTAATCACAATATAGCATGACAACTACTCAAACAAGTGGTTCCTTGTTGTCAAATAAGAATTGTTATTATATATACCGCTTTTTATCCTTTTAATATATTCAATAAAAAAACTTATATAGATTTAAAATATTTTAATATATAAATTATATATATATTACACATTAATATATTAAATATTTTAAAATATAAATTATATATTTTTAATATATTAACGTTCATTTAAAATATATTATATGTTAATATATTTAATATATTAATATATATTAAATGTTTTAATACATTTAAACTTATGTATTAAATTTTAAAATATTTAATATATTATATATTTATATATCTTAAAAATATATTAAATATATCAATATATTACATATTTATATATTAATATATTAAATATTTATATATCTTTGAAATATTTAAAATAAATATTTAATAAATAAATATATTTTAAAATTTATCCGGTTTCGATACTGACATATGGGCATGAGGGTAATTTCATTCGTTCTCACACTCACTACTAGTGTCACAGGTAAACCTCCAGACTGTAAACCTGCATCAGACGTCCTTTTTTATCGATATGTCCAGGTCAGCGCCTAGCACCGGAAAACTTTGATGTCACCCGACAAAAAGTACAAGGTACAGGTACGGGGGAATGTTTACAAGAGACGCGGAGCCACCCGCGTCGTGTGTCAGAATCATACACTGCACAATGTACTATTGGTCCCCTAACCTTAAAAACTCTTCATTCTCTGCACGCACGTCTATAAATACCAACATTCTCACTACTCTAGTACGTTAGACTCATTCCCAAACTTACGCTTCAGAAACCTTGAATTCCATTTCTAGTTACTGACTTGAGCCTCAGAGAATTTTCGCATGTGACACCATCTTTTGCCCTTCATCAGTGTGAAAACTTGGTGTGAAGGATCTTCAGGATTACAAGACCCTTACTCTCCCATTATGATAAAAGGCACAATACCGGATACCCACTGTACCGGTGTACAAATTACTCTCAACAGTTGACATTTGTAGCTGGTCTTATACCAGATAATTGACTCAGGTTCAAATCAGTTCAAAAATTTAATACATAAATTTAAATGTATTAAAATGTTTAATATATATTAATATATTAAATACGTTTAATATATAAATTTAATAAATAAATATATTTTAAAATATATAGTATATTAATATATATTAAATATTTTAAAATTTAATACATAAATTTAAATGTATTAAAATATTTAATATATTCATATATTAATATATTAAATACATTTAATATATAAATTCATTAACATATAATGTTTAAATATATTTTTAATGCATGAACGTTAATATATTAAAAATATATAATTTATATTTTAAAATATTTAATATATTAATGTGTAATATATATATAATTTATATATTAATTTTCTTTTAAAAAAACAAGTGTTAAAGTTTTGTTATAACATTTTTTTGGCTATCAAGATTAGAGATGAATAAACATATAACGGGTTGACCTATTTAGGTCCATCTAAATAGAGTTGAACCATAAAAAAAGGGGTAATAATTTAAGCCCGACTAGCTTACGGTGATTTTCCTAATTTTTTTTTAAAAAAATTTAATGGAAAATAAATTTTAATAGATGATTTGTTTTGTGGTGGCTCATTTTCTTTATAACTTGTTAAAAATAATATTTTTAAGAAAAATTATATAAAATGGTATTTAAATAAATTTTAAAATATTTTTTTTAAATATGGTTTACCTAACTAACGCTTTGGTCTATCTCTAATCCATTTTTAATGAACCTAAAAATCTTATCTTAACTCACTCTTTAACTTATTTTTAACGAATTGACCTAACGAATTGGGTTGAACATTTTGCCACCTATAATCAAATATTAGGGTGACACTTTTATTCATTCGTGAATTAAAGCTTTATGGTGAAATGAACAGTGAAGAAAACAGCGTGACTTAAAATTTATACACAGATTTCTCTCTTGTTCTTTGTTGATACTGTAGATTAATAATTCAGATTTTTTTATTACGATTTTTGCTTTAGGTTTCTTTCGAGTCATAAGTTTATAGAGTAACCTCTAATCCTTATAATTAATGTATTAGACAAAATGATTTGGTTATGTTAAATTTGCCTTGAATTTTTTAAAAATATATTGATTTTAATTTTAATCTCTAATTACAAAATTCATTATAATCATTATAACTTAATTATTGGATTTTGTTAATTAAATATTCTCTAATCACTGTTTTTATGAAACTCATTGGTATTTCCAAAAAAAAAATCATATTGGCATTTCCAAAAAAAAGAATTCATCTTTCATTTATTAATTTTAATTTAATTGGTGTCCGTATGAAACACAATATAACGTTGATTTCTCAGGACAATATTGGTAACCACATCAGATAGTGTTGATTAATCATGGAACATGCTTGCATGCGTATGTGATGCATTCATACATGACCATTGACCCGATGAGTAAATTAAGCACTGATTAAATTTGTAGGGTGCCCGATACACGACTATTTTTCAAAATCCTAGGAACTATGTTTCACTTATATTATATTATTTAGGAATTATGTTTGTTAAAAATTATATTATCTAAGAATTATATTTTTCAGTAATAATATAAATATGTTTTGTATGGTAAAAATGTTCCTGAGAAAATTACACAAATCTTTTAAATTTTGATCATTATTGAATTTTTTATAATTTTGGATAAAACTTCAATATCCAAGATAAGTTTAAATAAATTTATATATAATACATAATTGTATTTTTAATAGTAAAAAAACTTCTGGACCAGGAGGAATCAGGATTCCTACCCCCCTTTAATGAAAAAATTTTGATGGGAATTATTAATAAAAATAAATTGTTAGGAATCTTAATGTCCCAGAAACACTTTTTATGATGATTTCATCAAATGTATGAATAAAAGATTCTTGTATTATCTCAAAATCAATAAAAGATTCACGTACCAAACACCTTCTTAATTTTGCTTCTAAAATTTAGATGCAGAACATTTTACTCATTAAATTTTCTAAATTTATTGTGGTTTTTGGAATAATTTATCTCCGACTAATTAAATTATGACAAATTAAAATTCATTATTATTTTTTAAAAAATTTAAATGTATCTTCTAGCTAAACATTACTCATTTCAAGGTGTAAAGGTTATCAAATTATGAATTTTCTTTCTAACAAATTATATACAAAATATGATTTATATATCTATCGGTATTATAAAAGATCTACTTATCTACCATTTGTACAAGACTTTATTTGGTGAATTATTGGTTTAGTCCTTAAAATTATTCGTTATCAATAGATTATATCTCTAACTTAAAGAATACAATCGATTTATTACTACCATTTTCACGAATCAAAATCAATTAACAAGAAATCAATATAATTTTCAAATTCAAAAAATAATATGATGATTTATATAAGTCAGAAATTTTAAGCGACTGGTAAGGATAATTTTGTGGTCTAAAGTAAAGGTTTCCAGATTAATTAACCTTCATCACAAAGTGATTATCTACCACACTTGACATAAAAATATCCAAAGCGTATGATTAAAAAAAATGTCCACGGCGCATCATTTGACACGTGCCCCTAGCGTTGACTGCTTAATTGGTGGTTAAGCTTCCAAACATGTTGCAAATACAAAAACAAGTTCAAGGCTATTATTATGTGGATGGAGTTCCTACGTGGTCACTAACTAGTGAAACCGGACTTGTGCAATGCACGACTTGTTATGAAAAATGCAGCAAATATCAAAGAGTTGTGATTATTTGGTTATAAAATGATTTGGAGTTAAAAAAAAAAAAACTTACTTACTCAGAGTCCGCTACACAAAAAGAAAAAAAAGGTAAATTCAGTTGGAAGAAACAATCATTATTATGTAAAATCAATTGAAGTTTAAAATTAGGGTCAACGAGTAACAGATTATGTAACATCCCTGGTATTTTAATAATTAGAAAAATAAATAGACAGGTCTTTAGACTTCAAATAATACTAATTAAGGAGTATGAAGATAATAATTGAGTTTAAAGTGAATTTAATTAAGAAATAGTGGATTTGGCCTGACGCGTAGAGTGGCGTAGGCGCGTAGCGTCAAATGCAATTAGTGACCTGACGCGTAACGCCATTGTGACGCGTAGCACCAGTATTGCAATCTGTTTTAAAACGCTAAAGCAACAGAAAGAGGACACATGCAAGAAACATCTTATTCTTCTTTCTCTTGCTGTCCCAAACCCTATGAGCCTAATCTAAGTCAATTATGGGTAGATTCTTCAAGATAATTACATACTTGGCTCCAGGAAAGTGAGGTAAGCTCATGGGAACTCTCAATTTCATAGTTTCTTTTTCCTCATTCTCACTTTCTCTCTCTACCTGAATCTAGCATGCATAATGGGGGTTTGAATCTTGAATTAAATGGGTGTTAAAGGTAATGATTATTTGAAATGTGCAATTTCCTTCACTTCCTCTTCTTGACCGAACCCTCATGGTGACTTATGTTGGATGAGTTTTCGTTTCAATCTTAAATTGGGGCTTAAATTGAGTTCTTAAAGTGTTAGGGATGATGAAGAACTAATGGGTTTACGTTTCGGTAATTTTAGGCGTCGAAACAAGTGTCGGGAGATCGATTAGTGAAATAGGTGCTGGATTCGGAAGCCGGGAAATGAATCAAGCAAGTGTGGGACGCGATCGACACCAAGAGCAGCTGAGAGAAGCTTGAAATCGAGGTAAGGGAGGTGTGGTGGGTTAAGGTTAATGTAGAAATTTACTTGCACCGTTGGCAGCTAGGGAAAGAGTATATTATAGCCACTATTAGATGTTTTAATTAAGTTTAGAAATTTACTTACATAAAGATTAGAGAACGAGAAAGTAAGGATGCATTATAAACCTGGGAAATGAGGAATAAATAATGGGTGAGCATGTTGTAGAATATGTTGATATGTAATGATTAAAGGTGTATAAAACATGAATAACTTATATGGAATAAGTTTGTGAAATAAAGTGATATGATGTAAAATAGGTATATGATAATTTATAAAATAAAAGTGAACCTAAGTGGATGGTGCGTGATATACATGTATATGTGTATATAAATAAGCGAGGTAGGTAAGTGAGAACCAAGTAATGGAAAATATGGCAATTTGTAATTGATAATGCATAAAAGATACTAATGAGATAATAAGATTGTGTAAGTGAAAGAGAGATTACAAATTATAATGAATAATACTGGTAGGAAGATAATGTGAATAAAGTTAGAATGAACTAATGACGAGGTTCTAAGTTAATAAGTCAAAATAAGGTAAATGGCATGATACTAATAACAGTGAGGGCACACATGCTCATATCTATATAGATAACTTTAGTATTGTTCTAGTTAGTGATGAATCTTGGTAGAATGTGTTAGTGAATTAAAGATAATGATGATTCATGTGATAATTAATAATGAATTAATGATATATATATATATAATGATCTAATATAATTGGAATTTTGTAAATGTTATTGGTAATGAACAATGTGATTAGTTATGGCGAATTAATGATTGTAATGGCATAATGTTAGTGATGATGTTGATATGTACATGTATGACGTGATGATATAAATGGTGATTATGTTTCGTGAAATTGTATAATACATGGCGTATTGTGATGTTGTGGATAAGGATGGTTGAGCTTATGACCATAATTGATTATTGGTGAGATGGAGCCTCGTGATAGCATGGCATTGTGTCTATGGGCCTGGCTTGTGTGGTTGCCCTTATGGAGATCTGTGGGTCGGGTCTGAGTGACCGCCCCAAATGATTGAGATATAAGGTTTGGGGCCATTTGAGTAAAGAAAATTAGGTAAGTGATTGATTGTATGATTATGTGATTATGTGGTGGAGGATGACCGATGATATATGTTACCCTCATTTTTTTCTCCCGTGGTTTTAAGGCCCAGTTGAGCTACCTAGTGGTCAAGTAGGACCCAGTGGTTGAGGGGGAATTAAGTAGGACTCGATGAACCAAGCAGGGTTCACGGGGTGTCGAGTAGGACCCTCATTTGAAGGTCGATCCTTTTAGTATTTGGATACTATGGTGTCATATAATATATTTGAGAGTCAGTTGTGTTTTACCCTTATTGACTTATTTGCATGTTATGACGATGCTTATATTATGTGATGTATGATGTTGAGTTGACTTGATAGTGATGAATCTGGTGGCAGTGAGGCTAATTAATGTGTTGAGTTCGTGTGTGATAGAATTGAATAATGAATTAGAGAATAGATGACTGGACATGTATGTTTGAATTTAATTGATCATAGTATGTTAATGATGGATGTTAATACTGGTAATTAATGGGATCATGAAGATATGATAACAATAATGGTGAGTAAATGGATAACATGAAAGGTAAATAATAATTGGTATTTATAACTAGGAAGGTAGCTATATTACATTTTTCCTTGTCTTGTTTATTTCTGTATTAATGCTTAATTTCAGTCACTCACCCTTTTTTTTATTGTGGTTTTAATGGTTGGTAATAAGTGGTTGATGGATATTGCGGAGGCACGCGCTAAATGAGGCCAGGACAAAGCGGAAAACATCAAGGTATGATTATCTATATACATGTATGTTTAGTAATTATAGGAAGTAGAATTATGTTAATTATGATGTTGTGCTTGTAACTTAAATTGGTATTTACTCGCCTGGATAGTGATTGGATTATACGCATGTGAACGGAGTGATGTGTAACATCCTATTTTTGCTTATATATCTCATGTATATAAGGGGGTGTTACATGATGCGTGATGATTAATTGTGTGCGCGTAATGCCTAGGTATTAAATTGTGATGTATAATAATGTGAAATGGTAGTGTGTTATGCATGAGTAAATATATGGCACAGAGCCATTGCGTGATTGTATGAAATTGGTAGGTACTGTGGTGGGTGAATGATATGCTTGATGAATGTAATTGAGTATTGAGTGATTAGTTAAGGTTGTGATGATTTTATTGGTGTATGCATAACTTATCAATAAAATTAGTATTTTCAGTTTTAAGACTAATTTTAATGTTATTTATCCTGAAATAATAGGTCATATGAGAATTATTCTTAAAACGTCCTTAATCAAGTATTTACATGGGGACATGTGAATACATTAAGATTAGTGTGTGAATGTACTGATGATTTGATCTCACAAATCATGGATATATGATATTAAGTCTTTACACGGGCACACATTAAGAGTAATGTTGTACTGGACAGACCCGCCATGAAAACGTTGCATGGATCGTTACATAAGTGTCATAAACGGTTCTCAATGTGATAATGGTATATAGTCCTTCCACCTGAAGTCACTACGATTCCTACATAAGGAGTTTGTTGTTTTAATACAATCAAACATTATCTGTAATAAGATGACCATAAAGATTGTGATTAGACAATAAACAAATTATGCAGAGGGATGTGAGTGATGTAGATGGAATTTGTCTCTCCTATGTGACAGGAGTGATATCTATGGGCCACTTGATGGAGTGAGACAAACAAAATGCATGACCATGCTAAGACGAATAAATATTACATATTTATTATGTAAAGTCTACTCTTGTATCAAGTAAAATGAATTGGGCCATACAAGGATGACGACGACCATGCCTTGAGCCCAATTAGGTATCGTGACAAAATGAATAAATATATAAAATCATTATCACTTATAGGTCATGTCGATGATAAATAATATTCAGACATAATGATGTATTGCTAGATACCACTATTATTTTATATTAATAATAAAATAGTTTATTATTAATATAACCAAATATTTTACCTATAGGGTCACGCACATAGAGTAAGCCCACCAGAGGATAGTTTTATTTTAGTTGGACTAAAAATAAAACTATTTGGGCCTAACTCATTTAGAATGAGTCAGGAGCCCGATGTTTAATGAGAGCTCAGGTCAAGACCTAAGCCTATATATAGAGCATGAGTTGCTCATAGGCTGCTGCTCAGAAATTAAATTACAATTAAAGTTTCGTACTAGCATTCAGAACTTTATTTTTCTAGTGGGAGTGCTCGTGTGGACTCCTAAAAGCGAAGCTACTATTGCTTTGATCGAGGAACTCGTTTTGCGTCTACAAGAGGTAAACCCTAAATCAAAAAATCAATTTTGCATAATGCCTTGAGACATTTGTATTTGCAGTCCTTTTTAGGAATCCTTTGTGTTTCCGCTGCCTAACCCTGATGGGATTCCCTAACAGATTTGTGGCATAATATGCATGTAATGGGAATAGGAGATTTAAGTGGAGATAAGGAATTGAATAGGTAATTCTATAATCCAACGGGTTTTGAGACCCCCGAAAAGAACCAATAGGTTCCCTAGGTCATTTAGGAACTGTAACATCCCAAAAATAGGATTTGTTATTAAAATGAGGTTTAGAGAGGGATTTAAAGGCAAATGGGAAATTAATTTGAACAATTGTCAAAATGACGGATACGTCCCTAACATTTGTCGTAATGACGGACGCGTCCCTAGATGTTTTAAAAGCTAAATTTCTCTTCCTTTTCTTCTAAAAGCTTCGGGAGAATAGAGAGAAACCATTCTTCTTCATCTTCTTCTTCTTACCATCCTAAATCATCACCTCTAATCCTTTCTTTTTCAATTTCTTTCAAGGATCATCAAATTGAAGTGGAATTCATCTTCTTCCTCTCTTCTCATCTCACGTGGAAGCTGGGCTTGTAGGGAGAGAACTCTAAATTCCTTAATTCAAGGTAAGAAGATGAATTCTTGTGTAGAAATATGATTTAATCCTTAAACCTTTTAATTTCTTGAATTTCATAGAGATTGGAAGCCATTGATGAGTTGTGAGAGCTTAGGTTTTTCAAGAACCTAGAGTTTCTTATGAAAGAGTGAAATTAAACGGCTTATTGATTGCTAATCTTTTTTAATAGTGATTGTTTCAATAAACTAGGTAGCTTCAGAAGGTTTCGGAGCTAGAGGTTTGAGTCGGAACTTACAAAAGCGAGAGAATTATACTTGATAGCTCGAGGAGCTTCTGGAATCGTTCATTCCAGGTAGGGGGAGCGTTTACATTTTAAATGTATAGTTTATGAATGGTATCGGGATAATATCGTTATCTTTAATGAGAAATTCCAAGTATGTATGACATAAGTGATATATTATGAGATATGATGTTTTCCGTTTATATGTGAATGGTATTGATCTTGAATTTATATGAGATATGAACTGTATATGTGATGTATGAGTTTATGATGAAATCTATGCATGAGATGCAATAGAATATATGATTAATGTTGATGATATGAATGATATTCATAATATATGAATGCATGAGATGCATTTGATAAGCATGGGATGCTTGTATGATGAATGAATATGAAATATAATTGTGGTTTTGAGGATTCCACAAAAAGACATTGGGTGGGACTCAAGGCAAACCTCTTGAGCGGGGCTCGCGGTTTAGCCCGTGACACTATTGTTGTCGCTGGGAGTGATTGTGTCACGTGAGAGGGCAAACGGTTTGATACCAGTAAAACGGCCGGATCAGCTGAGAGCTGAGTTATGGCTGAGAGCTAGTGTTGCAACACAAAATTAAAAGTTAATAATGGATACATTTGATTGAGCATGTGAATGCATTGATGTATGTTGTTGTGAACAACATGATTATATGATCATTGTGAATGAATGAAATGTAATGAGATTATGTGATATGATTATGATTTATATGTGGTTATGAATTGGACACTTGATCCGATTCAATAACTGCCATTTAACATGTAGTATGCTCACCCCTATTTGTGGTTATCTTTTTCAGTGGATATAGAACGCAGTGAAGGCATATGAGATGGCATTCAGTGGAGATTGAAGTATTATGTATATGTATGTGTACATAGTATGTATAGTAGCATATTGTGCCTTGGCCGGCTCTAGATGGTGTTTTATGATATGTTTAAAGAATTTAAAGTTTTGAATGATGGATAGCTTCATTTGGAAGCTTAAAATTTGAACTTGAATATGTATATGATGTATGTTCATATTATATGGTATGAGATATAAGTTGATTTCATATAATTTGAAATTAAGTATATGCATACAAAGGAAATTTAGGAATTGAAAAAGTGAAATTGAGATCCGATGAGTTTTTGAGTCATCGAAAAGGATCGATAGATTCCCTATATCAATTATGAGTTGTTCATATAGGTTTTGATGTATTTGAATGCAAATTGATGAATTAGGTGCATGTAAATTGCATATTTGGATCATAGTGCATTTTTGTGCATAAGTTGGTCATATGTCTGAATTTTGGAGAACAGACAGCGCCAATACCTCTAGAATGGTGAAAACATAGTGCCCGTGAAGTTTCGTAGTAATCGGAGTTGAAACGGGTAAAATACGTAGCTTGAAAGTGGGTTATTGAGTTTTACAGATTATGTTGTATGAGAGATTTTAATTTACAGGTCTTTGCTGATAAACTCGCTCAAGCGAGATAAGTCGATTTCAGGAAGAAAGCTTACTGGCCAATATTCGCTCAAGCAACTCTGGTTTCGCTCAAGCGAGAACTTTGGAGGCTATAATCTTGCTCAAGTGAAGACAGGCTCGCTCAAGCGAGAAGCATCAGGTGAGCCACTGGAGTGGTTTCGCTTAAGCAAGAAACTCTTGCTCAAGCGAAATGAAGAGTAAAATGAGAGTGTAGGGGTGTCACGCTCAAGCGTGACCAA
Organism: Clitoria ternatea; assembly: GCA_037962975.1. Taxonomy (NCBI): domain Eukaryota; kingdom Viridiplantae; phylum Streptophyta; class Magnoliopsida; order Fabales; family Fabaceae; genus Clitoria; species Clitoria ternatea. The sequence continues at coordinate 89,046,032 of CM075675.1, forward strand.
GCGTGAAGGAACCCACGCTCAAGTGAGCGTTTTGTGCTCAAGCGCGCTCGGGTCCTGATTCCCTTTCTTTTCACGCTCAAGCGTGACTTATGTATATTTTTGACACGCTCAAGCGTGACCACGTTATAAAATTATCACGCTCAAGCGTGAATGGGAGCCGCTTAAGCATGACTGGTTTCGCGCTCAAGCGTGAGGCTCTCGCTCAAGCGTGATTGTGCCCCTGATTCTTCTTTTCTTTACATTCAATTCTCGCTCAAGCGAGCTTAGCAGGGCCTGATTCTGCCCAATTCACGCTCAAGCGTGAGAATTAAGGTCTGATGCTATAAAATTCTCACACAAGCGTGACTTTAAAACCCGATCTCGCTTAAGTGTGGAAATTCACGCTTAAGCGTGCTGAATCAGTTTTTGCATTATGCATGAAAGTTGTAGAAAATTTCGTCGCCGTCATTTTGATACCCAATTTGCATCAATTGGAGTTTGTTAGCCCAAGTTATGCCCAAAATACTAAAGGGTGTTCAGGCTGAAAATTTCAGCAGAGCTGATTTCATAAATTAACAAATTAAGCAATCTTCGGGGTATAATCGGCCCTTGACTTCTTCATAACAGTTGTAGGTATTTGAGTTACGGATGTTTACAAACTGGATTCATCCCAATCGGAGTTATATAACTCCGATTTGACTCAGTTTATCGAGTGGTGCGCAAGGAGCCAGCGTGCTGAAAAATTTTCTTTGGGCCATTTTGGAGCCCCAACCTCTAGGATATGTTATGAGGGACCCATTGAGTCATATAGGGACATCCTAAGATGGGTATGAATAAAAAAATATATGTTCCATATTTTATTTATTTATTTATTATTATTATTAAATTAAGGTTTGGATGATTTATTTATCAATTTAAATTACGCTTTCCGCTGATTCTTATGATAATCTTTATTTTGATTATCTAAAATGTATTTTAATTTAATTTTTATACCTTCATATATCGCCATATATGGAAAGGTTTATTTAATTGATCCAAGGGTAATTGTAAATATTCTTTTCGCGATCTTTCTATATTTTATTAGATTTATTAATTCACGAAAAATCTACCCTTAATTTTATGATTATAATTAATTATATTGGGAAAATTATATTAAGGGTTAGGATGTTTTAGGAACTGTACATATAGGCCTTGGAACATTTGGGATCCATTTAGGTAGTTTGCTACAAAGGTTTTACACAAAATCAAGTTAAAATGCATTTTGTGCATAACTCATGCATACGATGGAATTTTGGCGAATGGACAACACCAACAGTTCCAGAATGGGGAAAACATATGGCTCGTGAAGTTTCGTGGCAATTGGACCTAAAACGGGCTAATTAAGTAGGTTAGAATTTGGGCCGAATGGCCTAAATACATAACAGCACGTGATGCTGTTTCTAGTATGGAGAACCCCACGCGTAGCGTTAAGTCTCTTGTTTCAGATTTTGGGATTATGCATTTCAAATGGCATTTTTGGGTTCTCAAACACCATATAAATTTTACTTTGGATCATTTTGTAGAAAACAACTATTTTTCCAATCATTGAGTTATTTAATTATTTATTTTATGAAAATTTATTGTAAATTTAAAAGTAAATGTTTAAAAATAATGTAAACTAAACTAAGGACGTCATAAATTATATTAGATTTCAGTAAAAAAATCAACCAATTAAGGTTAATTACATTGAGTTGCATTAGATTTGTATGTTTTTTTTATAAAATTCAATCCAATCCAATTTGATCTAAACTGGTTTGGTTTGGATGATCATACATTCAATTACTTTATAACCTGTAACAAATTCCAAGAAAATAAAATATAGAAAATTTCGAAATTAGAATTGTCAAGATCCATGTTCAAACACTTATTTAAAGCTTAAATTCATGATCAGACAATATAAATTCATAATCAATCAACAAAGAGACGAGACCAAGAGAGACTAGCATGAGCACGAAACAAAGTTTGTTTTAAGGATCACATTTGTACAAAACTGAGGTTCTGGGGTGGCTGGACTACAACACACAAAGAAAGGAAAGGAAAAAATGTCATTAGGTTTAACTTTTAGGAATAAGAATAAGAGTTTCACTTGAGCTTACTCTTTAAGATTTGGTTAGTATGAAAATAAAAATAAAAATAAAATAATAAAAATATACATGATTAGGTTATAATCAAAGAATAGACAACATGTGACTTCACCTATTCTCAACAAATGGTTTGGGACGAGATGTTGAACCACTACATTAATCATATTAATTATGTGCAACTCTATCTAATGTAATAATAAAGTAATTTATTTTAGAATAATACATAAATACAAATTTTAAATATATTAAATTTTCTTAAGATATTAATTTTTTGATCAGCCAAAAAATCATTTAGCTCTCATTTTTATTTTTTTAATGTGTTTTTTTATAGTTTGTATATACACACGCGTTGATATAATTGACAAAGAGATAAAGAATAAGGTGATTTATACAAATTAATTACATGAAACCTCTTAATTTTGTATTTTTTATAATTATTAAATAAAATTTGAATTTAATAGGAACACGTTAGTAATGTAAAATTTTTACACTCATCAAATTTTAATTGTAATTATTATGCAAGAAAATAATCATTGACTTAATAAATAATCACATTAAAACGTATACACATGATAATGATAATGATGCATAATTAATCAAAAATGAAAAATCTTCATACTAACACACCATCAAATCAAAAGTAAACTCATCAAATTCAAAGCGAGAAAAAACTATTTAAATAATAATAAATAAATAAAATAAAAAATGAAAGTAATAATAGAAAAACTGTGTAAATAGAAGGATTCATTTAATACGTGCATTTTTTACAATATAATAAAAGAGCTTTTATTGAAAGTTACGTAAATTATTGTTAATTTTAAATGAAAGTATTTCTCTTTTAATTTGTTATGATATATAAAAGTATACAAATTAAATAAACATTTTCAAGGAAAGAATTTAAAAAACAGAATTAAATTTGAAAATAAAAAAAGAAAAATGAAAAAAGAAATGAAACAGGTAAGTGTTAAAACTTAATTAAAAACTAACATGATTGATATTATCTCATTCCTTAAATATGTTGAATCCTTAAGCAAGAAAAACTTGAAATTGAGACCATGATAAGTGAACATAGAGTGCGACGGTTAAACATGAGCATGCATGGCATGTATATGAGATGCACATCCATATACCCGTTGCCTTGAGTAAATTTAAAATAATAAAGAAAAAAGAAAGCATTATGAAGAGCGTGAGTTGTGTTGTGTGTGGCAATTCCGTAGTTCCATGGTCTGTATTGTACTTTAGCGTTAGCTAGCAACTATTTTCTCTTTCTTTCTATGTCTTTTCTTGTATCCACCTCCACGGCCACTTTTCTTTCTTTTTTTCTCTTCGACCTCTCTCTCCCCTCACAAAATTAGGGTTTACAGCCACCCTCCTCTACAGATCCGGCCACCTTCATGTTCTGGAAGCTCGCTTCTCTCTCTGCTTCCTCCCCCGTGAGTTTTTCTATCTCACTTCAATCGCGCCAATTATCTTTCTCCTCCATTTAAACTCTACACACACACACTCTTTCACACTCAATTTCTCCATTCGATTTTCATTTATTTACCATTCTTTCCTCTATGTTTTCTGCTTTCCTTATTAATTTCACATTTAATTAGTTGATATATTCTATAACCGTGTTATTATGTTTATCCACTCCGTGCTAGGGTAGTTTCCATTTCGCAGATCCACCTTCACTGTTCCGTTATTTTTATCTCTTCAATTTGTTATCAATTCCAATCTGTTCTCTGTTTTTAACGAATATACTACTTTAATTGCTCACTGTGTTAGGAGGATCTCAATTAAAGATTATTCAAGTGTTCTAGCTACTATATATATATATATATATATATATATATATATTTCATTTGATTCAGTTCTTTGTATTGATTTCTCAGTTTCTGCTTTGGGTACTTTACAGTTTCTATTGAGCTGTAGTTTCGGCATCATAAACAATTGTTACTACGAATTTGTGAAATCGATAATCCGTCGTTCATCATGAATTCAAATTCACTGTCACTATTTACTTTTATTGTTCTCTGCACCGTTGCATGCTTACAGTGAAATTTTAGGATGGAAGTATCGCATGCATTATAATTAGTGGCCAAAAGTTTGAAGAGAGCATCTTAATTGACAATCAAAGTCTTAAGTACCTTAAAACTTGCATAATGTATTTTCTTACTTCCTTTCTATCCTTGACCGATGGATTGCATTTCCGTGTTTCGGTTATTGCGAAGGTGGAGGCAATCTTAGACAAGGAGAATTTCACCTTGGAAGAGCTTCTAGATGAAGAGGAAGTGATCCAAGAATGCAAGGCTTTAAATAGTCGTCTTATCAACTTGTATGTATCTGCTTAATCTTAATCAATTCAGTTTTCCACTCTCCTCACAAATATCAGATTTTTCTACATTTCTTTATAAACTTTTTGTTGTCCAATATCTATTTCGGTGATAATTTCTAGTAAAGGTTAATACATAGAGCACAGGCTGGGTAAGCTATTATACAGATGATTCAACAAAGGTAATTGATAATTTGTTATTTTTTCCCTTTAGTCTGAGAGATCAAGCTCAGGTTGAGCAATTGTTACGATACATTGTTGAAGAACCACCAGAAGATGCTGAAAGTAAACGGGCCTTCAAGTATGCAGCTTGTAACTGAAAATTTACTGCTAAATAACATTTTTTTATTAAATGCTTCAGCTTTTTAAGAACCATCTGATTGTTTGGCTGTAATTCAGGTTCCCATTCATTGCCTGTGAGGTTTTTACATGTGAAATTGATGTCATTTTGAAGACATTGGTGGATGAAGAAGAGGTTTACCCTTCATTCTGTTTGTGACACTTTTTTTTTTTTAATTTTCAAGTCATATATTTATGCTTTACTTGTATTGATTTCTGTTTTGCATTATTGTAATTTCAGCTGATGAATTTATTATTCTCCTTTTTGGAGCCTAATCGTTTGCATAGTACGTTGTTGGCTGGCTACTTTGGCAAGGTATTTGTTAGAAAAAGTTGGGAATTTTAGTGTGACTTCATAGTATTTCATCAATTTGGCTCATCTGGTTATTTTAGAAACGCTTGCTGCTAATTTCTTTTCCATCTGCAGGTTGTTGTTTGCCTAATGATTCGAAAGACTGTGGCACTTATGAATTATGTTAAAGTAAGTAAAATGATGTTCTTCTATGTTGCTTGTTCAATTTTTTTGCAATATTATGCAGAAAAGCCAAGGCTCGACTGGCTTTTGATCCCATCCCTTCTGTCCCTGGCACCTTTATATAAAACAGTTTTAATATGTATCAATGTTTTAAAAACCGGACCGGTGATTGAACCACTCAACCTACTGGTTTACAATTGAGTGGTCAAACTGTAGTTGAACTAGTATTAATAAATTAATATTTTTAAATTAAATTTATATTATATATTAAATAATATCAATGTAAAATATAGTATCAAGCTTTGTATATAGCATAAAAAACTTAAAAAACACACACATTAATAGATTCTTAACATTCAAAATTATAAACAAAATTCGAAATCAAACCAAAATATATAACATTACTTAGGTTCAAGATACAAATTTTAACAACAATATATAAATATGAGTTATTGTATACAGTTATTAACTTATTATGTATACTAATAATTTAATACTCCCTCCGTTTCATATTACAAGCTCTTATTTACAAAGACACGATTTTAGGAGAATAGTTATTGTCTTTATATTGTAAAAAACAATTTTATCTGTTCAAATTTCTCATCGTTTAAAGTCAAACTCTACTATCATCTTTTAATTATAGAAATGTAGATGCATTAAATTCTTAAGGATAAATTAGAAAAAAATGTAACAAATGCTCCAATTTTTTTTTGTAGGAGCTTACAAAGTGAAACACATTTTTTGTTTTAGGGGCTTATAATGTAAAATGGAAGGAGTATATAACCGTAATAATTATATACAGCAATTTAATATATGTAGAACTTAACTAAATATTAGTATAATTATACTAATGTGTTCAATTAACTTTACAATATATGAGCTTTTATAAAGATAATCAAATACAATACGCTCATCTCAGTAAGAAAAGGAAGAGGAACAGTGAAGTAGCCAACTACAGCGCGAAGCAGTGAGAACTTAGGGCCGGCACATACAAGGAATGAATCAATGATCAAATAATCACGCATGGGATTTTTTTGAAAAAGTGTTTATTGGCAAAACGACGTTGTTTCACACTTAATAAGTGACTTATCACCGGTTTGACTGGTTCAACTTTGGTTCAGTCATGGTCTGGTCAGAGGGTTAAACAGACCGGCCCAGTAACCGTTTTCCAGTTGAACCGGCTGGTCTGATCCCGTTTTAAGAACTATGATCTGTATAACAGTCATCCTAAATTTAGGATTTATTTCTTGCTGCAAATATTCACTTGTAGCATACCATATCTCAATGGATTGGCAATTGGCATGTATGTTACATGGTAACTTTTTGTAATATTTCATTAATGATTGAGTTTAATTATTGCAGGCTCATCAGCATGTTTTTCGTCAACTGGTTGATTTGATAGGAATTACGTCTATTATGGAGGTTTTGGTTCGATTGGTAGGTGCTGATGACCATGTGTATCCCAATTTTATAGATGTGATGCAATGGTTGGCTGAGAGCAACCTGCTTGAGATGATTGTTGATAAATTGAGTCCATTGGTAAGTGAAGCATCTATCCAGGTTTATGTTTCGTTAGCATTTACTCATTTGCTTTGTGATGCTTATTCACTTAGCTTTATGTTCTCACATGTTATTGTTAAAGGAGATTACAAGAAGCTAGTCTTTTTTTATTTGAGGAATATTCTTCTCTACAAGCTTGACATTGGCTGCATAAATAATTGCTATTATTCAGTATTTGTCCTTAAAAATTTATTTTTCTGGATGTAGAAGATGCAACTAGTGAAAAGTTCAATTTGGTGACCTACTTCTGTTTTAGGAGTTTGGCTATTCAATACCCTGTCTCTTTTTGCAAATAGTCTGACACCTTTTTTTCCCTCTATTTAAAGCAGAGTCCTCCTGAAGTTCATGCCAATGCAGCTGAAACATTATGTACAATAACTAGAAATCCCTCATCTACTTTAGCAATTAAACTTTCTAGCCCAAGGTTTGTATCCCATGGTTTTATTGTTTTTTATTCTAAAATGGAACTCTGGAATAATGATTATATTTTTATCTTTGCAGTTTTGTTGGAAAAATTTTGGATCATGCATTGGAGGATTCACAATCAAAGTCCAGCCTTGTCAACTCACTTTCAGTATGTATTTCTTTGTTGGATCCCAAAAGATCTGCCATATCATCTCCCCTTTTTCATTCATTCCGAAGTCAACACATGTATGAGCCGCCAATTCCTGTAAACCCCGAGACTATTGGTGCCATGCTCCCTAAATTCAGTAAGTCCAAATCCATGATTTTTTTTAGCTCAATGTGATATTCTATTATCATGGTTTTCAATTGAGTGATAATGTGATATTGCTTGTTATTCTGAATGTTGTGGAATACAATAAGATGCTAAAATATAATTAAAAAGGCTATAGGTTTTTAATTTTGAAACCAGCTGTCTAGCCATCTTCATTTTGGTTTATAATAATAATAATACTATTACTAAGTAGGTGATGCCAACTCCCAAGTATACATCTAGTTCACTGGGGGTTTTATATCATTGCCGTAGTGCCGAGTTTTGTAGGTTTGAGACTTATGAATTTCTTTTGTAGTTGATGCGGTAGATTATAATTATGACTACTTTTAAACTGTCCTGTTAGATTATTATAATTGGGCAGTTATGCTATTTTTTGCAATATTAGGGTAACCTGGAGTTTCCTATTTAAGGGGCTTCATACTTCTATAAAGAAGATTCTTGGAGGTCTACCTGTACCCAATAAAACAGGTTTTAATTGTGCTTTACCTTTTAGTTTTTTATGGACAGGTAAATAAGAGACTTCATTTATATGTTTTTATGCTTCCACTTTATTCTTTACTCTTTATGTATCTCTCCCTTCTGCATTCTTGTTCTCATCAATAAAAATCAAGGCACTATTGGTTAAGTTTGATATGCAGTATGCACTTCAGTACTGTCAATGTTTTTTAGGTGGTAAGTTGTGTGCCATTTGTCCTATGAAAGTCTAAAGAATGATATTGCCACTTGTTGTTTTGTTTGGTTCTAGGTTTTAAATCGCACACGATTGCGGTGAGACATTGTGTCGCGGCTGTTGGGCTCTCCTCTGTGGTTGTCTCGATTGTGATTGTGTTTCTGTTAGCGGCAGTCGCGATTAGCTTGTGGGTCGGGCACTGCTGGTCTGTTTGCTTCTTCGCCGCCGCAATAGCGAAGTAAAAGCAAAACAGTGCCGTTTTAAAATGTTTTAAGGGTATTTTAGTAATTATGTCCTGTTTAATATCTGATTTTAAAACCCTATAATGTCCTTGTCTTTTCACGATACTAATCCCTCTTCTAGTCTCTCCCCCAAACGTTCTCCACCCGTCACCTCTCCGCCTCTTCCATCTGTCCTAGTCGTCTCCCTCCTCCCTCTCACTGTGCCTGTGATGAAATATCTCCGGCGACCATGACCGACATCGGAGAAATCATGAACAGGTCTCCTCGCTCTCTTTCCCTTGGTTTCTCCCCCTCTCCTCTTTTGACATCAGCAACTGCAGAGGCTTCTCCGGTGTGCTGTACACCGCCAGGAACCACTGTTGGATGCTTTCGCCTCTCCAAGACATCTCTGTCCTCTCCAACAGCCCCTCTCTAGTTGTTTGTTCACATTGTTGCCTTGTAAGGGTTTTGTGCTTCTTTATTTCATTTATTTTGGAATTTGGACACTTGGGAGTCTTGGACATGTATGTGTTGTACATGGATTAATGTTTTTAATTTTAAAAAACTATGTATTAGGATGTGTTTGAATTTCAACTGGGGTGTGTTTGTGTATGTGTGTGTGTATATATATTTCAGCATATAAATATGTGTAGATAATATTGTGTACATTTTCTATTCCGTGAGAGGATAAAATCTCGCTGCGATCCGTGATTAACTACTTAGGTTTGGTTCAAAATCTGTCGGAATTTATTTGAGTATCCCATCTCTCATCACTGAGAATATCGTTTTTCTTGTCTGCAGGTGAATTAGTTGTGCTTTTGAATGTATCCTCTGATGATAAAGTATTGCCCACAACATACGGAGAATTGAGACCTCCACTTGGGAAGCATCGATTAAAGGTCAATTGTTAATGCTCTCCCCTTCAAATCTAGAAGATTTGCTATGTTGTCCATGGCCATGCATGAGTACTGTGCCACACCTAGGGTGAATTGTCAAACACTTGTTGGTTGTTGATTTGATCCTAAATGTTTGCAAATTTGTTAACTAAAATCGACAAGTAATGAATGCTTGACAACTTACCTTTAGAGAAAGAATGGGTACTTCAGGAATCCCTCAATTAGGTTGCAGTTTTTCAGTGAAGAATTGAATTTACCTCTGCCACTCAAAGCTCTTGTATCAATATTTCTATACAAGGTATCAATAGCGGGAACTTTGAATATGTTATTTTTCTGATCTGTCTGCAATTTATTTCAGGTTGTCGAGTTCATTGCGGTCCTTCTAAAAACTGGAAATGAAGTAGCAGAAAAGGAAATGGTCAATTCAGGAACCATTCAACGGGTCATTGATCTTTTTTTTGAGTAAGCAACAATTAATTGCATTTTGTTTGACAGAGTTGTAGATGTCAGTGAACTTCATCTTTTTGTAAATCTGTGTGGATATTTTTATACTCAGTCTGACTCTGAGTATACCCTTTTAAAATACAGGTATCCATATAATAACTCATTACACCACCATGTAGAAAGTATCATATTATCATGTTTGGAGAGCAAAACTGATGCCATTGTTGATCATCTTCTTCGAGAGTGTGATTTAGTTGGAAGACTTCTCCAAGCAGACAAACATTCTATTCTCTCCGCTGACAAAAATCTGGTTAGTGGTTGCTTTAGGGTGTGTTTGATTAATATAGATTATTTTTAGAGATTATTTCAATAATCGATTATATCTATAATAGATTATAGTTATAATTGATTATTGTGTATGTTTGGATGAGTTAGGTGAAAAGTGGTTTTAAAATAATCTATTTTGTTTGGATTGTTCAAAATAATCGATTATTTTCTGTTGAAATTACAAAAAAAGTATGGAACTATTTGTAGTTGAATATGCGTTTAAAATTTTAAATAATTAATTGATGGGGATGAAATAGGGAAACAAAAGTTGAGTAGAAAATAATCTGTTAGATTATAATCCAAAAATCTTCTTATAGATAATAATCCAATTTTGACAAAAGTTGCCAAACATGTCAAACTCAGATTATAATCTAATAAATAATTTATACCAAACATGCACTTAAACTGATAAGTTTGATGTTGTCTTGGTCACTACTGTATATTGGTGAGACCAAGTTATCTTGATTTTCGTGATTTTTTTTTTATTAAGAAGGGAAAGGAAAAGGAAGTATGCATAAATTTTAGTGATTGAATCTATAGGAAGTGCATATAGTTCATCTCTGCGGTGCCATCTAGCCTCTTGGAACTACTTCACTAAATTGTGATATTTTGCAGCCAACAGTTCCTGCTGCTGGGAAACAGGCACCTTGGGCCGGAAACATTGGACATATTACCCGAATCGTTAACAAGCTCGTTCACTTGGCACATAACCGAAATCAAATATTGACATGTCTTCAGGTTAGCTGTGTATGATATATCTACTTCAGGAAAAGTTCATAGTTTTCATGGTATTTTTTTTTTCTATTACTAATAAGTTATGAATATATGTGAATTATGTATGCATTTGGGTATATATCTTAATTAAGTGCTTATACTTTAAGCTTTTACATGAGAGCTTATATTAAAGTTTGACCATGAAACTTATTGTAATGAGCTAAAAAGAGCTTATAGAAGCCATAAGTTATTCTCATAAACACCCATAAGTTCTTCCAAATGCACTTATATCTTCAACTGTTATCCTTGACGAATATGCTTACAGACTGATATATTTGCTTGAAGACTTGTCACTTGTCTGAAAGAAGCTTATGGAGTCTTCTGCTAAAGCTCATTGTTTTGCATAAGGATTTGAGTCCTTGATGTACTCAGTTCACTTGTTAATTTTCAAATTCCAATAACATCAACAGTGTACTTCAGACATTAGAATTCTGGTGGAAGGGGTTTTTCTTCTAAGCTGATGTTATTGTTTTTGTACCCCTTATTCTATGGGAGAAGTAACAGTTATCATTTTGACCTGTTCTCCTAGGAATACTTCTACTTTCTTTTTTCCCTTCTAGTCTAATTTTATTTCATGAAACGGAACTTACATGTTGAGGTTATGTTGGGATAAACTTTTTAAAACTTCAACCTGACAAGTTTAAAATTTGCAGGAAAATAGTGAGTGGAATGAGTGGCAAGCTACTGTTCTCCAGGAGCGTAATGCAGTTGAGAATGTTCACCGTTGGGCTTGTGGGTAAGCTGTTATCTGGATTTTGGATCTAAAAGCCTGGCAAGAGATTTATGGGGATTACCCGTTTCCCCTTCCTCCCCATAAAGTCTTTGCTGTTGGTGTTGACTTTGTTGAAGTGATATAATTGTAAGGGGAAAGACCATACCCGTACATGGTAATCTTGTGATTACAAGTGAGGGGGTATCTTGACAAATAAGGGTTGGGAGGGCTTACTTTTCAGGGAATGAAATTAAAACTATAGAGCAGTGGATGTAATTGTAATGTTATAATTTATAATTTTTTAATTATATTTAATTGAACCCATTTAGGTATAGCAATGAAGAGTTTGTGCCATGTTTTGGTTGAAATGTTTTATTATAAAAATTGTGATAACTATAATGTAGCTTTTTGATGCAGTGTAAAATTCAAGTGAAGTTATGTTCTCATGATCTTTCTACTATGTGCTGGTTATATGTTTGCTTTTCAAATGTTGGGGTCTTTATCATTTTTGATCTTCTATTTTCCTTTTCCTGTGCAGACGTCCTACTGCTTTACATGACAGGATGAGGGACAGTGATGACGATGACCTTCATGACAGGGACTATGATGTTACAGCTTTGGCAAATAATTTGAGCCAGGCTTTTAGATATAAAATTTATGGGAATGAGGATAACGAAGAGGTTTGGAAGCTTACCTACCCATCTGTGTGCCCGTGCATATTTTAAAATCCTTTCCTTTTTTAGTTTTCGTGATTTTTCTTCTCTTTTTGGGCTGAACACTTCAACTTAAATGTTGGACTAATGCTTTGCTTGGCTTGGTTGCAGGAACATGGTAACCTTGATCGAGATGATGAGGTAGTTGTTTTCGTTTATTCTTGGTAACTGTTGTAATTTACTGCAGTTGATTTTGAGGATCAGCCTAGCTCTCATGTCAGAGTGATACAGTCAAATTGTCATATACATCAACCAAAATATCTAGTAATATTTTACTCTTTGTAAACTAATTTGTTAGCAACTTTATCTGTTGTATGATCTGCAGGATGTCTACTTTGATGATGAATCTGCTCAAGTAGTCATATCATCCCTCAGGCTTGGCGATGATCAAGGGAGGTGGGTAATTTTTTTTTCACAAACTGGTAATTCTGTAAAGATGGGTCTGTTTGTCATGTGGATTAATCAACTAGCAGAACTTATTTCTAAGCAAAGTTTAATGTGTGAACTGTGTATACACACATTATTTGTGTGTATTTCATAAATAAGATAAGTGATATAAAATTACTTGTATCCTTTAATCAGCATATACCTTTCCAGGTTGTCCAGTATGCTTCATCTTCCACATGGTATCCATTCATTCCGAATTGTTTCCTGCATTTTGCAAGATGATGATTGCAGGGTCTAGTTGCAGATTAAAGAGAAAAGTATTCTTGAAATGCGACTATGAAATAATGAGTTGCACTAGATACTGAAGAAACAATATACTATTGTAATTCATTATAGATGTTCACATCCTGTGGTAGAAACAGAATGTGCTTTTATTTCCTTAATCCCCCATAGATATTTGGGTTTTGGTGTTTTTGCTTCATGCTGTGTCTTTGTCCCTTTGCCTCCTTATTCTATTCCCCTCCATCATACACCAAAATTAGTTTGATTAGAGTAGAAAGCATAAGGACAGTGACTGTGGATGTCCCCCACATGGACGTTATGTTATTGCTTTTATGTTTATAGAAAATTAGAAACCATTCAAAAACATCATTCGTCCATATGGGATTTTACTGAAGGTCATTCATATTTATTTAATTCATTCTAATGTCAACATAAGATTTGTTCTTTGTTTTGTTTTTGGCAGTAGTCTGTTTACAAACTCCAACTGGTTTGCATTCCAAGATGACAGAAATGGTGATGCAACTGGGGGTGCATCATCATCGGAGATGATGGATGAGATAAACTTGAATGGCGCTGCAAATGGTGGTAGCAGTAGTGATGATGAGGTAGTGGTTGGAGAGGATGAAGAATTGGATGTGAGCAAAAGCAATCTGAATGGCACATCTAGCTCCAGCACGAACTTCTTCAGTGGATTAACTGGCAGCAATTCCATGAATGGAAGCACTTTGAACTTTGAAAGTGAAAAGGCAAGTGCTTCACATGATATGGGATTCTTCAGGTTTGAGGCAACAGACAATGAAGAATTGTTTGGTGATAGGCCTTTGCCGGATTGGGTGGGATGGGGTGAACCTTCAGATATGCAAGTTTCCGGCTCAAGCATGAATCCATTTGTAGATCATGTTGATTCTGGCAGCAACCTTTCTTCTAAACCTCAAATTGGTAGCCCTAGTCCTAGTTCCCCATCCAATGGGGAAGCTTTTCCTTCAAATGGGTCCCCAACTACTAGAGATTCAGTAGCAGTACCATCACTCTTTGAAGAAGATGTCGAATTTGTAGGTGTAGAATTAGAAGGTACTGAGAAAGCAATGGAACAGGCTCTGAAGGAAGGGATAGTTGGGGAAGCAGGACCATTGAAAAGAAACGTGGTCTCTAAAGTGCCAGAAAAGGAAAGCTCGGAGGAGGGTGGTCCTGGAGTAAAGGAGTTCAATGATGCAAATTATTGGAGGGTTGACCAGGAAGTTGCTGTTCTTGAGTGATGGTAAATCATGCTTCTTGTTTGTATGAAAAGTTAGAAGACCGTGGAACCTCCCTATTCTTTGTTCGCAGGAGCGTATGCAGCAAATGAATGTACAGTATATTTTTGTTTCAATTCTGTCATATTTCTGTTTCTCACGCTTATTAGATATTAAGCTGTTTATTATTGTAGTTTTGCCTCTTCTGCGTGATTCATAGGGTTTCTCATATATCGAATTCATTATGCTCTTCGTTTGGGTTCAGTTCGACACTGGCGATAAATTGCACTCGGGTATTTTGCTGTTAATTTCCACATTTATCCAATTCACGTTCGCTAGACGGCTTATTTCTAAATAATAATAACGTTTCTTGTGCTTAATACGTGCACCATTAAACTGTATGTGTATCCAGGAAGGTTACCTTTATTGTGAATGCGATTGTGTATTAATATTTTCCACTCAGAATTTAACTGAGTATCCGGAAACATAAAATGGTTCCACAATGGGCATGTCCAGTATGCTCACAGCGAAACAAATGTTGCTACTCATATTTTAGCTTCTTATGCTATAGGTGATATCCATAACTGTACTTGGTGGGATAATTTTCCATCCTATCGTATCGTGTATTGGCTTGAGTTGCTGATTTGCCAATTCATCAATGACACGATAGTTAATGAATCGGCTGATCTAACGAGCGACAGAATACCTCCCTGTCATTTTACTACTGTTGTGCTATATAGTAGTGATGGCAATGAGTGGGTCCGGTAGGTTTAAGTTTCTATTAAAAATATTTTTAAATAAATAAAAAACTTATATATAATATTTACATATTATTTTTATGGCTTAATGGTAAATTTAGCCCCTAAGAAATTTTCAATTTTGTAAAAACCCCCTATAATGATTTTTTACAGTTTAAGACCCCTCTAATATTTTATTTAGTAGTATTAAACGCCTACTTTTAAAAAGTGTTGAGGTGGAGCCTGTCTTTTTGTCACTGACTTCACACATGGCATGTGACTCAGTCTCACAATGCTGATTAGGTTTAAATAGAAAATTAATTAAGATTAATTAGGAATAAATGAGGTTAATTACAATTAATTAATATTCTTCTTCTTCTTCTTTTTCTTCTTCAATCATCAAAAGAACATCACCAGAAACAGCAAAATTCTTCTTCTTCTTA
The DNA here is from genome assembly GCA_037962975.1 of Clitoria ternatea. Taxonomy (NCBI): domain Eukaryota; kingdom Viridiplantae; phylum Streptophyta; class Magnoliopsida; order Fabales; family Fabaceae; genus Clitoria; species Clitoria ternatea. The sequence goes on from CM075675.1 coordinate 89,061,399, forward strand.
CCACAACAACAACCCAAAAAAAATCATCAAATCATCAAAAGAACATCATCAGAAACCCAAAAAAAAATCATTCAGAAACAGCAAAATTCTTCTTCTTCTTACCACAACAACAGCCCAAAAAAAATCATCAAAAGAACATCATCAGAATCAGCAACTTATTCTTCTTCTTCTTCTTACCACAACAACAACCCAAAAAAAATCATCAAAAGAACATCATCAGAAACAACAAAATACAGTTCTTCTTCTTCTTCTTACCACAACAACCACCTAAAAAAAATCATCAAAAGAACATCATCAGAAACAGCAAAATACAGCAAGGGGAAATAGAGAAAAAGAGAAAGAGGAGCTATTGCCGCCCTCCCCGCCGCCGACCGGCGCCGGCCAAAACCTGGTCTCCTCTGCGTCCGGTTCCTCCACGCCGACCAGAACTGGACCAGCCCGCACGACGCCGTCCCCGCGAACCTGGCCTCACCTGCGAGCACCCCCCCTCCCGACGTCGGTAGAACCCGGCCTCCTGCGCGAGGCGGACGCCCGACCTCAATCCACGTGAGCCGCCGCCGGTCCGGGCCCCTCCTCCGACCGCCGCTCTTCTTCCTCCATTGGTTTCCCTTCTCTCTCTCTCTTTCTTCTCTTTCTCTCTCTCACTTTCTTTTTCTTTGGTCCCCCCTTTTTTTGATAAACATTCTCTCTCTCTTTTTTTTGGAACCTTTCTACAAATATTAATTAATTGTAATTAACCTCAATTATTCCTAATTAATCTTAATTAATTCTCTATTTAAACCTAGTCAGCATTGTAAGACTGAGTCATATGCCACGTGTGAAGTCAGTGGCAAAAAGACAGGCTCCACCTCAGTACTTTTTAAAAGTAGGCGTTTAATACTACTAAATAAAATATTAGAGGGGTCTTAAACTGGGAAAAATCATTATAGGGGGTTTTTACAAAATTGGAAATTTCTTAGGGACTAAATTTACCATTAAGCCTATTTTTATTTACTATAATTTTTCAATCCTACAAAACATGTAATATGATTCTCAGTTAACTTAGTTTTTAATATAATTTATTATTAATAAAACAAGAATTATATTATATTATATTAAAAATATATATTTTATTTTGATCAGTTTGACTATGATTAAACCAATGAACCGTGAACAAGTACCTTGATTGGTTTGATCATCAATTCGATTTTTAAAACCTTAGTTTTTCTATTAAATTTGGGGTGAGGTCATGTCTATGAGGTTTAGGGTTTAAGGTTCAGTATTTTAAAATATATTCTATTAATATGTATTAAAGAGATATAGAATTAGTTAAAAAAATTCATCAAAGGTTAAATAACAATCATAATTGATTTTCAAACAAATTGAGTATGGTAGGCGGCATCACTAGATTTTCAAACTAGTTTTTTTTACCAAAAAAAAAGATAAGTAAAGTAAGGGTGTATTTAGTTGTGAGATTATTTTTAAATTTTTATCTTTTAGTTTTCAAAAAATATTCTAAATTTTTTATTTTCTCTAAAAAAATGAAAATTATGAAAATGTGTTCACATATTATTGATTTCAGTTTTAAAAGCTAAAAAACATATTCAAATGCAATCAGTTTTTCATTTTATTTCTTGTTTTTTTTACATTTTGAAAAAAATTAAAATGCTATGTTTTTTTATTATTCCCATCTTAAAAAAAAATTGAAACACTCGTCACTTTTTTAAAATAGAAAATTTTAGAAAACTATTTTAGTTAATTTTTCATATTGTGGTTGTTTTATGAAAAAATTTGGAATACCACATTTTTCATTTTCTAAATATTTTCTTTAAAAGATTGAATGAATGAACATGTTTTTTATTTTCTAATGTATTTTTAAAATTTTTATTTTTCTTGAAAATGATACTAACTAAAAATGCTCTAAATTTTTTAACAATGAATTGGAGAATATTGGATTTATAATCGGATGAATGAATTATTGGTTGAAATAGTTAATCCAATATATATTAAATTTTTAAAAAATAATAGTTAATATAAATAATCTATTCAAACAATTCAATTGGTCAAACTATCAGTTTTTTATGAAACTAATCGATTCAGATTTTATAATTATGTTTCTAATAAAGGGGTAAGGATAAAAAATGAATTTAAATATAATAAGATAGGGTAGTTTCCTGGATTCCTAATTGTAGTTTATAATGGAAGTAAAAATTGTCGACTCTGATAAAAATTGCTGCAAAACTCAGAATTTTTTGAAACCAGTTGAAAATATATCTTTATACCAACAGTATTAAATTACGAAAATGAAATTCATATATTTCTCATGTAAAATAACATCTGACATGAATTTTTATTTTCTATAATTTATTGCATTTTTTATTTTAGTTTTCTTTTCATCTTTTCATCAAACACAAACAACACTACTATATTCCCCATTGAACACATAGTAGTGGCTAAGCCTCAAACAACATATGTAAAATCAACAATTACCTTTTTACATGGTTTCAACGTAAAAAAAAAGATATTATACTATGATCCTAATGAGAGGACATGGATGTATGTGGCAAGCACTAGAAGCTTCCAACCTGGGGCCAAACACAATAAGGCTGAAGATCAGAGGATTTGTTTGGTTAAAAGTTTGATCATCTCAAAAAATATCTTACGATTAAATGAAGTTTTAATTATCTCAAATAATATAAAAGATTAATATTAACTTTTAAATTTTTCTATTACCAAACAAAATAATCGCAAAGGAGAATGGAGAGACATCTCCATCGGTGACTTGAAGAAGCTGGGGTAAGATTCGGATCCATTTTCAAGGATCACATCACTCTCAAAGACTACCAGATTCATGATGCCATGGACCTTGAGCTTTACTAAAATTTACTTTTCATTACCCTCACACCTCTCTTGTGTATGCTTTATGCACTTTATTCACTATTTAACTAACTTGTACACGTTACTTTTTATTTTTCCACGTTCATACTGCTTCTTGACCAGTCATTGATCTAATATCTATGCTCATGTTAAAAAATTGTTCTCAACTAATTCTTTATTGTAATTGATTTAAGTATATTTCTATACTTGATTTGATTATAGTTCAAAACTTTGATTTAATTATGGTTTATTTAAATTGGTATTTTTATTTGTTTAATCATCAATTGAATTTTCAAAATATTTGCTAGGATACTAATTTTGGATGAGTTACTATCCTTGTAGTGATATATATATATATATATATATATATATATATATATATATATGAATGTGATGCTTTAAGTTTAGTCCTTATTAAGTAGAGAATGGATTAATTATAAAGAAGATTTGAGTAATAAAGATGAAATTAGTCTCTCATATATAACGGAAGTGAAACTTAAATAAATATTTAATATTTATTTGTGGAAAGTCTACTTTAGTATTAAATAAAAAATGAAGGACGACGAGCCTTAAGCCAATTAGATATTATGACCAGAGGGAACAAATATATAAAATGGTAATCATTTCCAGGTGATGTCAACATGAAATAATAGATACAATGATATATTGCTATATGTCACTCTTATTTTATATTAATAATATACGTGTTTGTTATTAATATGGCTAAATGTTTTACCTGTAAAGTCACATTGAGAACAGTAGCAGTAAAAACTAAGAAGATGCAGAAAAAATGGATGCCTTTATTCAGAATACCAAAAATACTCATATAGAAAAGTACATAACTAAAAATCCCAATAAAATAGGAAACACTATAGCCATGATCTACAAACTCCTAACAACCAGAAAATAAACTCCCTAAGAAAAAAGACCACTAAGACCCATTAACTGAAAGATATAAAAGCATAATTCACTAACAGACCCTCCCTTAAACTGATATTTGCTAATTCAGTTTAAAGACTTGACTTCCTTTAGTGTGCAAAGTCCAAGTGACCTTCTATGCTTCATGAAGGACTCTTTTCTTAATGCTTTGGTAAAGATATCAGCAACTTGATCTTCACTTCTACAGTAAATTAGATTAATTACTCTATCATCGCTTAATTCTCTTAAGAAGTAAAATTTCACATCAATGTGCTTGCTTTTTCCGTGTAGCACTGGATTTTTGACAGTTTGATTGCTGAATTGTTATCACAAAAAATTTGAGTGGCTTCTAGTTGCTTGAATTTCAATTCTTCAAGAACCCTTCTTAGCCATATGGCTTGACAGGCACAAGCAGTTGCTGCAACAAATTCTGCCTCTGTGCTTGATAAAGTAACAATTGGTTGCTTCTTAGAGAACCAAGAAATAACACTTGAGCCAAGCATAAAAACACACCCCGAAGTGCTCCTCCTATCATCTTGATCTCCTGCATAATCGCTGTCGGTGAATCCAAACAGATTTGACTTTTTACCTTTCTTGTAAAACAGTCCAAAATCTCTTGTTCCTTGCAAGTAACGAAGGATCCTTTTGGCAACCAACAAATGCATTTCTGTGGGATTTTCCATGTACCTGCTTATTAGACTTACAGAATACATTATATCAAGCCTTGTAGTAGTTAGATACATCAAACTGCCCACAATTTGTTTGTAAAGTGTGCTGTTAATCTTCTTCCCTCTAGGATCTTTGTGCAACTTCAAACCACATTCAACTGGAATGTTTACAGGATTACAATCCTTCATCTAAAATCTATCCAGAATTTCACCCACATACTTCTTTTGAGAAAGGAAAATCCCATCATTTGACTGTAATATTTCTATACCAAGGAAATAATGCATCATGCCAAGATCAGTCATTTCAAATTCGTCCATCATAGACTTCTTAAAGTCATCAAACAAGGTAGCACAATTTCCAGTAAATATAAGATCATCAACATACAAACAAATTATGAGCAATTCCCCATTTTCTCCAGTTTTAATAAACAATGTGTGCTCATAAGGACACTTTGAAAAACCAGCCTTTAAGAAATAAAATTCAATACGACTATACCAAGCTCGAGGAGCTTGTTTTAGTCCATAAAGGGCCTTTTTTAATTTGTAAACTTTATGTTCTTTTCCTATTTTCACATAGCCAGGGGGTTGATCAACAAAAACCAGTTCCTCCAAGTAGCCATGTAAGAAAGCTGATTTAACATCTAGTTGAAAAATAGGCCAACAATTTTGTGCTGCCAAGGCAACTACTAACCTAATTGTGTCATGTCTTGCAACTGGTGAGAATACTTCTGTATAATCAACTCCATACTGCTGTTTGTAGCCTTTAGCCACTAAACGCGCCTTGTATTTATCCACATCTCCATTTTCATTCAGTTTTGTCTTGAAAACCCATTTTACTCCAATGGTTTTGTGCTCATTCGGAAGATCACATAGCTCCCAAGTATCATTCCTTTCAATGGAATTGATTTCATCATCCATTGCTTTTCTCCATTTTTCTTCTTTGACAGCATCTTCAAAATTTATAGGATCGCATTCTGCAAACAGAGCAAAGTAAGTAATAGGATCTTCAGATCCTGTTACTTCATAATCAGCCATCCATGCAGGTCTTCTTCTAACACGTTGTGGTCTCTCCTCGTTACTTATGGGTGTTGAAATAAATTCTTGTTCTGCATCATCATTTTCTTCATCAAAATTTATGGGAATCTGATCTGCTGCATTACTGTTGTGAATTTGTTCTGCTGCATCATTGTTGTTTACCCAGAAACTTTGTTCATCAAAAACAACATCACGACTGATGATAATTTTCTTAGTGTTAGGATTATAAAGCTTATAGGCTTTTGATTGCTCACTAACACCAAGAAAGACACATTTTTCTCCCTTATTGTCTAATTTTGATCGTTTCTGATATGGTATATGGGCATAGGAAACACACCCAAAAATTTTGAAGTGGTCTACAGCTGGTTTTCTTCTACTTCATGCTTCCTCTGGTGTTAGATTCTGAACAGCAAATGTTGGACTCCTATTTAGAATGTGCACACTCCAATTAACTGCTTCAGGCCAGAAACTTTTTGAAACACGACTCTTAACCAAGAGGCTACGAACCATGTTGAGAATTGTTCTATTTTTCCTCTCCGACACACCATTTTGTTGTGGTGTATATGCTGTTGTTAGCTCCTTCCGGATCCCATGTTCTTCACAAAATGCAGAAAACTCATCTGAACAGTACTCTCCACCACGGTCTGTTCGAAGGGACTTAATGCTTTTTCCTGATTCATTTTCTACTCGAGCTTTAAAGCTTTTAAATGTAGAGAAACATTCTGATTTTTCCTGCAGAAAATAAACCCAAGTTTTCCTAGAAAAATCGTCAATGAAAGTAATGAAATATCTTTTACCTCCATTAGAACATGGTTTTAAGGGACCACAAATATCTGAATGGGCCAGCTCCAAAACAGTCTTTGCTCTCCATGACTTGCCATTAGGAAATTGAGAACGATGTTGTTTGCTAACAACACATTCTTCATAGACTTGAGAGGGAATCAAGAGTTGTGGAAGTCCTATCACCATATCCTTTTGTTGCAAGGTCTTCAATCCACTAAAGCTCAAGTGGCCATAACGATAATGCCACAGCCAAGCAGAATCAGTAACTTCAGCCACCAAACTGGATTGAATGCTTTCAATCTTCAACGGGAATAATCTATTTGAACCCATTTGCACAACTGCAATGGAACCTCTCACAGGATCCCAAATTTCACAAGATCCTTTACTGATAGTAATCACATAGCCTTTTTCCTGTAATTGCCAAGCACTTAACAGATTGCTTTTTAGATCAAGAACATACATTACATTGGAAATTGTTTCAACAAAACCATTTTTCATTTTTATCTTTACATCACCTTTCCCCATTACTTTCACAGTAGAACTATCACCAAAACTCACAGTAGAATGAAAATCTTCATCTAAGTATGAGAAAGAGGACTTACTTCCACTCATGTGGTTGCTACAGCCTGTGTCCACGTACCATATTCCATGCTCACTGTGTTGTTTATCTTCTACAGTCATCAACAAGGTTTCCACTTCATTCTTCTCAACAAAATTTGAACTCTCGCTCCTTTCTCTATCAACAGGCAGTCTAGAGTAACATTCAGAGGCATAATGACCAAGATTATGACATCTAAAGCACTCTACCTTAAACTTATCATGATTCTTACTGTGACCTCTGCCTTGTGATTGATCATTTTGGACGTTATTAGCAACAAAGTTCCTACTAGAATCTCTATTTCCTCACCCTCCATATCCTCTTCCTCTGCCTCTACCACGACCCCTTCTTCTGAAGTTATTGTAATGAGTATTGGTAAAAACCTTCAATGCATGTTCCTCCATTAATGAACTTCTTTTCATCTTTTGTTCATGGACCAGCAAAGAGCTTTGGAGCTCATCAAGTGAGAGGTCATCAATTTCATTTGATTCCTCAATTGAGCACACCACATAATCAAATTTTGGTGTAAGCGAACGTATAATTTTTTCAACAATAGTTGTATCTCCCATTTTCTCACTATGAAATCGCATATTGTTCGCAATTCCCAGGGCCTTTGCACAGTAGTCGGTGATTGATTCACCATCCTTCATTTGAAGGATTTCAAAATCTCTTCTCAAAGCTTGAAGCTGAGCACGCTTGACTTTTGCAGAGCCTTGATATTTCTTTTTCATTGAATCCCAAATATCCTTGGAAGTATCTTTGCAAAGAATAGTTTCCAGAATAGATCGGTCAATGGCCTGAAATAAATAATTCTTGGCTCTTAAGTCTTTCAATTTCGACTCATTTATCTCTTTTCGTTGAGCATCAGTAAGAGCAACATCACCTTCTGGTGTGAGTACACCATCTTCAACCACTTGCCAGAACTCCTTAGACCTCAAGAGGTTTTCCATTAGCATGCTCCAATGGTCATAGTGACCATCAAATCGTGGAATGGCTGGTTGTACAAATTTGTCGGAAGCCATTGGTGGAACTTAGACTGCTGTCTTTTACCACTATTCTTGAAAGCTTTGATACCACTGAGAACAGTAGCAGTAAAAACTAAGAAGATGCAGAAAAAATGGATGCCTTTATTCAGAATACCAAAAATACTTATATAGAAAAGTACATAACTAAAAATCCCAATAAAATAGGAAACACTATAGTCATGATCTACAAACTCCTAACAACCAGAAAATAAACTCCCTAAGAAAAAGGACCACTAAGACCCACTAACTGAAAGATATAAAAGCATAATTCACTAACACACATACATAGAAGAATTTTACTAAAAAATAATTTTATTTTAGTTAAAAACTTAAGATATTGAACCCAACTCATTTAGGATGTATCAGAAGCTCAATTAATAAAAGTGATCATTGGATTAGATGTGAACTTATAAATAGAACATGAGATAACCATAAATTACACTATTGTGTTCCACAAAATTTCATAGAAGTTGTCAATGTTGTGTTCTCAAGAACTAACATTTGAAAGAATGAATTCTGGTGAGAGTATTCATAGGTTCTTTAAGGACCAGACTATAAAACAATGAATGCTTCAAAAAATCATCTTGTGTTATGTTTATAAGAGATAATTTTAACATGGTTTAATTATTTATATATGTTATGAAACATAAAATTTTATAATACCTTTATGAGAATCCTTATATCTAACCCTTCAAAATTCTCTATCAATTTCATCCAACGAGTAGGTACTACCCATTTGCTTTGGTTAAATCACCTGTTTTAAGAGGATGTTGAGTTATGATTCAATCACTGTGTTAGCACAAAGCCATATAAAATGAAGGATCATTTCCTTTGCGGTATGGTTGAATCACTTTCAACACGTACTAATTGAATTTTAACCACAGCAAATGTAATTTTTTTTTATAGAATAGGGACTTTCATAAATAAAGATGAAGAATATAAACTAAATAATTAATCTAACTAATACCCTTACTCAACATCTAATGGATTTTATAAATAATCTATACGTTCATATATAATTTTGTTAATTGTTAAATTAATTTTTATAACATGCTTAAATATAGAATTAGTTCCTCTAAAAATTTAAAATTAAGGTTAACTCTTTAAATTTTTTAACTAGTTTTATGTTTAGGCAATGACATGTTTTTTTAACAGGATGTTAAGGAAGTTAAAAAGCAATAAATTCTTATAAAAACTTATAATTAACTGATTCTTCTAAGTCTAATTACCAGATAGGTCACTTTTTTAACATGTGTCTGGGAAACATGTTTAAAAAAACGATGTTAAATTAATGATTAATATTATGGTTTAGAAATAAAAAGGAAAGAAATAACGTAGATGAAGGGTGGCAATTCGGTAGTTCCATGTAGTATTATCGTTAGCGATTATTTGCTCTCTCTGTCTCTGTTTCTCGCTTTGTATCGACCTCGACGACCAGGTTTCTTTTGGATTCGATCTCTTCTCTCACAAAATTAGGGTTTACACTTACTCACCTCTCCATGTTCTGGAAGCTCGCTTCTCTCTCTTCTTCCTCCCCCGTGAGTTCTCTCTCCTTCAACAATTTATTTACCATCGCTTCTCTCTCTTCCTCATTTAATTGCCAATTAATTCATTGCTTGTTATCCAATTCGTGCTAGGTTAGTTTCCATTTCGCAGATCCACCTTCGCTGTTCCGTTATTTCTCTCTCTTCAATTTGTTATCAATTCCAATCTGTTCTCCGTTTTTAACGAATCTTCTGCTTTAATGGCTCACTGTGTTACGAGAATCTCAATTAAAGATTATTCTTGTATTCTTTTCATCTAATTCAGTTCTGTGTAATGCTTTCTCGCTTTGGCTACGGCTATTTTAAAGGCCATACGTTGTAGGATGCTCATGTGCACATGCTATGCAATGAAACATAATTGAGCTTTAGTTTCCGCATCCTAAACAATTCAGTGCGAATTTGTGATGTTGATAATTCGGATTCATTTGCAATTTATGCGTTAAGTACCTTGACAGTTGAAACTTGCATACATCATTTTCTTGCTCCCTCTCTCTTCTCCTTCTATAGTTGTTGAAGTGCATTTTCACGTTCTGGGTGTTGTGCAGGTGGAGGCAATATTAGACAAGGAGAATTTCACTCTGGAAGAGCTTCTGGATGAAGAGGAAGTGATTCAAGAATGCAAGGCCTTAAACAGTCGTCTTATCAACTTGTATGTGTCTTCTTAATTTGAATCATTTCAGTTTTTCTTTCTTCTGACAAATACCGGATTCTTCTGTATTTCTTTTTTTTTTTTTGTCCAATTTCTGTTTTTGGTGGTAATTGATAATTTTTTATTTTCTTTTTTTCCCTCATAGTCTGAGAGATCAAGCTCAGGTTGAGCAGTTGTTACGATACATTGTTGAAGAACCACCTGAAGATGCTGAAAGTAAACGAGCCTTCAAGTATGCAGTTTGTAACTGAAAATTTACTGCTAAAGAATTTGTCGTTAAATGTTTCAGCTTTCTTGGAACCGTCTGATTGTTTCTGTCATTTAGGTTTCCATTCATTGCTTGCGAGATTTTTACTTGTGAAATTGATGTCATTTTGAAGACATTGGTGGATGAAGAACAGGTTTATACTTCATTCTGTTTGTGGCACGTTATTTTTAATAGTTATGCTTTACTTGTATTGATTTCTCCTTTGCGTTATTGTAATTTCAGATGATGAACTTATTATTCTCCTTTTTGGAGCCTAATCGTTCGCATAGTACCTTGTTGGCTGGCTACTTTAGCAAGGTAATTGTTAGAAAAAATTGGAATTTTAGTGTGTGACTATTTAGTATTTCCTCAATTTGGCCTAACTATATGATTATTTTAAAAACACTTGCTTGATGCTAATTTCTGTTCCATTTTACAGGTTGTTGTTTGCCTAATGATTCGAAAGACAGTGCCGCTTATGAATTATGTTAAAGTAAGTAAAACAACGTTCTTTTGTACTGCAGAATGTTGCTAATTCAATTTGATACTTACAATTTTATGCAGAAAAACCAAAACACGCTCATCTGCCTTTTAAGCCATGCGTTTCATTCCTAGCACCTTTACATGAGACAGTTCTAATCTATATAAGAATTGCCATGTATGTTACACAGTCTCCTTCTGCGATTTTTCATTAACGAGTATAATTTCTGCAGGTCCATCAATATATTTTTCGCCAACTGGTTGATTTGATAGGAATTACATCTATTATGGAGGTTTTGGTTCGATTGGTAGGTGCTGATGACCATGTGTACCCTAATTTTATAGATATGATGCAATGGTTGGCTGAGAGCAACCTGCTTGAGATGATTGTTGATAAATTGAGTCCATCGGTAAGTGAACCATCTATCCAGGTTTATGTTCCATTTGCTTTTACTTGTTTGCTGTGTGATGTTTATGCATTTAGCTTTACGCCTACCTGACATGTTAAATGAGATTACAAGAAGCTACCTTTTTATTTGAGGAATATTCTATTCTACAAGCTTGGTATTGGAAGCACAAATGGTTGCTAGTGGTATTTTAAGTTTGCCTTGAAAAATTCATTTTTCTGGGATGTAGAAGATGTAATTAGTGAAAAGCTCAATTCGGTGACCTACTTTTGTTTTAGGACTTTGGCTCTTTACTGCCTTGTCTTTTATGCAAAAAGTCTGACACCTTTCTTCTTCTCTATTTAATCAGAGTCCTCCTGAAGTTCATGCCAATGCAGCTGAAACATTATGTACAGTAACTCGAAATCCCTCATCTACTTTGGCAATTAAACTTTCTAGCCCAAGGTTTGTATCCCATGGTTTTATGGTTTTTTATTCTAAATGGAACTATGAAATAGTGATTATATTTTTATCGTTGCAGTTTTGTTGGAAAAATTTTGGATCATGCATTGGAGGATTCACAATCCAAGTCTAGCCTTGTCAACTCACTTTCAGTGTGTATTTCTTTGTTGGATCCCAAAAGATCTGCTATATCATCTCCCCTTTTTCTTTCATTCAGAAGTCAACACATGTATGAGCCACCGATTCCTGTAAAGCTCGAGACTATTGGTGCAATGCTCCCTAAATTTAGTATGTCCAAATTCATGATTTTTCAACCTTCGTGTGGCATTCAGTATCATGGTTTTCAATTGAGTTATATTGTTATTCTGAATGTTGTGGAATACAATAAGATGCTGAAATATAATTTACAGAAGTTGTAGGTTTTGTTAATTTTGAAGTCAGGTGTAACTATTTTGATTTATAATAATAAAAAGTAATGCTAAGTAGGTGATCCCAATTCCCAGGTATACAATTGATATTCAGAGGATCTCTTGGGAAAGGGTCCATATTTTACTAGTTCACTGGGGTTTTATATCATTGCCGTACTGATTTTCTTTTGTTGTCCTAAAATATAATTACTATTTAACTGTCCTGTTAAATTGAGGTCATAAAGCATCATGTGTTTTTAGCAATATTAGGGCAACCTGGATTCTTCTAATTTAATAGGGTTGAATACATCTCGAAGATTCCTGGAGCTCTAGTTGTACCTGTAAAACAGGTTGTAATTGTGATTTAAGTTCTTACTTTTTATGGACGATTAAATACAATACGTTATTTTTTTCCATTGTTCAAGATGGTACGCCCTTCAGTTCTGTCAATTTTTTTGGGTATGAGTAGTTGTTGTGCACCATTTGTTTCCCATGAAGGTTTAAAGAATGATATTGCCACTTGTTTCATTTGGTTCAGAATCTGTCAAATTTTAATTATCCATGTCACATTATTGAAAAGGTTGTTTTCTTGTATGCAGGCAATTTGCTTGTGCTTTTGAATGTATCATCAGATGAAAAAGTGTTACCAACGACATATGGAGAATTGAGACCTCCACTTGGGAAGCATCGATTGAAGGTTTGTTGTTACAGCTATCCCCATCAAATCTAGGAGTTTTGCTATGGTATCTGTTGAAATTATGGGAATTTAGGTATAGAGGGAGAGAAGACTGTTTCCTATTTATACTAATTATGATCTTATATAATTAGAGAAAACAATCATAATAATAAATGAAAATATTATTGAGTAATCAATCCTAAGGGATATGATAGAAATAAGGAAACAAATCCTAAATAATAATCTAAGATATTACTAGGTATGGTAATATAATTTAATATTTTAATTGTGTCTATATGTCTAGTGTACCATGCCTATAATGAATTGTCACACTTATTGGTGGTGTTGTTTAATTTTTTTTCATAGTTGTTTACAAATTTGTTAAATACAATGATGGACAAGTAATAATGCTTGACAACTTACCCTTGGAAAAAGAATGGGCACTTTAGTAATCCCTCGAATAGGTTGCAGTTCAGCATGTTGAGGACCTGAGGTTGAATTCTTGTTCCTAGGAATCACCTTAGCTCTGTACTTAAAAGCTGTTTTATGCACAGTATTTCCAGACATGGTATCTCAATAACAAGAACTTTGAACATGTTATTTTTCTGATCTGTCTGCAATTCATTTCAGATTGTTGAGTTCATTGCAGTCCTTCTAAAAACTGGATACGAAGTAGCAGAAAAAGAAATGGTCAATTCAGGAACCATTCGACGAGTCATTGACCTTTTCTTTGAGTAAGCATTGATTAGTTTCTTTTTGTATGACAGAGTTGTAGATGTTTTGAGGGACCTTCATGTCTTTGTAAATCTGTTCGGAGATTTCATTATTGCTTATCTTTACCGCACTTTTTAAACTAATTTGAGCATGCCCTTTTAATACAGGTATCCATATAATAACTCACTACACCATCATGTAGAAAGTATCATATTATCATGTTTGGAGAGCAAAGCTGCTGCCATTGTTGATCATGTTCTTCGAGATTGTGATTTAATTGGAAGAGTTCTCCAAGCAGACAAACATTCTATTCTCTCTGCTGACAGAAATCTGGTTAGTGGATGCTTTAAACTGATACTACCCCCGTTTCTTTTTACTTGTATTTTAAGGTTTTTGCACACAAATAAAAAAATGCGATTAATATGTATTTTTACTCCTCTCTTTTTCCTAATATACCCTTTCTCTTTCTATACTTAATACTACTTTGCCCTTAATTAATGTTCTCTTCAGTGTTGTTAGAGTCGCGTCTCGCGACGTAGAATCGGACGATTCTACGTCTCACGGCGGCTTCCCGTCCTGGAACGGCTGCAGAATCGGCTCCTGGTAGAGACAGAGCAGAGTCGCGACGCGGAACGACGAGACGTGGAGTCGGGTGCGTTTCCGTCTCGCACAATCAGGCTGGAAAATACCGGGTCATCTTTCTCTTTCGATCTTTCTCCTTCGTTTCCATCGTCTGAGAGTTCGCCCACCGTCGTTGAGCCTTTCCCTCTCCATCGCGCCTCCCTCCGACGCTGCCGTGCCTCCCTCCTCCGCTCTCTGTTTCACGTGCGTTGAGCTCCAGCTCGAGCTCTGTTTCTCGTGCTGCGTCGTCTCTCCGCGTTTTCGATCTCTACTTCCCTTTTCTCCTTCACATCTCCGTTAAGCTCTGTCGCTCTTGTCTACGACTGCAACTCCATCTCCTTCTCCCTCTTGAGCTCGCAGGCACTCGAGGTCTTAGTCTCTGTTCTCCATCTCTCTCGAGCTTGCGGGGGTCGCGACCTTCTTCTCCGTCGAGCTCTCTGTCTCTGTCGCGGCCTTCTTCTCTGTCGTGCTTTATCTCTGTCGCGGCCTTCTTCTCCGTCGTGCTTTATCTCTGTCGCGGCCTTCTTCTCCGTTGTGCTCTGTCTCAGTGGCGGCCTTCTTCTTTGTCGAGCTCGCGTTTTGAAGCCCTCTCTCTCAAGCTCACGAAACTCTCTTTCTCACAAGTTCTATCTCAGCCTCTTTTTAATTAATATAAATCATAAAAAATTTGAATATTTTATTACTAATTCTAAATGGTATCTAATTCCAAATACAATAAAAATAAAAAAATATTTTTATTAATACCTATATATATGTTAGTAATTTGAGTATTATAGAAAAAAAGAAAATATTACTATACTAATTAATCTTTATCTTCCAATTGTTATGTTTTTTGTATTATGTACAAAAACATTAAATAAATACAAAATATTAGATATTTTTTATTTTTTCTATATTTGTAGGGTTTATGTTTGATGTTAGACTCGAGTCTTATGAATTTTATGGTTATGTTTATAACATTATGTTTATGTTTGTGATATTGAATTTGGTTTATATTATGAAGTTCATGATTTTAATTTGATATTTATTATATTTATATATATTTTAGAATTTCTAGTAGACTCTTCCGTTTCGTCTTACGTTTCATGAGTCTACGTTTCACAAATCCTCGTCGTCTCAACGTAGACTCTACGTCTTAACAACCTTGGTTCTCTTATTTTAAACAAAAGATATAGATATAATTGGAAAAGGAACATTTAATTTTGTCTTAGGGTTAGAAGGACATATACTTAGAAACAAATCAAACTTCCTAGAAGACAAATAAAAAGAAATGATGGAGTATGTTGTATGTTTTGTATTGGTCACTACTGTAGTCTGTATCTTGTTGAGACCAAGTTATCTTGATTTTCTTGAATGTTGAATTAGAAGGTAAAAGAATATATACATAAACTGAAGTGATAGAATCTGTTTGAAGTGCATAATAGTTCATATCTCTACACTGCCATCTAGTCCCTTGGAACTTCTTCACTAAATTGGGTTGTTTTGCAGCCAACAGTACCTGCTGCTGGAAAACAGGCACCTCGGGCAGGAAACATTGGACATATTACTCGAATTGTGAACAAACTTGTTCACTTGGCACATAGCCGAAGCCAAATACTGACATGTCTTCAGGTTAGCCGTGTATTGCATATCTATTGCCTCAGGAAAAGGTCATAGTTATTAATATAAATCTATGGATATATGTGAATTGTCTTTTATTGCTATCCTTGACGTTTGTGAAAAGTATATGCTATAATTTTCACTTTTTCTCCTAGGAATTCCTCTTCACTGTGAATAGTTCTTCTACCCATTTTTTCTTCCCAATATTGTTTTACTTCTTCAGAATCAAGGACAGGCTAATATGCAATTAAAAAAATTAGTGTTCTTGCATCGAAGACCATGAAGTGAAACTTACTTGTCGAGGTTATGCTGTTGTAAATTTTTTAAATACTTAAAGGTTAAACCTGATATGTTTTTAACATCTGCAGGAAAATAGTGAGTGGAATGAGTGGCAAGCTACTGTTCTCCAGGAGCGTAATGCAGTTGAGAGTGTTCACCGTTGGGCTTGTGGGTAAGCTGTTATCTGGATCTAAAAGCTTAGCAAGGGATTTATGGGGATTATAAGTCCCATAAATAAATACTTTTCCGGTGGTTCTGATTTTGTTGCAGTGATATAATTGTGAGGGGGCAAGACCATATTCTTACATGGTAGTCTTGATCACAAGTGAGGGTATCTTCTTGACCAACAAGGGTTGGGAGGGCTTATTTTTCATGGAATGAAATTAAAACTGTAGAGCGGTGGATGTAATTGTAGTGTTATAATTTATGATTTTAAGTTTTAATTATATTTAAGAGAAGGCATTTAAGTGTAATAACCTGCTATGTTTTGGATAACATGTTCTATTATAAAGCAATGATAACTGTAATATATATCATGCAGCTTTTCCTGCATTGTAGTTACTTGAGGTTATGATCTCTGATTTTTTTATGTGTTGGTTATATGTTTGCTCTTTCCATGTTCAGAGTCTTTCTCATTTTGATCAATCTATTATTTTTCCTTTTTCTGTGCAGACGTCCAACTGCTTTACATGATAGGATGAGGGATAGTGATGAAGATGACCTTCATGACAGGGACTATGATGTTGCAGCCTTAGCAAATAATTTGAGCCAGGCTTTTAGATATAAAATTTATGGGAATGAGGATAACGAAGAGGTTTGTAGTTGCTGGTCTTCTCTTCTCCTTTCCCCTTTCTAATTTTGTTGATTTGTCTCCTTTTTTGGCCTAGACACTGCAACTTGAATGCTGGACTAATGCTTTGATTGGCTTGGGTGCAGGATCGTAGCAACCTTGACAGAGATGATGAGGTAGTTGTTTTGTTTACTCTTGGTAATTGTTGTAATTTAATGTGGTTGATTTTGAGAATCAGTCTAGCATTCTTGTCATGCATCAATCAAAATATCTTGTATTATCTTGCTAACTAATTTGATGGCAAATTTATTTGTTGTATGATCTGCAGGATGTCTACTTTGATGACGAATCTGCTCAAGTAGTCATATCATCCCTTAGACTCGGTGATGATCAAGGGAGGTGAGTCATTTGCTAAAAGTCTCACATTGATTAGATGACTAATTAATAGTATATAAGGTGATGATGAACTAGCTTTTTCTAGGATTGAGTTACGTTCAATATCCAAAATTTAAGAAGGTATCAAATTAAGTTAGATCCATTATCAGGCCACATGTGAGGGTTGCGCTGAAGGTCCCACGTCATTGGGTCATTCGTATTTGTCCATGCTCCAGATGTTCATTCCTGGATGTGAGGGGTTTGTTAAAAGTCCTATATTGGCTAGAGATATAACCAGTTCATGTTTAATAGTATATAAGATGATGATAATTCTTCTCTTATGAACTAACTTTTCAAATTGAGTTAGATCCAACATTCAAAATTAAGATTTATTTTGTCACAAACTGGTAATTTTATTAGGATGAGTCTGTTTGTCACGTGGGTTGATCAAGCAGTGTGACCTAGCAAAGTTTTATGTCCTGTGTATTCACAGATATTATTTATTTGTGTATTTTATAAATAAAATAAGTGTTACAACATAAACTTACTTGTATCCTATGACTGGCATATACCTTGTTGTCTAGTGTGCTTCATCTTCCACATTGTATCCATTCTTTCCAATTGTTTTATCCACTTTTCAAGATGATGATTATAGGATCTTGTTGCAGAATAGAGAGAAAAGTCTTCTTAAAATGCAACTATGAAATCATGAGATTAAGATATGCACTAGATACCGAGGAAACAACATACTGTGTTAACCTTCTTTAGTCTTTACTTTGTGAATTCCTTATAGATCCTTTAGTTGGGTATTTCTTTGTTTTCACCAGATCCTCATCCTTTTAACTGTTGGAACTGCTGTAATTGATGACAGATGTTCACATTGTGTGGTAGAAATAGAATATACTTTCATTTCTTTAATCCCAACAGATATCTGGGTTTTGGTTTTCTGCTTCATGATGTGGCTGTCACTTTGCCTCCTTATTCATTCAACCCCATTGTCTACAGAAATTGGTTTGATTAAAGTAGAAAGCTCAAAGACAGTGAGTGCGGATGTCTCCCACATGGACGTTTGTGATATTTTGCTTTTATGTGGTAGTTGTATATAGAAAATCAGAAACTACTCAAAAGCATAAGGGATTTTCTTGAAGCCCATTTGTATTTAATTAATTAATTAATCTTAATGTCATTTGTTTACATTTTTTGGCAGTAGTCTGTTTACAAACTCCAACTGGTTTGCATTCCAAGATGACAGAACTGGTGATGCAACTGGCGGTACATCATCATCGGAGATGATGGATGAGATAAACTTGAATGGCAATGCAAATGGTGGTAGCAGTAGTGATGATGAGGTAGTGGTTGGTGAGGATGAAGAATTGGATGCAACCAAAAGTAGTCTGAATGGTACATCTAGCTCAAGCACAAACTTCTTCGGTGGATTAACTGGTGGCAGCAATTCTATGAATGGAAGCGCTTTGAACTTTGAAAGTGAAAAGGCAAGTGCTTCACATGATATGGGATTCTTCAGGTTTGAGGCATCGGACAATGATGTGTTGTTTGGGGATAGGCCTTTGCCTGATTGGGTGGGATGGAGTGAGCCTTCAGATATGCAAGTTGCTGGTTCAAGCATGAATCCTTTTGTAGATCATGATGATTCTAGTGGCAACCTTTCCACTAAATCTCAAATTGGTAGCCCTACTCCTAGTTCCCTGTCAAACGGGGAACTTGTTCCTGCAAATGGGTCCCCAACTACTAAAGATTCAGTAGCAGTACCATCAGTAGCAGTACCATCACTCTTTGAAGAAGATGTCGAATTTGTAGGTGTAGAATTAGAAGGTACTGAGAAAGCAATGGAACAGGCTATGAAAGAAGGGATAGTTGGGGAAGCAGGACCATTGAAAAGAAACGTGGTCTCTAAAGTGCCAGAAAAGGAAAGCTCGGAGGAGGGTGGTCCTGGAGTAAAGGAGTTCAATGATGCAAATTACTGGAGGGTTGACCAGGAAGTTGCTGTTCTTGAGTGATGGTAAATCATGCTTCTTGTTTGTATGAAAAGTTAGAAGACCGACACCGGTGGACCCTCCCTATTATTCGTTCGCAGGAGCGTATGCAGCAAATTAATGTACAGTATATTTTTGTTTCAATTCTGTCGTATTTCTTATATTGTTCACGCTTATTAGATATTAAGCTTGTTTATTGTTTTAGTTTTGCCTTTTCTGTGAGTGATTCATTCTGCTCTTCATTTCCAATTCGTTTCGACGCTGACGATAAATTGCAATTCCCACATTTATGGAATCCACGTCCCACTAAACTGTAGAACGAAAATACATGGAGGAAGATTTACCTGTGTTTGTGAATGCAACTCTGTATTATAGTATTTTCGTTCGCAATCAATTTCGCCGAGTGCCTTTCTATCAATTATTATGGTTCATCTTGGATTGCCCGGCCTCATTTAAGAAAAGAATATAGGTTTTGTTCACTTATTCATTGACAGTATAAACCTTTTTAGATTAACGATGCATCAAATGAAAGAATATTTTTAAGTTTTAACCTTGGATGTTTATGTTTTTATTAGTAACAAACGTTCTTATTCCTTAGTACAAGTGTAATACACGTTGAAATTTGTTCTCATTATACCGGAAATGTCATTTTCCTTTCCACGAAAGAAATTTTCCTAATTGTTTTTTTTTTATTTTGTTCATAATTACAGTCCGTGGCGGATGCCAAATTATGTAAGAAGTTTAGCATCTGTTTAGCAAATTGAGCTTATGATTTATGAGTTACAACTTGTTATTTTTTGAGTATCTTATATTTTTTTATAAAGTTTATTAAAATAAAGCTATTTGTTAAAATTAGCTTAGATTGTGTTAAATAACTTTAAAAGATAGTGTTTTAATATTGTGAGATATAAAAGTTGTTATTTTAAAAAATAATAATTAAACAATTAACGTGGGAGTTTATAGTTTTTAAAAAAATTATAAACTAACTCAAGTAGTTTTGTAGAAAGGGGGAGCTTATAGTTTTTCAAAAGCTATAATCTCTTTATCTTTTTGTATTCACTAAACAATTTGAAGTAATTTTTGAAAATTCATGAATGAGTTCTCAGAGAATCACAAATTTAATCCTTCTGCATGCGTAAGTGCACTGTTAATGCTTTCTAGGATGCCAAATAATTGGGAAAAGAGGAAATATATAAAGTCAGGACTAACAAGGCAATTGGTAGATAGTTGATTAAACTATCTTATTAATATAACTAATTTAGAAGTAACAATTATTACTTTCTCACTTTCTGATTTTACACTCCTCAATTCAAATCCCAAAGAATTACATTCCGTTTTGTTATCCCTCTTTAAAAAAGTTGCAGTCTGGAAGAGAATGTACATTTTGCTTTATCTTTTGACTATTGTTTTGAAATAAATATATTTCAGTTTTTATTACCTCACCAAGATGAAGAGCAAGAGCTTTATGTCCAATTCCAAAATCCTTTGCCCTGTTTTGAAATCTGAGTGGCGTTATCATAGCAAACTATTCATGCTGCTCATAACATCACATTTGACTAACCCAACTTCCATCATTTCTGTTGGCAAAAAGGATCCTTGCCTGCACCTGTTGCATGCATGATGCATCTGTTACCTGTTTGACTAACACAATATATGTTTTGCACTTTTACGTCCTTTTCATAAATTCATCTTTTTTCTTCTTGCATTCCATTATCGGTAAGAATTAATTTCTATTTTAATATCACTAATCTTTTTTAACTAGTTGATTAGACGGCTAACGTGGGAATTGCAATTTGTATAATTATGTTGTCTAAATTCCCCATTACTTACGTTGAGGTTCACTTTATAATCATATGAAGTCAATTATACATTTGTTATTAACCCAATGAACGGGGTTGAGAAAAAAAATTATTATCTCCTAATTGAGTATGTAGCTAGTTTTAAATTTAGGATCAGTTGTTTTATTTATTTATTAATGTGCTTACAAGTCAGTAAAATAAAAATATCATTGTAACCGATAGTAGTGGATCTGAGTTATACGTACCCAAAATTATACATTTGTTATTTGTTATTGAGAAATATAATGCCTGTAATGACCTTATGAGCATGGTGATAAATCATAATGGCTTATATACTATCTCAAGTAAAAGTAGGTTGGTTTACTTAGGGTGGATCTCTTGATCATATAGTATTTGGTTCAATATCGAGATTGATGTGTATTAGAAAAAATTGTTAGGAGAGATTCCCACTTCAGTGTTGGACTGTATTTATGAGAAGTTAGTCTCACTAGTTGAGAGGATATTCTAGGAAAACAAAAAAAGAAAGACAGATTAAAAAGAACAATAACAAAAAGTAGTTGATATAGGATGATAATAGTGAAAAAAAAAGATATAAAATCGTATGAAATCTGCATCCAATATCTAATTAATGATATCGCGACATGAATGGTTACCTCCTCTGTAGTGGTGGGCGCATGAAGAACACTAATGAATTATAAGAAAATGTTCTTTTTAATGTTCACCACCTCATGAATTATATGTGTCCATTTTTTAGCATAAAAATACAAAATATTTTCTAAAATCAAACCGTCCCTAAAAAGCTCTCTAAAGGTGGCCAGCTTCTGAGTAGAAGGGTTACTGATGGAATTGATGATGCAATGCAACTTTTCCATGTAACTCACCGGTCCTGAATCCAATTTTCAACCAAACTTTTTCTCTTTAGTTGGCAAAACAAAAACAATAAAAAGGAAAGAAAGAGTCGGCAGTCGGGTAGGAGAATAGTGCAGGCCAATCTCTGTCACTTCTTGCCGTAGGGATCAACTCGTTTTTACCTTAGGGTTAAATAAAAACTTATTATGATTCTCTCTTGATTTTAATGGGAACCAACACGGGTGCGGGGTTGTAACTAGTCTCACCTTGCATTTATATACAAAGAATTCTATAATTTCAAACTTGTTTTATTTTAGCCTATCCCCAAACTCAGCCTGACTTTTACGGGGACAGAGATGAGAAGAGCAAAACTTGTCTTCGTCCTGTCCCGTTACCATGCGTCTTCCTGCCATGCCAGACTTTAGGGGCGTTCGGGCAAAGCCCGTGATTAAAGAGGATCCAATTTCACCAAATTAAGCATATAAATAGTGTTTATCAAACATTTATTAAGGATGAGAACAAAACAATTTGTTCATTGAGGACTTAAGACTTAACTTATTTAAGATCTAGTTTAAATGATAATATTAAGCTAAGACTTTTCAAACACATGTATTAATTAGATAAACTAAGTTTGAGCTTTTGAAAAAAAACATTTTCAATTTGTCACGTCAATTTCTTTTTTTTTAAAAAAAACTCTTTAAGATTTTATAAAATAAATCATAATTTAGGATACATTGTGTTCTGTCCTAGAACTGGGGTCAAGAGTTGACCGTCTTGATCGGTGTCCGGAGTTACCTCACAAGCTCTTAATTTTACACTGTCTCAGTCTCAGTGGAGTACGGTATTTTATACCTAGTTCTAGTGGGGAGCCTAAGTTTTTCACATTTAGGGTGTTTGACGTCAAGTCCGTACCGAAGTCGATGGGACACACCAGAGGTGCATCTACAAAAGATCTCTGATGCCTAAGTCAGTACGGGTATTATAGGAAATATGAGTATTACGGAGAGTAACTCTCTGATTAGTCCAGATCCTTTTACAGTAATAAATGAGTAGTATTTATAGGAGTTACGTGAGTAGGAGAAGTGATTTGACCCTTCCCCTAACCTATTGTAGCAACAATGTTTGTAGGGACATGTTGCCCATACTTATTTTGACTCATGTACCTCGCTGTCAAAGAATAACCAGAGTCTTAGATTTAAATCCGTATTGGCTCTTCTCATGGACCCCGGTTGAGGTGATGAATTAAGCATTCCTCGTACCTTTGGGTGACGTGGCAGAGATTTTAGGTCATCCCGGCCATGGTCTATGGAGTCCGGTTCTCACCCCGGATCACATTGTTATTTATAAATACACATAATATTTTTTATATGAAATTAAAATTGATGAATTAAAATATGTTGAAATTAATTTTAATATATAAAATTGATAATTAAATATATATTTATATTTTATATAGATTGTTAACTTTTTCGAGACTCCATTATTTTTTAAGATGAACTCATTGATATTTAATATTTATTTGTTTGTTAACATTTTTATTGGATTTAATGTAAATTAAGCTTTTATATACAAACTATTAAGATAACTCAAGCTTCTAAGTAAAGGAAGTCAGTCTTATAAATATAGTATGCATCAATTAATGAGAGATACTTGGCCTTACAACTAAGTACTAAGTTAGCCTAAGCCTTGTAACATGATTTAGGATATTTCCACCTAGAATGTTTAGTTTTCCCTATCAAATTCCAAGAAAAAATAGAGAGAATGAAAGGGTAAGAGATAAGAGATAGAGATTCATGAACAATTTTATCAATAACAATATAGCCTAATAGAAGTGTTGCTACATTTTTTTTTATGATTTTATAACAATACTATTATTATCGTTAGAATATATAGTTTGTAGTCATGTATATTTTTAAGGGAGCGTTTGGTAAATCGTATTTTTTTTATATTTTTGAGTAAGTTTGATGTGAATAAAAGATTCTCATGTTTGGTAAAAGGTAATAAAGTTATCTCCCGAAAATAAAAGGTTCTTAGGAATTTTTGTAACATCCCTGATGTTTTAATGAGAATTATAAGAAATGGGAAATGTTAGTAAATGTTTTAGAAGTTTTATTTAATATTTGTTCTGTCTGAACCAGAGACGGGAAAGCCGGTGTCGAGATCGGTCTCAAATGAGCGGACAGGCGGAGTTGAAGATCGGGAGTGTAAGAGAAGAGCGGACAGGGCCAGGTGGTTTGGTCCAAACCGATGTGAGGAGAGCGCCTCACTCGGGGTCATAGCCCGGATCAACGTCATAATGACTGAAACAACGGGTGTAGGTAACCAAGAGGCGAGCACGGATGAGATATCCGACCTCTCAGGTTGTAGCTCGGATTTCCGAGGTATGAACACTAAGCTAGGACGCCGGGGAGCCGGTATTCATACTGGGCCTATACTCTTGCGAAGTATTAGAGAATTGTGAATAATTAAACGTTGAGGGAATAAATAAGTGTAATTGATTTGATAACTATGAAATAGTTTAATATGGTGAAATTGATTAAAATTTAGTGAGAATACAAATAAAATAAAGGAAAAGACGATCTTGCCCATGAGCTTTATATATATATAAGAAGATTCTCTTCCTTTCCTCTTCATTATTTGTGAGTTACCTCTGCTGCTGGTCTGTCCCTTCTCTTTCATTTTCTCCTCTCTTAACACTGAGTTGCATGCGCTGGAGAGGGACTCCATTTGTGTCTGAACTTCAATTGAACCCTATTCCTGTGATCGAGGCGTCAAGGTGAGTCTACTGATCCGTTCTAATTGTGATTCCCTTATCCCTTTTATTCTTTGGCGGTCATGGGCCATGCATGGCTATATTAGATGCTGTTCTCCACTCCTCTGGTGAGTGTAAGCCCAATTGCGGTCCATGAACTAAGGGCGTTGAAGTGACGAGCTGTACTTTATGATCCGTAGGTAGTAGGTTAAGCAACGGAAGACTGAGTGACGGAGCTGAGACTGCGAAACCAGTGCTCAGAGGAAGGAATCGACACAGAGAGCAGATTATCGAAGCGTGGAACCAAAGTAAGGGGGTGTTCGGGTTATAATTAATTAGAATAGGACTCGCTTCTTATACAGGTCATTGAGATGGTGTAAGCAGGTTAAGGAAAATATTACTAAACGTAGTTGTGTGTTTATGCTTGTGCATGCGTGACTGTGTACATTAATTAGTTGAGGATCGGGTGTGTGGTTGAGTTTATCATGTTATGATCTTGTGATATCTAATATTGAAATGATCAGTGTTATGCGACGCCGGGTTAGCAAGCAGGCTACCCGAGTGATGAAGAATTGATATTATTATGTGAAAGGTAAATTGTTGAATGACTATGTGGTGTGGGATGGCCGACGGTATATGATAGCCCCTCATTTCCGGCTCCCGTGGTTTTCGTGCCTAGTTGAGCTACCCAGTGGTCAAGTAGGACCCAGTGGTCGAGGTGGAGAGTCAAGCAGGACTCGGTGAACCAAGCAGGGTTCACGGGGTGTCAAGTAGGACCCCCAGCTGAAGGCCAATCCTTTAGTATCCGGATACTAGGAGTCAGATTGTATGAGAGTCAGTGGTGATTGTGATGAATGTGATGGAATTGCTTGGTTGGGTTAATATAGTTTTCGTATGTAATACACTTGTTGAGTAAACTGTGCTTACTTTCGAATGATGCTTGATGTATATATATAATTATGTATGTGTATTTGTTAAGTTCCATTCTATATTAATTACAATGTCAAACACTCACCCTTGCTTTTTTTTTTTTTAGTAACCAGTGACAGGGAGGGGGAAGGAGCCATGGAGTCGCGCCAAGGGGGAGATCGGTGCCAGGGTCCGAGTGACTTTGAGTGACTCTATAGAGTTATATGTATGTATGACAACCTTCGGGCGTTATTATTAGCTGTGTGTTAACCAAGACCGGACCGGATACAAATCTATATTTTAAAATACATCACTGTCATTTACATATGCTCTCATGGTAGCTATGACAACTCTTTGGTTAACAGAATCATTTTTAGGGTGAGATTTTTCGGGAGTCCGTTTGCATGTTTTGCCCAATCCGATGTGCGAAAGGTATTCGCTCAAGCGAATAGAAACCTCGTTCAAGCGAGAGTCCGGAATCTCGCTCAGACGAGTCGGGACCCTGCTCAAGCGGGAGGTCCTGATTCCCTTTTTCCCTATCCGTTGTGCTTAGATTAACTTGTTCTTCTTTCTAGATCTCATTTATTTAATTTGACTGTGACTGCTGTCACTTGAATAAGTCAGTAAAACTAAATGCTATTTCACTAAACCTCGATTAATTTTCAAGAAAAGGAAAAATTTATCATAAGATTTAATCAATTGAATAAAAATAAATGTAAAATAACCTAGGACGTTACACTTGGTATCAGAGCGGTTCTTTCTAGAGCCGGTGTATGGGTCGGTCTAGTGATTGTGTTAGTCTTATGAAGGTTGATTGTATTTCGTTGTACCATGATTGTGTGTGTGGTCTGGCATCGTTCCCTTGGCACTCCACTGGCGTAGTATTCTATGTATATAAGGCAAATTTTTGATTCCCTGGCTGACCTTGGTTATTAATGGTGATGTGTTTGCTCATTGTAGAATTACTAAATGGCCGAAGAAACTAGTTCTGGGGGAGGAGATGATTTCTTCTCTAGATTTACTCAGCTGATGAGTAGGACCGAGTCCGGTCCCACTCTGGATAAATTCCTGAAAAGGAATCCTCCGATCTACAAAGGGGGACACGATTATGACGGGGCATACATTTGGATCAGGGATATCGAGCAGGTTTTTGAATATTTTGAGTGCTCAGAAGAGCAAAAGGTTTTATTTGCTACTTACCAACTAAAAGAAGAGGCTAGAGTATGGTGGTCCCGAGTGAAGGTGCAGATGAACGCAGCAAATGAGCCGTTGGTATGGGCGAATTTCCGAAGGAGGTTCCTTGTTAAATACTTCCCGGATAACTACAAAATCCGGAAGAAAATGGAATTCCTGAAGTTGGAGCAAGACCGGCTGTCTGTGGCCGAGTACACCAGCAAGTTTGACGAGCTGTGTGATTTTTACCACCCTTTCTCGTTAGAAGGGGCTGAGGGTAGCAAGTGTGCCAAATACGAAGCTGGACTACGGATTGAACTCCGTAGTGTAATCGTACCGATGGAGATTAGGGACTACCCAACCCTGGTGAACAAAGCAAGACTAACTGAAGAGGTGCAGTTACAAAGGACGTCCCAGCCTAGAGATAAAAAGCCACTGAAGGCGAAAGGATTCAACTTCAAGAGGATGAGTCAATTCTTCTTGGGCGGCAAGTCTTCTGCTACCTCCTCATCCTCTTTCGGTCGGGGTTCCACTGGTCGATCGGGTAATCCTTCTGGTAGCCGTGCATGCTACAATTGTGGTCAGGAAGGTCACATTGCCAAACATTGCCAAGCCAACCAAATTGTGTGCTTCCAGTGCGGACAACCAGGGCACCTCAGGCCCGATTGCCCTCAGAGGCAGCCGCAGGGCAGGCAGGACAACCGAACTAATTCTTCTAGGACCCGGGGTTCCAACTTTCCGAGGGGAGGCCGGAATGGAACTGGTAGAGGAAACCAACAATCGGGAAGATATGATGCCCAATCTAGCGGTGCCCAGAACGCCATGACCGGACGAGTGTTTGCGTTTGATGCTTCGGAAGCTACGAGGAATGACAATTTGGTACAGGGTAAGTGCCTCATCTGTGGCTATCTGGTTGATGTAATTTATGATTCGGGTGCCACCCATTCCTTTATTTCGGAAAGTTGTATGCGACGGCTTGGTCTGCCGATCGGTTTAATGGAGAACGCTCTTATTGTTTCCACTCCAACTGGTTCCACTTTCCGTGCGACTACAGTGTGTAGAGAACTGCCGATGCAAATCGAAGCCCGTACTTTTCGAGTGAATTTTATGTGTATGCCTTTGAAGGACTTAGATGTTATTCTAGGTCTCGATTGGCTTGCTGCTAATCATGTGTTGGTCGATTGTTATCGGAAGAATATTGTTTTCTCTCAGGAACTTGACATGAAGGACGGGGTGAGCGATGTCCTAACCACGTATGTTGTTTTATTCGCTTCAGAGGGTAGGCATAACCTCCTACCGAGCGATATTCCAATTGTTTACGAATTTCCTGACGTTTTTCCGGAAGAAATTCCGGAGCTACCTCCCAGTCGGGAGATTGATTTCTCTATTGACTTGATTCCCGGGGCAGAACCTGTGTCCCGAGCGCCATATAGAATGTCTTCGGTGGAATTGACCGAAGTGAAGAAACAAGTAAACGAATTACTAGAAAAGGGCTTTATCCGACCCAGTGCCTCACCCTGGGGTGCTCCGGTGTTACTGGTAAAGAAGAAGGACGGTAGTATACGAATGTGCATTGATTACCGACAGCTGAACAAACTGACGATCAAAAATAAATATCCACTACCTCGGATTGACGATTTACTGGACCAGTTGCGAGGCGCTGTTGTGTTCTCTAAGATCGACTTAAGGTCGGGGTAACACCAAATCCGAGTGAGGTCGGAGGATACCCCAAAAACAGCATTTCAGGCTCGGTATGGGCACTTCGAGTACGTAGTAATGCCCTTTGGAGTAACGAACGCTCCTGCCATTTTTATGGACTATATGAATCGGACCTTTCAACCGTACTTGGACCAGTTTGTGGTGGTATTCATTGATGATATTTTGGTATATTCGAGGTCGGACGAGGAGCATGCTCAACACCTTCGACTTGTTTTACAAGTACTCCGAGAGAAGAAGTTGTACGCTAAACTATCTAAGTGTGATTTCTGGGGGAGTAGTGTACAATTCTTGGGGCATGTAATTTCCCGAGAGGGAATCTCTGTTGATCCGACAAAAATTGAGGTTGTTATGGCTTGGGAGAGGCCGAAGTCAGTAACTGAAATCAGGAGTTTCCTCGGATTAGCTGGATACTATCGACGCTTCATTGAGGGGTTCTCTCGGATAGCACTCCCTCTGACTCGGTTAACGAGGAAAGGAAACCCCTTCGTGTGGTCGAAAAAGTGTGAATTAAGCTTCCAAACTCTCAAGCGATGTTTAACGACTACCCCTGTGCTTGCACTGCCCGATGTAACGCAGGAATTTGAAGTATATTGTGATGCATCCAAATTTGGATTGGGGTGTGTGTTGATGCAAGCTGATCGGGCAATTGCCTATGCTTCAAGGCAATTGAGGCCACATGAGGAGAATTACCCGACTCATGATCTGGAACTTGCAGCAGTGGTGTACGCACTGAAGATTTGGCGCCATTATCTGTATGGAGCTCGCTTTGTAGTATTCAGTGATCACAAGAGTTTAAAGTACTTATTTGATCAAAAGGAGCTAAATATGAGACAGAGGCGATGGGTGGAGTATTTGAAGGATTACGACTTCGATTTAAAGTATCACCCGGGCAAAGCGAATGTTGTGGCAGATGCACTAAGCAGGAAGGTATTACACGTGGCTTACCTGATGGGTAGAGAACAGGAATTGCTGGAAAGCCTTAGGGATATGAATGTTGGAATTGTTATGGACGCGCCAAACCGAATGACAATCGGAATGTTAAAAATCTCCAACGAATTTCTGGAGTCTGTGGTAGCTGCACAGAAAGACGATGAAGAGTTACTGAGGCTGATTGATACTCAGACCCAAGGCAAAAATGTGGAGATAACTCGGGGTAACGATGGTATATGGAGATTCAGGAACCGAGTGGTGGTGCCTGCACATGGAGGCTTCAGGCAGGCGGTGCTAGCAGAAGCACACAAGAGCTCTTTGAGTATACATCCGGGAGTGACAAAAATGTATCATGACTTAAAAAAGGAATTCTGGTGGCCAAGCATGAAGAAGGCAATAATCGAGTATGTGAAATCCTGTGTGATATGTCAGAAGTGCAAGGTTGAGCACCAACGACCTCCAGGTTTGCTTCGACCTCCAGAAATTCCGATCTGGAAGTGGGAAGGTATCACCATGGACTTCATGTCCGGACTGCCTCGCACTCAAACCGGATACAACGCGATTTGGGTGATTGTTGATCGACTAACCAAAAGTGCTCATTTCCTGGCAATAAATATGAAGTGGTCGCTAGATCGATTAGCTAAGTTATACGTTGCGGAAGTTGTACGACTGCATGGTGTGCCCTTAAGCATTATCTCCGATCGGGATCCCCGATTCACTTCAAGGTTTTGGAGGAGTTTGCAACAACAACTGGGTACTGAGCTCAAACTGAGCTCAGCCTACCATCCCCAGACCGGTGGCCAATCAGAACGGACTATACAAACTCTTGAAGATATGTTAAGGGCATGTGTGCTGGAACAGGGCGGATCATGGGAGAAATACTTGCCCTTGGTAGAGTTTGCATATAATAACAGTTACCATAGCAGCATTGGGATGGCTCCATACGAAGCTCTTTATGGTCGGAAATGTCGTACTCCATTATGTTGGAATGAGAACGGCGATGCCCTTCATCTGGGGCCTGAGATGATTCAAGAGATGAACGAACAAATCGCTTTAATCCGAGAGAAGATAAAAATTGCCCAAGACCGGCAAAAGAGCTATTATGACAATCGGCATAGACCCCTTGAATTCCAAGTGGGTGATTGGGTGTTCCTAAGGATTTCACCGACTAAGGGTGTAGGTCGAATTTTGAAGAGCCAAAAGCTTAATCCGAAGTATATTGGACCATACCAAATACTAGAACGGATTGGTGAAGTCGCTTATCGACTGGATCTTCCCCAATCGTTGACTAACATTCACAACGTGTTCCACGTATCACAACTTCGAGCCTACATCCCGTGTGATACCATGATTGTACCGAGTGACTCCATTGAAGTGAAGGAGAACCTGACGATGGAGGCTATACCGATCAGCATTGAAGAGCATCAAACCAAAAGGTTAAGGAATAAGGAGGTACCGCTGGTGAAGGTGAAGTGGCAGAATTTACATTGGATGAACTACACTTGGGAGTTAGAATCTGATATGAGGCGAATGTACCCTCATCTTTTCCAACCGGAACACTGATTTCGGGGACGAAATCTCCTTTTAGGGGGGGTGGATGTAACATTCCTGATGTTTTAATGAGAATTATAAGAAATGGGAAATGTTAGTAAATGTTTTAGAAGTTTTATTTAATATTTGTTCTGTCTGAACCAGAGACGGGAAAGCCGGTGTCGAGATCGGTCTCATATGAGCGGGCAGGCGGAGTTGAAGATCGGGAGTGTAAGAGAAGAGCGGACAGGGCCAGGTGGTTTGGTCCAAACCGATGTGAGGAGAGCGCCTCACTCGGGGTCATAGCCCGGATCAACGTCATAATGACTGAAACAACGGGTGTAGGTAACCAAGAGGCGAGCACGGATGAGATATCCGACCTCTCAGGTTGTAGCTCGGATTTCCGAGGTATGAACACTAAGCTAGGACGCCGGGGAGCCGGTATTCATACTGGGCCTATACTCTTGTGAAGTATTAGAGAATTGTGAATAATTAAACGTTGAGGGAATAAATAAGTGTAATTGATTTGATAACTATGAAATAGTTTAATATGGTGAAATTGATTAAAATTTAGTGAGAATACAAATAAAATAAAGGAAAAGACGATCTTGCCCATGAGCTTTATATATATATAAGAAGATTCTCTTCCTTCCCTCTTCATTATTTGTGAGTTACCTCTGCTGCTGGTCTGTCCCTTCTCTTTCATTTTCTCCTCTCTTAACACTGAGTTGCATGCGCTGGAGAGGGACTCCATTTGTGTCTGAACTTCAATTGAACCCCATTCCTGTGATCGAGGCGTCAAGGTGAGTCTACTGATCCGTTCTAATTGTGATTCCCTTATCCCTTTTATTCTTTGGCGGTCATGGGCCATGCATGGCTATATTAGATGCTATTCTCCACTCCTCTGGTGAGTGTGAGCCCAATTGCGGTCCATGAACTAAGGGCGTTGAAGTGACGAGCTGTACTTTATGATCCGTAGGTAGTAGGTTAAGCAACGGAAGACTGAGTGACGGAGCTGAGACTGCGAAACCAGTGCTCAGAGGAAGGAATCGACACAGAGAGCAGATTATCGAAGCGTGGAACCAAAGTAAGGGGGTGTTCGGGTTATAATTAATTAGAATAGGACTCGCTTCTTATACAGGTCATTGAGATGGTGTAAGCAGGTTAAGGAAAATATTACTAAACGTAGTTGTGTGTTTATGCTTGTGCATGCGTGACTGTGTACATTAATTAGTTGAGGATCGGGTGTGTGGTTGAGTTTATCATGTTATGATCTTGTGATATCTAATATTGAAATGATCAGTGTTATGCGACGCCGGGTTAGCAAGCAGGCTACCCGAGTGATGAAGAATTGATATTATTATGTGAAAGGTAAATTGTTGAATGACTATGTGGTGTGGGATGGCCGACGGTATATGATAGCCCCTCATTTCCGGCTCCCGTGGTTTTCGTGCCTAGTTGAGCTACCCAGTGGTCAAGTAGGACCCAGTGGTCGAGGTGGAGAGTCAAGCAGGACTCGGTGAACCAAGCAGGGTTCACGGGGTGTCAAGTAGGACCCCCAGCTGAAGGCCAATCCTTTAGTATCCGGATACTAGGAGTCAGATTGTATGAGAGTCCGTGGTGATTGTGATGAATGTGATGGAATTGCTTGGTTGGGTTAATATAGTTTTCGTATGTAATACACTTGTTGAGTAAATTGTGCTTACTTTCGAATGATGCTTGATGTATATATATAATTATGTATGTGTATTTGTTAAGTTCCATTCTATATTAATTACAATGTCAAACACTCACCCTTGCTTTTTTTTTTTTAGTAACCAGTGACAGGGAGGGGGAAGGAGCCATGGAGTCGCGCCAAGGGGGAGATCGGTGCCAGGGTCCGAGTGACTTTGAGTGACTCTATAGAGTTATATGTATGTATGACAACCTTCGGGCGTTATTATTAGCTGTGTGTTAACCAAGACCGGACCGGATACAAATCTATATTTTAAAATACATCACTGTCATTTACATATGCTCTCATGGTAGCTATGACAACTCTTTGGTTAACAGAATCATTTTTAGGGTGAGATTTTTCGGGAGTCCGTTTGCATGTTTTGCCCAATCCGATGTGCGAAAGGTATTCACTCAAGCGAATAGAAACCTCGTTCAAGCGAGAGTCCAGAATCTCGCTCAGACGAGTCGGGACCCCGCTCAAGCGGGAGGTCCTGATTCCCTTTTTCCCCATCCGTTGTGCTTAGATTAACTTGTTCTTCTTTCTAGATCTCATTTATTTAATTTGACTGCGACTGCTGTCACTTGAATAAGTCAGTAAAACTAAATGCTATTTCACTAAACCTCAATTAATTTTCAAGAAAAGGAAAAATTTATCATAAGATTTAATCAATTGAATAAAAATAAATGTAAAATAACCTAGGACGTTACAATTTTTTAAAAATAATTGTTTTAACTTTTTAACCTTTTGTTGTCGGGAGTAAAATTTTGTGATCATGACTTTATATGTTAAATTAGGGTAATTTTAAAATTTTACTTTATATTCATAGAAATATTCTACTTGAACCAAATATGAAAATAAAAATATGATAAAATTAAAAAATCATTCCCAAAAAACTTAAGGGACAACTAAACATACTTTTACAACTTACTCAAAATTCTTATTTTTTTATTCCCAAGATAAAGCTTACCCAAAAATATAAAAAGACATTACACATCAAACACCTACTAAAAATTTAAATTTCATGTAATAAAAAAACTGTTATTAAAATTATGAAACATTTATTTAACAATTATTTTTCATGGGACCCTTATATTCACTATGCCCCGCCCCATAAAGATCAGGAACAGTCATGCTTCCTGCATTGCATATTTGTTCTTTTCCCTAATTATTATTTTTGGCAAGTAAAAAAGTCAATGTAATTTTTTTATGATTTTTATCAAAACTCCATTTTCATGGTTGAGTTTAATTTACTAAAAAATAATAACTTTGATTTAAATCATATGTATAAAAAAAAATTGTTGAATGAGATAAACATACTTCAATAGTCTCTATATTTAGGAGAAATTAATTTTTAGTTTTCAAATGAAAGACACTTTTGAGTTAAGAAAAATACTTTTTTATGCTAAAAACAAAAATACTAGCAACAACATTACAATAAATATGTTAAATCATAATATTTTTTTCTACTCTGGCTGAGTTAACTTCAACCTTTAAGGGTTAAAGTTAACGGACCCTAAAAAAAAGTTTATATTTATACATAACATCCCCAAGTTTAATTTTAACAAAACATTTTATTTAAATCATAAATATTTTTTAATTCTAATTTGAGTTAAAATAATTAAGGTTATTTTGTTCACCTGGACCGGGAGGGGTCACGCTACCTCCTCTTTCCCCCTCTTTTAGACAAGGATAAATGATAATCGAAATCCCCTTAATCTTGGTAAGATACAACCTTGGGCCTGGATCGAAGCCTTCTTTATTTTCTTTTTTATTTATTGTATAGAGATTGAGACCCCTTTTTATAATTCAAGTGTCACATTGAGAATAATATAAACCTAATTCTCCTATAACATTTCTATAGGATTTTCGTGTTTTGCATTCTCATTGTGAACATTTATAAATCAATTCATCTAAAGAAAACTGTTAAATTGAATCATAGAAAACTACAAATTAAATAAACTAAGAATCAATTTACCCTAGGACAGTAAAAATAAAAATAAAATTATTGGATCAGACCAAATTTTATATGTATATTTTTTCTTGATTTATTTTAAAAATGACATCTTATTATTATTTATCATGGGAGATATGTCATAATTATTTTTATGTATTTACAAGTTTATTAATTTTAGTAGTATACATGTAAATTTAGTCTTACATGTCTACTTTTTTTACTATATATGTTTTGTATTTTATATAAAAATGAATATTTTATGAAATAAAATGTATTCATTGTTTTCTATTTGAATAATATGTACATATAATAACTAAATAATTCAATTCAATTCCAACCATTTTTAATCGCATAGAATTGAATTAAGAACTGCAACATAGTTCTGTACTCAAATGGAATAACTCTTATTTTCTTTTACTGATGAAAAGTATTTTTCTAGTATAATATATATATATATATATATATATATATATATATAAAATAAGTTAATAACATATTTGATGCATGCGAAAATTTGACCACTATCTTTACTTTATCCGAAACAATTGACACAGTATCAGTGGCAGCAACTCTCTTTTTTCAACGCAAATTTTAATCAAGCAAAAACAAAGCCGTACAATAGAGTTATATTATTTGAATAATACTCTTATGATATTAATTTTTATTTAATTATTATTATCTCTCTAATTGTATCACATATTTTAATTTTTTTATTATATCTTTCCCCTTTTATATAAAATGTAGTATAAAAATATTATTCAACTGACATTTCTTAAATAATGAAAATTGAAAATAGGTTTTTCTATATAATACATACAAGTTCTCAGTTTGAAAATAATCCAAATTATAATTTTTGTTCTCTAATTTAATTTGATTATTTAATATTTTCAAATTTATTTTAGTTTTCCTAGCCAACCTTTTCGTTTAAATTTATTTTTCTTTTAACTATCCTTAGTCAGATGATAATTTGGTGTTTGTCGAAACATTGTCATTTAATAAATTTCTAAGTTAAGAGACAAAAAGTAATAAAATTGAGATAGAATGAGTAAAAATGTTTCAAACAAAGAAAGATCTTTAACAGTGAAATTTTTTGTTGTTAATGCATTAGAAATCACACGAGGTAAAATTTATAGTATGCTGTTATTGTTTCAATAAAAAAATGACAAAGTTAATTCAACAGAAAAAAACAGAGAATATATAACATTTAATCAAACACATAAGGTTTATACATTCATCACGGTAACAAATTTTCTGTTATTATATATATATATATATATATATATATATATATAGATATATATATAATAACAGAATACATAACATACACAGCGATATCCAAAATTATCAATCAGTTGAGAAAGTAAAATTTCGATCTTTATGAATTATATCAATTTTAATGTAAAATATCATTTAATCTAACTATAAAATTACAATATGATTTGGATTAAATAGGTGTGAATCATTTTTCAAATTCAATTCAATATAATATGGTTTGAATTAAATTGTTTGATTTTTATATTTTATTTGTTAAACATTAGCATTTATACAATTACAAAATACAAACTTAAATAGTAAACATAGATATGAGACAAAAATATAAATCTGATTTAGATTACATTTGATCGGTTCTTATATAAAAAATAAATATTGAATTTTTATTTTTTAAAATAAACTGTTTTTATTAAATAAAATGGGATGATGAATGCAATTAACGTGAATTTGATGAGCGAAATGCAAAGAAAACAAGTTCCAGAAAGTGCGGTTTTGTAACTGAAAACAAGGGAATTCAATTCAACTCCTCGGAACCAATGCATGGCTTTGACTATTTGGTTCCAATGTTAACTCAATCACACGTGTGGTTTTCGCTTGGGACTCAACAAAACACATATGTTAAGGTGGTTTTTCGACCAAACCCACTTTACCCGTCATTATAATGTTTTCTGCCTTTAATTTTTATTTTAGATCTCAACTCTCATCAATTTCAGAAAACGAGAAACAAATAAAAATATTAAGAGAAAATTTAGCTTTAATTGAATATGAATTTTTATTAGGAGGCACTAGTCAAAGAATTATACATTGGGGCTTGTGCTAAGTTCGAAATGCCAAAACAAAGTCACCCAATGCTCCTCTAATTTCACAAGAGACAAAGCACTCCTTTTACCTTTTAACTCCTATATGATCTTTATTATCTTAAGATGCATGGTAATGAATGTGACATTATTTTCCTACAATGTAACCACGCCCGAGAGATCCCAAACACATTCAGGAAATAAAAAAAAGACTCATCAAATTATTTAAAAAATCATTTAAAACGAATATGAATTCATTCTTAATTTTTATGATGAATCCAACCCAATATTTTACATATTAAAAAAACACGCTCTCAGATTCTTTTAACATGCATTGTTGTGCTTCCATTGCATAATTTGCATGTATAGTTTTAACTTTTTAAGTGGAGATAAGTTATAGGAGTGAGATTCTTTGGAGTCTCAGTAACAAATTTCTCAGTTTGTATATCTAAATATCTGCCATAAATTGTATTTTTAATATTATAATTAATGTGATAGTGTTAGTAATTTAATGAACCAGGATAAAATGGTGCACGTGCACGCATAAGACTTACTAAATGGTTCAAGGTCAAAGTAATGCTTTAGGAGCCATCTGGCCTCTGGCTTACAACCAAAATCAATTTCATTAACCTTCAGAATTTGTAATTGAGAATATTCTACCGAACCTTATCAATATTTCACATCAAGTAAATAAACCACACCAGATTATTGTTCCAACTAGTGACGTGGAGACAGACCAGATATGGTTTTAATTAAAATTAGAATTAGAATATCGATTGTCCATTATACAGGAATAATAATCATTATTTCCTACACTTGGATGAAACAAAGACACCAATCTTCATTTAAGGTCCACTTCATAACAAGCCTCTAAGAAGGAGTAGTAACTATGTCCTTCAACTTCTCGGACCTACAAACAACTTCTCAGATGCCACACCATATTTATGCAAATATGCTCAGAGGACCTGTCTTATTTGATGCATCCAATCCATGTTCAGCATTGCGAGTTCCTGTAATCCACACCCTGCAAAAAACAATAACATTGTTATGAAACCAAATTAAAGGAAGAAGAATGTCCTGAAATAAAGAATTTACTTGGACCATATCCAATAGATATTTCTTTATATATATATATATATATATATATATATATATATATATATATATATATTATTACTATTATTTTCAGCACCTTCTGTTATCTTTGCTGCCTGAATCCGTTAGAATAGTCAATCTTTTTGCCGTCTTCATGAACTCACTGCAACGACATGAAAAACAAAACCAAAATAAATTATATGTGATTCCAATAAAATAGCCATACATGTGTAGAAAGGAAAAAACATGAACAAGTAATGGAATGGTTGATACCTGAAGGGTTCTTCTCCTATTTGCTTAAGAGCACCTGTTGAGTCACGGTAGAGTACATGACTCAACATCTCAGACCTTTCTATTCCAAACATATTGGCAAGTCTTCTATACAACTCTTCATAAGAACCAAGACATGACAGGTCTAAGGTCCTACCCACATCTTCTGATTCCATGAAAACCTTGCAATGGCCAGTATCCAAACCGAGTTGCCATGAAATCTCACCGGCAGAAGAAGACTTCACCGGAGAAAATGAAGATAGTGAGTCACTGAAGAACCCTTTGTCTTTGTCCTTCTTGTTCTCATCATTATCCACAGTGCCATTTTGAGACAACACATCACTAGAAGATGTTCTAGAAATTTGCTGCTCGGTGAGAATTGGTTGACCGAAAAGCAAAAATTGGTGTCTCTTAACATTATCAGATTTCTCCAAACCCTTGTGTGAGTTTCCTATGGTGAGCAAGCATGATAAGCTTTCTTTGCTCTTATCATGGTTGGTGATGTTGCCGTTAGGAACCACATTGTGAAAATCAAGGTGGTGGATGTTGGTTGTTGGAAGCAACCCCAACTGAACTTTTTTGCTCTTAAGGTGGAGATCTGACAAAGATATTCCAATTTGAGCATGCCTGGCTCCCTGTATGCCTGCAGGAGCATTATCAGATAGACAACACAAGGGGCTGCTTGTGCTAGACCCAAGGGGGTTGCCTGAAAACGTTGGTATTGGGAACTGAACATCAAGGGGGAAATCTGGGTGTGGTGGAAACCTCAGCTTCTTCCTTGGTGGAGAAAAGGGTGTGAGATGGATGACTGGCACATTTGATACCAATTCAACCAACCATGGGCTTACACGCTTCACATTAT
Source organism: Clitoria ternatea (assembly GCA_037962975.1). Classification (NCBI taxonomy): domain Eukaryota; kingdom Viridiplantae; phylum Streptophyta; class Magnoliopsida; order Fabales; family Fabaceae; genus Clitoria; species Clitoria ternatea. The sequence goes on from CM075675.1 coordinate 89,100,133, forward strand.
GTAGCAAATCTGGTTCATCCCAACTTACCTGTATGTATACAACCATATATTACCAACATCAACCAAAATCTTGAATAGGTGTATTGTATTTTCATAGAAATTGCACAGATAGCTATATGCAGTTCAATAGATCAACTTTGTTCAAGCATTTTGTTTTGCATATGTTAACAGGATTAGACTCTTAATAGACCATCATAATAGGAAGCCTTAATTCTGGCTCAAAATCAACAAATAATGTAGGAACTAGATACTAAAAAACAAAAAGTTTAAAAAAAAGGCAAGAGTGTCAAATTTGGAATGATCCTAACAACAAAATAGGGTGAGACTGAGAGAGTACCTGAAGAAGTCGCCAAGGGGAATTAGGCCAACGAATAGGATCAACAACCTGAACAGAAGCTATAGTCCCCATGAACCAACTAATCCTTGAGGAATCCTCAGTTTCAAAGGGCATCTTAAACCTCATCCCAGAGCACCATTGAATCCTCATAGAAGCCCTTACAGCTGAAGTCCTAATGCAAAACTCGGGAGTGCTTGCTCTCGGGTAATAAACAACCTCAAATGGTTGATTAGTAGCAGCCAGTGTCATAGCTTCCCTCACAGATTCAGCACTCACTTTAGGCCTTCCACTCACATTACCACCACTTCCACCAAGGTTCGAACTCGAGTTCCCACATCCATTTTTCATAAACTTACTCTCCTCTCTCAAAAAAGCAGAGAAGGCCCCATAAGGCCCAAGACCACAACCACCACCACCACCAGCAGCAGCAGAACTCCATCCAGATGGTGCTTCTGACCCACCAACAATTCCCCTCTTAGCCCTACGAATCCCAACACAAAGATCACCACTTTCAGCCCTCAGAAACACAATAGAATCCCCAGCAACAAGTTTCTTCTGGTTCACGAAACTACTCCACCCTGTTGTAAGTAAGTGCCTACGTGGCGTCCCTCTATATATATGCCTAAACTTCCAAACCTCGCCGTGCACATCCTTAGCTATCACGGTCTGAACCGGCGGTTCAGCCGAATAATCCAACCGGGGAAAAATGGTTTCAGCGCAGTACCGTGGAACCGAGAACCCCCCGCCATTGTTTGCATCAGATTGAGTCAACGTCTTGGCGAAAGATGCAGGCTTTTCTGAACCCTCTGAAGCATTGCCATCAAGGACATCACCATCTTCATAATCAAGGTCGGAATTTCTTAACGAGATCAGCCTCAACCTTGCGTAGACCTCGTCGGTTTCTGGGTCGGCTAGGAACTTGACAGCTGCCACGCGGCAGAGAACGAGCGGTGGAATCCTTAAAGCTCCGAAATCAACGTTGGAGTTTGCGTGTTCCGCGTGCCCTTGGGGGAAGTAGAACACTTTCGAGTTCACCGGTGGCATCTGAACCATCCCTCCCGCACACGCGTGCCATAGTTGTGGATCCAAACTCTTTTCACTTTCCTTCATTGCTTCTTCTCACTGTTGTACAATAAACCAAAGTAATTAAACTTGGAACAGAGAAGAGTTAATGTTATTGGTTTTTACCTTTTGTAGAGAAAGCAAGAGAGTGAGAATGTGGTGTAGAGTAGAGAGTTGGTTCAAAAGTTGCAGGGGTTCAAATCTTGCAACCCCCGAAGGAAAGATAGAAACTTTGAGTTTGATTGCACACTCAGTTACCGGAGAAGTGCATCATCACGTTTTCCCCCATTCAAAGGTGTTGCTGAGTTTCTTTCTAAATTGGTTTTTCTTCTAGTTTACTCAATCCACAACAAAACCTTCATTTTGCAGAATCTGAAACGTGAGACAGGCAGATTTCAGTTTCGTGAATCACCGAACCTGGGAATCAAATATGTAACAGTACTAGTAGTTGTGTAACAAGAAGCTCCATCGTCACGCAAAGACCTCACCTTGCTCCGCTCAATATTTTATCTTTTGGTTTCCCTCAGATCTTAGAGAGAAAGAAGGAAAGAAAGTGACAACTTTTTTTCTCTTCACACTCTCCGGAGCCTATAAACAATTGAACCAAAGCCTATTTCTCAGCTAGCCAAACCAAACATTTCATCTGTTTACTTTAATTGTTTAATATTAAACATATTAATATAATTAAACTTTATTATCTCTGAGAACGAGTATACATGTGATCGAGCGGAAGAAGCTATTTAGAATCCGTGATTATCAGTTCCATTCGTGATCTAATCCGTTAAACTAATAGTTTAATCATTAATTAATTAATTTTATTAATTTAGTTATTTTTTTTAAAATTTTTAAATATATATGAATCTTAACCTAATACAATAATTGAGTTGATGATTGATCTAATTTTAATAATATTGATTAGTACAAAAGAAATTATTTTTTATCTGTTTATCAAAAATTTAAAATAATAATAGTTTTCAATATAACAAATAATGAAAAATAAAAAGATATTTGAATTAAATAAATGAAGGATTGTTTAAATAAATAGAAATAGAGTTACTAGTAATTTTTTGTTTGCAGTTGTAATAAATAGACCATGGGAAGGGGAATGGAATTATATATAATATATACTCCTATGAATAGTTTTTTTTTTGCACGCCCAAGGTTTAATATGATAACAAGTTACAAATAAATTTTTTATCTAAAATTAATATGAATATAATTATTCATAATTTCCAAGATGAGACTAACATACTTTTTAATAATAAAAAAAATAATCTTTTTCATCTTATGTTTTAGCTTGTTTGCTATTAAAATTACATATAAATGATAAAGATTTAATGTGAAAAATTGCCGAATGAAAGAATATCTGGTAGAAAATGAAGGAAAGAAGTTGGATATGATGTATTATAATTATGATGAGATGACATGATAGGATAAAGAAGGTAATTTCCAAAAAAGAAAGAGGTAATTGGGTTGGCATTATGGTGTCAGAAAATATGGGGAGTTAAGGAGAAAAGGCCAAAAGGGAATGTGGTGAAGCCAAAATTACCTATACCCGGTAATTATAAATGGCACTGTTACTGTTAACTGCAACTCAACAATGCCTGCAATAATTCATAACCTGACAAAATAACACATTTTCACATTTATTTTTGTTTAATACTAATAATAATAAACACAATAAATGAAACTTGTCTCTTCTTTACTCTCTTTAGTCTAACTAGCTGATATTAAGAGATTTTATGTTTATTTCATTATTTATTCTTAAAATAACCTTACTTATTAACACTTTAATTAAGAATTAAACAATGTTTTTAAGATTCTATAAGACACTGACATGAGACTAATATCAAATTAATCTTATACTCATGGTAAGCATATTATAGATAGTTGGTCATGACTTGCTTTTTATTTGTAAGAACTATAGATTGAATTTGAACTATTTAATTAAGTAATGATTTATTGAATCATCACACTTAACATAATTAAAACATAACTTAAATCTATTTTTTTGTGTTATTGTGTCTTTTTTTTAATGAGCCCAGTGGATTTTAAAATTAAAAAAATAGTTTAAAATTACCTTTTAAAACTATAAAAAGAATATTTTAATTGTTTAATTTTGGTTTTAAGTTTAGGGTTTATCCTTCTGATTTTTTTATAAATTGATCTAAAAGACTAAACTATTTTCTTTGATTGAAAAATAATATAAAAATAATTTGAATCAAATGAATTATTTTACTTAAAATTTAGTTTGACACATTAAATATGCTATGATTAAAATAAAAATTGAAAAATATTTTAAAATTAATATTTTTATGCATATATCGCGTTTTTTTATGTTGATGATACCCTCCATATATGATAAAATAATAATAGTAAAAATTTTATTAAGAATTTATTTGACAAAATAATGTAAATTTAATTTTATATATAATTTCATTCAGGTTGTTTTAACATTAGAAATGAAAATCCAACTAAATCAGAAGCAAATTTTAATCTCTCAAAAGTATTAACCTATGATGATGATGATGTTGCGGGAAAAAGTTAACTTTTCAATTTCTAATTATTTCAATATTTTATGTTTGTTTTAATTTAAAGAGAGTTATTGGATTGGTTGTTTGGGGGATGCCCCTAAATAAGAAAAGTCCACGATTGAATCACAGGCAGCAACGCGTGGACAACACGCGTGTTAGGGGTCGTGGAGAGGGAAGTGAGGGCCCACGATTTTTTGGTCGGATGAGGTTAAGCATTTGTAAAATGGGATGCATCACACTCATTTTATTAAAAGAGAAAAAATAATAATATCGAATAGAAATTATTATATTAATTGTAGTATTATATATTAAAAACCCATCCATCTTTATATTTTCTTGGTCCATCCTCTGCGTGTCAAATGAATCGCACACAAATAATAATAATAATAATACATAAAGAGATATGGTTGGTTAAATTTCGGTTTAATTAACTCTAAAAAAATTTTTATAGTTAAATAAAGTTTTAACAATTTTAAAATAATGTAAAAAATTAATATTAATTTTTAAAATTTTTTTGTTTTCTTAACCTCATTTCTCTAACTGCATTATAATAAGACCTAACTTGTTTTGTGTGTGTGTGTGAATATTTCCATGCTTAATTAAAAGGTTCTTTTTAAAAATTTGTTGTTTGTTTTTGTGAGATGAAAATGAAATGGCGAGTGAAAAGGACAAGGATGATGAGAAGCAAGATGGAGATTTGGGTTTCGAAAACCTCGTTTGGTTATGACAAAAGAGGACGACACGGAAAGTTTCTCTTTTTCTTTTCTTGCCGACTCTATCACACCTAATTTCCTTTATGTCATAATATTGACTTTAACAAAGAAATACTACCTACAAATTAATTCTATTATGTACCTGTTACATATAGCTGTCAAAACCGTAAAATGGCCAGCTTTAACACCAACACATACCATAGTTGATTTAGAACGTATAAAAAGTAATTTTTTAATAAAAAGAAAATTCAGTTATAACTAGGCGACAAAAACAATAGGTGCAATTGAGGGTATAGTAGTAATCGTAAGAGTTAAAAGGAATAACTTGATGAGCAAAACAAAAGCATAGGAATCAATGGTTACATAGTAGAAACAAGTTGTTTAGGTGAGCCGACAACGTCGTTAGTACCAGCCTGAATGTAACATCAATCCGTTCAATTAGGGTCAATTGTTATAATAATAATGATGTTAAGCGATGTATTTATATTAAGAAAGAACAACAGTAACAACATGATGAAGATAGTAAAAAGAAAATGATGAATCGGCCCAGAAAGATGTGGTTCGGAAAAAGAATAGTATTGGTTGGTTAAGAATCAACATTGATACCGACACACAACGTCGAGACAATTAAGACAAGAAGATGAAATGAGGAAGAAACAATCAATGTTGGGATAATAATTTTAAGTCTCGCTGGCCCTCTTTCTTATCTTGTGCCCAAAGGCCATAACTTGAAACAATTCTCCTATTTTTGCCGTCCATTTTCACAGGGCTTTTTTCGTCGTTTCCTTCTTCCAAACGAACTCGTTTCTCTAACTACATACCAAACTTAGTAAGTGAAGCATCAAAGAAGATGTAAAAGAATCCAAGAATAATTCTTTTATGTTTTTATGAAAATAGGGGCAAAAGGGAGTGGCTGTTTGTCCCTGAATGGACCACTACACTAGAGTACCCCAAGAGTGAGACCCCATTCCTACCCAACTATTCTACTCACAACACGCACTTACACTTAAGTGGTTAACTTTACAGGGACCGCTACACTCGCACATTATTTCACCAAACATATTATTTAGTATACATATACTATCATGAATCTGACTTGTCTTCATTTTTCATAAATAAAGTGTCTTGTTACATTAATTTATGTATCATGCTATGTTTAAACTTTCATCTATTCATTTTCTAAGCAAACTAGACAATATTCAAGGATGATTAGTCTCGGTTCACTCATCGCACATCTATATGAATAAAACCTCCTAACTTTGTGGTTAATTATTTAGAGCGAAAACCTTGGATATGTTGGATGTGGTTCGCAAGTAGTTAATTATTTTATGACAAAATTATTAAAAAAATATATAGAATTATTTATAGCAGTTAATTGTGTATTTAAACTAATCAATAAGCAAATAAAGTAAAAAATAAAATTTAATTCAAAAGTAATATATTACTTTGTAATTATAGTATATAAAGATGATGTTGTTAAATTATTATTTTATAGTATAAGGTACAATTGACCAAATCATTAAAATCAATGTAAAAAGTTTATTTTAAGAGTTTGTTTAACGTAACCTTATCAAGGATGTAAGAACATAAATGGAATTATTTTATTGAAAATTATACATGAATTGCTTAGAAATTAGGATGAGTTATTATTGATGATATTTTTAAATAAAATTTTTTTATTTTTTAATTTATGTAAAATTATAAATAAATAAATAAACTCTTGTTTCAATTGACATATTATATATATATTTTCAAATATACTACTAATATTAAATGACTAACAGTGATTTACAAAAGTAAATGTTTAGCTTGGAATTTGAAATTTTCAATAAATTAAAAATTTAAAAAAAAAAATTATCTAATAGACTATAAAATAATTGATATATTTATATTTAGAAACAAAAGTATTAAAATTGATAGATGGAATTATGTTGAATCTAATTTAACATTAATGGGGTGGGAAGAAGTTGCATGGTTGTGGTGGGTAGAGACACGTGTGAGAATCAGAGAGGGGTTATAGTTGGCATAGAAGTTGATGGAGGTGGGGCCCGCGAGCATGGTGATGAATGCTGATGTGGACGCAGTCTCTCTCCGGAATCCTTGTCGTTGTGTTCTCTCTGTCACTCCTTCACACCACACACCATCATCCCTTAATTATCTCTCATTTACAACTCTTTATATATTTAAAGAGTAAGAATATAATAAACTGTGAGATATAGTTAGATAAGTCATGCTACACTAAAAGTCTTTATTATTCTTCATAAAATAATACAATTATATTATTTATTATTATATGTTTTTATTTCATACTATTTAATATAATAATATTTATACCATTGAAAGGAGTGGAAGGAAACAAAGTCTTTGTTGACTTAGATTTATATTTTTGTATGTTAAGGACTTAAAACAAATACGAAGATGTGAGCTTTGTTTGACAGTTTTACACAGCAACGTCTATGCTATGTTGTGGTTATGTTGGGTGATGATGATCTTGATTTTCATAAAGTTTTGTAATTATGATAGTAAGGCTGCATTTAATTCATAAGTTTAAAAGAATTTTATGGTATTATATAATCATGAATTATGAATTGTCATATATTTGATGTACAAGTAACAAGCATTAAAATTCATAATAATTATTTTAAAATTAATGTTAAGGGTGATTTATGATTTATGAATGATATACAAATATTTTACACAGAAAGTACTACATCAAGATTAAACTCATTTACATTTTCAAAAAAAAATAACATTAAAATTCAACGAATTTTTTAAAAAGATATATTTATCCATTTGGTATGTTTGATTGGTTGTTGTCGGTTTGTGTTTGAATGATGTGAGATGTTTGTATAAGCTACCACCTTCCCTCTCTTTCCTACAAATTTTCTCAAATAATGTAATTAATATACTTGCTTTCGTTTGCATTGGCTATAATCAATTAAATCATATCATTGAAGATATTTTTAAATTTCGAATGAAAAAGAGAGAGGAAAAACAATGCCACTCCCCCAAACAGTGTGTTAATTACCCTTACACATAATCAATGCCATTCTGACTCTGCCTTTTGGGCCATCACTACCACTTGCCACGTGTCGTGCGTGAGACACACTTTCCTTTCCTTCTCAGAGAGTTAGAATGTCGGATCAGGTGCTTAGTTAGTTGGTAGCATTTCAAATGAAATTAAACCGTAATTAATTCTTTCCTTCATTTATAGATATTTTTTATATGTGAAATACTTAATTTAAAATTTTAACATTGTTTATATCCAAACTAAAAATTCAACTATTCGTGTTTGGTTTCCGTTCTCTGGTGCATTAGAAAATAAATTTTTATTTAACTAAATTTTAGAGTTGACCGAGCTGAACCGTGTTGATAGTAGGAGGTAGCACATCTCAATCATTCCTTTTAGTTTTGTTATTATTATGCCTGATGGCCATAACAATCCACTAGTAGTAGTAATCTTTTAATTAATTTTTTTCAATGTTCCCAACCATACAAGAAAACGACATCATCAATTAATATCATGCGAACCGGGAACTGATCAACTAAACACTTTGTTGGTTTGAATTGAATGGAATAGAATTACCCCCCCAGAGAAAAATTTCTGACACCAAAAAATAACCAATTTAATGTTACAAATCCTTGCTCATTGATTATCCCATAAGAGGATGTACGGAATGAAAAACGGTGGATTAATTTCATTCCAAACAACTGTAGTTAAACCCAAGTGGTTGTTAATTAGGTATTAGCTAGGAGAATGACCAAAATGCCAAAGACACACGAACTCCTTAATTAAGACTACGTAGGACCATGGCCATTAAAATGGGGGGCATGTACCAAACACCACAGCAGCAACAGATTCAACGTAACATATCAATTGATAATGTACAATTGCTCATCCCTTTACATTGAATGATTACCTACTTTGTGAAAATTAAAAACGCTACTCATAATAGCAAGCTACATTGCATTTTGAAATTTGCTTCACCGTCAATGTCATTGCCCCCATCATACCTACTCCTCAATATTTTTATTTGTAAGATTACTCTTTGATTAGTTAATGCATTAATTTATTAAAAAATCATTTTTTAAAAAAAATTATGCGATATGATTCAAAGAATTTTATGTAAAAGACAGCGGGAGGGAATATAATTGAATTAAAGATTAATCTGACAAACATCCTGTGTACTATGAAAAAACAAGATAAGATCCTTTTAACCAGTGTCATAAGGTAATTGTTTAAAGAAATAAAAGTAAGAATTTGTTATTAAAAATTATGTAAAAATTACTTAAAAATCAAAATGAGTTTTAATAATGTTTTTCAACAAAAACCTTAACCAATTGAGATAAAGTTCCTTTTTTCTAAATGTCCGACCGTGATAACCGAGTCAAAAATAAATTTCACACATTATTTGGGGTTTGGGTGAAGGAGAAAACATGACATGGGCCGTCTCAGAAATGATAATGGGCCTTGGGATTAATACATGGCATGACATTTGGGCCACTATAATAGAATTCCGCAACAAAACCGCTCATGCCCGGCAATGCAAGAGAAGCCATTGATAATATAGTGAAAACTGTGAATATTTTTGGCATTGGGATAGCCATCCCGCCCATTTCGTCGAGATAAAGAAGACGTAGTCTATCATAACTAGTTCCCGCCAAGAAAAAAAGCGCAACGCCAATAAATCCATGAGATATTATTTGTAAAATAGCCCCATTAAGCCCCGTATCGCTTATAGAACCAATTCCTATGATTAAGAAACCCATATGAGATACCGAGGAATAAGCTATTCTTTTTTTAAAATTAAGTTGACCAAGAGATGTTGAAGCTGCATAGATTATTTAAAATGAGCCTAATAGCATTAACCAGGGACAAAATATAGAATGAGCACGGGATAATAATTCCATATTAATTCGAACCAACCCATATGCTCCCATTTTTAATAAAATTCCGGCTAAAAGCATACAAGTACTGTAATGTGCTTCCCCATGGGTGTCTGGTAACCACGTTTGTAAGGGTATAATTGGTGATTTGACAGCAAAAGCAATAAGAAATCCGATATAGAATATTATTTCCAGTGCCACGGGATATGATTAATCCTTTGACAAAATAGCATTTTTTAAATGAAGGAATATCAAGTATATTTAGAACTCGATAGTTCTCACTACCAGGATTTCCTATACCCACTTATTTTTCGGGAGTATATTTATGGGGTCGCTTATGGTTATAATTTAAATAGATTTATTTTTGTGGAAAATGTAGGTTATGACAATAAATCTAGTTTACTAGTTGTAAAACGTTTAATTATTCGAATGTATCAACAGACTCATTTGATCATTTCTGCTAATGATTCCAACAAATATATATGGGGATATAACAATCAATTTTATTCTCAAATAATATCAGAGGGTTTTGTTATCATCGTTGAAATTCCATTTTCCCTACAATTTCATTCTTCCTTAGAGGGGTCAAAAATCGTAAAATCTTGCAAAAATTTGCGATCAATTCATTCCATTTTTCCTTTTTTCGAGGATAAATTTACATATTTAAATTATGAGTTAGATATACGAATACCCTGTCCTATCCATCTGGAAATTTGGATCCAAATCTTTCGATATTGGATGAAAGATGTCCCTGTCTTTCATTTATTAAGTATTAGATCAACCTAGTCTTGTTGACCAAAACCAAACCCAGTCTTCACCAAAAAAAGGACCCAGTCAACATTTACAGCAACTGTCCAAAAATATGATATCAAATTCGAATATGGTTAAATGAGTAGTCTAATATCTCCCCCTTCAAATACACACAATGATGTTTGATATAATGATGTAGAAGTTACATTATTAAAATACTATAGTATTGTAGAAACTACATTTTCAATCATAAAATATCAAGTAAAAAACATTGAGTTCCATAGTAACTCCTCTAGTAGGAAATTTATGCTAATTTCTAATTGACTGAAAAAAGCTTCATATTAATAGTGCATTAAAATGCATGAGTTGATATAAACATCTTAACACCATCTTCAATTCCTATTGAAATAAAAAAAAATGTTTGATATAATGCTGTAGAAGTTACATTGTTAAAATACTATAATAATGTAGAAGTTACATTGCCAATCATAAAATATCAAGTGAAAAAACATTTGATTTTCATAGTAACTACTTTAAAAAGATATTTATACTTTAAAAAGTTTTATATTAATACTGCATTAAAATTAGAAACTCTAATAAAATAAAAATTGTAAATGATGAAATACATATTAAAATTATAATTAAGATTAAAATACAAAACAAAGTTAAGAACACATTTTAAAAAGAAAAATTGGGTCAGTCCCTCACCAAGCATTGGGCCTTAGTAGGAGCTAGCCCTTTAAGAACTACTGCTGGACACAAATTCTACTAGCCTGTTTTGAAGCTTACTGGAAAAGCATTATTCCAGCCAGTAGGTATAAACAGGTCATGCATGTGCTTTAACTACAATGTTGTGCCATGTTATCAAGCATGTGATATTATTGTCCTTGCCTTGATTTTCTCCTTGACTTCATGTTCTCTAGCACATGCTGCAGCATCAATGGCAAAGATTCCTGCATCTACCTTAAGCGTTTAGCCCCACTGACATGCATGCAATCCAGTTGGAAAATTGCTGGCTTGCTTCATCAACCACCACTACCAAATTATACACTATTCTCAGCACCATATCTCCTGAATTCCTAGCAAGGCACTAACCACTGATATTTTGCTACCACCTTTTTATTCACCAATCAATTTACATTAAACAAATGATGCTAAGCAATATAACATTAGACTATGAAGAAAACAACAAATAAGGAGGATCCTGTTTAGGACTACAGTTTCTTCCTCTCTCAATATAATCCAACATAATATTATCCTACAGAATTTCCATGGAGATTTGATGAAGCCAACACAGAACCCCTAATAACCTCCTGGATGCCTCGGTTTCGCATCTCCACAACCTTCTTGTGACAGTTTGAGTGCAGGGATGCTACAAAAGTCGGGCTAGCTGCAGGCCTGTATTCTGGAAAGAGGCGGCCGGACCTGTATCGAACACCACAAGCATTGCAGAGAGTCTTGGGACCCATAGGTCCCTCTCTCCATTGTGGAGTCTTTGTCACCTCACAATGCATGCATTTTCTAGGGGCAACTGACTCCTGTGATGAGGATCTTTTCATCTCAAAATCCCCTGATAGCACAGACAAGTCCTTTTTCCTCTGCTTCTTTGCTTTGTTTGATTGTTTCCCAGCAACATGTGTTTCAAAATCGGATTCCCAGGCTGCAGTCCTCAGATGATTTTGTGAAGTTGGTGAATTGAAGATGAAGGGACTTGAAAATAGAGGATTGGAACTTGAAGGTCGCAAGCGTTTACTTCGAGCACGTTTTACTGGGATGACGGGTAGTTCAAAGCTTGAATTCTCAACTGAGGAAGAACTACTGCTTTCAAAAACCGAAACTGGGCTGTAGGTTTGGAATTGACGGAGATCTTTTCCTTTGAAAGAAACATTCTGGTGGGGAATGGTTTTTCCATATGTTGGCCCGGGAGGTGCCTTTGCCAGCTGTTCTATTGGGGCAATCCCATTACACTGCAATTCCAAATGATCATCAAACCAACAACGGCAAAGGAAAAACAAGAATCAGATGCAATATCAACGGATATAATTATTTGAATAAATAAGTGAAAGAGGAAGCTATGTGACATCTATACACAACAGAGCTAATCACATGAAACAACTTCCATGCTAATATTCTAAAACATATACATGTTTTTTTCAACTACCAAATGCTGTCAAATCAAATCATCATATCAGGGACCAAGACCTTTGGCACTTTGCAATTTCAATTTGCAATAGTGTATACAAATCTTGTTGATTATGAAAGTGTGACTGTGCACACTGTAAAACCATTTTTTGTTTCACTGCCATTAAACAGTATCCACTTAGGAAAGCCCATTATCTATGATAGCCTACTTGTATCAGCCACCTGACCAGTGATGCAAGGAGTTTCCTTAATTTAAATCTATAAAGATATGGTATGAGAATAGCTAGGGATAAGGAGTCTATTGTTAATCACTGTAGCACACAATTTACCAAATAGAAGCAAATAAGATACCAAGTTGTCTAATCATCCACCTCTTACGGAAGCAAACTTTTACATCAACGAGTGCATGTCAACTATTGTTATTATACTAAAAACTTGTTAGAAATTCCAAGTATTGTTACCAGAACTTTCTCACTTTCTGAGAGCAACACACCTAAAAATACAAGGCATGAATTCCAAGGTATCTGTACTAGAGACTCAAAACATGGTGTCGACTGATATAATTCATGTTATGAGACCTCTTTCAAACATTTTAAACACTTTTAACGGAAAAAAATTGATGAGTAATATGTATAAAACAGAAATAATAACAGTAGTAAAAACAATTTTGAATTTGTAGAACCTGACAGTTATGACTGATAATTCTTTATTATCACATAACAAAGAATTAACCCAATGACCAATTTATTTCTTTACTCTTTTTCTCTCTCTGTTTATTTCTCTTGCCTTTCTAAATGCTATCAAATATGTATACCAAGAGAGAGAGATTACCACCAGCTTCCAACTCCCTTAGTTGTGCAACCCCTGAAAAGTTCCAACTGTAGGTGTATAAAGGTTTAGCACTACAGACAGAATAAAAGCATCTCCAGGACATTTTGGGTGTGCAACAGATGAAACAAAGCAATTCTTATCACAAAATTTTAAACTATTACATGTTTTATTTTTATGATGCCCTGTTACTGCCAAGAAAGAGTAAATCACACTGGCAGGCAGCATACTTTCAGGGGAATTCAGAATACTGCCACCAAGTTGGTGAGGTGTTGTGTTGCTGCCTCTCGTACTCTTTACTTGCAGAAACAGCTTGCTACTAGACATTGAAGCAAGAGATACGTGATTAAACTAGCCCAATAATCCTTCTATAAGGTAAAATCTTTAAAACAACCGAAACTGAATATACAGAACCCATTATCTTCCACCTTTTCACTCAATTCTCCTAGATCAGACCAAATTCATTCTACAAATCTCTTCTCTTTCCCATGAAGCCACAGGCATTTATATTTTCTTGTACCAGTCTGACAAAATTCCCAGACAACACCATCTTAGTTTTCCTAAGAAAGAACTCAAAGCTCCTGCAGAATCAGAACTATAAAAACCCATAGTTGTCTAAGTAACATTTCTTATCAAAAGTCTAATGAAAGTTCAGGAAAAACATTTCATTCACAAATTGTAGACTATATCAAACAAAATAGCCATTGCCAGTAACTGAACTCAAACACAGGACCTAAATCATCAAAATTCATCCTTCAATTTCGATACATTCACCTAATTTCACTTCAAAATAACAAACATGTCTATAATCTACATAATGAATTCATCAAATATATGCTACTACGACAAGTGCCATATGTCAGAAAAAGAATTTAAGCGGCTAAATTACATCAAAGGCCACACTCCTATAATACACCATAACTATGAAGAGGATACTCACAGAAGCAGAGAAACCCTTGGCAAGTTGAGGATTTTCATTTTGAGCTTTGGGACACAGTCCAGCTGATGACACTGAAAAAACATCAAAACATTGGTCTTCAGGGGGTTTGAATTGAGCATCCCAGTCCTCTTCCACACCATTAGGTTCCACATCTTCTAATGGAAAATCAAAAAACTTGATGACATCATCAAAAATCTCATCCGAAAGCCCATTAAAGTTATTGTCGAAAAACCAAGAGTCCTTCATTTTAGCAATATCCTGTTCCAAAACATTACACTGCACAAGTGTCATCAAACACATACATTACCATTTCTTGCTTGCACACAACACAACCCACCCATAGAAATCACCAAAGTTACAGAATTTATTCTACCCTTTTTGGCCTGTTTTGATAATCATTTGTCACAATGAGGACCCATCCACACCCACACTCACCACCCCCCCCCCCCCCCCCAAAAAAAAAAAAGAAGCAAAAAGTAGCAATTTTTCACAATTTCTTCAATTCAGAAAAAAGGAAAACAAAATCCCAGAAGAAATTAAAGAGAATGCAAGCAGTATTTGATGTTATGACAAAATGGGGGGTGAAGTTGAAAGTACCTCAGACATGGTTAAGGTGGAGTGAGGAAATGGAGCACATTGTAGTGATTTGGAAATGAAGAGAGACAGAGAAGAGTTTGAGGATTAATTCGACACAACACATGAACAAGATCTTGTGTGTCTGAATTTGGTAAATTAGGTTTTATTTTTCTGCGCCACTGGCGCTGCTACCATGCGGAAACCCTCATCCTCCTCTCGTGAGTTAAATAAATATTTTATTTTCATACCAATTTTTTAAATTTATTATTATTAATTA
This sequence comes from Clitoria ternatea, assembly GCA_037962975.1. Classification (NCBI taxonomy): domain Eukaryota; kingdom Viridiplantae; phylum Streptophyta; class Magnoliopsida; order Fabales; family Fabaceae; genus Clitoria; species Clitoria ternatea. Next base: position 89,115,179 of record CM075675.1, read on the forward strand.
ATATTAAAAAAAAAAACTCTTTCTCACTGTTTACACATGTAATTATGCTTTCATACACTTTCAAAGGTGTAAAGAGAGAGTTACAAAAGCAAAATCTAACGTATATTGTAAAGGATGACTATGTGTTAATTATTGTTGGTTGGTATTTATGTGTTGGTACATTTCAGTTTTAGTTATCATTGTGTTTTCTTTAAAATGTTTTGTTTGAAATAAATCAAAATGGTAGAAAATCTTGGTATAATTCCACTGCCATTTTATTTTTCTGAGTACAATGGATCGTGGTTAAAATAAGGAAAACCGTGGGAAGAAGGAAGAACATAAAGAAGAAAGGTTGGTCAAAAGAGGTGATGGAGCATGAGATATGGATCTAAAAGGGAATTGTTTAAAGGGAAAATTGGTGGATCTAAAAGAAATTAATATTTATTTGAATGATTGTGGCGTTCCAGATTTGATAGAGGGATTTGCAAAAAAAAAAAAAACAAAAAAACAAAAATTGATTGAGCGATCACCGACGATAGACACGGGACCAACCACGATATTGCATCATTTAAAAAAAAAAAATCACAACTTTTTTTTTACCTTCATACATATCACTACAAATATCGTTTTTTTCTTTAGCATACAACTACAAATATTACCGTTAAGATAAAACGAGTTTAAATTTCTATAAAAAATAATACGTTAAATAAGTTTGTTATAAAAATTAGTAATATTATTTCTCTTTTTAATTAATAAAAAAATTTCTATATATAGATTTGATTCATTTGAAGTAGGAATGCAATAATATATACTTTTAATTACTATAGCACACTAGTTATCACGAACAATATACAATAAATTTTGTAGTTTTTTAAATTGTTACAATTTTTTTATAGTGGGAGAGGTTGAGCCCAAAAATCATTACAATTTTTAATTTTTAATCAATTATTATTAATGTACTTTATCCTTTTAAATTAAAATATAATTATTTTACTTAGAAGCGTAAATAGATATTTATATCCATAACTAATAGTTATCTATCACCTATATCTACAAATGAAAATATCATATTCATACATGTCTTATTGGTATCTATATTTTTACTGATTTATTAAATTTTTGGATATTCATGAATAATAACAATGTTAAAAACATGAAAAATATTAAAATAATAAAATAAAATATTTAAAGTTTGTCTAGTAATTTATTTATTCAAAGTTTTTTCAATAATCTATCAATTCAAAATAATGGTAAAACATTATGTTGGCTACCGACGATTTTTTAAGAAGAAGGGGAAAAATACAGTGAGATTTTGAGTGAGATAAAGAAAATTAAGGAGGAAAATAGAAAAAGTTAACTAATATTTTAGTAAAATAATTTAATAGATGTTTATATATATGGATACTGTAATATACATATCCTCTTTATTTACTTGATAAATAATAAAATTATTTATTTATCTTATTTGTGAATATCTATTTAGAAATTTAATCTTACCTGTAACAAATTTCTACATTTTTTTAAGAAAATCAGTACAATTGGTATTTGCATGTAACCTCTGTTTCTTCTTTGTTGTTATTTTAATCTTTTCTAATTGCCGCGGCCATTTAAGTAATTATCTTATTTAAGGTTTAAATTTTAATTATTTAAAAGCTAAATTTAGATTCTTCAATATTAGCACATGTATCTTTATGGGTCCTCTCATTAATAATTAATTAATTGGGCTAATATTCAGCGTGGGACCATGCTGGCACATCATACAATTGTACATACATGCAATGCTATTACTTTTTCAAGGCAAAAAGATCTATAAAAAAATTAAAAAAAATCTTAATGCAAAGCATTATAACATTGTCTCATAATCACAAATCACCGCATCACTACACATTCTTTATTTTCAAAACAAATACATTAAACTATTCAACATAAAATTTTGATAAAGTCGAGTGCAAGTTTTTATAGAGTAAACTTTTATTCAATTTTCTAAAAATAAACTAAACTATTTTTTTTAAAATCTTTGAATTTTCACATTTAATCCTAAGTAACCATTTATATAACTCCCGTCGCAATGAAATTTCGGCACGTTACATGCAATTAGTAGTTTGCAGTGTTTTTAAAAATATAACATTTAACTTTAGAATGTTATTATTTATGGATAAAAAAATATGTATCTTTTATATTGGTTTCTATTTTATATTCTACCAGGTCTCAAATATAAAAATATTATAATTTAGATCTCGATACCCACCAAACTAAAATGTCTTTAGACTTAACATACGTTTTAAGAAATACTTAAAGATTAGTCTCTAACAAAGTTCTTACATTGGTATGATTCAAAAATATATCCACATTGCCACACCCTCTGTGACATCCTGGCGCTGTTGAGGGCGGGGAGTGATCGCCGGTGCATGCGCACGGACAAGGAGCGGCTCCTGGCAGGCTTCCAGTGGGAGGGACACATGAACGAACTGAATACATACCAGAATGAGAGGGATCCAAAGACTGTATAGGTATGAGACTATACAGTCGATGATAGCTTAAAGGAATGAATTCATACTACCTATACTAATAAATGCATTAGCCTTTTCGGTAGCCTATCACTTAAGAACTCCAAAGTTAAGCGTGCTTAACTTGGAGTAATTCTGGGATGGGTGACCTTCTGGGTTGGAAAGGTCTCGTGTTGGTCTGTGGGGCGAGTCATTCATTCCTGAAAAACGGCTGGGGTGTTACACCCTCAACCCCTATAAAGTTTAATACAAAATTAGTTTCCCTAATTTTTTTTATTTATTCAGTTTATAAATATATGTATAGTTAGAAGTTATACTCTATAAATCTTCTTTAATTATTTTATTTTGTAACATTCTAGATATTTAAATTAACCATTAGCATTATATAAAAATTTATAAATAAATTATTAAGAGTTGGTGTGAATTAAATTAAATTAATTAGAAAATTTTAATAGGAAATGAGATTGATTTAATTAATTAGCGGTGGTTAATTAAATAGATTAATTCAAATTAAAAATTATGATGATAGAATAGTAATTACCATAGGGTAAAAGTAAGTTTTTGTCAGAGTAAATAAAAGAAAACAGAAAAAGGAAATGGCGAAATAACCAAATCGCCCTTAAGTCAATTAAATGAAACTCGCTTCTCTCTCCTTCAGCAAGACCACTAGTGCGTGCTTTCGGAATCATGGTAGTGAGGTGAGTCCATGCATACCCCCAATTTCGAGTTTCCCTTTTATTCTTCTCTTGAACAATTTCGGGTTTGGGGTTCCATGGGAATGATTCTTGTTGTTCTCGTATTTTAAGAGTTTGGAGATGAGTCTTGGTATTATGGTGTTGGCGAATGGCTAATGGTCCCTTGTGTCGATACTCGTAGGTGGCGAAATAAGCTTCGGGACGTCGTTGAGCGAAGTGGGACTCAAAACCGGAATAGGAAGCGTCAAGTTAGTGGGCGTAGCTGACACTAAGAGCAAATAGCAAAAGCGTGGAATCAAGGTAAGGGGTGTCCGGAGTCTTAATTAATTAGAATTAGGTATCGACTTTAATCAAGGTTTGAAAAATGAAAATGATATAAAAATAAATACGGTTATGTGATATAATGATATGAAGAAGGAAAGGATAATTAATATAAACTAGTAATTGATTGTATAAGGCAATGTGTGAATACACAGATGAGTTTTTGATTGATGAAATGATAAGAATGGTGATTTCGAAAGTCAATGACTTGTGATAATTATTAGGTGATATGTATGTGATTGAATTTGTATGGTGATTTATGTTGGTTGCGTTTATTGTGCCTTTATAGCTGTGTGAAATTTAATTAAGAATATGTGAGGTAGGTTGAATCTGTGTGGCCGCCCATTTTGTTTAAACATTGACGTTTTATTGGTTGTCTGATGATTTGAGATTCTATGATCGGGTCGGGTCTGTGTGGCCGCTACTATATATGTTGAATTGTGGGTCAGGTCTAAGTGGTCGCCTCTTTCATTTATAATAAGCCCTTTGTGTTGATTATTAAAGAGAATGAGAATTTGAAATGAATATATATGATTGTATGGTTAGGGGTGACTGATGATATATTTCACCACCCATTTATAGGAATACCATGGTCAAGTAGGATCCAGTTAAGCTACCCAATGGTCAAGTAGGACACAGTGGTTGATGTAGAAAGCTAAGCAGGGCTTGATGGACTAAGTCGGGTTCATGGGGTGTCAAGTAGGACCCCCAGTTAAAGACCAGTCCTTTTAGTATTCGGAGTCATTATGCTTTGATTGAGAGTCAGTCGTGTTTTGCATGATTTGAATTAAACGGTATATGATGAATATGACAATTATTGATTTAATGGTGTATTTGAAATAAAATGAAACTATATTGGCATGTGGGAGATCCTTTAGGGCCTGAGTGGCTTGGGAGTGATTTTAAAATGATTGAGTATCATAGATGAGAGTTATATATATGGAATGAGGTGAATGAATGATTTGATTGAAAGAGTAAAATGGAATTGAAGGAGAATAAATGACTATGTATGAAATTATGTTATGATTTGTCTTGCATATATACCGTTCTATATTAATTAATGATTCCTAACACTTACCTTTGCTGTTGTCAATTTTAGTAACCAATGACAGGGAAATCATGGATACCTCGAAAGGAAGCGTCAGGTGAATAGCTAATGCCGAGGGAGGAAGTCAAGACTAAGTGATTGTAATGATAACCCATGATGAATTAGGTATTTGTGGTATTGTGCTTTGAATTCTTGACATAATCATGTTATAATAATGAATATGTAATGCTTGGATATGATAGGTAGAATGCATGCAAATTATGTGCTTGAATTTATATGTGTTGAATGACACTGACCCATATTGTAATTTGTTGATAATTGTGATAGGATTGGTGGACTGATGTAAGCAGAGGTGGAGGATGTATGTTATGTGAGAAATAGGCTATTTAAGCTAATTGAGCAGGTGAAATTGTGATTTGGTGGGAGTTTAAATCCTCAGAGGGTGTCCATGGGTTTTTAAGACCATTTAGGTCTTGTGTGTATGATTAGTGATTAAATTGAATCCCATTTGATAGGTTTGATGTGTGAACTTGGGCATAATGTGTTAAAATTGCAATTTCTACATAACTTTATCATATGGTGGAATTTTTGAGTCAACGGGTCTGGAATGAGGTAAACATAGTTCTCGTGAAGTTTTGTAGGAATCGAAGTTGAATTGGGCAAGACAGGTAATGAAAAAGTTGGTTAAAATCTCATGTCTGCAATTCTCGCTCAAGCGAGATTATGCTAACCTGACCGAGCACCTCATGGTATAGGGATTTGGTCATTGATATGAACTTGCTGAAGCAAGAGTAAGCTCGCTTGAGCGAAAGTAATGAAATGGGTTGCTGGCCTGATTTTGCTCAAACAAGGATAGGCTCGCATGGGCTAAAGTGGTCTTAGAGCCTCTGGTGCAATCTCGCTCAAGCGATGATAGGCTCACGTGAGCGAATGGGGTTCGCTCAAGCGAGACTGCTAGCTCGCTCAAGCGAGAGGTTCCTCACTCAAGCGAGAGGCAGGTTTGCAGGCTTATGGTTGTGGGTTTCTGTGAGTGTTTGTTGTGGCTTTAGGTGATGTGACCTTTCATTTCTTGTTGTTTATGGCCGGGAAAACCCTAAAACGTGAAACATTTCCTGTATTTTCATTATACACAATAAACTTTAGGAGTTAACAAGAGGACGTCATATAATTACTTTATTTAAACATAATAAAAATTAATTAAATATTGAGTATAGAAAGAGAAATAGTGTTTTAGAAAAATAAGAGAAAATGACATATCAAAATCTATTTTAATTTGTGTGAAAACAAATAAAAAATGGATCGAGTAACATTAATCCAATCTCCCATGATTTCCTCTGCAAAAGAAAATTTTTTATTAGAAATTGTGTTTAATTGTCTTGGAAATCACGCAAAACTATACTAATATTACTTTTAAATATTTTCTTTAAAGTTTTATCATCTACACATATAATAAAAACTTTCATTTAATGTAATTCTCTTATAATCTTAAAATGACGGGTCAAACACAATTTCATATAAAAATTTCCTATTTCAATTTTTTAAATATATCAACATAAAAATATCTCACATCTAAATAGAAATATTTCACATTAAAGCCGACTTAGTCTAACACACACTCCCATATTATTTTTCGTTATGCAAAATTGCGTCAGTCTTTGACTAACACGCGAACGGCCTATTCTAATGTCCTACAGTAAAGTTTAATTTTGTAATATTTTACAAATGTTATTGGCGCGGTTCCATGTGAAACCGCACTAATATGACCTATACACATAGTAAAAATACACACTTACACACATAGTAGTCCCACAAACTGCTAACAACAGTCCCACTATCATGACAAGAATTTTAATTAATTTCTTATGATGAAAACACTATCAACTTCCATTCTCCTTAAATCCATATGAGCTTAAAGTGAATCAAACAAAGGGGCTAAAATTCATGATTAACAATAAGATGTGATATATAAACATGTTTATATTCGTAGGTGCGGTGAAGAAGATATCTGTAAAAGGATGCCACTACAAATTGGAAATACTAGGAAAGCTTGTTGGAAAAAACTATAAAAATCACTAAGTTCTAATATCAAAGAAATTATGTAGTAAAATAAAAATCAGGTTTTAAAATACTAGAAATGATTTAAGAATCAATATCATATTCAAGTAAAGAAGACTTACCGGAAAAAACACAAGATGAACTTAAACATATAAGGTTTACATATATAGTTTGAGGAAAATAAACTAACCATACTACAAAATGCAAAACTTATGGGGTATAAATGTCACCACCATTCAGAGCTCTCGGTGTAGTATAACTACAAGTTATATTTTGCTTAAAAAATTTGCATCTTTATTAATGGTTATTGTATTGGAGATAAAACCACTTTAGTTGTTGGTGCAAAATGTGTAGTGCAAAATGAAGCTTATATATTGGCCATAAGAAAATGTGTGGTGAAAAATGAAGCTTGCATATTAGCCATAAGAAAATGTGTGGTCATGGTTACATCTTAATTGTTATAAACTACAACTTCTTGTGCTAGTTTTAATCATCCCAAAATCTCAAGTTCAATTAGAGAGAAAATATACAAAGAGATAAAAATAATGTTCTCATGTGAGGTTCTACTAGTTAGTGTTTTCTACTATTTACAAGAGAGGGTGTCATTATTCTCTCATTTTAATTAGAAAGAGGTTGTAATATTTCTTCCACTCAGTGAAAATATTTATCTGGTCAACCTCGTGGTTTTTTTCCTTATATGTTGAGGGGTTTCTACGTAAAATTATTACACAAAATAATTTTACGTAAAAAACCCTCAACAGATAAGGAAAAAACCACAGACAAGAACAGAGAAATATTTTCACTAAGTAGAATAAAAATATTACAACTTCTTTTTACTCATAAGGAGAGAACAATGACACGTTCTCTTTTATAAATAAGAAAACACGCTCACTAAGAGGAGAATACTATTTTATCTATATGTATTTATCTCACTAAGCTTTGCTCTTGAAGACTTGAGATTAAGATTATTAAAACTAGAACAAGAAGTTGCAATTTATAGCAATTAAGATGCAATCATGACCACACATTTTCTTATAGTGAATATGCAAGCTTTATTTTCCCCACGCATTTTTTCTTATGACCAATATACAAGCTTCATTTTACACCACACATCTTGCACCAATAACTAAAGTGGCTTTATCTCCAATAATCTCCCACTTAAAGTCACTTTTGAGAGCTTCTCAAATATTTCTCTTCTTGTCAGTTTCCTATTGCAACTACGTTTCTGATAAGCCATCGGAGGACTTGCAATTACGTTTATCATAAACGTAATTGCAACAGGAAACTGACAAGAAGAGAAAGATTTGAGAAGCTCTTAAAAGTGACTTTAAGTGGGAGATTATTGGAGATAAAGCCACTTTAGTTATTGGTGCAAGATGTGTGGTGTAAAATGAAGCTTGTATATTGGTCATAAGAAAAAATGCGTGGGGAAAATAAAGCTTGCATATTAACTATAAGAAAATGTGTGGTCATGATTGCATCTTAATTGCTATAAATTGTAACTTCTTGTTCTAGTTTTAATCATCTCAAAATCTCAAGTTCAATTAGAGATAAAAATAGTGTTCTCCTATGAGGTGTTTTCTCCTATTTATAAGAGAGATTGTCGCTGTTCTCTCATTCTAATTAGAAAGAAGTTCTAATATTTCTTCTACTTAGTGAATATATTTTTTTGATCTTGTTTGTGGTTTTTCCCTTTTCTCCTTTATCTGTTGAGGCTTTTCCATATAAAATTGTTGTGTTTAGTTTCTCTCTTCGCATCTCTATTTTAATTGTGGGATATTATCTTGTTACTCTGGTACCTAACATATTGTGCAAAACTGATTTTAAATATAAAAGGCCAATTCTTTTTCTGTTTAATTAGGCACTTTATATCATTTCTGAATCTTGGAGCACAAGACCATAATCTTGTAATTGATCAACTCTCAAATATAATTGATCCGGTCTAGATACCGGCCCCCATACTTGTGACGTCAGACTGATCTCATATAAGGAAAACCGGTGTCCAGGTTCAACGTTACCACACCGGATATCCGTTGTCTGGTCATCCGCCCTCACTCCATGACAGCATCATTCATTTTCGCTGTAACGGTTCTGTGTTCATTGATACAGGATATTTATATAATTGTTAGCTTTTCCCTCATAGCAAGAGAAGAGCCTTTTGATAACTTATCAACGAAGACACTGTTTGTAGCAAAATACGTCACATCAATGGCTTCAGAAAGTAAGTGGGCGTGTCAGCAGATTATGCGGAAAAGGTGATTATCCTCTCCTCTCTCTAGAGGATTGTACTCTGATAATTGACCTACCCTCCTGACACATTCTGAAAGTCGAGCCACTTTGATTGACACAATATACACGCAATCGGAGATAAGGGACCCACCTGCATCCAACGTCTCATTTTTTCTCTTACGTTCAACTATAAGAAGCCATATCAACACACATGCATGGTATCGTTATTCTATCTCACACTTTACTGTTACTACGCTTGAGTATTCATTCAGTTCATACACTCTTCTAACTTGAGCGTCGGAGAATCTTCGCAGGTGGCACCACCTTTCGCCCCCCCTACAACGCGAATCGTTGGTGTAAAGGATCTCCAGGACAACAAGATCGGCCTCTCCCACTGAGAGACCGGATTAATACATCGGATATACACAGTTCCGGTGTGCAAACCCTAAAAACACCTGCATCCTTGTGGCTGGTCCCACACCGGATCCTAGACCCCGGTCCAGACCAGTTCAATAATATTATCATATCATTCAGACTTAGGTTCAAGCGCCAAATTGATCAATCACCTTCATGGTCATCTCTCAAAATAATGTATCATTCAAGATTCTTGCAAGACAATTCAACATCAGACATATAGAATCCAAAGGGTTATAATTATAATGTGTCAGGTACTTTGAGCCATTGTATTGGATAAGACAACATGGAAAGCAACAGAAACAATATGAAACACCAGAGTAGGCAACAAGATATGTAATTTGGCTTGTGCATGTTCATAGCTCCTCAAATCCCAACAGATTTTCAATTCAAGTTAAGGAAACCACTTATAATGTTCATAAGGTAAAGACAAACATGTATGATATAATATTTCAAGCAAAAACTTCCGTCTAAATTAGAAGTAGTTAGTTATCATGTCTTTATAAATATTAGTGATGCTTAGAGCCTGTTATGCAATTATGATTACTAGATTTGTTTCTGTTATGACTCTTGAGTATATGTTTCATGTGAAAAGGAAAATTAACAAGAAATAAGTAAAAGTCAATATCAAATATCATGTTTGTTGAAACATAAACATTAGGATGAACAAACACAATCAAATTTATGCATTCTAAACATGATTCAAATGGAAACCTTTCATCTTCAGCCATATGAGTGATGATGGTATGATTTTTTTTTTGTTTTCAAAATGCAAATTTGAATAAATGTAGTGTATATGTTGAATCAAAAATTATGAAAATTTGTTGTTTTTCCCTGAATAGTAAATCTAATTTGCCTTTATTAATTCATTCAGATTTAGGTGATTTAAAACAAGTTGTAACAAAAGGTGATAAATATTATGTGACTTTGATTGATGATATATGTAACACCCTCTGTTACACCTTAATAAATTCTAGAAAAATTCATAAATTTTTTTTTACTAAAGATATGTTTGTTAAAAAGAAACTATCGGAATAAATTATATACATTATTTCTGAAATACCTCAATATTATTAAAACTTTATAAAGTATTTGTACATTCATCCGAAGAAAATAAACATTAAACATTATAAGAAAGAGAGGAAACTCCATGGCCCAAGAGCAGTTGCCTAATGACATTATTTATTCATTGGACCACGGTATTCATACCGAGCTCCCTTTCTAGAACGTGCTATATATACTGTCAATGTTCTTCGATCCTTCCCTCTGTACGAACCATTAATTTAAAACATATGAAACAAAAACATAGAGAAAGGAGTGAGAAACAGAATATAATATTCCCAAATGGGACATAAGCAATAAAGGGTTTTCACAAACTAGTATAATAATATCAATCACAATCACAAGCACAATCAATTTATGAATGTATGAATGATATGTCATATCTTCATCATAACTTATTTATACATGTGGGCCCCTTAAATTTTAATTTGCACTGGGCCAACCAGGAGTTTACACTGTTCCATAATTCCGGATAATAATAACATGAACAGCTCAACTGGCATGGAAACACTTAGAGACTAGTCAGATTGAAAAGGTTTTTATTGTGAAAGTACCCGACACTAGGGAGCTACCCCAGGTCCCCTGAAGCACCCTTTCACACCCTCTCATCCCAAGGCTCACAATTAAGCCTCCTCTAATGTATCCTCGGTTTCTATAATCCGTCCCCAGACAATATCATTTTGTTTCTCTTCGATGATTCATGATGCATGAACTACTCGCGTATTTAGTTGGTTAAGGCTTTTAGAAACTCAATTATATTATCAGGGCCTATGGATCATGACATAGTCACCCCAGTAAACTGTACTTTTTCAACTTCTCAAATACGCACATAAAATTTTAGTACAGTTCCTTTTCAAATCACAAATCAAATCTCTTTATAAATTTGAGTTTCAAAGCCTTAAATATATTTCATAACCTGTCAATTCAAAATTAATTTCTAAAAACTTAAATTTGGAATTATCAATATTTAAAACCTTAGTACTTGAAAATTTTGTATAATATTTTTATACATTTAAATAATACGTATATATATATTAAAAAAAATTTATTTTTATAAAATAAATTCTCTTTCTTTTTCTTCTGATAAACTAACTAAAAATCTAAATTTTAGTAAAGATATATACATATATATTAAAAGATAAAAAGAGATTTCTAAAGACTTATGTAGTTTTCTAAGAAATTTCTTAAAAGTAATTTGAATAAATATAAAAAAAATAAATAAAGAAGTAGGAGATAAGTAATTTCTTACTGAATTTTAGCTTTCCGTCATGTTTGCTATATGCCCAAACTCCACAGTATAGGATTATCAATCATAATCGAACATTGTCAATCACAATCAAACATCATAAAACATAAATAAATATTAACAATCATAATCAAATCAAATAATTAAACATCAGTTATAAATATGATAATTTAAAATTCAATGATTATTTAAATTAATAAATTTTGTTTTAAGTTCTATGGTCAATTTCTCGCATAGGTCTATGTAAATCCAAGATAGTCCAATCCTTGCATAGGTCTAGTTCAGTCCATATATGTCATAACAGTCCAAATCCTTGCATAGGTTCAGTCAAGTTCATAATAGTTCAAATCCTTGCATAGGTTCAATCCAGTCCGTATAGGTCATAATAGTTCAAGTTCTTAAATAATTATTTCAGATATTAAGTTACACAAGATGCTTAATTAATAACAATTATTATAAATTTTAAGTTAGAAGTTATTATTTTAAAATAATAATATTGTTATGTTTAAAAGGAGTAGGGGACTCCTCCCAATATTCTTATGTATTTTCATATTATACCCTTAATCTCACTCCCCCTTACCTTGATTTGCTACCAAAAGTGAATTCGCTCTGCGCCTCCAAGTTCTAACAAAATATTAATACTAACTTATTTCAGTATAAGCTTAAGATGAAAATTAAGATTGCTATCAGAATGATAAATAGTAAATGTGCATAGTAATAATAAATAGTAACGGTAAATGGTAAGTCATTAATAGTAACGGTAAATAGTAATTTTTGAATAGTAATAGTAAATAGTAAATTATGAATAGTAACTTTTTGAATAGTAGTGGTAAACGGTAAATTATGAACAATAACAGTGAATAGTAAATTTTGAATAGTAATGATAAATAGTAAATTTTGAATAGTAACAGTGAATAGTAAATTGTGAATAGTAACTTTTTGAATAGTAGTGGTAAATGGTAAATCATGAACAATAACAGTGAATAGTAAATTTTGAATAGTAACGGTAAATAGTAAATTTTGAATAGTAACAGTAAATAGTAAAAATAACACAACGATAATTTATTTTTACTATAGTAACTTATTCATAATAGTACTAGTATATCAATGGTTTAAGAGTGCTAAAAAAAATAAACTAAAATTATAAAAATAATATAGAAGAAAGTTATTACCTTACACCTCCGGCAGAACTTCTTTTTACCAAAAGAATTTACTCTCCACTAATTTCTTACGCACTATCTCTCTAGATTCTCTCTCTAATTTTTGTGTGGAAATGTTGTAAATGAGCCATCTATTTATAGGAAGAAAATTTCACTATTTAAGATTATTTAATTATTTATTTTACTATTCATGATGTAAGCAATGATGTAATTAAGCGATGATGTAAGCGATGATGTCGACAGTGGCATTTTGGTTATTAAATGAAAGGTTAAGGGTATTTTTGTCATTCTAAAAAAATGAAAAAATATAAAAATTCCAAAAATTTATAAATTATATAACAATCAAAAAGTTTTAAAGAACTATAATCAAATTCCTTTGAAATTTTATTTTAAATAATAAATAACGAAATTAGGGGTGTTACAATATACACTAAAGTTTATTTGATTAACAATAAAGATGAAACAAAGATGAAATGTTTGATGTGTTTTTATTTATAAAGTCGAAGTAGAAAATTAATTGAATAAGAAGATTAAAAGAGTTAGGTCAGATAGGAGTGACAAGTATATTTTGTTTAATGATTTTTGTGAAAAAGAAGGTATTATAAATGAAGTAACTTCATCTTATTCGCCTGAATCTAATAGTGTAATTGAAAGAAAATTAGGACCTTAAAAGAAATTATGAATGTATTACCTGTACTTAAAATAGGATCTCTTATAAATATTCTAGTAAAACACCTTATGAGTTATGAGAATGTTTTAAGCTTAATTTGAATTATTTCAAATTGTGGGATGTTTGGCCAAAGTTATGTTGCCTAGTCCTAAAAAGAGAAAGATAGGTCCTAAACCATCTTATTGCATGTTTATTGGGTAAGTTAGACATAGTGTTATAGATTTCTTGTTATGAAAAGTGATGTACTTGCATGCAATTCACTTGTTGAGACTATAAATGCTAACTTTTTATAGCACATAATTCTTCTGAATGTTGAGAATGTTTCTAGTGCATCTATGATAGATGTTGAAAATATTTATAGTGTATCAATTATTGATGCTGAAATTATTTCTAGTGAATTGTTGGATAATGCTTCTCAAAGTCCATATGAATAAAAGACAAAGAAAAGAGACTTTTTTGGAAATAATTTTTATACTTATCTCATTGATAAAGAATCATTAAATTTCCAAGAAACAATTTCTTCTTTTGATGCCATTTTTTAAAAAGCGAATAAAAGTGAACTTGACTCCATTTTGAAAAATAAAACTCGGACTTTAATGAGTTTACGCTTTAGAGCCAAACCTAGTGGTTATTAATGAACTTTTAAAATAAAATATTTACTCGATGGATCAGTTGAAAAATACAAATCTCACTTGATAACAAAATGTTTTACTCAAAAATAAAATATTGATTGTTTTGATACTTTTGCTCCCGTAACAAAGATTATAAAAGTTTTAATCACTTTAACGTCTATTAATAACTTTGTTATTCATCAAATGAATGTAAAAAATATGTTTTTAAATGGTGATTTAGAATAAGAAATTTATATGATTTAACCTGAAGGTTGTGTAGTCTCGGGACAAGAAACTAAAGTTTATAGACTACTCAAATCTTTATATGAATTAAAGCAAGCACAAAAAAATGGCATTTGTGTTGATTAATAATGAGTTCATATTCATTGAAGTTGATAAATGGGTGTATACCAAAGTAGAAAATGATAAATGTGTGATTGTTTGCTTATATGTAGATGATATCCTTATTTTTTATACTTGTGATGATGTTATATATAGTATCAAGAAATCTCTTGCCTGCACTTTTTATATGAAAGATGTGAGTGAGACAAATGTGATTTTGGGTGTTAAAATCATAAGAAAAGATAATGATATAATGCTTTCACAAGAACATCATATCGAGAAACTTCTTCTGAAGTTTGGGCATTTTGACACAAAACTAGTGAGTGCCCTTATAATAATAATGCTTAGTTAAAAAATAGAGAAGAATCAGTATCTCAATCTAAACACTAGTGGAAAAAATGGATATAACAACGGGATATTATTCACGGGTAGAAGAGGATCAGTGATAAAAACATGCGCGGTGGCATTTTTGAAATTATAAGGTGAACGTTTTAATCAGAGAAAACTATATATCCACGGTTAACATCATAACCGTGAACGTACCCATCAATATATATTCACGGTTGAGGAGTCAACCGTGGATATATAGTACCTGAAATATATATCGACGGTTGTGATCACAACCGTGAATATATATTGATGGGTGCGTTCACGGTTATGATGTGAACCGTGGATATATATAGATGTCAATATTCACGGTTGTATTTCCAACCGTGGATATATAGTTCAGGTTTTAGGGTTTAATCACTGGGTACTCTATGTCCACGGTTGTTTCTATAACTGTGAATATAGATTTAATATTTATCCACGGTTGGTATCGTAACCGTGGATATATAGTTAACATTTATCCACGGTTGTTTGTTAAACTGTTAATATATGTTTAATATATTCACGGTTGTGAGGGGGAACCGTGAATATATATCCTTTCTGAAACTTCAAAAGCCGCGCCTTTCACTCTTTTTTCAGTTTCTCCTTACTTTCGCTGGTTATCGTCTTCTTCCTCGTCCTGCTCTTTGTTGGTCGTAGGCTTCTGGGTTCACTTCCTTCTTCTTCGCGTGCCCTTCTTCTTCTTCGTTCACCATTGTCAGGTAAGTGCTTCGTTGCCCTTCTTCTTTCGTTCACTTTTTAACCTCTGCTTCGTTGTTATGCTGTATAATCGTAATAGGTTTGCTTCGTTGTCTCTAAGTTTGTGTGTTTATTGTTGAAGCTGAACTCTGTCTCTGCTATTTTGACATTGCCTGTGACATTTTCATTGTTGTGGAGACGAGAAATGGCTGACGAGAATTGATATCTTTTTCATTGTTGCTATTTTGACATTATTGCTATTTTGACATTGCCTCTGAACTCTGTCTCTGTCTCTGCTGAAATGGCTGACGAGAATTTTATTGTTTGTGCACCAAAAAAATGAAAGAATTGATATCCTTCAGAACAAAATATGTATTGAAATCAATTACCAAAAAAAAAGTACTGAAATAAAAACAGTAGCTGTAATGATCATTACTGTTTTTGAGGTTGCAATATCTACAAAATTAGAATCATTTTAAGAAAAAATATTTTAAAGGGAAATTACTTAGATATACATCATAGCTGGTGTTTTAAGAAATTAAATTGAGGAAACATGGAATTTGTTATAAGAGTTTTCTATCACATATAGCATATACCCATACATACATAAAAAAATTATAGAAAGTTTGTATTAGGAGAAGTATGTACTTATCCTACTTACGGTAGGTAGGAATTTTAAATTAATCTCGTAATAGCAACTTTAGTGGTAATTGTTTGATCTAAAAAGAGAGTTGTTTATAGAATCTTTATGGATATTAAATTGAGGAAATATTTCATTATGTCTGCCAATTGGTCTTCCGTGTTACAATAATTTAGCTCAATAACACCATCGTTGCATAAATCCCACAAAAAATAAAATCTTACATCAATGTGTTTACTCCTTCCATGTAGAACTAGATTTTTAGACAATGTAATGGTAGAAGCATTATCACAAAATATAATAGTTACTCCTTCATGGAAGTAGTTTAGATGCTCTAAAATTCTTCTTAACTAAAAGTGACCCAAAAAAAAGTGACCCAAAAATAAAATGAATCAATATGGATTTTTGACCAACCCAACCCGGGCCACCATGTTTAAAAAATAAAAATCCAATACCAAACAAAACTTGAAAAATGTCATAATCCAACACCATATCCATAATTCATAAAATAAAAGTTCAACCCTCATGTCTCAAATTCCATAATCCATCATCCAACACCATAGTTCTACTTGAAAATACCACAATTATATAATGTTATTTCTGTTGCTATTTTTTCTCTCATATAATGTTATTTGTTTACGTTTGTATGTATATGGTTGTCAATGTTGCGAACTCGTAGGCTCATACTAGCTAACTGGTATGAGGATGTGCATGAGTGAACCGTAGTTCCCCGTTTGAGATTTGACACAAATGGTCATTAAATTAATTAATGTCATCGTTTGTGTTGAATCTTGAATTGTCCGTTTGGACAGTTTGGGATGAACAATTATTTTTTATACGCCACTGTTAGTATGTACAAGTTAGGAGTTATTTTAAAATTTGATAAACTTTCGGTAACTTGTATTTTGTGTTGTTCTCTGGGTGCATATTTGGTTGTGGTTGAATTTGATTTGACCACTCTCATTTTGTGTACTTAGAGACCAATGCGAAATGCTGCCGAAATTTCATCAAATTGTTAAAATAAGTCCTAACCTGTATATATGAATGACGTATAAAAACAATTGTCATGTTGAATGGGTATAGGACCACCACCTTTGTATAAAAAGTGAGGTTGATCATAGCACCTTGTAAACAGTTGGTATGGATCGGAGTTGGATAACTGCATCACGCCTAAGTCTGGAGTACGAGGGGGGAGTTGAATCATTTATAGAATTCGTAGCGAGGAATGCAGTGGGGGTGAATGGAAAGTATTTTTGCCCTTGTGTTAAATGCTTCAACCTGCGTCGGGTAGACTTGGAAGAGGTGCGAGAACATCTACTGTGTGACGGTTTTCTACGTAGTTATACGCGTTGGATATGGCATGGTGAAGATGTGGTGGTGCCAAGTAACAGCTCTCAGACTAAAAATCGAAGCTCGATGCATGACAACGATGTCGACATGGATGACCGGCTCGAGGATATGATCCGTGATGTAGGGGTAGAAGGTTTTAAGAAAGCTCATGTATATACAACTCTGTGTGAGGACTCTGAGCAGCCGTTGTATCCAAACTGTCTCAATTTCACGAGGTTATCAGCAGTTTTGCAATTGTTTAATTTGAAGGCCATAAACGGGTGGACGGATAAAAGTTTCACTGACTTACGGTTTCTTAGAGCCCTCTCTCATACAGAGGCAAGGAAACACCTCGCAGAACACCCAGACATACATCCAGAATTGGATGTTTGAGTCTGGGAAGCCTATATACATGGGCCCCTATCATAAAGGGTAATATTCTATTCCATAATTATTGTCATGAATTTTTACATTTTGAAGTCTCACTTATCACTGGTAACTACAGGGCTCACTGGACGCTTCTGGTGATCTGTCCGAAGGACTATCTTGCTCTGTACTTTGATAGTTTGCATCGGACAGCTCCACAAGACCTGAAAGATATAGTAGACCGGTAAGTTCATCCCTAAAAAATAACCACAAATTCGATTACATCATTTTTAGAACTATACAATTCTAACTTATATTGTGTTTTGTTTGACGTAGGGCGGTGGTTGGATACAATCTACTGATTGGAAACAAGCCCAAAGGAAAAACAGTTGTATGGGTGTACCCAAAAGTAAGTCAATCGTATTCATTCAAATCTTCAGTACATATTTTTTAAGTTGCGAATTCACTTATTCTATACTATATGTCCATTGTAGTCTTACAGGCAGAAGGGTACCTACGAGTGTGGCTATTTCGTCATGCATACTATGCTGACCATTGTCCAACATCATTTAGTAGATGGATGGACAGATGTAAGTCTCATCATTTGGACTACTTTTCTACCAATTTCATCAATTTCATGTAATAAATAAAGCTTTTGTTCTAATTGTTTTGTGCATTGTTTGCAGTACTTTAATGACCGGTCATTTTTTCCAAAGGAACTTGTAGATGATGTTAGAAGGCAATGGGCCTCACACTTCATTGAAGTTAGGCAAAGCTAGATATAGGATCTTTATTCTTTTATATATGTATCTAGTAGGATTTAGGGTTTACTTTTATTAGATTACATTCAACTTAATTGTATATACTTTCATTTTTTAGGTTGTTATGAATTGATATAGAAAATAAATTGTTATATATATACATACCATTCTTTTGATATACTGTTGCTGTGGCATACTGTATACTGTACTGGTTGTCTGAATGCAGGGTTGGGAAACGATAAAACAGAATCCATATTAAAAAAAACCTCAGTATTTATTCACGGTTATGGCAACAACCGTGAATATAGACTATATTTATCCACGGTTACTACCATAACCGTGGATATAGATATATTTTATCCACGGTTGTCCATCATAACCGTGAATATAAGTATTAAAAGGTTTCAGTACAAACTACTTATATTCACGGTTATGATGGACAACCGTGGATATAGATACATTTTATTCACGGTTGTTCTTCATAACCGTGAATATAGGTAGTTTGTAACTGAAACCTTTTAACACTTATATTCACGGTTATGATGAACAACCGTGAATATAGGTGGATATAACTGACACCTTTCAGTTCTTATATTCACGGTTATCGAGCATAACCGTGAATATAAATAGTAAGTTATATTCACAGTTGTTCTTAACCGTGGTTAGATGTGATTTATTACCACGGTTGTTAACCGTGGTTAAAGACCATCATCTACTACCACGGATGCAACAACCACGGTTCTTTAACCGTGAATAAAGGCCTTTTTTAACCGTGATTATATCCATTTTTTCCACTAGTGAAATATGCTTAAATTATTAAGAGCCTATTACATTTAATGTTTTTTTCGAGCCCTAACATAACATATATTGTGGGTAGATTTAGTAGGTATACTCATTATGTACTAGATATCCCAGTGTATTACAAGGGTAAAGTGATGCAAACTAGATCTCTTTTACATATGAGACAAAATCCACTAGTGGTTGTGTGTTTACACTAGGAGGTGGTGCTATTACTTGGAGATTAGTCAAACAATCTATTATTGTTAGATTTATTATGGAGTTGGAGTTTAGAGCTTTGAAATTGATTGGTAATAAGGTAGAGTGGATATTCTTTTAGGAATAAAACCAACAACTGCAATGCCTATGCACTGTGATAGCCAATTGGTTATAATTATAGTTAAAAATAATCCTTACAATGGTAAAAACAAATACATTCATTTAATACACGATGTGGTGAAGCAATTTCTAAAAGATGAAATAATATCTATAGGATATATGAAGTCAGAAGTAAAT
Organism: Clitoria ternatea; assembly: GCA_037962975.1. Taxonomy (NCBI): domain Eukaryota; kingdom Viridiplantae; phylum Streptophyta; class Magnoliopsida; order Fabales; family Fabaceae; genus Clitoria; species Clitoria ternatea. The sequence continues at coordinate 89,134,972 of CM075675.1, forward strand.
TTGGTTGATCATATGATCAAGTCTTTGAGGGAAAAGGTTGTTTATGAAACATTAAAGGGAATGAGTCTTATGTCAATAATAAAATTAATGGTGATGGGAACCCAATTTAATGCATTTACACCAATGATATATGCCTAGTCAACTTTTTATAATTTTTCCCCACCTCATGTACCTAAATATGATAGCTGAGACTCCCAAAACCTTGCGTGATGTGATACCAAATCGCTTACCACTTTTATCAACCTTTCTCGGTTGTTTTGTTTTAATGATTGTAATTGGTCTATCTTTCTTTATGAGTTTGAATATTTCTTATACACGTCTAATTTACTTGTAACAAGAAAAAAATAATTTAATGTTTACAATGATAAGTCGAGGTATAGGCTTTGTGTGATTTTTTTTTTGACAAAAAGGAAAGAATAAAACTAAGCACGATCAATAACTAACAATTTCTTGATAGCAAGAAAACTACAATAAGAATCACAAGATCTAACTATTCTTAGTATACGTTTGCTAACTAATTGAAAAAACAAAGTTGTGAAAATAGAAAAATCTATCGATTAACATTAATGTTTTACGTCGTTAAAGATAATTAAAACTTCGTTGAGTCAACAAAAAAAAATTTGTTAATTAAACCAAAATTTAATTAACTCAGTAATCAATCAAACAACCACTAACTAAATTAAGAATCAATCACTCTATTCATTTCCCTAAAGACATGATGGCATTGGGCATACACAAAAGTAGGCAGCACCTCCCGGATTTGGTAAATTAAGTACTACAAAATGCAATTGTTTTAAAATTCGATAAAAAGGGTTTTATCCTACAAAATAATTTTGTTTTATTCAAACTTAATTAAACTATATAAATAATGTGTGGAAAAAAACAATTATTGAACACATCTCTTAAACATTTATGTCCTTGGTTTTTTATTTTTTAAATAAAAATTAATAATATAACATAATAGTCATTTATTTAATGTAAAAGGATGATTGAGATTTTTTTTTTTTGACAAAGCAAGAATTCATTCAACCAACAACAAAATCAATATTTACAGATGCCTGAACCAAATTCATTAGGCAATTCTTCAATCCAAACATTATCAACATAGGCAAAAAATTGTCTGATCAGCTAACTCATTGCACTGTCTTCTAAGATGGTGAGGCTAATAGCGAAAGTTTGGATAATTTGCATGGAATCTTAAGTTTATAGTACTTAAAGAAAATGTAAAATGGAGTTATAGCATGTAGAATATTATTTCTGAGCCTTTAATCAATCCCACGAATAAGGATTCTGATGAGTACGTTATTAACTTTCAACATTGTTATGCTTGCATTTTCAATCATCCGGTGGGATGCAAGACCTCCTTTACGTCGTTTTGGATAGGTACGTGATTTGTCACTTTCTATAATTATTATTACAAGACCTCCTTTAAAAATAATTAGATATATGATACTGTTCTTGGTAATTAAAATACAAGACAGACAACAGTAACGCAGACAGGAAATTTGGAAACAAAATACATGTCCTCGTACATTGCTTCTTTATCAGCAAAAATTGTGTAGTTAGGAACAGGAATCTTATCAGGTGAAAGAGTAGGCCCAAAGGCTAACAAACTCTTTGACAATGTCTAAACCATTACTATTTTGCAGAAGACGCATTCCCATTCTTTACTGTACTTCTCTTTTCTGCGCAACCAAACATGGAGAAGGGGCAAAGCCTTTGTTTGTCATTTTGTGTTGATGATCAGAAATGGAGAAGGGGCAAACTGGGTCACTCTGCACTTAAAATATGGATTTGGACATTTGAACCGCTCTGCTGCTGTTACTTGCACTTCAATCCAACTGCTCTTTATGATTAGAAATTCGAAATTTCACCTCAAATTCATTCATTACCTTTCATTATTAATTGATCATTGATCTTTTTAAAATGGTTATTGACCCTGTTAATTACTTACTATTAAACTATTTAATGATTATACCTACTATTTATCTTCAATTAAATAATTTGTTTTATCATCACCGTTTGGAAAACAGGTCAAAATAAAAATAAAAATAAATTATTAAATTATATTATTTCTGCAGAGTTTTTTACACTACATGTGTTTATCATTATTATCTCTTTCATTGCTGTTGGAAAGAGTTGTACAAGCAAAATGCCGAAATTTGTCAATTACCATAGGGGACTGGGGAAATTTTGGGAATGGACAAGACCATTTCAACCCGTATAACAGTGATAATGGAATAATATTTAATGCAAAATGTATACTACTTTATTAAAACATGTAGTCAAAGTTTAATTTGTTTAATTTCTTGTTTATATGAATGAAGTAAATCATTTTACTAGTCCCCAATTACCTTATACAGAAATATTTATATACACGTGCGAAGTGAAATAGAAATAATGAAAACCTTTTCCCCCAAAGCTAGACACCAATATTTCTTCAATTTTTTTTTTTGTTGGGGGGTAAATGAAACAGACAGCAATATTTCTTTGCCTGAATTCGACCCAACACAAACACATGCGAAAGGAATGAATGACGTACTTAAATCGAACGAATAAAAAATTAAAAAATCAGTTCCAATAAACAAATGCAACTTTTATTTTACAAAGATTCGCCTCCACCACACCATTCATCCTATCAATGCTCACAGCACCACAAACTGCTGCAAGATTCAAATTGAATGAACAAAAAATGACTTGTGAAAGCAAGTTTATGGAGACAAGAATCTATATTTCAAATTCAATTATCTACATTTGCAGCTTGGAAATTCTCTCCTCCACAACGTACTTCTCACAAGTCCCATTGAAAATTACGGCTTCAGACAAACTGATTTGGAGGCATCCAGATGGTTAAGGCGGCAGGTTCCAAGAAGAAATTCAGGGAGCTCTTCACGTGTGTTTCCCTGAATAAGACGATATATTGAGATTATTACCACATGAGTATAAAATAATCAATTCGTTCACAAGGCAAATGGCATTGTCATTATCGGAGAATCCTCCACAACAACAATATTCCAGCAATTTTTAGCCCAAAACTTAATTAAAAGGAAAGAAAAAGAACAAGACCACGTTACCTGTATTAAAAAAGCCATTTCAATAACCAGATGATTAAGGTACCCAAGGACAAGACTCACAACACCTCTTGCAACAGTTGATGATCCAATATCAATCCCAAGCTGAAATGCCATCCAGATAAGCATGACATGAAAGTCAAAAGATGAATGACAGATGCCTGTTTGATGCATCATGCATAATTGCATATACGTGGAGGCCAATTCTTTCTTAACTATGACTATCATTCTCCTACCAGGCTACCACGTCTAATTTTTTCATCCACAGATCACATCAAGGCAGACCAAAACATACAGGGTTTACATGCATCATTTCAGAATAGTAAAAACGAAGTATCTTGCTTTTCTTAACAAGTTGCTGTTCAACTGATACTCATAAAATTTACCTCCAAATAATTCTTTCCCTGGAAATAATTGATTTCCAGTGCCTGACCAACCAAGCACGCCTTCTTTCCCACACTCTGCTTTACTATCCAGGAGCCCTGAAACAAGAATGACATGTTATAACACTACTAATCCACAGGCTAAACAAACAAAGAATACTATACATTTTACCTTTTAAGATGGGCTATAAATGCATATAATTATTGAGGGTCAGAGATTCTAACACAGGGAGTTAGTTAGAATTGAGTGATTTAAGGTGTGTTTAGTAGAACTAGTGGATAAGTTGAAACCCTAACTACAAACTGAAAGTGGAAAGTTGGAAATTGAGAAGCTAGCTGTAGCTAGTTGAATAAAACTTGTTTAGAAGAAAATGCTACTAAACCAAATACCTCAATTCTGCTCAAAAAGTTTTTTAGCAAGTAAAATAAACTTTCAACTAATTGAAACGTGCTATCAAACACACTAAGTGAAATCAAGCCAATCACTGTCAAAAAAGTATGTTACCACGATTTTTCAAAACACCTAAATGAGGTCAAGGAATTGGTTAAGGTAAATGCAAGGAAATGAGACAATTTAATTGGATGATTTGGAATTTAATTTTGTATGGTTCCCTGCAACCGAGAAAAAAGGGTTGATATTTCATTTGTTTGTCTTATGTATTCTGTAATGAGAGAACCAAAGGAGGAGAGAAACAACTTCTAGCCACAAATAGAAGAGTTATTTATTAGGCTGTAACCCAGACTAGATTACACCAGTGATTTTAGTCACCTTGGATATGTATGGTATTAGTTTAAATCTTGAATTTCTGAAGGCATCATCACCCTTGATAAAACTCTCTAGCAAAGGAGCATCTGCCACAGGGGTATTCATCATATAGTATAGTGCCAAGCTATATGTAGTAGAACCAGGAACCTGGTTCACAGAAACACCTAAATTAGTGTCAAGCTAAATTTTATGTAAGGACAATCTAAGCACAAGACTATTGACTAACCTGAATGTTTACAATGAAGAAGAACTCAGACCCGCCCTGTGCTGCATATTTCTGAAAGAAAAAAGCTTCATCAGATTGATTTTTATTTACAACATAAATCATCAGTTGCTACCCAATGGCTGAACAGTCAAAGTTGAGAACAAAACCATAGGCAATAATTAACCTGCACAATGCTCCCTGGACGGCCACCAAGGTCATCTTCCCTTTTGTCAGATCTCAACCAATCCGCAGCAACCATTTGCATCAAGGTTCCCTTTGCTTTAATCTAGTAATTAATACCACGTGGTTTGAGATTAGTGATTGTGTCAATGGCGAATATGAATTAACAAAAAGGTAATTGCACATAATGTTAATCTGCAGTCACTATCTTTAATTAAGGCATCTGAACCATGTAATCTAGTGGCTACTTATACCTTCAGGTGATCTTCAAGATAATTTTCTCCACGAATCAGGAATGTAGAAGGATCTGTTTCAGTCAAACTGCAAGGCATCGTGCAAGTAGGATCTTGTGGAAGAGTGGATCCATATGAACATGCGATACTCTCTTCCCTGACCATCTCCTGCAAGTCCACATAACCTCTCTTCTGAACTGCAGCAGATTGTCTCTAGACATTGTTAACCGATGAAGGAAAAACCATGGTTATCATAATATGACATCAAAGAGCACCCGTATCACCTGCAAGGTCATGCAATCTTCTCACAAAATGAGCAGCAGTTGACAACTTCTGATGGCGAACGTCCTGAAATTCTCAAATTCACAGCAGGATTCAAACATCTAAGTCAAGGAAAATAGAGTTTGACACATTTCCAATGCAAAATGAATGCATGAGAAGAACATGAGATGGGTAAACCAGAATCATAAAAATGCACATATATGCATTTAATGGTATTCTGTTAAAATATGCCCAGATGCAGCCCTGACTCTGAATGCACATCTTAAAATGTCATGAGCAATGAACGTTCTTGCAATAAGCACCCAAGGAGTTTTGACAAGATAAAATGAAAAATTTCTAGACTATATGAAAGATGCATAAACATGTAAATTCTACTCTTCAAAGTAGGAATGTCATTAGCAGTGGTGAATGTGCTCTTGCCATGCCAGTAAGCACCCAACAAGTTTTGACCAGATAAAATGCTAAATTGCTAGCTAGGCTATGAGAACCATCTCAGCAGATTCATACAAAACTGGAGCATACAATAACAGGGAAGGTAATTAAGTTAACAACCTAAAAGAGTAAGCTTGTGAAGCACGGATACTTGCATATATCTAATATGTATCGTATCTAGTACTTTTGGATACTTCACCAATATTAGTCCATGAAGTAATTAACTCTTAAAGAAGTTATAAAAATCTAATGTAGCTATATACAAGACATAGAAACATCTACAAGATAGAAACATAGAAACATTATCTCTTGATAAACTAAAAAAGAAAGTTGTCCTCTTCATAAATGATGTTATGAAACAAATGAGATTATTATGACAATGGTTTAATTATGTCCAAGAATCATGTTCTTAATTTGGATTGCAATGGTATATTCCATATGCTCTATGAAATTTTATGGTATCTAAATATGTGTCCTACACGTATTTTGTCCTATAATATTTTTAAAATAGTTTTATCATCATATCAGGTATGTATCATATCTATGCATCATAAGAGTAAGCATTTAGTCAGAAATCCTACTGATGCAAATAACTTCTTAGTAAATTGATAAACAGGATCCAATATCTAAAAGGATCATTAATTCAGAATTAACTCTAATTGTCAAAAGACTCAACTTGTTAAGTCTCTGAATTATACATATAGCTTGACTGCTTTTATAGTTTATTCCTTTAGTGTGATGGACTGATGGTTGTATATATGTTTGGAAGTTTATGTAACCAAGTGACTCATGAGGAAAAAAGCAGATATTTGGATTGTTCACTTATTTTCCGTGCAATAAAAGCAGATATTTCAAACAACATTTTTACCTGAGACTTCTGGTGACTACATTCGGTCATCCATCCATTTTCTGAATCATCACAATCTGATGGTTCCAGAACATCATAAAATTCATCATTGGCATCATTTAAACTAACAAGGCTAGCATGTTCTGATTGTATTTGATCTACTTCTCCAACTGAGTTATCATGATTGCCCTCATCTGCCGGAATTTGGGTATCATAAGTGATGTCCCCTTCCTTTAGATGAAGCTGACTGTTTCTTGTCAACTCTCCAGATGAATAATCAGATGAAGAACAATTCCCTAATCTGGCTTTAAATAACTCCCGTAATGCTGTACATGCAAAAGAAAGGAGTAGGTAAAAATATAAACTAGAATATTCATCTTCTAATTAAGTATGTTAAGATCTAATAAAATAAATGTAGGCCAGTAGGCAAAAACTGTTGAGTTCAATGATATAAACTTATCAACAAAAGAAAACTACCAGCAACTCTTCCAAGCATTTGAATAGTTATAGAATGAGCAGATGAAGATTTAAGGTAAGATCTCCAGCATTTCCAATCAATAGCAAGCATATGCTTTACAACTGATTGCTTTCCTTTATTCACTGGTGATATAACATATCCTCCACCTACAAAAGAATGTAAACTGCCATCCTTCAACTATTGATCACAGAATTTTTCACTAAACTGTCTGTCTAGCAACTTTCAAAGGCACTAGAAGATATGAAATAACAAAATCAGAAATGCTCAATAAATTATACATAAATTGGTTATTATAATGACAGCAATGAGAAAGTGAAAGAAAATGATTAAAGAAACAGTGAACAATTATTAATGTGCAGAATAGAGACAATTGAAAGCAAAGAACATTAAGATACCAAATTACCAATAAGTTGCATGATATCAGATTTACTTTTGAGGTAAAAGTACAAGATCAGCTAATAGAATGCAGAAGCGATGTTAACTATTTCTACAGTTTTAGCATACATTACTTTTAAGGCAGGCCCGTGAATAGCCTTTCTGGGGAGGGCACCTCTTGTGAAACACAGAATGGTAAAGAATAACTGTGGCAAAGAAAACCATAGGAGTTACTTTCTTTCAGAATGTATTTGCACACACTCTTGCACACACACACGCACTTATATACACATATTTTCCATAATTCTTATTACCATAAGTTCCATCATCTTCTCTCCTCCAATAGCGCCGCAACAAGAGATCTCTTCGTTTCATTCCCCTATAAAACATTATAAGAAAATAATAACACTTTAATAAGATTAGTAGCCAGTAGAAGACAGTCTTGAAACAAGTAGTGGCGGTACATAATCAGCTAAAGGCTTGGGTCTTACCAAGGCATCCAATCACTAAATAGCTGCTTGTGGATAATGTCAGTGTGACCATCCAAGTGCTCCACCACATTCCCCTTGTAGAAACAAAAATCCCATCTGCAAGCCAATAATTAATGATAATAGTAATAACCTCAATAACATGACAACACCAAAGGCAATTGAGATTGACAATCATGGTTTATAAAATTGCATCATAATTAGACTGCCTACATACAATCTCACTAAATCCTGACATATCTATGACTAAACTTTTTATTTGCGGTTAATTCAATTTTTAAATGTAATAATACATGGCCAGATTTCTACACAAATATTTTCAAACAAAGCACACACTCACTTTCACCTTGGCATAAGGCCATTGACTATAAAATTTTACGATCATGTGTTCAATGACCAGACCAGTTAAAAACTCCAGATTTGGAATAAGTCTTGGTTCATGATGGACTTGTGGATGGAATTTGGAACCCTTTTCACTTGTCATTTCATAGATTGGGGAGCATAAAGTGGGAAAGGCACTTTGGCAATGTGCAATTATGTTAAAACTTTGACACGTGATTGGTGAGGAATGCAAAATTTCAATCAAGTTTTGTTGTTAATTCTTATTCTTGTGTGGGGTAAAGTGATCTTTTAAGCTTCATTATGTGGTGATTGGCTAACAGAAATTCTAGATGGGGCACGAGGAGATTAGTAAGCTTTATTCAATTGATTTTCTCTTGTTTGCTCATGTTTCATTTGCTTTGCTTTTGTACTTTTTTCATTCTCTTGTATGAATACCATAATTCATTTCTTTATCCAACAAAAATAACATAGTAAATATGAAACTTTCCCATGATAAAATGCAGTATACTGAATCAAGGTTGAACTCAAAACGAATGACAATAAACAAGAAGACATGTCTTCATAATATAACAATGCCACAACCAGAATATCACATGCACTTAATGGACTTACTCTGATCTAGAAGGACCAAGTGACATAAGAGTCTGGAAAATGGCTTCTGAAGTTCCATCAACTACACCGACGGCCATTATCGCAGGGTGATCATCCCATTTCTGCAGATAGGACCATATTCAAGGATTCCTATTTCTAGTATAAATATAAAACAATAATTACTGAAAATAAGTCTGCCAACCTTCCCATTGGAATCCCTCTCTTTCGCTTCCTTGAATAGTCGTAAACCTGCAGTACAGCCATAAAAACATTAGAACCAGTTTTTGCTAGCTCTAGTACTTATATGAGATTTTAAACAATTTTCACAATAGAAGGTAACTCAAACAGCATTCGAAGAAATAAACTTCAACCATTTTGGCAGCCAAAAATTGTCCATGGTGAAGGTGCAATAACATCAGCAGAAGAAAGAATCCAGTCTACAGAATTTGGGTGACTTCTACTGGAAGATCCACTTAGTCTGTAAGCACGGCACCAAAAAAACAATCAAGGTTCATGCAGTAGATATATATTACCAAAACAGCTCAAATAACCATTAATTAGGAAAACTTTGATGTTTCTGTTACAGAATAATTTATAAATTGTTCATAGATCAGATAAATATTTAGGTTACTCTACCTAAAGGATTGCCATCTCCTTTTAGAACAACCTACAGCATCATCTCCTCCATCAGGGGCTCCCTGAACGTGTTCATAGCAACATCTCATCCTTCACACAAAGAAAACAATTCCTCTTCCACAGTATGCTAAAAACATTTTAGAATCACATACCTTTAACGATGCTTCATGAAAGGACTGAATCCACCTTGCTGCTTCTTCAGGACGGCTTGCTCCTAACTAAACAACACTCTCACTTTGTAATTCACACATGTAATTTCAATTCTCAAAACGATAAAAAAAAACCGTAATCTGAAACTAACCATGACCTCACCTTTAACTGATCATTGTGATTCGAAGTGTTGTAGAGTGTGAATATGAAGAAAACCTGTAACCAGCACAAAGAATTAGCAACATGCAAGTCACCACCAGCAGCGTTTCAAACATAAAACCAGAGACAGAAAAAAAAAACTGGAAAAGTGCATATACTTTTCGGTTAATGCTCTCTCTGCCATTATCCATGACTCGAATGCAGGAATCTACAATGGCACTTCTAACAGGATCCTGAGAACAAAAAATAAAAAAAAAAAAGTTTCACATCCTTAAACTCGATCGAGCGGAACCAAAACTTAATCAGAAAGAATCTAAATACAAAGCCAACGCTTAATTCATCAATTTAAGCACCGTCACTCGCCGCCAAATCGATGCGATTAAGGCGAAACAAATAACAATGAGGACGAACCTGATTGTTAGAAAGAGGAACCGATTTGAAGCTACGTAGGAGGTTACCGTCGAGAACGAAGTAACGCTTTCTGGAGAACTGAAGTCCAATACGGTTGAAGCGTATAAGGTACAACCATCCTTCCATTTTAGTAGTTGCGTCGCTTTGTGACGCCGATGTAGCGGCGCCAGTACTAGTTCCCATTCCCTAATCGAATTCACTCTTCTTCCTTCTTCACCATTCCAATCCAATCATTGAAGTGCACGAGCGCACAGAGAGAGAGCCTGCGAAATGGAGAATGGAGGAAGCGTGAGAACGAAGGTGCAGAGAAATGGCGGAGATTGCAGTTGAAACCACTCGATGCAACTGTTTATGTTTCCGTTTTCTCTCTCTTTCTCTTAGGGGGTTGGCCGTGCCGTGTGGTGTGTAACTCTATTGGGTTCCATATGAGACAAAGATTGCCTGTCAAGTTAATTTCAATACACCCTAAATTACCTTATTACCCTCCCTCTTCCCAATCTTTTTCTTCCTTCTCTCCTACTCTTCCAACTAAATTATTCTTTTCTTTCCCACCATAATCATATTAAGTTCCGTTTGGATTAATTAAAATAATCCTGATACCTAGTCCTCTAAAGGGTCGCTTAATCAATTCAAAACTATACTTATTCTTTATGAAATATTATACTAATTATACTAATAGTATAAAAATTCTTTGCACTATCAATCAACTTGTCATAGATTATCCCTTATAAATTGATATATCACGATAGTGATTAATTATTTTAAAAATTTAATTGTTAATATAGATTATTAAAATTAATAAATAAATTTATTAATCTATATCAATATTATATAGTAATTTATTTTTACATAAGTAGCGACCTAAATATACTTAGGAGGTTTTCTTAATTTTCATCAAGAGAATACCAATACTAATCATCAATAAAGTGATACAATTGAATAGTTAGATCTTTTAATATAATTATTTTGAATCTTATCATATCCATAGAAAAAGTTTTGTTGAGAAAAATAAGATTCGTTTGAATAATCTCAACACATATAAATATTCTCAGTTCAAATAAAATTATCTCTGATATGATATAAAGAAAATGATATATGCATGTGTGATTAAACCAAACACACCTATTTCCACATATATATTAAATGAAATATAATCTTAAGATTTAAAGTATCCATCAATAACTTTTAATTAAAATTGAAATTTCATATTCATAGTCAATACTATATAATATCGTTATCAAAATCAGATTGAACTGACTGATCAAACCATAAATGGATTAAGTCAATTCTTTATTATTAACGACTTAACCATGGTTTCATTTCAATTTGATCATAATTTAGATAGTTATAAATAACTATATTCTTCAACAAGTTAGATAGGTGAAATTTCCACAAAGTATAACATTAAAACTACTTTAAAAATTACATATAAAATATTAGATCATATTTATTTATAGATTTTTTTACTTTTTATTTTACTATTTATCTTGATCAAATTAAAAACCCTTTATTAGTGGCTTTCTTGGGTGAAGTTTTTATTTCCCGTACATACCTACCAAAATAAAAAGATATATATGCTTTACCTGGGTAAAGGAATCTTGACACTAGTCGATAGGTGGGTTCTATAACCTAGTATAATTTATATATATAATAATTTTTTTAAAAAAAAATTATAAACATCTTATAAGAATCTTATAAGTTGTTTTTAACTTATTTTAAAAAATTATTTAATATAACTTATTTCAAATTATTTTAATAAATTTTATAATTAAATTTTGATTCTAAAATAATTTATTAGATAAACTTATAATTAAATTATGCATTTAAACACACTCTAATGACAACCGGATAATGATATGTCAGTTGCGTGATGATTAACACCTTTTTAGATCCAAAAAATTGTTGCTAAAAATGTATCTTTCTAACCCATTTTTTTTTCCCTAAAATTTTGGTGATACATGTAACCAAAAAAATTAAATGTAACAAAAATAAAACAGGTACGTTATAATTGTGTAATTTTCCCATTTTCGGTTTTAAAATAATTTCAAACAGCTGTAGCCTGTAACGTATGATTGGTTGTCATCCATCTTCGTAACAAAATCACAACAATTACCAATCCAGTTGAGTATTTTATTATAAAATATGACTTTTTATTTAAATCACATTTCAAATACGATAATATCAATAGAAATTTATGTGTTATATATTCGGAAAGATATTACGTAATACCGTAATAACTTACAGAGTGAGATGCCCATGGTTTTGAGAAATTAATGTTTTCGAACGAACTATTTAGTTTCTTTTTCCATTTATCGTACATACAACTAGAAACTAACTTTTAGGCAAATACGTCTAATAAAGGATATAAATTAATTGAAAATCCGTGAAATTTAAATATTTTTATGAGCAATTATTTGGAATTAAATACTTTAAATAACAAGTGCATTTAAAGATTAAGTTCGAGTCTAAACTTACAGTTGTATTAAATTTTGATTTAAAGTTTTATTGTCGATGATATTTTTTCCCTAACGATCTACCTTAATTGGAACTAAAATAAGGTTTGTACTATATATATATTATTGGCATCTATCTTTGTATTATGGTAGAATTAAAAATGATTTTAATGACTGCAAGTGGTAGTATTTATATTTGTTGTTTAAATTATTGAAGATAACTAGAGATGGTGGATGAGTGAAATCAGTTTATCACCTCTTAATTAAATATTGAGGGATTTTATTCTCATTTTAGACATATATAAAACAGATTTAAAATACTAAGTTTGTTGTTTAACTATGTAGTATGTCTATAATTTAATAAGAGGATTAGTTATCATAATTAACGGTGATATTTTAAATTACAGCTACATTGTAAAAATGTATTGAAGATAATTTTATATTTGAGCAGTAAACATCTGAGTGGTTTTTAGTTATTTCTAATAATATGGTAATTATGTTCTTAATATAGATGAATCCATTGATTCAACTGAACTATTACCGTTTATTACATTAAAATGCAAGCTGTAATTTAAAAGCAACTATCCTTTTAGTTATCTGAAAGCCAAATTTACCACACACAGCAACTTGGATGTGGTCAAGGATAATGAAATAAATGATGCTTATCTGTTATCAAACCATACCACGTGCATAAACCAAAATAAAAATACCATGCGTATTAAACTAGAAATCTTTTGCTGTGTTTGTATTATTTCATTAAAATTTAGTTTAATTAATAAAAATATTATATGATAGTACATAAATACCATCATATCTAATGTTGATGGTAGACGTTTGTGTATTAATTAAAGATATTAAGAAATTAAGAGCTTTCGATTGATTGACTAATTAAAAGGGCAAAAATTAAACTGTTTTTCACATGAAAAATAAAAAAAAAATGCTATAAAATGAGAAAAACACACAACTATATAAACGAGAGAGTGAAAATTATGAGATATGAAGATTTAAAATATTAAAACACATAAAATAATGAATATTTCAGGGGAATAAAGGATGATTGGCTTTATTTTGACATAAAGCACCTCTTTTTTTTTAAACATTTTTCATATGTCCACTTAATTCTTTTTGTATTTTATCTTTTTTTCTCCATATTGCATCACTTATCATTTTTCTTTCTTTCGTTTAAATTGTTTTATGTTTTTGTTACCATTCACCCCAAAATTTAAACATCCTGAATGAAAAAAAAAAAGGTGAATGCATGTGAAAATGGATTATTTACGAATCGTTAGTTTCTAGTATTATTTTTCTAAGGACCACAAATTGTTGAATGGGATATGGGACAGTCAACCCATGACCCATATACGCTAAAGCATGCATGCATGATGCATATTGAGATGCCAACCAATCTCCTCGCAATTTTTTCATCAGAAAAGTGAATGGGAAGACATTAACATGCCTGTGTCAGAAAATTGTCCATGAATAAATTAACTTTACAAAATTTTCATACTATTTAAAAATTCATTCATATTTTATTAATTAAATTTATTTTTAAAATACTGTCTTTTAAAAAATATAAATAAAATAACAATTTAAAATAATGCCTATTTAATAAAACTATCATTATATCTTTAGTATAACTGACTACTTGATCATATAATTTATTTAAAAACTTATACTTCTCAAAAACCAATTAAAGTTCAGCAAGTGTCAATATTTTATTCTACACTACTATGATTAAAATGTCATGTTGTGGTCTGTATATTGTCCATTTTAAATCAATGTATTGTGTCACTTTATTGAATTCATACATCATTAAAACCTTTTCCCTATTTGATGGAGAAAAATAGATTTCCCCATGCTAAAATGACTCTAATTTTTTTTTGGTAACAAATGATATCTATTATTCTCTCTCTCAATATAACAAACGAGGCACCGCCATCCCGGATACAGCATATGATGTCCCTCCGCTAGTGATTTGTGATATCCAGTTGCACAACCCTCGAGTCACATTCGCAACAAACCTAATGCACAGCCATGGTCATGCTGGGCAGAAAATCCCACATTCCATCATCATCTTTGTGTGTCTCGAAGAATTCTATTAAGATCCAATCTCCAGTTTCCAACCACGTTCATTTTGATGGTTGTTGTTAATGGTGCTTGCCATGCTATTGAAGGTTTAATGCTTCCACCAAATCTTCGAAATAGCCATATGTTACAGGTCACATACTCTACACTCCAAGATTCCTCTTCAAACTCAAAATTAGGATGTTTGAAAAGACATATACCGTTGCTAGAAGACAAAGAAACTAAGAAATACTGCTAAATAGTTGTTGCCTGCTTGGTGTGTTTGAGAGATGAGCATGATATTCGGAAGACATAGGGCCACGCCAAATTTTCTTCCAAACTCTGTTCCCTGCAATATGCAGACCTGGGTGTGTATTTCCCATCCCCGACTGCATTGGCTAGGATAGCCACGCTACAAATCTCCTAATCAACTGTATATAAAAAAATATAAACTGTAAACTTATTTTACCGAATCCTTATGAGTTGCTACCCCGATGGATACATATGAAACACACATTTCAAGACTCGAGTGTACGGATATTGTAAGAAAATGTTATTAATTAACAAAATGCGTATACATAATTCATGGCTGTCTAATTGTCGGGTAGTTATCTGGTTGAGGTGAGATATTGTGAGATTTCTTATGTTGGGTTGAACTTATTATTCCTTTTAGGTTGACCCTCTCAAGTTTGGTCCAGAAAGGAGAATGATTAAAAGGGGTTGTATTTTCAAGCTGACAGGGTAGTATGGGGCCATGGGCACATATGGTAAAAATTCGTAAGAGGTTTGCTTTTTTATTATAAAGTTATCATCATATTTTATGATTTTAATATTTTGTATAAGAAATATTAAAAATATTTTATTTATTCTCACTTCTTATTTTTATTTTTTATATAAAATTTTAAAATATGAAATAAAATGGTAGTTTTGTAATTAAATCTAAAAACAAAATGATATAATAAACCAATAAGCCCTTATTTTCTATGGTGGTTGATCTTCATTTATTTGATAATTATTGATTGAAAGAGTATCTTGATGTTTTCTGAAATTTCTATTTAGTGATCAATAGATATTAAAAATTACATGTTAAGTATATAAAAATAAGTGTAGCCTATAGTTAGATGGTTCATTGATAAGTAGGAACCGTTATAACTCTTCAGAATTGAAATATGGCTTATATAGTTGTGACAAGAAAATATGAATTTTAAGAGTTGTAATTCTTGATAATCTTTGGTCTAAACGATTTATGACCCTTTGTGAAAAGGTAGATTCACTCTCACTTCTTTCTATATATAGATATTATCAAAACATGTAAAGTAATGACCCAACATTGATTTTGAAAGAGAATGATAGGAAGATTCAAGGAGATGACCATTTTATCCTATAAATAATCTAAGAGATGACCATTTTATCCTATAAATAATCTAAGATATTTATGATTATTGAATAGTCATCAAGAAGGTACAAGAATCAAGGATGAATAGTTATCAGTACTTTAATCTATACTATAATAACTTATTAGATCAAAGGATGATTATTCATGAAATTGATGTATTTTCACTCTCATTTTGAATAAACACATTATTTAGTCTCTCACTTTATTATGATTGGGTTAATAAAACTGCGTTTAGTTATAAAAAAATTATTTTAGTTTTCTAGGAAAAGTTTTCTGCTTATTTTCCAAAAAATTTCTATTTTCATTTCTTGAAATAGCTAGAAAAAATCTTTAAAACTTTTCCATTTTTTAGTTTTATTGGAAAACTTCTTTAAAGACTTTTCTATTAAAAATAGAAAACCCAGTTTTCAGTTTTCTATAAGTTTTCTTTGAATATTTTGTAAACAAACACTTTTTCTATTTTTTCAACATTTTCAAAAATAATTTTCTATTTTTTTAGAAAACTTGCGAACTATACACAACCTAAATCCCTCATTTTTAAAAAATTTATATATAATCTTTTACATGCGACTTCCATTTGGTTAATAGTACATTAACTTACTCACATTTTACTTACTTGTTACACCACATAACTTAATGTGTAACACACATATTAATCAAATATCTTATTTGACTTTTTTTAATCAGCAAAAAGAAATCAATAAATTAAAAAAGATACAAAGGGTACTTTAACTCATATACAAAAACAAGAAAAATAACTAAATAAAAAATTACATTCCAGAAAAACATAACAGGGGCTCCTTAACCATTCAGCAAAGCTCCTAAAGAAACCATTCAGTCGAAACCTTAACCATAAGCACGATCGAAATTGGATGTACTCCAACATATGGTCAACGTTCACAAATCTTTCCTTAAAAATTATATCATTTCTTACCTCTCAAATAGTCCAAACAATAACAAACCATATCACTTATCCTTCTACCATCACCCTCACTTATTTCTCTTACCCATATCCACCCACACCCACTACCCTTTCCCTTATTTGACAAATTTTAACTTCACTATATACGTAGAATAGTATTAATATAATAAAAAATTAACTGAACAAAATCATTTTATCTTAAATATTAATTTAGTCAACAATGCAATTAAATTATATACATTATTTTAAAGAATCTTATTAACTAATGTGGTAAATTTTCAAAATATATATATATATATATATATATATATATATATATATATATATATATATATGAAAATTGTGTGGGACCTCTACTAAAAATCAGAAAAGACTATATTTATATTAATTGTAAGAATTTATGATACAAATGGACCTCAATTACGTGTATAAGTACAATGACAATATATCCTTCATTATACTTGGGTTAAGGTATATCTCTTGTATTTTTTTTATTTATTCTTTTTTCTGATAAAAAATCGACCTTACAGGTAGGGGTAAGTTTAAGTGATCAAGTACTAGTTTTTTTTCTTGAAAATATTACATTTTTTTGAAAAAAAATGATCACTTTTAATAATTCAAACCCAACATTTTAAGACAAAGTTTTAACAAAATATTGATTTCAATAATTTTTTTATTTACGATTAACTAATTCGTTAACTATATTAATTAATTAATACTCAAAGGGGTCCAGTGTAAATTTGTGCATGATATGCAATTATGCATTACTTGAAATGCCAACCCTTTTGGCTGTCTGGTTGGCATGCATGAGAAATAAGGTCCTTTTATTACAAGAAAAAAAGGTGGTTTTGCATAAGGAAACAACATTCAAAGCAAATACATGGAGCATGCATGCAAGAATCAATTGTACATTGATATTATCACTACCTCACCTCTTGATCTTGAAGTTCCCAAATTAAGGCACATGCATTTATCATTTCATCTTTAATTAACCAAAAGTGATAGTAATTAACATCAATAAGTGGTGAAGATGTTGACGTAGAACCAGTAAGTACTAATACAGTAACCCGTTGGGTTGGGTGTGTGCTATGTCCTCCCCGATACTAAACATCACTAGCAAATTAAGCAATGAGGGGTATAGTTGAGTTAACTAATGCTCCATGATCACTTTATGAGGAATGAAATATTAAAAAAAAAGCATGAAAATTTGTGTTGTATCTATCTTAAAAATAAAAATAAAAACATACAAGATTAAGATTACATAACTAGAATATCTTTTATTGATAAAAGATTTCTATTGTTAAATTTTGTCATTTGATAAAGCGGTCAACCATTAATTAACCACTTTAGTACTAACATGTATTTTAAGTGTCCACACTTCACCCCCGCTCTCTCTTTTCCTCAAGCCTCATTCCTGCCTTCATTGTACCTCTTCATATTCTTCTTCTTCTTCCTCTCCCTCTCCCCACTCTTCTTCATTCTCTTCCTCTTCCCCTTTTCACTCCTTATTTGCCTCATCACCCCTCTTCCTCTTCGTGTCCATACTCTTCTTCATTTTTTTTTCTCTTCCCTCTCCTACTTCCCCACTCCCATTGGATATTGACTAACAAGAGAAGTTTTGATTCATCATTTTTTTGTTTCAAGAAACATATAAATACTAATTAAATCTTTTTTCCATTGGATATTGATAATGCATTACTCTCATTGAAAGAACCGTTTCTTGACCAATCAAACATTAATTTGATTCATGACCCTTTTATTATTAACTGTTGAAAGTTGTTGTACTACTCCAAAAATGGAAAAAAAATCAACAAACGATGGATATATATATATATATATATATATATATATATATAAAAGTAATGAGAATAAGTTTTCTAGGACCGGTCAAGGGAGGTTAGCATCATAAGCTTTGTTCCTTTCTTCTTCCCAATCAAGTTGATTGTAGATATTTCAACATGCAAGACTCAAAATACCCTGAGTCAGCATGTGGCTATGTAAACCCTTGAGGAGCAATATCGACGTTCGATTGCACTAGAGATTTGTTGGATTTTGACTTTCTAGGCATTGACTAATAACCACAACGCAACTTATCATCTTGAGCGTAATCGCCTCATTTCTTCCAATTTGAAAGCAAAAAAATTATTATTTACATATTGAAATGAATTCACTCCTTAATGAATGCTTTAATTTATATTTATTGTTTTGCACTGCTTTTAAGACAAAAAAAAAATTGGCAATATCTCGAATGGCTACCAAGAGATTTAATTTAATATCCTTATATTACAAATCATGTTAATAAGATGTCAAGATAATAATAGAGCACCCAAAGCTTTTCCCATGGATAACCAGTCAGACACAACTGGTCTGAATAGGCTATTGGATCAATTACACAAGTGATCTAATGTAAGACGGTTGTTTTACTCAAAGTTCACGACCCAGTTGAACCAGTGTATGTAATTATTAATTAATTAATGGTTTATTTTATTTTCTCTCATTAAAATGGCGTTGTCTTGTTTCTTTTTAAACTAGGTACTTATTATTATGAGTTTGATTTTAGAATTTTGGAGTATGAAATAATTAAATTATTTAGGCTATATTTTTATTTTTAATTTTTTTCAAATAGACTAAATTAACCTGTTCCAACGGTTTGACCATTGACCCAATACCTTGTCTGGTTCGATCATTAACTTGCTTTTAATAACACTACATACACATTTGTGTCATGTTTAATATTGTTAGAAAAAAATTTGGAATATTGTAATTTTCCTACAATATAAGTGATGAAAAATAATTCTAAAGAGATAACCAAAAAAGTTGTTTTGGATTTGTCAAGGGGATGGACATTAAACTTTGAGCATGAGAAAATTACAGTGGATACTTAAAATGTTGCCATATAATTATTTTGATGTATTATGTCCATTGCTAAGGCATGAATTAATTCTTGCTTTGAAAAAATACATAGCCCTTTGTGGTGGTGCTAATGAGACATACGAGAAAGTACTGTTGAGGTGCAATTGATGTATATCTATGAGAAAGTGCTAATGAGACGCACTTAATATATTTCTAAGAAAGTGTTTATGAGATGTACTCGATGTATTTTGAAAGACGTACATTAATATACCTATGGAGTGGTTATGAGACACATTTTATTAGATTTAAAAGTGATACATAATCCTATGTGGTGGTGCTAATGAAACACACATAATATATTAATGCCAATGTTCCTTTGAGACTCACGTTGTAAAAGTTTGAAAATAAAGTTTATTCACCAAAGTGCTTTTGAGACACACTTAATGATTATGGGACACGTTTGAATAGTTGTGTAGTATGTGAGTAAGATGGTAAAAGTCACCTTCTATGAGTGATTTAGAAAATCTTTCTAAAACACTCACATGAATCTTAAGATTGTGAAATGACTTTACCTCATAACTATCGTAGAATTCCTATATTTTAAAGTTACAATGTGTGTAGTTGAGGTTCAAACCTAGTTAAATAAGTTCAATAGTAATTCACTTTTGGAACCAACATTTTTGCCTCACTTCACTATGTGTTAATTCAATCCTTAAGATATTAGTACTTAAGCATAAACTTAACTTTCTCTGCTTAAATTTCTCTCTCTCTTGCAAAACCATTAGTGGAGGATTATTGGATAAATGGTCAGTAAGAGAATCTTTGATTCATTATTTTTCTATTTTATACATCCTATTAATGACAATTATATCTCTTTTTTTACGTTGGATATTGGTGATGCATTACTCCTATTGAATGAGCCATTTCTTGACCAATTAGACATTAATTTGATTCATGACCATTGAAACATGTTGTATTACTCCCAAAATGGAAAAATCAACAAATGCTATATATAATGAGAATGAGTTTTCTAAGATCGGTTAAGGGTGACCAGCATCATAAGCCTTAGTAAGCAATTCCAACATTTGATTGCACCAAAGTTTTATCGGGTTTTTACTTTCAGGGTGCTAATAATCACAACGCAACTTATTATCTTTAGTGTAATATTCTCATTCTAATAGATAGTTTCTTACATAAGTTACCAAAAAGGTAGTGGTGGTTTCAGGACAAAGCAGCTCCACACGGTGGTTCGCCACTTCAGGAAAGTTAGGCGGTGGAGGTTCTACGTATCTTGTCGATGTTTAGAGGGGTGTAGTTATTGAGAATTGAAATCAATGATAGTGCGTAGTGGTTGTTGCAAGACCTGATCATAGAAATCAAGAAGGATGACCAGAGGCAAGGGGATCGTGATGGTCAAAATGACTCATCAACAGAGGTGTAGCAATTGTAAATTAGGACTCAATGGTCACAACAACTTGTAGTGACAATGCAAAACGAAGACATGCATTCTGCTTCAAAGATTATCTTTTTTATCTCTTTATAGACCAACCAAGGAAGAGGAACAACTCCTGGATCTGGCATAGCCTTCTACAAGGAAAAGGCATTCTCTTTAAGTTAGGCCAATAGACAGTTGGGGATAGAAGACAAATCTTAGTGTTTAGGCATAAATGACTTTGGAATGGAGTACTTTATCATCAACATCCAAACTACTAGAAGGAATCATATATATATATATATCCTCGCTCATCAATCAATCTACCCACTTTTGGGATCTCTAAAAAATTTGTCAAGTTTTACCTCAGTATTTTTGGTTACCTACCCTCCAAACCCCCATCAGGATAACTACAGGAATAGACTACCTGAGATGGCCTTACACTAAAGAAGGAGAGTATATAGTGAAATTAGGTTACAAAGCTATTAAGCTCATGATTGATGAAGCAGAGTAGGTGCCATCCTTCTCTTATTCACTAGGAAATCCCTTTGGAAGGCAGTTTGGGAAGCAAATGTCCCAAAAAAGATCTAAACTTTTGTTTGGAAACTTTGTCACAACCTTCTTCCCGTGAAAGCTAACCTTGCATTAAGAAGAAGATTCTTAAGGAGTCCTAGTGTCCTATTTGTCCAGAGAAGGAGGAAACTCTGGAACATGTTTTCTTTCATTGCAATGCAATTAAGGATGAAAGGGCTAATTCTATCATACAATGGATAGCCTCAAAGATTGAAATGTCCAGTAGTAAGAAGGAAGATTCGTAGTTCCTTAGTTCAAAAATGTTTTATACTCCATGGCATATACAGTTATATAGAAATAAAGCAAGTTTTCAAGGTTCAATCCCAAATCCATTACAAACTCTTAATGCCATTCAGAACTCCGCGTGTGAATTTTACAGTACTCAGTATACTACTCAAAAACAGAAACCAGGCCTACCTACTCAAAATTTCTCTTCTAGGTGGAGACCTCCTCCACATGGTAAGTTAAAGATCAACACTGACACTTCTTGGAATAATTCTTCTCAATGAGCCACAACTGGAATTGTTATCAAAGACTACCAGGGAGGCATCATTTTCAGCCAATCCTCTTATACTTGGGCCCCTACCATTCTCCAAGTTGAAGCATCTACGGTTACATAAGTAATGGTCCTGACACACAATTTTGAATGGGAAGAGATCATTATTGAATCTGGCAATCCTAATTTTTAGGGCATGCAAAGGGGAATGTAAAATTCATGAAATTGACCTATTAGTTTAAGACATCATCTTATTTTGCAACTCCTTTCGATCATGCAGATTTGTGTGGGCTAGAAGAGAAACTAATGAGGCAGCTTATGTTGTGGCACCTTTAGCTTCTTCAAACAGTATTGGAAGGAACTAGTGGGTATCACCTCCTTCAAGCTTGAGGAAGGTTCTAGTCCAAGATAAACGTTGGATTCTGCCAGCTTAAGGTGCTGTCTCGCTCCGCCCTTTATCATCGCACCTAGGTTAAGGTCTTCTTTTCCTCAAAGGGCTTACCCTAGCTAGTTGAGAATGTTTGGCTTCTGTCCTTCTCATGCAAGCAGGCCTATTTCTCTGTTTTTTTAGCCTAGTGTATTGTACGTTTTGGGCCACAAGGCCTATGATGGTGTTGTTGATGGGAAATAGAGTTTTAGATGTTTGGTTAAATATCTGAATATCATTTCAACATAACTGTTGTTCTTTTTCCAACTAAAAAACTATCAAGTCTACTCTTCTATTTCATAAAAAAAACTTTGTTTAAAACTCCCTTCCTACTTATTTTTAGATTTATCTCTTTTAATTATCATCAAAATAATTTGTCTCATAAATGAATAAAAAGCCGTAGTTGATCAATTCAATTTCTCTCAATTGATTAATGTAACTTAGAGCAAATACACACTATGGAATTCCTTGCTATTTTCCAAAGGCTTTTCCTGGTAGCGGAGCTCTATACAGCATTCACTTTAATAATTTTAAAATAAATCTGCAGCAACATCCAAGTAACATAACATATACGCTGGCTCTAGGTCAAGTGCAGTTTATTTATTTTTATGATGGATTATATTTAAATTTAGGTTGAACCTCACAAATAAAGGGTGTCACAAGTGGACCAATAACCACTTTCTTCATTTATTTATTTATTTATTTTATTATCCATTAGGATTTTTTTAGAGGTAGTTTTATTTGTTCCACATCGTTATCTAAATATACTAGATGAGACTTATAATAAAGATTTTTTACATATACAAATTTTTAAATTGTAGATCTTACCGAAACAATATCAAACTGTTTAAACTAATTCTGTAACAAAATACTTATTATCTTTTGAATATATAGCTATATTTTATTTGTATTTTTAACAACTATTTATTGGCAAGTCACCTACTAATGTTTATTGAAAATTACTATATCAAAACATGAAAGAGATGATACTTATCTCTGCGCCGAACGCACCTATAGTGAGAGTTAATGTGGATCAACGGAATGGGGAATACGAATTAATTATGGTATGGTGCTGAATTGTTGATTACTAAATTAAATACTCCACGTCTACCAAAAAACAATTAAATACTCATTTAATAACAGAGGTTAAGGATTGGGGAATATTCAATTTTGCATTCATCAATCAATTTACTATCTGCCCCTGAACTAATCCATGGACAACTACAAATCAATTAAACAGCCATTTATTATACATAATCGTTAATAAATGAAATTAGTTGGAAGTGGATGAAACTTTTTTTTCCCGTATTTTTTGTCTGAAAACGACTAAGCATCCTTTGATTCTCTGTCATGAAAATACAGAACCGAGATTAGGAAAAAAGAATGGTTTTGATTTGGTTAAATTTTTAAAAAAATTATTTTAACTATTTTAAATAACGTGAAGAATCAATATTAACTATTAGATGTTTGTTTTTACCACTTCTTTTTTCCAACTGCTAATCAAACGGATACTAATTCATTTATTGATTTGTAAGTATATTGATATTGGTTTCACAACAACATCTTTTGTAGCTGATATGGGTGTCTAGGTGGAGGATGTGTGGGTCTGAGATCTTAAATGACGCAAGGAGTTTTTTGTCTGAGAACGCGAATTGTTGTCATCTCTCCTTTATGATCTTGAAAGTTTTGTTAATGCATGTGTGGTTTGTAACAACCCTATTTTTATTTTTATATTAAAATTTTGAAGGAATTAAATTATGGTTCTTTAGAACTTTTTAATCTACGTATTATTTATAATTTTTTGGAATTTTTTAGAATTTTTGAATTATTTTAAAAAAATAATATATTTTAAATAGTTTTAAATTCATATAAAGTGACTTAAAATTAAAAACAAGTGAACTTAAATTATAAGAAAATTTTCTAAAATCCATTTCAAGTAGACTTATCTAAAAATTATCTGTTTGAGAAAAATCTTGATTTTTTTCAATCGTTAAAAAATTGGGAACGTATCAATAAATTTTTATTAACAGAAAATTTTAGATTTTTAAAATTTAAACTTTATATTACTTATTATAAAATTAGTGAGGACTGATATAATATCGCTAAATTTCAAAAATGACTCATTTTGAATATTTAAAATATACCGAGTGAAAGGTTACTATTTGGCTTAATAATTCAGCCGACATTTACTATGTAAAACACTGTACATGTACGAAATTTTCAAAAAATGTACAGTAACCAGGATTTAAATTTCAGAAAATGCACAGTACTTTTATATTAAAATAATGAAATTCATAGTAATTTTTCTTCCTATGAATACCGAAGGAATTCTTCTTTAGAATTCACAATTTCAGATTAAGTTTTCTTAATATAGTAGTGCTAGTGAGATAGTGGTAGAAGTAAGAGAGAGAAATAAATTTTTTTGGAAGAAGGTTCTGCTAAAATTTTAAGGTAAGAATACGTCTCTCTTATATTTTTTAGAGTTATTTTCATATCGTTTTTAGAAATCTATTATTATAATGAAAATAATATTATTTTAAGTTACTATTCTGAATAATAAAATACTATTTCAATAGTAATTACTATTTAAATAGTAAATTACTATTTACTATTACTATTTACCTTTACTATTCATGTTTTACTATTTACCGTTACTATTCACGATTTACTATTTATCATTACTATTCATGATTTACTATTTACCATTACTATTAATGATTTACTATTTACCGTTACTATTCACGCTTTACTATTTACTGTTACTATTCACTATTCACTATTCAAAATTTACCATTTTTGCTTTAAGTAGTAATCTTAATTTTTATCTTATGCCTATACTGAAATAAGATTGGTATCAATATTTCTAGAAATCGGAGGCGCAAAGCAAACTCTCTTTTGGTAACAATTCAAGTTAAGGGGGAGTGAGATAAGAATATAATATGAAAAGACATGAGAATAATGGGAGGAGTCCCCTACTCCTTTTAAATTTAATAATAATATTATTTTAAAATATTAACTCTTTAACTTAAAATTTATAATAAATTTTAAATTAAACATCTGATGTAACTAAGTCTAACATACCTATGCAAGGACCTATACTTTTATAACTTATATGAACTGGACTATACCTATGCAAGGACTTGGACCACTATGACCCATATGGACTGAACTATACCTACGCAAGGACTGGATTATATGGACTTACATAGACCCTATGCGAGGAATTGAGTAAAAGGACTCAAATTGACTATATTAATAATCATTAGACTTTGAATTATAATATTTATAAATGATGCTTTATTGACTTGATTTTGATTGATTATTTTTATGATTGTCAATTATTTATGATTGTTAATTGTGATGGATGATCTTATGATGTGGAGTCTGAGTATATAGTAAGCATGACGGAAAGCTAAAACTCAGTAAGAATTTTCTTACCTTACTCCTTAAATTCTAAGAAAAAGTATTATTTTATTTTTTTTAGTCTTTTATTTCTTCTTAGAAATTATTTTCATTGATTTTACTTTTAATCTTTAGAAATCTAGTATTTATTTCAAAAGAAGTCATTTTATGAAAATTAATTAATTCTTGAATTAAAGAAATTTTTTTATAATTTTAAGTATTTTTTTAAATTAAGAATTATTATCTTTAAGTATAATAAAATTTTTAAAAGTAAATTATTTTGTTTCAACCTAATAACTAAAGATATTTAAAAATAATTGAGATTTCTAAATTCGATATTGTTAAGATTCAATTAAAAAAATATATGTAAAGTTTTCTATGATAAGTATTGAGATATTTAAGGCTTGGAAACTCAATTTTGGTGAGAATTAAAAACTATACCAAATTTATTTCTGTGGGACAGAAATTTAGAGAATTGAGAAAATATGCAGTTTATTGAAATGATGTTGTAAACCTTTAAGGTATTTAATAATTGAGTTTCTAAAAGCCTTAACCAACTAAATACACGAGTAGTTCATGCATCATGAATTATTAAAGTGAAATTAAATGATATTGTCTAGGGACAGATTATAGAAACCGATGATACATTATAGGAGGCTTAATTTCGAGCCTTGGGATGAGAGGGTGTGAAAGGGTGTTTCAGGGGGCCTGGGGTAGCTCCCTAGTGTCGGGTACTTTCACAATAAAAACTTTCTCAATCTGATTAGTCTCTAAGTGTTTCCATGCCAGTTAAGTTGTTCATATTATTATTATCCGGACTTATGGAATAGTGTAAACTCCTGATTGACCCAGTACAAATTAAAATTCAAGGGCCCACATATATAGGTAAGTTATAATGAAGATATTACATAACATTCATGCATTCATAATTGATTGTGTATGTGATTGTGATTGTGATTGATATTATTATATATTAGTTTGTGAAAACCCTTTGTTGCTTATGTCTTATTCGAGAATATTATATTCTGTTTCTCACTCCTTTCTCTGTGTTTTTGTTTCATATATTCTAAATTGATGGTTCAGAGGGAAGGATCGAAAAATCTCGGCAGTAAATATAGCACGTTCTAGAAAGGGAGCTCGGTATGAATACCGTGGTCCAATGAATAAATAATGTTAATAAGTAACTGCTTCTGGGCCATGGAGTTTCCTCTCTTTCTTATAATGTTTAATGTTTATTTTCTTCGGATGAATGTACAATTACTTTATAAAGTTTTAATAATATTTATGAGGTATTTCAGAAATAATGTATGTAATTTATTCTGATAGTTTCTTTTTAACAATTATATCTTTTAAAAAAATTTTATAAATTTTTCTATAATTTATTAAGGTGTAACTGAAGGTGTTACATGGTTGCATGAAATTCTTGGTTATGGTTAGGACTTCTTCTAGTCAGTTCTCTATAAAGTCGGCCTATAATCTATTACTTCAACAATCAGATTTGTGGGATTCATATTTTTTGTGTTTCTTTTGGAATAATGTTGTGCCTCTTAAAGTATTAGGTGGAGTTTAATATTGGATCGAATTTAAACTAAAAATAATTTAGCTTCACGTAGGATTGTATTATATAATTCTTCTAGCATATGTGTCTTCTGCGGTGAATCTGATGAGAATTGTTCTCATTTGTTCATTTCGTGTAAAGTATCTTATTCTTTATAGTAGTTATGTCTTGATTGGTCGAGTTTTTGCTTGGTTTTGCATCATTGCGGTAAGGAACACTTTGAATGTACAATGAGATATGGGTTTGATAATGGGACTAAACTTTAGTTGATTATGATGTGATTTGCTATTGTTTGAACCATTTGACTACTAAGGAATGAGGTAATTTTTAAGGGAGGAACATGTTTGAATTGGTTGAGTACAAATCGTGGTTTTTGTTAAGGTTTTGTATTTAGAAACTTTATTGAATAGTTTAAGAAATCTCTTTTATGTTTATCAAGATTGTAATTAATTACTTTTTGAATATGAGTTAGGATACCATAATATCTTTTTTAATATTTATTTCTGATAAAGAAAAAGTATATCAATAAGTGAGATAATCAATTTATAAGTCATTGTTTGATATTCTCACATTTAATTTTGGTCAACAAATCATTTCTTTTTACTTAATCATTAACTAATCATGATTGATCTAGAGGTGGGGTTCGGACAATTTCATCTGAAATCCTAGGTTTAAATTTCAATTTTCACTATACAAGAAAAATATATACTATACCCTCAACACTAAGATCATTTTTTTTTGTCAACGTAGTGGAGTGTAATTTGACATTATCAAATATAGATAACAGCTTTTTTTAAATGCAAATCTAACGGCTGTTGACCAAAAACACTATAGAGAATGGTTCTAACCTTGTTGGGCCAATCTTGCTTGAGCCCATTATGTTCAGGCTTCTTTCTATCTTTCATCTTTGTATCTTATGCAATGCCGACATGAAAACATGGTTTTTCAACTTTTTTTTTTCAAAAAAAAAAACTTTTTTTTTCCTGTTGAAAAAACCCCGGCGTTTTTCATGAACCAGAGTTTTTAAACATAAGCAATTTCATTAGCGCCTACTCCATCCACCTTTTTAACTCGTAACTGGATTGTGTTTCTCAATTAAAAAAATAATTATTATTTAAGTCTTAAATCAAGTTGAAAAAAATATTTATTACCTAGTCAAATCAACGATTCATTGAAAAAAAGAATAATAATTTGTTGATTTGAGACAACAGTAAAAACTATGTTTTTAATTAAGAGATACTTTAAACTTACAATATACCTTAATTTTAAAATGAACAGATGAAATCACTAACTAAATCCAACGATCATCAATGGTCACAGAGATGTGTGACCATTGAAGTCACCATCATGTTTCACCCTGTAAAAAGTTCTTATACCTAGTAGGCTATAAAGTATAGATATAATAGAAATCCAGCCCAAAAAACACACGTAACTCGAATAAAAAACAATTGATGATGGTTTGTCATTATATTTTTACATTTAGGCATGACAATTATACTCAAATTCATAGGTACCGTTCGACCCAACCTAATTTTGATAGGGACATGAGCAGATGTGGGGAAACAATTACGTACCTGATCCGGTCTACATGCCGTTGTCCAGACTATGACGTCATCTTATCCGTTTTGGAAGGTAAACCGATATCATAGGTTAACGTACGGGCTGTAAAATACCGTGCTAGGCGTTCTCCCTTCACCGGTTTGTACGAGACAACACTACACACCGGTTATGATCTGTTCTATGGTCATAGGGACGTTGGTAAAGGCCCCATTCTTCCCGTACCATGCATCGGAAGCGTACTCTACGCCACACACCTCCTGACTCTCGACCCAACATCTACACCCTCCCTATGTTATTATGCATAACCGTTCACCTATACTTTGAGAGGATAAGTGGCTGTTCCGCTTCCTATGATTGATACCCTGCATAGCGGAAAGTATCCACGTCACCCGTCAGAAGGTACAAAGTACAGCTACAGGAGTGATACGCGGAAAAGGCTGATCTTCCCCATTCCTATATTAGAATCGTACACTGAGCATTGAACTACTCTTGATCGTACACTGAGCACTGCGTCAGAGTCTCCTAACCCCACTTGTGCCTCACAATTCATTTTCCACGCTCATCTATAAATAGTCGATTTTCATGCACACATAAGGCGATGTTGTTCCTACTCTTAATACACTATTGCATTGCTCAAGTTTTCTCTGAGTTTTCATTCTTTTCACTGACTTGAGCGTCGGAGAATCTTCGCAGGTGACACCACCTTTCGCCCCCCATCAACGCGAAAGCTTGGTGTGAAGGATCTCCAGGACAACGAGACCGGACTCTCCCACTGAGAGTTTAGATTATAATACCGGATACCCACTGTACCGGTGTACAAACGCTTGAATCTCAAACTTTTGTGGCTGGTCCCCAGTCCGGATCTTTGACCCCGGACTAGACCAGTCCAGTACCCACCTCGATGTTAACCCCGATCCTGCACCAGAACCCACCCCTATATACAAATTCAATAATTTTACTTATAATTATAACTAAATATAATAATAAGTTTATATATTTTTTCTTAAAATACTACTTTCAATTTCAAATATAAGTAAAAGTAACTACTTTCACACATATTAAGAATATAGATGTCAATGCGGGTTACCCGCCCTGCCCCGCCAAAATATAGGGCAGGTTTGTCCCCTATCGGATGCAGGTTGAAATTTCTGACTCTTCTTATTTTGATGGCGGGGCAGGTTAGCCTGCTAACATTTAAAAAATTAAAATTATTTTTAGTATTTGAAAAAAAAAGTTTTAATGGGAGGTTGGTTAATGATTGATCCGCTTAAAAATATAAATTAATAGAAATTAATAAAAAATAATTAACTTATTATTTTTAATAAGAAAAACTCAATTAAATTTTAAAAAACAAAGTAGTATATAATTAAAATAAAAAAATTGAATATAATTATATTGATAATTCTAACTTAAACACCAATCAAAGTGATATGAAAAATTAGAAATTTTTTATAAAATATTATTATTTTTTAAAATAAGATATTATATAACCCGCTGGGTCAACCCGTCCCCCCCAAAACCCGTAAAAATATGGGGTGGGTTAATTTTGAACCCACTCAACAATAAATTTGGTCAACTCGCCCTGCCCCGTTTTAGGTGGGTTGGCTCGACCGGCTTTGACATCCCTAATTAAGAATAATGATTGAAAGTTGTTATTTGCATTAATGTTATCAAATATTTGATATAATATCCTGAAATATCCTTAATATCATTTACGACACAAAATATTAGTTTGTCTTGGAATATATATATATATATATATATATATATATATATATATATATATATATATATATATATATATATATATGAAAGATGTATTTAGTAGACTAACATTTAATGACATTAGAAAAATATAATTTTGCTCATATTATATGACTAAAAAATTTCACTAAAATTTACTTATATTCAGAACCGGAAGTAGTAATATAGAATCAAGAAGTTTATTATTTATAAAGAATTTTATGTCTATTTTATATATTATTTTATTTCAAATGTCTTAGATAGAGAATGTGTCTTATGAGAAATGTTCTCTTAGGTGAGAGTGAGAATAGCAAATCTAGACCGTATAACCATACATGAATGATCATGATTAAAAGGTTTTTAAAATCATATGATCACTTAAAAAGTCACATGATTTTTAAAAAAACTCACATGATTGATTTATTCTAATATCGACCATCAATGATAAGATTCAACAGTTCAACTTTGATGCTCTCACTCTCACTTAAGAGAACATTTTTCATAAGATATATCGTAAATATATTATTCATTTAAAATCATATATTTGAGTTATCAAAATGGAAGGAAAATAATAGAATAGAACATGGTAAAATCTCCACGAGTTTTCACAACCGATAGGAAACCCATGGTGACGAGAATGAGTTTTAAAAATTTAAATTCGCCTTATTTTAACCAGCCTTAACTTTTTTTAGGTTAGAGATAAGGAGAACATAACCCACACCCGACCTACTCGTTGCCATGCCTATTTCAATGGAAAGTGATTAATTTACTCAAAGGTAATTTTTATAAAATTATTCTATTCAGTACCTACTTTCATTTTAACTTAGTGTTAATGTTGTTATTTTATTTTAATTTTATATGTATTGTTGACATGAATTTGTATGGAAGAATCGATTGGTTTTAAGCTTTTGATTTGTTGTCTTGGATTTGTATTAATGAGCATTAAAACAAGTGTAAAAATGTGATTTTGGTTTGATAGGAATGTTCATATTTTGTTCGTGGTTATGTTGGCTGATCATATTTTGATTTTCATAGTTTTGTAATTGTAACAATAAAAAACAACTGCGATATTTAAATTTTTCTAAATTATATTTTTATAAAATTTATAAGGTGTTGTTAATAATTGGATATCCGATAATTGAATCCGATTCAAACCAACTTCTATCAGATCAAGTTTTTAAAAAATAACACAAATTCGATCCAATCTAATCTAATTAATTTTGATTGAATCAATTTTTTTTTATTGAAATCTAACCAACCCGACACTCGCTCAACTATTTTTAAAATGTTTAATTAATCAAGCTTTTCAAAAGACAACATTATGCTAAAAGTGGAATAAGTTGAATACTAAATATGAAACTCACCTATGATTGGTAATTCTAAGAAACCACAAATTTGTTGAAATAATAACTCTGGCTATTGGGTTGACTTTCTAACTTCTTTGATATAGGCATGACAATTATATCCGAACCTGTAAAGACCTACCTACTCCCATCTTGAGTTTGATGGGTAAAACTCATTTTGACCGGGGATAAATAAAAATCCTCTATGATTTTGATGGGAAGAAGATAGGTGTGGGAAGCAAATACCCACCCCTACCTCGTCCCCAACTCACATTGATATACAAATTCAATAATTTTACTTATACTTATAGTTAAATAACAATAATAAGTTTATATATTTTTCCTAAAATAATATATAATCATGAAGTCTATTATTTATAAAAGAAATTAATGTTTACTTTATATATTATTTCAATTAAAGTGTTTTACATATATATAATTTATTTGAATTTATATATTATCAAAATAAAAAGAAAATAAAGAGAAATAAAGTATAGTAAGACCCCATAATATGACAAGAAACCCATAGGGGCGCGGATAAATTTTAAAATTCTAAACCCGTCTTATTTTAACTCGACATTGCACCCGCTTCGACTTTTATGGGGACGGAGATGGGGAAAACATAATCCGTCCCTATCCTACCCTGCCCCGTTGCCATGTCTACCTTAATCCCACATTGATATAATTTTTTTACACGACTTTATATAGTCTTACTAACTCTCTTTAATATTTTAGACAAAAATTTAGTGTATGAAAACCTCAACCAATCCTATCATACATGTGCTGTTCGGCTAGGTGGGGTGGGTTAGGTCAAAAGATTAGAAATGAAACTTCTATCGCTAAATCATTTCCTGAGTTTCTACTTTTTTTTAGTTACATAATAGTTTTATGTCTTTCTCTTGTAAAAAAATCTGAATAGATAGGGTCAGCCCAGACCGCATGTAAAAACGGATGGGTTAGGACACTTTAAATTAAAGCTCAAATTAACACGAATTCTTTTAATCATGACAAAAAAACCCATGGCTTAAAATAATCTGACCTGTTTAGGACGAGCCACTGTTTCAGCACCTATTATCACCAACTATCGTGCACTTTCACAAGAGACTTAAATCATAAAATAATAGAATGCAACAGTTACCTTTTTGATTGTTATTGTGAACGATATATAACAATGAATCACAGAATAATTGATATCTACCCTTACATCGACACCAAATAAAAAAAAAAGATTCAAATTTGATGAATTCTGTGGTTTAACGTATATGTGGCTGGCATGCACTAACTTATTAAACAAAATTTGATTTACAACCCAAAATATACGGAATATTAAAAGACACGAATCCTGTTCTTTTAAATAGCAGAATCCTTGTTTAATTTCTTAGCCTCATGATTTTCCTCGTTTTGATTACCCATGTTTTTTCCAGCCAAAAGTGGTGAGCTTTCTTTATCTTTAACCTGTAAATTAACAACATGATAACGATTCACTAACTAAATTTTCATGAACATTTGGATAACGCAAAGGAAATTGAAGAAACAAAAGATGAAGATAAGTACTTGAGAGGCCAGTGGGAGATCACTAGCTAACTGTTTCTTTTTGTTTTCCTCTGTGCAGAAATAAGAGTATAAGCCCATTCCTAAAATGGCAACTAGTATTCCAATGATGTTCCTTCCAGTGAAAGGGTCATGTAGTAATGTGTAGCCAA
Organism: Clitoria ternatea; assembly: GCA_037962975.1. NCBI lineage: Eukaryota > Viridiplantae > Streptophyta > Magnoliopsida > Fabales > Fabaceae > Clitoria > Clitoria ternatea. The sequence goes on from CM075675.1 coordinate 89,168,926, forward strand.
ATCCAAGAACAAGGCAAGTCTTGAGGTGGCCTAGCACTTGATATGTCACAGGAGATGTTTTTCCTATTACCAGAAACGTGCTGAAGTTCACAGAAACAGCTATCAAGCATGACAGAATGATGAATGCCTGATTTTTTTAATAACAACAGAAAATCATATGAAAATATCAGATATATTTCATATATATGGTCATTTTAGTGAACAAAAATTTTTGGATGCAATTCTTTGGTAATATTCTCTTATCAGAATTTGAACTTTTACTTTCATAACTCATGTAAAGCTGCATGCATGGTACCAAAACAAAATTGCACCTAACTTTTATATACATATATAAAAAGGGCTATGTTAACTAGTAATATCTAAGGAATTAAAAGTAGAAAATTTCTATCACAAAATGATGCTAAGACTAACTTGGGAATAATAATAATTTTAAATAAAAATTTTCTATTTTTATTCTTTAGAGCACTTAACATTTTCACTCTTTAATGTATCTTCTTTCGTATGTATATGACGTTTATTATTGGTTGAAATCGATTACTATATTCTAAAAAGTGATTGAAGTCTCATTCATAATGTTGTGCTCCCCAAGCAATCATCAACTAATACCGGTAGAATTAATGTATCAAAAATAGTATTTAAAGAATATGTTAGTGTATTATAATACACAGTGAAGATTTAATTAACATTACCAAGACTAGAGGAGAATATTTGTAGGCAAAGACATTTTGCTTGGTGAGCATTTGATCCACAAGAGGGCCTGTAACAAAAAGAATTGCTGCTTGGAATGGTGCGGATTGGTAGAGAAGCTGTGTGGAAGAGACATTAAGCTTCTTCTGTATTGTGTTAGTCAGCTAAATTCATCACTTGGTTAAGAATCCAAATTAATATTCAGTTAATGAGTCTTAGTCATAAATTAATCGATAACAATAATTACATGCTACAACTAGAAGAGAAGTAAAGGATACAATTTGGCCAACACATGTTGTTATGATTGCTAGAATGGAAAGAACGGTTCCCACAAAATTGAGCTGAAGGTCTGTGACAGATGCAATGGCAACTCCCACAAGTAATAGGAATAAAGAGAATTTTATTTTCTGGCTGCACATATTAGCATTACACTTTATTAACACGTGGCACGTTGCTTAATTTAATCATACTACCAGTATCAAGTCTTTTTCAATAATCTATTACCTGAACTGCTTCTTTAGGAAAATTGTTTCTAATAATACAGTGAATGGTATGATTGCAAGTTTTGTCATCTGCAAAATAATCATTCCAAAAGGTCAATAAAAATTGTGCAGAAGAAGTATATATATATATGTGTGTATGTGAGAATTTAATCAGAATACACTAACAATGTAAAAGTGTCATCAGATGAGGAAAAATCATGAACCTCTAATAATTAGATTAAAAGTTATATTTACAGTGATTTTTAATTGGTTGTTAGTGTCAAAATCCGTACACAATTAAACTCTCTGTTTAAACAGAAGTGCATTTGATTTCCATGCTATATATATTAGGATAGTAAAATATATAGTGAGGTAAAACCTGGTAGAATCCAATGGAATTGAAGCCAAGGCTCAAGTTGAGAAATCCAATGGAGACACCATTTAGAATGCCAAATAGCATGACTGTCTTCATGTCAATGGACTTTGTCACGAACAGATTCAAGCGTTGAGCAGCATGAAGGGTGCAAAATGTCACCATCAAATGCCAACTAGTAAGTGTTGTGGCTGCTCCAAATCAAATAATTAAAAACCGTAAGATATGCTGATACTAATAAATTGACAATTGAGATCACCAAAATAGTATGATTTTTCTTAAGGATGGCAAAAATAAATGATCACCAAAAGGGAAGCCAAGATTGCTCATCAAGGCTTTGTTGCATATGACAATGGACACAGAGGAAGCCACTGAGAGAAACAGTGCACCAATGACACCCAATTGGAAGCTAGACATCTCTCCCATTATCTCTGCTGTCAAAATTCTTCAATATGCAGATGAAACAAAAAAAAACCCATTTCCATCATTACATTTCAGTACAATGTCATATTTATTATCTTTTATTGGATACGTACACAAAGCATATAACTAAAGTAATGTGCCTCTAGCTTTATGGTTGGTACCAGAAAAGAAACTAACACATACCTTATTTAATACTATTGATTAGGTGGAGTAAATGAAGTATTGATTTGAGATTGTCCTTGGAGTTAGTGCTTAGTAGGAGCCCTGAAAGGATCATACAACATAAAGAAAGGAAACCAAGTTCAACAAATTTGTGGCTTAGCAAAAATTGAAAATGAACATAGATTATATTCATAAACTAAGTTAATTGCTTTCATATCACATACATACCTTAACTTGAGAATTGTGAAATGAGTCTGAAAGGTAAAAGAGGGGCTCCTACAAGTCCAAAAGATCAGCTAAGTTAAGAGGTTAAACGGCAGAGAGAAATAATTGAATGAGAAGAGAGAGTGAGTTTGAAGGGTAAGCTTGTAAGGGAATGAAGTTGTTGTGTGCTTTATATTTTCTGATGGGTTTGTTGTTACTTGTTGGTGCCTAATTAACGCCGTTAACTTGTTGAGATGGCGGGAGTTTAACGGCCATTTGAAGCAACAATGTCAACACATATATAAGAGGATCATGGTTAACATAAGACATTGATTTGAATTACCAAAAGGTCCCTGTAGTGTGCAAAGAAGTGTTGTTGAAAGTCACGTTGGGAACAGATGAGATGTTAAAATCATGGAGGGTGTTATGGTCCAAATTGAATGCTAGGCAATGTCATTACCAAACTCTTTTGTCCCACATGAGTTTCATAAAATTGTATGCTGGAAACAAGTCTTGACTCACAAGTCAGGAAGGTGAGTGAAACCAACATTTCTTTATAAGATCAGCTATCTCCCATTTCAAGCAACACTCTCTCTCCAACCCCATTCCACATACTTCAATCTCACTCCTAAATCTAATTACCACAACAGACTTTAATTATATTATTATTATTATTTAGGAGAAAAGTTGTGTTTTCTATCTCAATTTTAGCAAAAAAAATGGTGGGTTAAATATTTGTTTGACAATCCTTTTGAGTAAAAATTGACTATTCATCTGAAGTGAGAAAATGATGCATCGGCTTTATATATATATATAGAAGTTTGTATTTGTTTGTGCTGTTCAGACTAATATATATCTTGGATTAGTTTGTGCACCAAGTGAAAACTACATATACGGCCCGTGAAATTGCCATTATACACACATAGATTTCTTCTCAATTCTACCACTTCGCTTCTCTTTTAAATTTTTTTAGGGAAGTTCTTGTATTCGAAAGGGTCCATAATGTTATTTATATATAATGTTGTTGACTGCAATGTCTATCTCCCTTGGCAAGAAAGAGGAATCACAACATTTTGTTTCAGAATTATTTTATCCTTTTCAATTATTGAACGACTATAAGACATGACCCGATGCTATAAAATACCTTTAAAAATATTTTTTTTAATAAGCCAAGAACTTTAAAAAGGATTTTGGGGTCTAGATTCAAAAAGAGTATTTTAGTATAATTTTTTTTAAGAACATAAATTTCTTCTCACAGAAACGTGGATTCTGCAGCCATTATAGGCATGGGTGTTCCATGATTTCATTGTCATTCACACTCTTTTAAGACCTTTCTTGCGTTCTTTCTATAACTTTTAGTCGTTTTTTCTTTCTGTTTTTTCATTATGGAAAGAAAAATCTTTGTCTAGACTTAAGGATCATCATGGTAGTTGTTGACGACGAGAGACTATTAACTTTCATCCCTCTTTTTCCACCTTATCAATCGTAACATTTTAATTTTCACTCTTTCTATTCAAAATGGAACTCAACTAACTCTTAAATAGTAGCGTATGAAAAAATGATTGTGCAAATCTGATTAGTGGTACGCCATATTATTAACCAACACGAGACATCTTTAGCACACTCCCTAGTACCAAATCAGAAATATGACACATGAACAAGTTCGTAAAATTAGACATATGTTAATGGTCTAACATTAAGACTAAGTAGCTCTAATAAGGTCAAAAATGCCGAACTCATTTCCATTGATTGAGATTCGAACGATACAAAGTGTGTTTAAAATGTTTTCTATCCTTTCCATCATCCAACACGTTGGAATGCGAATGCGAGTGCGAGTGAAATGCAAAAGGAAGTCTTGAAGTTGGATCGAAAGAAACAACTTGAACAATATATAAATCCGAAAAACTCTTACATAGTATAGTTTTTTTTTTTTGGACAATACAATAATAGTGTAGTTTTTTTTGGGTCGAAATAATAGAGTAGTTTATCTTGCCAATTTTGTGGGAATTGCATTTGCTCCTCTTAGCCCATTTTCTGGAAATCTCGCCTTAAAAAGAAGCCCATTTTGTTGAAAAAAGGAATATTTTAAGCCCATTTCCTTTCATCCAAAAATGTTTAACAATTGGCCCTTCCTTATCTCCTCCCGTCGCAACTTTCTTAGGGTCTTTTCTCTGTTTTGATGAATTTAGCCTATTAAAGTTGTGATTGTGAGTGAGGTTAAACTAGGGGCCACTTGAAGTTAGCAAGCAGGCTTTGCTGTTTCTTCGTTTGTCTCCAATTCTGCCTTGTGAATTGCTTCTTCTGTTATGGGCCTTGGGCCTATTGTTTCTTCGTTTTTTTAATGAATTCCTTTCCTGACCAAAAAAGAAAGTTTGTTGAAAAAAGAAATAGTTGTTTATAGTAATTGGTTTATAAAAATATATTAGTCTATTAGATGAGTTGTGAACCATCAATTGCAAAAATATTTAACCAATCTATCGAATTTGTAATTGGTTAGGTATACACTTAGATGAGTTGGAGGGCTGATTGCCACCCCAAGTTGGCGAGATCTCTTTAGGAATTGCTTTTGTTTTTTTTAATTATTTGTTAATAGACACCCCGAATCTGCTCAAACATCATTGTATACAGTATGTCCAAAACCATTATGAAGCTGACAGAAAATATAACACTCGCCAAAGCTTATTGCCGACCGCTTTATGGAATAGGACCAATGATTAGAAAATGAGTGCAGAAAACATGCAACAGAGAACACAGTATTCTGGCACATGGCGTGATTTTCACACCATTCAATAATTCTATATAAAATATAATCTATCGACGAAACCATTATTACATTGACCGATATCTTACAAAAATTTGAACAAGGATATAATCGGATGATTTTAATATTAAAGGTTTTAAATCAAGTATTAAATAATTTTGAATAAATATAATTTCTTCTAGATACTATCCAAATGTACAACACAAGAAGTTTCAATCTAATGATAAATTTTTTGACAAAATTATGTAAGTTATCCAGGAGATTTGACTTACATCGGTGCAAGTTAACCATCGATAACATGGATCAGAAAATACGGCACCTCTGAGGGACGAAACCAATACATAACAAATACCACCGAGTAATATGTAACACATGTACAACAGGAAGACAGATCCATATATCAACGACCCTACATATTACGTTTAAGTCCTTCTAGATACGACTTATCAGCACTGGTTAGGCGCTCTTGAAACTGGGCCCATTCACTTCGGCATCTGGTTCGAACCTGAAAGAGTTACCAGAGAAGCATCCCTTTTTTAATAAAAAAGGTTTTGCGGCGAGAAGTGACATCACATAGAAATACAACTCATAACTGTTGCATTTTCTACCCTACGTAACTGCATATGTAGCTCAAATAAAACTAGAAAGGGAAGCCAGCCAGCTGTGCAGTTATTAAAAAAATTGTGCAAATACTAATTAGTATTATTGCATGATAAATATACATACCGATTCACCTGGATCTTTTCCTTTATCAGCCTCTCCCTGAAAATTATATGTATATACCTCAGATTTTTTTCTTGAAATTAATACAAAATTTCTCGCAAAAAAATGTCAAGGCAATAGTGCCCTATTATGGCGAGATGAAGCAACTATTTCGGTATTGTTCCCCAGGATGACAAATTTTTTGACTCTATTATCTGCTATGTTCAACAATACATACGAATCCTCGACAATAGAAATACGAAAAAAGGAATATCATTAAGTGAGATTCGAGGTGTACTATTATTACATTCGCCTTTTCATATTTATCTAACTGCTATGAAGCAATATAGCATACCTCACCCCCTGCCTCCAACCCCGCTCCTCAAAACAAGAAATGTGAAAAACAGAAGAAAATTAAAATAAAAAAAGAGAACGATATCATGTGTTTGAAATCCCAAACTAGAGCCAATACGTGAGAGAAGTCCTATTGACATGGAAAGGGAGTGGACAGGCCCTCACCTAGTGAAGTGTAAGAGAATAGATGTCCCCAGCCTTACAGCTCCAAGGGGAAAACTAACTCTTTCTAGGATTTGAATCTATGACCTTCAAGTCACAAAAGCAACAACCTTTACATTCTGTCAAGACTCGCCCTCTTCGGTGGCAAAATATTACACAGCAAAGCCTTGGTTTTTTTACACAGATTCCCCTACCCCCTCACAGCCCCTCCTTGAAAAAAAAAACTTGCAAAGGGAACCGTTGGATGGATGCACTGGGGTTCCATTCCAAGGATGCCAATTTGGTGCGTTAAAGGAATCGTGCAGAAATATTATTAATGTAACCTCATAGTTACAGTGTTAAAACTTAATACATCTCTCTCTTTATGAAAGCGCTACAATCAAAATTGCAAAGTATCCAACGCAAGAACCTTTTTGACAACAAAAAATAGTGATTCAGAAGAAAAAATGATAGGGTCACAGGAAGAAATACTCAAAATCTCCACAATTTGGAATTTCAATTTTCACTTTTCAGTAAATTCTTTATATACACAAACCCTTAAAAGTTTAGTATTCATCTGCCCAACCAACCCCTAAAAAAATTTGATCCTAGTTTTGTCTCGGATCATTATGAACTTCTCCTTGTTGAACACTTGTCCATAATAGATTTTCACAATTCACACGCCACTATGCTTGTTTGGGGAGGTGGAATATAAAATTATACTTTAACTTAGAGCAACAAATTTTAGATAACTTTCATATATACTTTGTTATGTCAAAATATATGTATTTTCCACCAGATCAACCAAGCATAGGTTACATATACTCCCAACAAGTACACGCATTTATAAAACACTCAATTTAAAATGTTATCAATTATCATCAAAGAAAATAAGAGGTAGCCAGTGAGGACCGAGGACTAACCTGTCTCCCAAGTGTAGGAATTACTTGATGAACAATCCATTGTGAATCAATGACACCAATTTTTTCATGAGCTGGCTGCTAGGAGCAAACAAAAAGGATAAAAATTTAAGCAAGGTAAACTAAATCAAATTGCTTGTTCTAAGAAGATTTTATTTAAGCAATGAGATTGTGACCCAAGATATACTATTTAGCACAAAATATACAGGTTCCACAGAAAAAAAAAAAAGCCCTAGGAAGATTAATCATGAACATGAAAATGCCAAAGAAATGGAACAATAAAAACTAATTTGGCTAATTCATGAATAAATAAAACCAAAGGAATGCATTTCCAAAAATTACAATTGGCCATTGTAATTCAAGAAAAGCATATGCCAAAATTCATTAATTGAACAAAATCACAAACATGACATGCTTACTATGCCAGGATCCTGATGTTGGACAACTTCAAAGACCAAAAACAAAAAAGAAAAAGTTAGGCTTGAATTTAAACCATCTGATTATATTCAAATAGCTACAATGTGCTTGGCGTCTGAAGGCGTGAATGACAAACTGAAACATATCCAGCAATAAACAAGGCTAACAAAAAGGATAAAAAGTCTCAGCATTAAATAAGGGTAAATATGAATAGGTAGAATTTTCTGACCTCTACACATCTTCTGAGAGCAAAGTCCAATCCCCATCCATGCACTAAATCATTCTACAAGTATATATTTGGAAAGCCCGTCAGTGTAATTAAAAATTAAAAATATCATGTACCATGCAAAAGAAAAATTCACTCATTCATCCAGGTGTTACTATAGCCATCAAATGCAATATGAAAAATACAATATACCTGAATCATATGCCACACACAACGCCAAGCTTCGCGAGAAAAGACAGGCGCCATAATTTCCACAAATCTAAAATCTCAAAAGATGTAAATATGTTCATTAAATAGACAAAGAAAAGTCTAGGTAAATGATATTGGTTGAGTTTGTTGAAACTTAGTTGAAGAAAAAAGTACTTTTTCAAACTAAAAAATCACTTAATGTAATTTTTTAGATGTTTATTCAAACTTTTTAAAAAAATGTAGAAGCTGAAAAAAACTAAAAACAGCTTAATTGAAGAAGCTATTTTAAAAGAGAACCTTTTATAGTCATAACCAAACAAACCAACTTATTTTAATAATCACTTTTTATAAAAATCATTTATAAATAACTCATTTTTTAAAAAAAAATCACTTAATTTTAAGCTTAAACAAACCGGCCTATTATAACAACACGCAATTCAACTTTGAATGAGCATGAAAAAGAGAGCATACGCAGCACAAGGAGGCAAATGTGGATCACTACACCAGCCTGGTTTCTCTTCCGTATCCCTATTGACCAATACATACATAAATGTGTTAAGAACACATTTGAAGATATGATAAAAGCACCTTATTACAATAATTTTTATAGTTAAAAAGAAAGGAAGGCCAAAGGAATACTTGTGAACTTCTCTGTCACCCCTCCTCTTTGTCATCTCCCAAGTCAATCCATTGTTGGGCTCAAGACCAGGTTGAGAGATCTCCAAACCATATTTTTTCACTAAATTCATATACCTGGTGAATAGAATACCATTAATTAATAAAACTAAAAGTTGCATAGATATTAAATTTGAGAAGACTAAACAAAATAAAGTAATACTTGTCTGCATTGAAATGTTCTACTCCAAGATCTTCATCCCAAATAAAAATATATTCATAAGCTGATACTATATCAGGGTGCAGAAATCTTTTAGCATACCACCTGCACAACATCAAGTATGAAGAAAATTGTATAAAAAGTGAAGAAGTTAAGCAATAATATCATTATCATCCCTCCTAATAATGACATGCTTTGGAATTACAAAGCCAATGTGAACAAAAAAAATCAGCTTGTCACTGCCAATACTTATGAATTCCATAGGTTAAATGTATAAAACGATAGGAAAATATTTATACCATTTCGTTTGTTTCCTTGCACTGACATGGATTGCATTCTTCGACCACTCAAAGCAATCCCATTCACTAGTCCGACCATCATAATGAAAGAGCAAAATTGCAAAATCATCAGAAAACTACAGAACAATATGATAGTCAGCACTTTTGAAGAAAATATGAAATGGTAAATATACAAATGAATTCATTTATATAAAGTAACGTAGTCAGTCTCTAACCTTTTTTACAGCAGCATTGATATTATCCCTCTGATCATAACCAACAGTGAATGTAACTAAATACTTTGGCTTTTTCTTCAGATCCTGTGGTATTCATGGTTTCATTGTAAGGTTTGAAAGAAAGATATTGAAGAAATAGATGTGTAAAATATCAGCACCACCCACACCAGCAAATCAACATGCATACCTCCTGATACAATCACATGCAATGGTCTCATGCATGAATAAACACAGCATAAGGACAGAATTGAGATAACTGCACATTGCTAGCCAATATGGGAATGCTAGGCATGTGTTAAGTGACAAAAATTTGATTTGTCTCTGTTAAGAAAAAGAATAAACAAGAGACATTGAATGAAATTTGAATGCGCCAACGACACAGTAGAGAATATAGGGGATGATAACTACAACATAATTACAAGAATATACAGTACCTAATTAACATAGTTAAAAGGATATAATGTTAACTATTCCTATAATTTCATATTTCTAACAATTTCCTATATCATGTGCAACTTAGATGGAAGAATGATCAACGGGTTACTATGCATCGCGCTCTGTTTTTCTGTGACACATCCATCATCACAAGATTCACAATGACAGACAACACTTGCAATTGAGAGTGAGTGAGAAAGAGAGATGCACTTGGGGGGTCTGTTTTAATTTCAGAAAGGTCAAATTAAGAGTCATAATTATAGTACTGTATGAAAGTTAAAACTAAAAGCTACAGATACTTGCATAGTAAATAGCTATTTTCATCATACCTCACTAGGTTCACCCCATAATCTGCGCAAATAAAAATCAGATTCTTTTACAACAATTCCAGGGGGAAGTGATTCAGCTCCCCGTGGATTTGATGGAACATATATCTGCAAAAAATAGCAATTTTGAATCAGAATAGATTTGCTTGACAAATAGTATGCTGCAATATATAGAATTTAGATTAGTTCAAAAATTTCCTTTCACATTTTTTCAACAAACAAGCAGATGTTTACTCACTCACTGGAATTAAAGTCTGTGACAAATTTTCTATCTGGTAAGTTTTATGCCATATAATCAATTTAAGTTGTAAATATAATCAAATTATATAAATAGACAAATCAACTTGTGCACCTTAAAATCTTGATAAAATAGGATTTAAAGGTTTTGTTGTTCATGATTATTTCACCCTCAACAGTTACCCATAGGGGAAAGCTTCAGAGCGCAAGTTACAAAATTTCCGAAATATCTTGTATAAACATAAAACCATGGGCGTGGCCAGGAAATGATAATAGCAGAAGTACACATTCAGAACAGGAAGGAACAACAATCAAACCAACCTTTCTAGTGTACAGTTTCACCTAAATATATCAGTTGTAACAACCAAAGGATGTTATCTAGGAATATAATTATTGATCTAAACCAGCGGCTTTACATTTCTGAGAATACAGTTGAATAGATTCACATCCATCTAAAGAAGAATAAGCAAGGAAATTACCTTTGGTAATCTAATTGACCCTAGGACTTCAAGATTTTTAGTTCCTGAAGATTCGTCAATAACAGCTGGAGATCTGTCTACTTCAGCTGAAAATCTGTCTATTTCAGCTACTGGCACATCCAAAGATTTCCCTACACCTGAAAGTAAGCTAATCTGCATAATATAACAAAAGAAGGGGGGAAAGTTAGAAGGATGATAAATGTGTGACACAACACCAAGAAGTATTATGGTTGCATATATTACCTTGGTCAAATGGACGGGTGATATTGAAATACCAATAAAAAATCCAAAGGCAATTCCCATAACTGCTGTGATGAGAATCCTGGCACTATCATTTGATCTTTTAAGTGCACTAAAGAAGAGAAAGTAAACTGAATTCAGAAAATTTTGGTTGAATGGACACAAAGAACTAGTGCAAGTAAAAGAAAAGGAAAATATCAAAATACAAACCAAAGAAAGGAATCATCCCCACACAAAACAAATATGTCCTTACCTGCGTTGCATCATCCCAATCCAGTTAGAATCGAGCACAATCAAGTCAAGATACTTATCTCCCAGTCCCAGAAAAGCTTCAAATTCTCATGCAAGCACTGACACAAATATATCATCCTTCAACAACCAAAAGAGTGACAGACTGAGTATTAGACACTAGCAAGTAGTAGTCAGGAAGAATGTGCATTTCCATCCAAATGAAGACAGTAATGGACATATCAAAATCCAAATGCATGATGGATAGGTGTGTGCGCACTCCGCAAAAGAAAAATATGCAAAATTAATTGTGAATTTTCAGTAACATGTTAAAGATGTCAATTACTTCAAAGGACAAGATAATATCAAGCATTTAAAGTTACACAAATTACACGGCAGTAACGAGAGGCTCAGCGTGAAGCCACAGGTTCAAACATCATTGTCACTACAGTGCCAGATAAACGGACCAAGCATTTACAATAAGAAACCTGATGCAGCTATTTAAATTAAACACACTCGTTACTGATTAATAATGATTTCCAGTTATGAACTCCGATTCAACTTAAAACCGTATAAAAAAACCATAACCTATCACAGAGCAAGTTTTCCCCCAAAACAAAAGCAAAATACAGCAAACGCACAAAACAAAACTGAAGTAACGTTAAACAACTATCGAACAAGACAAACGCGCAATTTCGCATCCACATTGCATCACTGATCCGCGTAAGCGCGTTACTGAATCCACCGGAACAAAAAGAGTAACAAACGCCCATTCACACGTCAGAGTACAGTTCAAGCGAAACGATAGAGAGAACAGAAAAGCTTCCATAAATATATATAGATTTTACAAGTGGTTTCTCGGTGAAGAGAAGAAGAAGAGTTCGGTGAAGCTTACAGAATCGACGGAGAAACGCTAGGGTTGAAGCTCAGCTACTTCTTCGATCTCGATCGAATCAAGAGAGAGAGAGAGAGAGAGCGATCAGTTAAACGCTGAGAATCATGGAGCAGGCATGGCCATTGTTGCCAATGTCAAATGTGTGTGTAGCCTAAACTGAAAATTTTTCGCTCTCTTAATTCATGTGACCGAACTACCCTCGCCTTCGGTTTTTTATTTCTCTTCCGCTTAATATTTTATTTTTTTTATAACGGCCTATAAGAGCGTGCCATGTCGCGGACACGTGTGAATGACTTCATGGGGTTGATTCTGACTGGTCAACTCGCACCGTTAGATTGGAGCGAAGTTGTGCCATCGGATGGTCCAGAAAATTCAGAAGTGTTTTTGAGATCACCTCTCTTTGTCTTTGTTTTATTTTTTGAATTGATCAACAACACCTTTTCAGTTTTAAATTATGCTCATAATTTCCCTCCTTTATGATATGAATTTCTAAACATTTTAATTTTCGTGATATCATATCTAAGTTGCACTTAAGAATTAGACGAAATTTCAGTATATTTTTATTCTCTATTTAAAATTAAAGTTTTATCTCTATAACCTTCAAAATTTATATTAGTAGTCTAATTTTTTTTGTAACAGTAGTCTATTAAAAATACTGCAGTCAAACTTTAATTAGAAATTCGTAGGTTCCTTTTAAGAATTATGTTAAAAAAATAATCATAGGTGATTTATCTTGTCAACAGCATGAATTCGTGAGATGCCTAGGTCCCTTCCCTTGGATCTTAATTTTTCAGTTTTATTTCTTTATTTTGGGTTACGAGAGCATTTAATTTTATTTCCTGGTGTAATTTTCATGTACTTCTAAGGTTGGTAACGTGATGTGCCAACCTATCGTTTTCTGAGCGAACGAGAAGTGTGATTGAATTGTTCAAAATAAAATGTAGCACCAGCCACTGGTTATTTTATAGTACTTAACAACAATTATAATTCAAAACCCAGCTATATTAAAATATTGATGCGTTGTAGATTAGCATTTGTAGTTTGGATATAATCCATTATAATACTAGAACATAATTATAAATCACTGTCAATTGCTATGTATTTAATTTAATACAAATAAACAATACTTGGATATTTGGAGTACACATGGGCAAACAAGCTTGCAGTTGAAACCAACTCAAACCTTAAAGATTTAAATATGAAGTTATGTTAAAAAAATTTGACCATCCACCAGATAGCTTCTTCCCGTTCTTGTACTTGGAGTGTAACTTGGATTGAAAAAGACAACTTCTATTAAACAAGAAAAGTCCATTGTTTTTACTCTCAATTCTTACACGAGAGTTAATCGAAATCTATTCGGGGTTGCAGCTAGAATAAATTCTCAAATTGATGGTATGAGTCATGCATTTGATTCTTTAACAGTAAAATATATTTTTTATTGTCATTTTTTACTAGCAAGAATTAAATTGAATGTTGTTTTTGTAAAATCAAGAACTAATTTAAAGTTTAAAAACGTATGAGTCATATAATCTGGAGGATTAACATAAGAATTTACTCGTTGCAGTATCAACAATTTAATTACAATAGGTGGACCAAATTTCCCACTTAAATTAAAAGCAACAAAGAATTGAATCCACCTTAAAGAGTACAAAGAGAATTAATACTCAGAATTTGGAACACCTGTGTGGCAGACCAGTATCATGGTCCACAGTTACAATTTCTGTGGCGTTGTTACATCTAAGCACATCCTGGCCCAATATAGCACCAGCAGCCTTGAGGCCGTTGAGAGAAAGTGGCTGGTTGAAGAGGTTCAAAGAGGGTAATTTTGATGCTGGAGGCAACTTCATTCCTGGCAACAAATCTATGAAGTCTTCATTCAACAATGGCACCTCAAAGTCATGTTTGTCATGGTTCACCACATTTTCTTTTGCACTGATATGTTCCCCTGGTTCCATGTGGTTGGTTGAGAAGCTAGCCTGGTTTGGAAAATTTGGATACAAACTCACATAGCCTCTAAGGTACATCATGTCTATGAGGAACTTCTTCCATGAAGCTTGCCACCCGTTTGTCCTAGACTTTGGGATTTGAACTGGGTTGGCCTTGGCATCCTCAGTGAACCTCATGTGCATATACACATAGAACTCTCTCCAATGCTTAGGGAAGAACAATGCTCCCCAACTGCATGGTAACTGATGAAGGTAAGGTGTGTTGGGATGGATGTGTTTGAAGAACTCTGTGGCATTCCATTTGGGCCTTTCCTTGACAACTTCAACAAGCCTTGGAGTGTAGAGGGAGATGGAAGAGAGTTCAGGGAGAGATACTTGAGGGTCATAGTGGTAAGACAAGATTGCATACTTGATCCACAAGTAGTAGTAAGGAGAAACTTCGATGTCATCTTCAAGTAAGAGTCCAAAGTCATCATCAGAAGATGGATACCAACTCTCACTCACAGCTCGGATGAGCCCTCCTTGGATAATTCTCCTCCTCAGTGTTTTTGGTCCATGTGGCCACTCAAATGAACTTACTAGTCTTATAGTTGCCTCATCAACCTTGCTGTCCATATTGAAGGTAATTGGAACTTCATCCCCTATATAGTAGGCATTGCTTAGAGATTTTAAAAGCCTTGCTAGTGATTTGGCTCGGTTTTGGGTAATGATATTCACAGAGATCCTCATCCGGTTCCAATCTGCACATGGAAAATTTTTGTTACATAACTGCTTATCTTCATTATCCTATCAAAGAAGGAAGGTATACACGATCTTATCCCAATATTAGTGTAGACAGCTGTAATTAACTCTGAGTTGACAAAGCTAAATTGTTTATGTATAAATATCTTGTATTAACTTTTAGATGTTAAGAAATAAAAATATCAAAATAGAAATTCATCTTTTGTGCATTCCTTTCTTCTTTAATATGGTATCAAGAGCTTGAAGATCCGGAAGCACCATATCTTCCACAAACACTGCTAGGACGGAGGAGGCATCTTCTCTGGTGAATGTTACAAGCACCTTTTCACATACAATTACAATCAAACTCAAATTTTTTTATCTCTGGAAACAGCAAATCGAAGGTGTCATCCTGTAGCCCTAATGCTCGTGTATTACCTTAAATTTATTGTAAATTGTTTGGTGTGCGGTTCATCATTTTTTAGCTAGTGAACAAGTGGTAAATTATATGACAAGTATGCCCAAAATCCACATTTACTTTTTTAAATTTGATATTTTATTCAGATTCGAATCGAGTAGGACTATTATGAAAAACGAAACTTCCCTAACAAGATCTAAGAAAATTGCGTTACATGAGACTTAAACTAGAGACTATGTGTTAAAATAGAACAGCCTCTGTTAACTTATCTATGATTGGTGGTTTATGTGCACCTTTACTAGGGTGCATTATTGATAAATAATGAAGAAGAAAATAAACAATTGCATAATAACATAAGAGTTGAGAATTTGTTCTTACTTGGCAATGCTGTGGAAGGCAGATCAGCCATCCAGAGAACTTTGGACACAGAAGGCCTTGGTAAAAGAACAAGAGTGGTGCCATTGGGATGAGTCTCTGATGCCATCTTCAGAGCTTTCCTCACATTGGGGTCAATGTCAGCCACGGTGATCACCACACTAGGATTGTGAATTTTGATCAGACCATTCATGCTGGAGTACACTGCTTGGATTACTAGCACCTCTGAGTTTGACGTCCCTGTGAGTGCTCCAATTGCCAAATCAAAAATCTTGAAACGACGCTCTTTGCAGACCAATATAGGCCAATTCAATGCTCTTGCAGCATCTTCACAAGGGCAGAAATTTCCTCCAGAGACAACAATGTAGGCCTTCTTGCCAACTGTGGACCTGAACTTTTCAAGAAGAGGTGCAAGTGCTTTCACTTCATCAATAGAGTGAGCATAAAACAGTGCATCAACTTTTTGAGGATACATTGCTGCCCACTGGGTCACATAACCAGTAGAAAGTGCTCTCCACCATTGATCATCTCTCACTTGAACTATGTCCTTGAAAATTGCAGTTGTTTCAGACACATAGGCAAGTCTGTGTTCATTATCACCCCATGTTTCCTTGTCATTAAGGTCAACCGGTAGAACAAATGACCCAGCATTTCTATACTTCTGAAGTTGATAGCTGCAATTAAAGCAAAAAATACTTAAGTATATTAGTTAAGGTCAAATTGTAATGACACATGACAAATTTTTTGGTTGACAACTAAGGAATAAGTCTAATTTAAATTCAAAAGTCAAATATCAATACATGAAATTTTAATTGTGATTGCACGATCATATCATATCAGTATAAAGATTTTGAACTAACAACTAATTAAAAATCAAATTAGATATTACTTTTAATGTAATTAACACTCCCGTTACTCTCAACTAATTCTATTTTTAAAGAAAATTAGTTAATATAGTTACAGTTATTTAATATGTTTTACAAATTATAATATTTTTTAAAAATACCTTTATCTATTATTGAGACTCATAAATCTTATTTTTTTCTCTTTTTTATTTTTTATTAATGTTTATTTTATTAATGAGAATATTTTGGTAAGAAATTAATTAATGTTGTTGATTATTTGATAAGGTTCTTATATTAAGGATCAAAGATTACAAGGTTCTTATATTAAAAGACGTATCGGAATTCAAAATTACATGTAAGTGTAGAAAGTTTTTAAACTGAAAGTGTATTCCAATTCAAATTCATATGCATTGTGAAACTTGTACTATTTGTTAGTGTTTGTTAACTGAAAGAAGAACATCATACATACTTTGATTTAGTCAAATTAATGGTTGTTTGACTTGTATGGTCAAAGTTCAAACAAGAAATCACAGGTATGTTATTCTAAATTCACCAACTAAAATATAGCTTCATAAAATGGTTTTAAAAATACATGTCAAGGTGATGTAGAAAAGTAGAATTTGACCTGAGGTGAAGATCTTCACCGGTTGCAAAGGTAAAAGGAGTCTCAATGAAGAGTGTCTTGACAAGCTCAGCAGATAAAAACCATGAGCTGGAGAGGAAATCCACCTGCACAATTTTATCAACCATGATATCATAAGCAGGATCTGGCAAATACAAACCAGCTTCTTTAGACCGAAATTTTCTGTAACTTGGAAACGCGAAATCCTTCTGCCTGAAAGGCAAAATCCTTCCTATGCTGCCCAAAACTGAGTTCTTGTACTTGTCTGTTCCAGCCACATGTGCCAAAATCTGCAACATCTTCCTTCCAGGAATCATGTCATCATCAACAATGTAAACCAGATCAGCTTCAGTCTGCAGAGCTAATTGGAACCTTCCATAGTACTTGAAATCATAACTTGAGCTTATGAAACTGATTCTTGAATCATTGTAGCCATCCACAATCCTCTTAAGTGTGACTTCATTGGGGCTCCCAAATGATAGCACCCAAACATGATGGAATGGGAGGGTCTGTTGGAGCAAGGAATCAAGCTGAGCACAAAGTGTCTTCCTTTTGAAGTGGTTCAGTAACACAGTGATTTTTGGCCTGTTTGGACCATGCAAATCCCACTTAGATTTCATTGCCATTAGCTCAGCAAGAGTTTCTGTGCCAATGGTCTCTCTCTGGAACTTCTTCACCTCTTCATACAGCTCTCTCTTCAACTTAATCATTTGCACATCATTTGACTTCTTTTGCATGAAGTCTATCTTCTCACTTTGACAAGCTTCAGACGGAGCAACAGGTTTGGTTACCTCTTGGATGAGAGAAGATGCTTCTTGGTAGTGATTCACAACATGGGATTTGATCATAAGTTTCTTCCACTGTTGTGAAATTTTGGTGGTTGGTAAATCTATAGAAGGACTGATGTAGTACAATAGGAATGTTGCATAAATTGCAAAGAAAAGTTGGAAGCATGTGAGGGCTGCCACAATTTTGGTGTTGGTAGAAGTTTTTTGAGCCTTCAGTTTTTTGGCCTTTCCACCAGAATGGTCGTTAAGCATCACTTCCAAGCTATCCTCACTTCTACCTGTCCCAAAAACCATTTTACAAATTGAAATGGATTCAATAATGCACCACCTGTCAAAGAATATTCGAAGTTAGTCCCTAGTCTAACTAATAACCAAATGTTTCCATTCCAATGGTTGCTGATATCATTGTTTTATGATGTGATATTGGAAATTTAAAATCAATAACATCTAAGACTACAGAAGAATGCCAGGTTTGGGATGGAGACAAGGAAGAAAACTGAACAGGAGGGTTATGAAAGTTGGTGATGGAGATTGTAATGGAAAGCAATTACTTCTATTCTATGCCTTTTAATGGACACTAGGGGAAAAGTGTATACATAAAGTGGAAAAGCTATAAAAAATGAAGGAAAAGTAGACCATGAAAAATGCATCAAATGTCACATGGGTTAACTTGTGATGGTTGAGAAATGCTAGCAAAACGAATTGCATCCATTACTACTAGACCCTTATGACATGCATCATACAAAAAGCCAGATATAGTGCCGCAGAAAAGGCCACCCTGTGGCATTGCATGGCTTCCTTACTCATTTATCTGTGTACTCTGTTTACAATTTTCTTTTTCCTTCCTATATTTTAAATTTTATATTTCCAAGTTCCACATCCAAATTCTATAAGTTAAATGCCAAAAAAATACAAAGAAAATAAGATAAACCATAGGATGGAGATCATACAAAGTGTCTTGTTTTATTTATTAAGTGTCAAGGAGGAGACAAATCATATATTAATAATTAATAATGTCTAAAATTAAGGCACAATCAAACACGAGAAAAAACATAGATACATACATTATTCACGGGCTTGTATACATAGAATGTGCAAAGGGTGAAGAAACGTAGCCTTTTTCTTCTGCATGAATTAAAACAAGCTAGGCTAAAGTAGAGGCCTAAAGCTAATTAACAAGCTTGTGTATATATTATATGATTCAGACCACAGTCAAAGGGTGATTTACTGTTGAAGATGAGGCCTAGTGTTGGTTATCGTGGCAAAGAATGCAAGTGTTGGCTAGAAACAAGGAAGATTGAGTACAGAAGAGATAAACTAATCAGAGATGTTATATATTAGTTGTGTTGTGTTTGACTTTTTGAAGGAAAACAGGTATATGAAATTAGCAGCAGGCTTTCTTAATGGTTAATCACCAAACTTAGGCGGGTTGGATGCATTAAATTCATGGTTTACAAAAGGAAAATTCAAATAAATATTGGTTGCTTGGGCAAGAATAAATGTATTGGAATAAGAATAATGGGACACAATGTTTTCTCTGAATTGGGCCATTTTCATTTTGTCCCCTTTTCTGGTGATTTTCCATTGGAGTTACAAAAGGAGGAAGAATGGACACATGGGTTTACCTGTTAAAATTCAGTGGTCAATGTGGATTTGAAGTTTAGGCCAGAGGAAACACAAGCCAATTATACTACTATACAAATTAACTAAACAAGAAGTCAACTACAACATTTTCAAACCTCTGAACTTCTTTTGAATTATACATAATTTTTTAATGTCATTTAAGTTTGACAAGTTCCACGTAGCTTGATGGTCATATTGGTTACTCTTTCAAGCCTATATACAGGAAGCTTTTGTTGTTTTTCTCAATTAGAGCAATAAGCTCGTTACTTCTTCTTTTTGTTCTACTTTTCCTATATCTTTTAGGATTGTTTGTTAGGCTTCACCACTCCACTTTTGCTATGACATAATACTCTTTTCCTTCAATTTTTAGCTTAATTACCTTTCATAGCAAACTTGAGAATAGTAAACAAAAGTAATTATCCACTGAAACGCAGCAGTTACCTTTTAAGAAGATTTTTATTACGAACAATATACCAATGAATTTAAAAAAAAAAATTGATATCTACCCTTCTATTGGCACAAAGGAAAAACAACTTTATAATATCATGAATTCTGTATTTCATGTAATTTAATGAATTTATGCTCCAGTTTGGACTTAAAATTTTAACAGGTTACGTTCAAAAAATTATTTTTATTAGAACCTTAAAACTAGTTATAATTTCATGTGAACTCATATTATACACTTAAATGAGTTAAACCCACTTGGGTTAGTTTAAAATAGGGTCCGAGTTGTCATCTTTAAATTCTAGATTCAAACCTCTAGTTAAGAAAAATCCAAACGAAATCCTTATAAACAAATAAATAACTAGTCAAGTACAAAAACATTGAAACTCATAAGACACAAGACAAGAAAACAGGTTGTAATCAGTAAGGTTCTTGTTTTACTTTACAAGATTGTATAGACCTTCAGCTTCAAATTTTAAAAGCTCATAAATTTACATTAATTTTTCTATTTTTTTAATATTAAACTCGTGTCTTTATTTTTAAATATTAGAAGTGGATAACCCAATTTTCATAATTGGAACCGGGCTAAAAAAAAATTTAAGACAGCCCAACATCACATTGAGTAAAATTTAAAGACTAGTTTCAACACTTTAAGGAGTCTAATAAGGTTAAAATGATGTATTTTGTGAACTTATTCAAGGTTACCAAGTGAGTAATAATTCTCTGGTTTTTGAATTTTGATAAACGGATTGAGTCATTTTGAAGAGAGAAAGAAGCAACGGCAAAATGTGTAGTTTAGACCATAAGAGCACAAAGAAAATCCGGCTCCATGAAATTGTGTTCATTGATCTACGATAATAGTCTTGTCTATATAACCTATTTGACATTCTCACTAACAAATAAATCTCTTCTACATCAAACTTGCATTGCATGAGACTAATTAATGTAGCTGTTCATTTTTTTCCCAGCTTAGCTTGGAGACAACTCTTTCATGTTGTGGGAAATATTCCTACAGGGATCAAAACCAAATGGCATGAGTTTGAGTGGATGAAAAGTAGTTAGTATATACATGTAACATTATTACCTCCATGTTTTTGACAAGCTCTTTGGGTGTTGGTGCTGATACAATTATATGGCGAGCGTTGGGGCTTATGAAACCTTCCTCCACAGCTTTGTCAATGAAAGACAAAAACGTATTGTAGTATCCATCAACATTCACCAATCCCACCTTCCAAAACCATAGTATAGCTTTTCTTTATACATTTTTACCCTTCTATCTATCTACAATTTGTAAAAACTCTTTAGAACTTTACCGGTTTATCATGAATGCCAAGTTGAGCCCATGTTATCACCTCAAGAAGTTCCTCAAGTGTCCCGTACCCACCTATGTCAACAAATCAATTAGTTTAACGACCAAATTTAAAATAGGAAATTACCATCAAACATTTAGGGTGTGTTTGGTTTGTAGCTAGGGAAACGGAATTGGGAAACCTATAATATTAATTCTTCACATCATTAGTAGAAACTCAGTTGGGAACCAAACGGACCCTTAATAAAACTTTGAACCTCGGTAAAAGTATTCTTTTTTGAAAAGATCTTTTTAAAAGAAAAACTATTCCCCTGCTTTTATTTTTCTTGAAAAAGAATTTTAAGAAATTAGATGGTTGGAAAAAAATCAATTTTTTTTATGAATTTAATGTGGTTTTAATATAACACAGTTTAAATACGTTCAAATTTAAAAGCAACATTTATAAAGTTGTATGCAAAAATTGGAAATAACTTTTTTTTATAGAAACATAGTTGGTGTGAACGGGTACACGATATTTTTTAACTTGAACCTCATCTTAAAAATTTTGTCATGTGATGCATCACATAAGTTCAAAATATCTCTATGGATAATGTACGGAATTTGTCTATACTCAACCTTTTTGAACAGGTTTTATTCTATTTAATTTATTTTAATTTAAGTTGGAATAAAGAGTTTGAACAAATTATGCACAAATTTTAAAAAAAATGAACGTATCACGAGATTTAAAAATCATTGATGTAGTCATAAGATAATATGATTCACACATTTACTAGCAGAACAAAACAACTTTCTTTTTATGCCAATAAAGAAAAAGTTTTATCACTCTCGTATTCCAACACACTATGATTTGGAATAGACTAGTCACATGTACAAATTTTATGTGGCGTGAAACACTATCAAGGAAGAAATACTCGTACAATATCCCTGTATCACAATCGCACAATATAACAATTTTTTTAAATGTCAATTTTATGTGAATTGAATAAATAGAAGCATAATATAACAATTTTTTTACTAAGTATTGTTGGAATAACGATTAAAAATATGGCATTAAATATTTTTTATATACTCCATTTGATGAGTTTGAAGTGTTCCAATGTTAATCCTCTATTGAGCTGACAAATAAAGTATAAGAATTAGTATGTGAGTTTAAGATAAATAATTTAAATTGATATGCAATAAAATTGGCTAAGCCTCAAATTTAATGAAGTTGTTTTTTTTTTATACTCAACCTTTTGTTAAGACAAAACTTGATCATATTGACTCATTTACACACTCTCTTAATAATATACATTTAAATGTTGTATTTATTAATAATTTTTAAATTTTATAATCATACATAAGAAAATCATAACAGTAAAATTTATTATGATTAATCAAGAAAGATATCCGTATAAGTTACTGTCAAAATTGATGATTTAACTCGAATGTGGTCGTCATTTGTAATATTTATTATTTAATGATGTGATAGGGAGGTTTATTAAATAGATTCATAAAGGTGATTAAGATTAAGAAGGAATATTAATAATTAGTATTGTACGAACCAGGTAAGGCAATAAAGGCATCAGAACGCTTAGCCATCTCTGCTTTCCTTTGATGCATGTCTGCTACTGCCTTCACTTCCCCCACTGTTTCTCCAGTAAGCTGCAACCCAAATCACTCCAAACTATCACTGAAACATATATACATACATACAAAACATAGTAAAGTAGCTATAAACACCTTTTGCGCGTGTGTGAGAGAGTGTTTTACTAGAATGCATGTCATGTCATGGAGTGGTTGTTGTTTTTGTATGCAAGGGGGGAGCGGTGGAAATAAGTGCAATGATGAGTGTTGCAGAAGTGGGCTCAATTGGAAAGTCAGAGTAGAGAAAGATGGATCAAGAAAGTTATCTGCTTTCTCAATGATACATGAGAATCTAAATGGAACTAGGAGGGAAGGACAAAATGGTTCAGAATGAAAGACCCCAGATTGCCAGGTGTATTCAATGTTGATGGATAAGTTTTATAAAAAATGTGAACTCAATGCAATGTGATGAGATGAGAATATAACCAACAACCACTATTCCTACTTGGAATTTGGAAAAGCACATGAATCACAAAAAAGGACAAGGGTGTGTGTGTGAAACTCAGATTTTGGGATAACAAAAGTATGGTGGAAATTCTCTAACAAATAGGATACCAAAGAATTGGAGCAAGGGGATATATAATTGTGGTGATATAGGGGTGGGGGGGAAATGTAGATAATTCTCTGTCACTGCTTCTCTCCTCTCTGTATGTTTAGTCATTTTCTTTTCATTTGAAATAGAAATGCTTCCAAAACACCTTAACATTACCTCTCTTGGCATAAGTGTCTTGGGAATAACTCTGAACACAAAAGCAAGACAAAAATTAGTTAAAGAGTTGAACAAAATGCATCATCACCAATACAAATCACAACCAAGAAGATGCTCACCCAATTACATGGCGGCCACCCTCATAAACAGCCTGAGAAATCAACCCCATCAAACCAATGCTGCCTCCTCCATAAACTAGATCAATATTTCTTGACACCTTTTGAATACCAAACATTATGAATTCATAGCAATAGCTCCAATTCTGTATAACTAAGAAAGTATATGCTTTTATACACAAAAGTACCCGCCCAAAAAAAAATTCAGTCAAAAGCAGAGAAGTTGAAATGAAAACTTTGAAAAAAGTAGTAATTTAGAGTGTCACAAATGACAATATTTTATTCCCCCACTTTAAATGAAGATACATCAAGGAACACCAAATAGAAGACACAAATTGGACTATGCTGGATTGTAAGTCTAGTGTAGCAGTCAAAAGTTATAAAAATAAGCTTAGGAAAAAACATGAGAAATGAAACAAGACAAGTTAAAAAGAGAGAGAGAGAGAGAGAGAGAGAGAGAGAGAGAGAGAGAGAGAGAGAGAGAGGAAGTAACTGAGGTAATTCAAAGCCACAAGCCCATGAGAAATCCAAATTAAGGGAATAATAGTTAAGAAAAACAGTAGTTGAGATAGAGAAGTTTGTTAAAGTAGAATTCCTTCAAAAGGAAGCAGAACAAGTGATGAGAGGGGGCATTACCAATTCCCTTCCAAGCTCAATAGCAGCATCCTTATAACTAGTTTTGTTCCCTGGACTACTGCCACAGAACACACAAATCCTCTTGAACTTGGATTGCTTAGTCTCTGTTTCTTTCTCCATGTCTCTCTATCTCTCTCTCAAACACACAACACAGAAAAAGCTTGTATGTCCCCACAACTTGACAAAATGGATGAACGGTTGATGGTGCAAACGCGCGGACACACTATATATAACGGCAAGCACAGGCATACACTTGCACACGTCCTCACTACATCACCATAAATGACGCTGACTCACACAACTTGTACCTACAGACCTGATCCAATGATGTCTCTCTTTCCACTTTACCATGGTCCCCTCTCTCCCACCAATTAAAAAATCACAATTAATCCCTTATCCCATGATCATTAATCCTATCTTCATTTATTATCTCCTTAAAATGTGTATTCAACAAAATAGGAATGGTACCCTATTCCCTTGTGATTCAAAGTTCATTGACTAATGACACCACCACCACCAACCCAACCCCTTCAGGATATCCTAGAATTTTCAAATGTTAGTCTCAAGTGAAGCACACTTCATTGTCCAAGGTCCTTAATTTGATGCCTTGCTTGCGAATCTGAAACTATTAGGTGATTCGAAACCATTATATCATTCATGATCATGATGAAACTACTGACTTGAGAACACTGCATCCAATTTTTATCCTTTTTCTTTGTATAAAAGTTTAGACCAGTTAAATTCTAAAATCTGTGAAGATGATTACATTATTTTTGATAGAAGTACTTATAGATAATTTATCGTCGAAGTTTTTAAATCAGCACGATTTAAACCTGCGTTTACCTTAATCAATTGAATAATTTGACCTGGAATTCAAACTTAGTTAACATAGATACATTGTACAATATTATGAATTCTAAGACGCTGCAGTTAGATATCATGAAGTTGCAATATAATATTGTGATGGAGCTTGAGAAAGGTAAGTTGTGTGAGCTAGGTAGAGGAAAGTTTGTTAAAAAATTTGCTTATTTCAAAAGTTTTTAGTCCCATATTGTTTGTACAACATTTCTCTTTATATATAGAAAGAGAATTTATAATGGTAATCAAGATAGAAAGGAAGTGGGCTCGTGCGTAAATTAGTTTGGGCCGAAATATTTGTTTTGCGTGCAAATCTGATGATTTGCCCCCTATGCGCCCACGATGACATGCGTCGTTCTTTTTTATCACTTAAATTTTTTTCTTTAATTTAAATTTTAAATTTGAATTTGAAAAGCCTGTCTGAGAAAGCATTGGGGCGTTTAATTTTAGAACGTTACAATTTGTTTTTAAAAAGAAATATTTATTCTAATCTGATTAATACCCGGTTAATGAGTATGATTAATATTTGAATTTTGTAACGTCTCATTAACACGGCATTCGGTTGATGTTTTAAACGTTATGTTTATGATATTAAAAACAAATCGTACACGTTTTGTGAACTAATGCTTTTCCACGTTTACATACTATTTTTCTCTCTAACCTTTGGCTAGTTCTGCTCCTGTTCTCAACATATGAACTGTTGTATCCTGGGGGTCACGCACTACGCGAACAAACCCTTAAACCCAGTGTGCTTCTCACACACCACCTCAGTCTTATATTTTTTACAACAAAGTTGACTAAGAATTGGGTGATATGAATTAAAGTTTTGAAGTTTTAATTGTTAACGCAGAGTTTGGAATGCACTGTTTGTGATGAGCTCGTGAAACCCTTTGGCGCTCCACCGTTCTTACTTGTGTTTGTGAGTAGCCAAATCATCTGGGTTGACTTGTAATATTGTACTTTATGACATTCGCATCCAACTAATTGTGTCCACCCACCAACTCCTATAACTGTTCCTTGCATATGATTCTGTTCAAAACAAAACATCAAGATATAATTAGGACATTCAAGTTTCACAGACACACAGTGGAGCCATTTGCCATTACACTGCGGATTATAATTAATGTGTAAGGTATAAAGGTTCGACAAGTCTTACATATAAGCTTCATTCGCATGGTGGTGTATGTACCCTCAGTTTCCTTCATTCACTGGACAAACTTGATGCATTACTAGGAAACATTCATTACTTTTATTCCATCACATTTATTATTATGTTAATTATACACAATACAACCCACTCACTCTATTTTGTTCTCAATAATGATTTTATAAATACCTCAAAATTACCAATACCAATACTCATGTTTCTCCCCCAAGATATAAGCTAGGGGAACATTTTCCTTTCATTTTCCATCGTACGTAGGCCAACCTTGCTGTCCGGCTGTCCCCACATTTTTCATATTCTACTGTCTTTTCATTACTATGCTACCTGCAATTAAAGGGACTCTTTCTTTTCATTTATATTTATATTTTGTCTAAGATTAAGAATTGCAAAGAAATGTATTTATAGAAATCTTTTTACCATTTACAGTAATTTTACCCCACTCCATCCTAAATAAAGTATACGAAACCAAAGACTATAAGTTCCATGTATGAAAGATCATTTAATTTGAATGAGTAACCTCCACCGTAGTTCAACTCTAATTGAATTGATTATTAAGTCAAACTAAAAACAGTTCATGTTTAATGATTTTAAAAAAGATATCCAAGTCTAGTGAAAAGATCTTTTGTTAGTTTATACACATGCCTTGAACTTTATCAAGATAAGTTTAAAAATTAATTAGAATTTAATTTAAAGTCAAAGTTTGAAGTTTAAAGGTAAATTCTTTACATTACTGGGCTTTTTATCTACTCTAAGTGGAGGAGTCAATTTAGATTGAAAATCCATCGGTTAATCTGGTTTACGTTTTTATAAATTTGGTTATAAAAATTGACATAAAAAGAAGGTGACTCTATTATAGATTTGACTCACCTAACTATAAAAAAAAAACTTAGGTTGATCTACCTTGATCTACCTAACTATCAAGTAGCTTTATGAGTTGTAGCATATAATTTTTAAAAAAGAAAAACTTAATTTCACATAAAAAAAGAATTAGGAAAAAAAATTATGTAAATGAATCAACCTAGATTAGTGGATTGAGACGGATTTAAAAATTTTATCATTTTAAAGGTGGACCAAATTGAATTAGCTGGTTTCTGTGGCTCTACCCTAAGTTGAACTAGGGTTTTTTTTATTAGGATTTTCATTTTCATACTCAGCTACTGAATCTAAAGCCTTATCCCAGAGGAATTGGATATTTACATTATGATATGAATTTATGCAGAATGATCAATAATTTAAAAGAATTCATTTTTCTTTTGTTGGTACGATCTCCCTGAACACCCATTTGGTTTGAACACAGAACATCACATGACAATATGCCATCCTTAAAGAAACTTTTCACATAAGGTTATCAAATTGAAGTGATCCATGTATATATTGCTTTCACCAACCCTTTACCTAGTTAAATAATTTCTCTGAGTCATCGAAACACTATATAATCCAGCCATTTCAGCCTTTAAAATTTTAAAAACTTTAGTTTAATCTCAAACTTTATAAAACGATAATATATTTAATATTTAATATTTAATATTTAATATAAAATAATTAAAATAAATAACTTTTAATGATATTGAAAAGTGAATAGAAGTCCTCAAAATTTCATACACTAAATTACTTTATCTATGCGATTTTAAAAGGTTTACTCGGTGGTATCTTGGAACAAGTTTTTAAGATGGTTTTAATCAGTCCATATTATTGTTATTAAAATCAGATTTGTTGAATTGTAAATCAATTGGATGAAAAGTTCAAGTTAATTTTTTTCATTAATTACTACCAATTCCATTATGATATTTTGATGGAATATTTTGTTGTGTGAGAAGGTATTTCAAAAGAAGTCTCACGTTGTTTAATTTTAGAGAGTTAAAAGGATATATATTAAAACATGTGTGTTTGAGCTTATGAATAAAGAAAAAATATTATGGATTCACAAGGGTATAAGATTGACCCAAAATGTCAATTCTAGTACAAATCCTCCGCTTCCCCTTTGTATGGATGTAGAAACCTTTTTATTATTTGTTTTATTATAATTAATCTTAATTTTAAACCTTATAATTTACAAAATATCTCTGGTACCTTAATTTACATATAAGATTCTTTATTAACACGTTTAAATTATTTTCATTAACCGTCCCTGATATTTTAATTTAAAAATAATTTTTAACCAGTTTAAGATTTTGTACATATATGTGATTTTTGAAACCCTAATTAATTATCTAATTTTTCTCTCGCGGTTTTCTCAGTCTCTCTCATCTCCGTTTGGGTTTTCATCTTTCTTTTTTCTTGCTAGTTTTCACCTTGATTTATACTAAAAGTGACTATTGTATTTTAAAAAGTCCACATATTACGAATAACCCTTAAAGGATAATGCTATGAGAGGGCTCACCCTACGTCCTTTACATATTTAGCAGTGAATTGTTGATCCGTGCAATAATAGAAGGTGAGCAAAGAGGGTTTAGAGAGAGGATAAATAGTGAATGCGTACTTGAGGTCATGCAGAAGCATTGAGTCCCAGCCATTAAAAATATTATGACATGCGGTGAGAAGAGAGTCCTATTGGAAATAAACTTGTGAAAAGACCAATAAGAAGTCGACACCTAAGAAGGCTAGGACCAAAGTTTTTTCACCAAATTTGGAAACGTTTAATGGGTCAGAGACTTAAGAGTATGATGTTACTCTTTCTGTCTCCCTCACACATTACAACCAGCCATATTTCTTGACTATCTTCATCAATAACAAATCCCATCTCTTCCTAGATAAGATGTGTGCTATTTATGTTGGCAAACAATTCCCATTACCCTTCACTTTCTTTATCCTTTGTTCCGAGAAAGCATTACATTTTCTTCTCATCATTCAAATATGTTCTTCAATATTAATTCTCTATCTTTATTTCATACTCAAAACTTATTTCTTGATTTACATATCTCAAGTTCATGTCCACCCTATGTGGCAAACCTATTTATATCAAATAAGTTTATTTATTTTGCTAAGTGTTAACACTTCGATCTCTTATTGTGACATCCCTAGTCAATTTAATCATTTTTCGCAATAAATTTTTCGCATTTAATAAACAATCCACTCGGCCTTGATGTAAAATAATATTTACTTTTCTTAATTACATTCCAAATAATGAATCATACTTAGAATAACTAAAACCGATCGAAAATAAATCATTTAATAAAAGTATATATATATATATATAAATATAATGAAAACGTTCGTAGAATACCATCCGATCGGAAGTACGTTCATTGATAAGGTGGAGTTAAAAACAGTGGAAGAAGAAGAAGAAGAAGAAGAAGAAGACAGGGGTGCACTCGCCTGAGCGAGACCCCAACGTTCCTAGGCGAAATCCGAGAGTCGCTTAAGCGAGTGCCGACTCGCTTGAACGAATGCAACACATTAAACCTGAGCGAACAAGACGTACACGAGAAACTCAAGTCGGGGTTTTACTCAGGAATAGGCCCATTTGGTTATATATTACTCGGTAACAGCTTAACCTCACATCACTCGGAAAAGGTTCACTTGGAAAACTCTCAACTTCCATTCACTCGGGCATACCACGTTTGACTCATTCCTACTCTTCACTCAGGAATAGTTCGCTCAGTCACAGCTCACTCGGGGATAATCTAACCTCCTTCACTCGGAAACACTCTAATTTTCACTCGGAAACATTCTACTTTTCCTTTACTCAAAAACATCATACTCTTTCTTCACTCGGAATCATTATACTCTTTCTTCACTCGGAATCATTATACTCTTTCTTCACTCGGAAAGGGAACGAGGGATTCCCACAGAAACAAAACAGACACCAAACCGACCGGCTCTCGCTCAGACAGGAATAAATCCTCTCGGGCAAGATTCGCCCGGTGATCGGCTTTGCTACAGTAAACACGTGAAAATTAATACCAATCATCTAACAACATAAATTCATATTCGTTCAATTAGCAAACCGATTCACACTTAGTTCCACACACAACATATAGCATCACACACTCGGAAAACTCATTAAATATATATATAATATATATATATATATATATTATACCATTTATTCAAAACCACTCGGGCCTTGGCATCGACCTCCCGCTTGGCGCGCCTCCAGGGCTCCGACCTCCTCCCTGTCACTGGTTACTAAATTGAAAACAACAGTAAGGGTGAGTGTTTGACATCATAATTAATCTAGAACGGAAATTAACAAATTATATATATATATATATAAGTCTCGTCTGATTGCATTTTCATCACTTTGCAAATTACACTCGGCAATTATAATATATCATACTCGGTAATTAATTCACACCCGGCAGTTACAACATTTCGCACTCGGCGAGTAAAGCATTTCACACTCGGCAGATACAGCACATCATACTCGACAAATATAAAAAATTTCACTCGGCAAATATAACAAATTTCACTCGGCAAATATAACAAATTTCACTCGGCAAATATAACAAATTTCGCTCGGTAAATATAACAAATTTCACTCGGTAAATATAAAAAATTTCACTCAGTAAATATAACAAATTTCACTTGGCAAATATAACAAATTTCACTCGGAAAATATAACAAATTTTGCTCGGTAAATATAACAAATTTCACTCGGTAAATATAACAAATTTCACTCGGTAAATATAACAAATTTCACTCGGTAAATATAACAAATTTCACTCGGCAAATATAACAAATTTCGCTCGGTAAATATAATAAATTTCACTCGGTAAATATAACAAATTTCACTCGGCAAATCTACACATCACAACTAATAATTCATCAATTATCACAACTGACTCTCAGATAAAATTTGACGCCTAGTATCCGGATACTAAAGGATCGGCCTTCAGCTGAGGGTCCTACTTGACACCCCGTGAACCATGCTTGGTTCACTGAGTCCTGCTTGACTCTCCACCTCGACCACTGGGTCCTACTTGACCACTGGGTAGCTCAACTGGGCACAAAAACCACGGGAGCCGGAAATGAGGGGCTATATATACCGTCGGCCGTCCCACACCACATAATCACGTATCATAATCATACAATCCGTTTACTGGAAGCCTGTCAGGAGCCGCTCCTTGCTCGTGCAACGCACCGGCGACCACTCCCCGCCCTCAACAGTATACGGAGTATCTCATACACAATATGTAACTCAATATAACAAACATTATCAATCTCATGCCACACATAGCAATTACTTATCATACATATACAATTCACATTTCTCATCATATCACGAGTGGCCATTATCAACACATACTCATCACTTGGGCGACCTGCTTGTCAAGCCCGGCTTCACACTGCCACTACACCGATTGTCACAACATCAACCATTTCAAAATCATCATTATCATAAGCCACACACACACTCGATCCTCAACCGATCGGTGTCCATACTCACACATGCATAAACATACACACAACTTTCATTCAATAACATTTTCTCACCATGTTCAAACAGCTCAACGACTCGGACGCGGAACATGTCCTATTCTAATTAATCATAACCCGAACACCCCCTTACCTCGGTTCCAAGCTTCTATAATCTGCTCCTGGTGTCGGTTACGCCCTCTTAGCACTGGGTTCATCGTCTCTCTTCCAAATGCAGCACCAGCTCTTTCACTGCTACCTACGGGTCGGAATGCAAAACTCGTTAGCTTTGCACCATCCTTAACTCTAAGGACCACCTTCGAGCTTACACTCACCAGAGGAGTGGAGAACAGACCCACACACAGCCATGCATGGCCACTCAGTCACCAAAGAAACGAAAGGGGCAGGGAAACACAATTGCAACGGATCAGTAGACTCACCTTGAGGCCACGGTCACGGAAATGAGCTTGTTACTCGGTTTTGATGCAAACAGAGTCCTCTCCTAGAGCATGCAACTCAGCGATGGAGAAGGAAGAAGATGAACAGGAACAAAAGTAAACGAAGAAGAAGGGAGAGAAGCAGTAACTCGCGTGTGTGAGTGATAAATGAGAGAGAGAGAGAGAGAAAGAAGCCTTTTAAAGTCCAGGGGTAACCGGTAACCTTCCTAACCGGTTACCACCTCACCTTCCTTCACCCATTCGCTCAAGCGTTTCCCCCCCCCCCTCAAACTCTTCTCCTCCTTTAATCGGTCTTCCCATTTTATTATTAACCAATTAAATAGTTTTATTTACATTCACAATATTTAATTATTCATAATTGTCCAATAATTCATAAAAATACCAAATAAGTTTCAAAAACAATTAATAATATTTTCTACTACACATAATGTTTCCTAAATTGTCAGGGATGTTACACTTATTGCCCTTTTTGTTGTGAATTTCCAACAAATAAATCATTGAGAATCCTACTCATATAATCATTCACGTATACAAGTTAATTAATAGGTATGACTACCCTTTCTTTTTAGATCAACATGAAAAAAAAAGACATGTGTAAATATT
Source organism: Clitoria ternatea (assembly GCA_037962975.1). Classification (NCBI taxonomy): domain Eukaryota; kingdom Viridiplantae; phylum Streptophyta; class Magnoliopsida; order Fabales; family Fabaceae; genus Clitoria; species Clitoria ternatea. Next base: position 89,201,775 of record CM075675.1, read on the forward strand.
AACATTAAATTTAAACTTAGTATCGAAAATTTTTAAAGTTATAGCCTAGAGGGGTAGTTCAGTAAATGTATGAATTGTTGTAAACTCTTAATATATGTTTAATTCTTACTTAAATAAAAAATAAATAAAATTATAAAATTAATCCCTTTGACAAATATTATTATCAAGATAAATATTTTTTAGATAATTAAAGCATCCAATGATGTTAATTAAAAACTATACAAATATATGATACATAAAATTATTTTATTAATTTAAGATGTAAGTACAATATTCTTAAAAATAAATATTGTAAATATGTTATTTGAAAATGATAAAAATAATTTATTAGTATTCATATATGAAAAGATTACTCAAATCATAATTAATAAAATTTATTAAAAATAGGTGATCAATTTATTTATCATAGTATAGTCAAACAAACATAAATTTATTTTACAACCCATTCGTTTTATTATATATATATATATAATTATACAAATAATTATTTTCCGACTTCAATAATTATACTAAAATTATATATTATAATATTATAAATATATAAAATATATATTCTTTAAAGAACTAAGGTTTATTATTATGTGACTTAGATTGTAAATAAATAAAAATCAAATTATTAACATGTGTAAATAATTTATTGGTCCACATAAGAAGCATATGTTTACCTTGTGAATTTTTGTAGGAACCATAAGAAGCAATTAAATTATATCCGTAAATATTCTCTTTCCCCGATGTTATGTGATTTGTCGGTACAGATTTATGAAATATTATATATACATGTATACTAAAGCGCATCAACGTGTAAAGGTACATGGGTCCAAGATTGTTCACTCATAAGGATACATAGCCTAGTTGGGATATGTTCATAACACATTTACCATTGTAATGGAACTAAGATACGTCGTTCTTTACCTGCTTTATTCTTCAGAGGGAAACAAAAAACTAAATCACCTCTTAAAGTTCTTTATTTTTTTATTTGTTTTAAGTAGTTTCTGTAAGTTATTTTTGTCCTTTATCTCTCACAAATATTTTAAATAAGTCATTTTTATTATATTTCTTCTATACATCACATCATTCATTTAGATACAAAAATTAAATCACACAAATTTGAAAACTTTAAAGATTAAATTTGAAGGTAATTTTATCTTTAAATTTAAAGGTAATCTTATCTTTTCTCTTATTTTCGTGGTGTTGTTACATTTGAGTAACTAATTGTAGAGAAAACTTTAAAAATCATTGATGGTGTAAACATTTGTGAGATTGAGTGCTAATCTTGTTTGAATTGTATAATATTCTTAATAAGCTTTTCACGAGTTCCTTACCATTCAGTAACAACTTAATTAAGTGTTGATTTTAGGTTAAGAAAATGATAAATATAAGGATTTGAGAACTGAATTTTTAAATTTACCAAACATATATCTTTTGGACACTTGTAAAATGAAAAAAAAACAATAACACTTAACAATTATAAAAACCTTAAACCATAAATTATCTAATAATACATCAATATAAAACTAATAATTATTCAACCAAACTGTAACGTCCTAGGTATTTTTGTATTTAAAGAAATAAATAAAGGCGTAATTAAGTGTAAATTATAAGAAATAAGGAATATAAGATGAGTAGGTGATTTAAAAATGAAATTTTAAAAGGATTGTGAATTCTTCCTGACACGTAGCGTCAGTGTCGTGAACAGTTTTAAAACGTTACAGGAGTAGAAACATAATGCATGTAATTTCTAAGGTTCCTTTCTCCCTCTCTCAAGCATTGGAAACCCAGATTCAAGCTAATTTTAGTGGAAGCTCAAGATTAGTCACATTCTCGACCTTGATGAAGCGAGGTATGTCAATGGGAACCTTCAATTCCATGTTTTCTCCTACCTCTCTTCTTTTTCCCTCTCTAACCGCGGGTTGCATGTTGATGGGAAACTATGATTTTACGTTTTAGGGCCATGGGGAGCTCGGGTATGGTTCCTAGGATGATGGGTGCAAAGGAAAACTAATGGGTTTCGCGTTTCGACAATTGTTGATTTCGAAGTAAGGATCGGAAGGTCATTCAATATGGTGGAACTTGAGAATAAGAGCCGGAAAGGGAAATGGTAAGTTTTGATAGCCTTGAATTGAAGTTCAGAATGACTTTAAGTTTACGGATCATGGTTTTGGTAATTATAATATTAATTGGAGCTTTTTTAATTTTTATCTTAGAGTTTGATGGATCTTGCAAGAACCCGACAATGGATTTGAAGAATGGAAAGCTCGGAATCGAGGTAAGGGGTGTGCTGGGTTAATATTAATATAGAAATTTATATGCACTATTGGCATATGTACGACTTCGTCTTCCAGCACTTGGGAGTTCGTTTCCCCATGACGGAATTTCAGATGGCCGTCCTTCGTTTTCTTGACTGCGCCCCCACACAATTGCACCCTAATGGTTGGGGCCTGGTGCGTGCCCTCGAAGTTCTCGGGGAACACTTCAATTTCACAGCCACTGTGGCCAAACTCTTCTACTATTTCCAAGTGGTCCGTCGTGCCAACAAGAAGGGTGGTCTTGGGTTCATAACGCTCCGTTGTGACTCAAGGATCGTGAATTTCAAATCCTACACCGAATCTGCGAAGATCGATGGGCGCTCTTTCAAACACTACTATACGCGGATTCAAGTGCAAGCAAACAAGCCGGTCTTCTGGCTCAACAAGGAGGGATTCATAAAATTCCTCATCAGCTGGACACACGAGCATTTTCTGTTGCTGAGCCGTGCCTACTACACTGAAGAGGGCGAACTTTCCCCTCACTCTGTGGAAGTTTTGAGTGCCATGCAATCGGCCTCAAAAGCCTTTAAGGGGTTCTCTTGCAGGCATCTCCTTGGGAGTGACGATGTCAGGAAGAAATACCTTCGTAATATCCGTTCTCTAACTACACGCGTTGTATGTTCATTTCATGTTTTCTGTTTTGTCTTCAGTATTTTAACTTGACTTTCCTTATTTTGCAGAGCAAATCGAAAAAGCTTTTGCCGATATGCTTTCCCTCAAGTCTATGCTGGCAGATAATGATTCCTCTTCTGAAGAGAACAACGTCCAAGCCAAAAGAAATTCTTTCAAGGCTGAAACTCCCACCATCCCCTTGACATCCGCTGTGGGAGACGATGTACCTCTCCTTCAGGAGAAGGATCCTGAGGAGCAACCTCAAGTTGAAGAGGAAAACCAGGAGCAGCCCGTCCCTGAAAAGAAAAAGAAGAGGATCCTGGTTAAGGCCACTGACAAGAAGAAATTCTCTGCTGGTGAGTGTCCAAGAAAGCGTCAGAAGACTCTGGAAGAGACCGGCATGAAGAAAGACAAGGGGAAGAAACTAGTTTTCTCTTCCTTTGCCCCTCCTTCACACACCGGCTCAGAGACGGAGTCAGAGAGCGGGCCTCCCCCGGTTAGCTCTCCTCCGAAAGAGTCCTTCCGATCTCTCTATCTCTGGTTTCAAGGGTCCATGCCTTCCACGCTTCCTAAGGCGAGATATTGCCTCCGCCCCTCACTTGACGCTGCAGAAGTTAGGGGTGCATGCAAGGCCGGTCGCTGGCAATTAGATGAACTCTCCGGCTTGCTGGACTCTTTAAGCGAAAAGGCGGATTATATGGAGCAAGTTGAAAAACTTGAAACTGACATCGCTGTAAAGGAGGCCTGGTGGGCCAAGCAAGCAGAAACTGCCAACAGGGTTGAGACAGAGCTGAAAAAGGCTAAGGAGCTGCTGGAGAAGAAAATCGAAGAAATAAGCCAACTCCACTTTACCAACAAATTTTTGGAGCGGCAAGTTTCTGAACTTCAGCAGCAGAACAAGTCTATTCCCCTCCTAGAGGAAGAACTCCAGCTCGAGAAGAAGAAATCTGCCAAGCTAAGCAAGGATTTTGCAGCAGCGGAGGCCGGCTACAACAAAAGCTTGGGAGAGTGAGAGGCCCTCAGGAAGGAGTTGCAGGCTCAGATTGAAGAGCTGAAGAAGGGGAGTGCGGGCGCTGGGCCGTTAGACGAGGAGGTTACCAAGCTTCAAAAGAAGTTAGCTGCTTCCAAAGCTAAGGCTGCCAACGCTTTGGAAATATGCAAGAATATAGCCTTCGAATCCTTCGGCCTAGCCCTTCGTCAGGTCTTCTACCGCAATCCTGACGTGAAACTCAACTTGTATGGGCTAGATCCATTCTACGAGTTTCATGGAGGCAAACTGGTTGCAGTGAAGGATGATGGCTCGCATAAGGATCCTCCTGATTCTCTTTATGAATTGCCTCCTCTTCCGGAGAGTCAAAGCATGGAACCACCACCAGTTACTCCGGGCCCTGAAAATGCTATTAAAGAGAACGTTCCAACTGGCCAGGAGACCGGTGTTGATGGGACTAAGGTGAAGGAGCCAAAGAGGGAGGAACGGGTGTGCCCACAACGGAGACTCAGACACCTGCTCCTTAGTTTTTACACTTTTATTTCACAGCTATGTACTGGGATTAGCTCCAGTTTCAATGAACTCACATGTATAAAATTTTTCTTCGAATAAATGAAAATTTCCTTCACTTTGCCTTTATCATTTGCAAGGAATGTATGGTTTTCACATAACTTAAAAATATATGCTATGTTTTTACCTTCGCATTATTCGCGAGACCACTCTACATAACTACGTTAACGTTGAAAACGTAGTATGCACCCCGGAAAGAGTAACAAAAATCGTAACAAGAAAGTAATATAACATTGAATTGTTCATACATGTTTTGTCCCCAAGTATGAGTGTTTTGGGAAGCAAATATCTATTGTGAAGTGTTACCTTTAACCCTTTTGAGGGTGAAAAAGTCCATTCGATCTCTATAACGCGATATCGCAGTGTTTACAGTCATCCGTCCTGTGGAAATTATTTCAAAAATAAGGACAACGATTGATTCTGCCACAACGTTCGGCCAAACCTACTAGTTGTACTTGGAGTCCGGTTCAATCCTACAATCCAAGCCTTCACGTGGGATTCGGTACAACCTTGAAAAAAGGTTTTGATCCTACAACCTATTTCTTGAGGTTCGGTTTATTCCTACAACTCAAGCCTTCAATGGCGTTCGGTTTATTCCTACTAACCATACTTGGAGTTCGGTTTAATCCTACAATCCAAGTCTTCAGATGGTATTCGGTACAACCTTGAGAAAGGTTTGATCCTACTAACCGTACCCAAAGTTCGGTTTAATCCTACAATTTGGGCCTTCAAATGGGGTTCGGTTTAGTCCTACTAACCATACTTGGAGTTCGGTTTAATCCTACAATCCAAGTCTTCAGACGGGGTTCAATACAGCCTTCAAGGAGGTCTGATCCTATAACCCATTTCTTGACTTACGGAGTTACATCGCCAATCACAAAATAGGTGATTAGGATCATCCGTCTTGAGCTTTTCCACATAGATCAGCCAATGCTATAAATTGCAATACAGAAGAGGAAAATGTCAAATCAACATATTCATGAATAAAATTTTTATTAAATTGGATGTGAATTACAAAGAAAGCGTAGCTGGGGTCATGCCTCATTAAAACCTTCTTGAGAAAACCCAATGGGAAAAAACTCAAGCGAGGAAAAAGAGTGCATGCCATCTTACCAACTAGCTGTAGTAAATACGTAAATTCTGAGTGTTCCATTTATTGCGGATTGGTGTTCCATCGAGCTCTTCAAGCCGGTATGATCCCTTTCCTGTCACCTCAGAAACTCTGTAAGGGCCTTCCCATGTTGACGCCAATTTTCCTTGATGAGCGAACTTATTCCCCATACTCGCCTTTCTCAAAACAAGATCTCCGGTGTTAAAAGCTCTGTATTGCACACACTTATTGTACCGGAGGGCTGCCTTCACCTTTATCGCCTGGTCTCTGACGAAAGCTTCTTCTCTTAACTCATGGAGAACGTCCAGCTCTGATGCCAGATTGGCGTCATTGTCCCCAGCCGAAAAGTATTCCACTCTAGCTGATCTGGTCTGGAGCTTCACCGGAATCATCGCCTCCACTCCGTAAGTCAACCGATATGGGGATTCGTTGGTAGAAGAATGTGGCGTAGTACGGTACGCCCACAGGACATGGCATAACTGATCAGTCCATCTTCCCTTTACTTCACTCAGGCGCTTCTTTAACCCTTTCAACACCTCTCTATTAGTTACCTCCGCTTGGCCATTCGTCTGAGGATGCTCAACAGATGAAAAGATTTGGACTATCCCCAGTCCTTCAAGTAAATCTGTGAACTTCTTATCTGTGAACTGGGTGCCGTTGTTAGTTATAATCTACCCCGGGACACCGAATCGAGCTATGATATTCTCATATACAAAACGTCATGTCCGTGCTGATGTGATATCCACAACTGGTTCTGCCTTTATCCACTTGGTGAAGTAATCGACTCTCACGATCAAGTACTTAATACCTCCTAGCGCCGTGGGAAATGGACCCAAAATATCAAGGCCCCATTGATAGAAAGGCCATGGCACCGCAGATGAAGAGAGTTCTTGGGCCGGTGTGTGATGAAGATTAGAAAATCTCTGGCACGCATCATACTTCTTCACAAAATCGATTTAATCCTGCTTCATTGTGGGCCACCAATACCCAGCCCTGAGGATTTTTCTCATTAAGCTCTTTCCTCCGGTGTGGTGCCCACATTGCCCCTCGTGTACCTCCTCCATTACTCCTTGTACTTCACTCTCTTTCAAACAGAGGAGATATGGGACTGAGAATCCTCTTCTGTAGAAAACACCATCAACCATGGTGAAATATGACAACTCCCTTTTCACTCTTCTTCTTTCTTTCTCATCAGTGGGAAGTTGTCCTTCAGCCAAATAACGGATATATGGGGTGACCTAAGAATTCTCGTAAGAGGATTTAAATGTTATAGCATTCAAAGAAGGGAACAAAGGAATGCTGGGCGATGTCAGCGTACTCTGAACCACTGTCGTTGTACTACCAGGCTGTTTTGTGCTTGCAAGTCTCGATAAGATGTCCGCTCTGGTATTCTCTTCTCTTGGCACATGCTTAAATTCCAGCACATCGAATCTCCCTTTCAACTCGTTCACACAATTCAAATACAATTGAAATTGGGGCTCGTGGACCTGATATTCGCCTTGAATTTATGAAATCACTAGCTGTGAGTCGCTGCACAATGTCACCTCTGTTGCACCAATGTCGATTGCTGCTCAGAGTCCAGCCAGACATGCCTCATATTCAGCCTGATTGTTGGAGGTTTTGAAATTGAATCAGAGGGAAATCTCTAGATGCACACCGTCGTCACTCTCCACAACAACACCAGCTCCACAAACTTTATTGTTCGACGACCCATCCACATAAACGGTCCAATGTGCTCGAGGTGTGGCTGGATCCGTCCCCGTCATTTCTACGACAAAATCCGCCAAGACTTGAGCTTTAATAGTTCCTCGAGGTTCATAAGAAATTTCAAACTCAGAAAGTTTGATAGACCACTTGATCATCCTTCCAGCGAGGTCCGGTTTACTAAGCACGGAACGGAATGGCAAATCCGTTCTCACCAAAACTAGATGTGCATGGAAATACGGTCTCAACCGTCGTGAGGCCCATACAACTGCAAGAGCGGCCTTTTCTATTTTTTGGTATCTGCCTTCCGCTCCCTGGAATGTCCTGCTAGTGAAATACACTGGCCTCTATCCTTCCAGAGTTTCCTTGACCAAAGCTACGCTCAAGGCTTCATCAGAAATTGCCAAGTACAGGATGAGGGTTTCACCAGGGTCTAGCTTTACCAATATTGGTGGACTTGATAGCACGGTCTTGAGTTGCTGGAACGCCTGCTCTTGCTTCTCTCCCCACTCAAACTTCCAGTGCTTTTTTAATGCCTTGTACAGAGGGAGGGACCTATGTGCCATTTTGGGCATGAATCGAGCCAGAGCAGCCACCTTCCCATTCAACGATTGTACCTCCCTCAAGCTTTTGGGGCTTTGCATATCCAGTATCGCCTAACATTTGCCTGGATTGGCCTCGATGCCGCACTGGGTTAACATGAAACCTAAAAACTTCCCAGCTGGGACTGCAAAGGTGCATTTTAATGGATTCAACCTCATGTTGTATTGTCGCAACCGAGTGAATACTTGGCGTAAATCTTCAACGTGATCACCTCTTGCGGGAGCCTTGGCGATAATGTCATCAATATATACCTCCACCAGCTTGGTGTACATGCCTTTGAACACCTTATTGATCATACGCTGGTAAGTAGCTCCAGCGTTCTTCAACCCGAAAGGCATGACGGTGTAGCAAAAAACACCACGGTCATTGACGAAAGCTGTCTTCTCTTGATCCTTCTCCCACATCAGAATTTGATTATACCCCAAATAAGCATCCATGAAACTAAGGTACTAATAACCAGACGAATCATCAACCATACGATCGATATTTGGGAGTGGATATGGGTCCTTCGGCCAACATCGATTGAGATCTACATAATCTGTGCACATCCTCCACTTGCCGTTGGCCTTCTGCACCATTACTACATTAGAGAGCCAAGATGAATAACGGACCTCTTTAATGAACCCAGCCTTCAACAATTCCTCAGTTTGCTCACACGCTGCTTTTTGTTTTTCCAGTCCCAATCTCCTTTTCTTCTGAGCAACCGGTCTTGTCTCTGGATAAACAGACAATTTATGGCAGCAGAAATTGGTGTCCATCCCAGGCATGTCCGCAGCGGTCCATGCAAAAAGGTCTTTAAACTCCTGAAGGAGCTCCACCAGGCGCTGCTCCATGACCAACTCCAGCTTGTCATTGATGTGTGTGAACTTATCTGGGGAATCCCCTAAGACGATGTCTCTGGAACCTCCATCCGGCGTGGGCTTTGAGGGGTTGAGAGGGTCGATCTTCAATTCCGCTCTGGGGTCCAAATCAATCAAACTAACAGACCCAGCCGCTGTTCCTCCATCGTTCAACTTCCTCTTCTTGTTAAACGCCTCTATCTTCACCATATTTAGGCTCAGGTTGTAATAATACCTGGCCATCTCTTGATCGCTGCGGAGGGATGATACACCGTTGTCCTTGTCAATGAACTCAATAAGGAGGTGTGGAGTAGACACGATTGCTTCCATCGCGTTCAGAGTAGGACGACCTATAATCCCATTGTAAGGGGACTCCACATCAATCATCAGGATTCTAGACTTCACCGTCCTTGCTCCAGGCTCGCCTTTAAAGGAAATGAGGGTATCAAGGTACCCCTTGGTGGGCTACTTCACTCCGTTGAACGCTATGAGCTCTTGCGTATATGGTTACAAATCTGCATCATTAAAGCCCATTTTTTTGAAATAATTATAAAAAATTACATCACAAGAACTTCCCTGATCGACAAGAATTCTTTTAACATCCTTGTTGGCTATAACAGCAATGATAACCACTGCATCATCACCTCCTGGGATCGTTGGGCCAAAATCGTCGTCTGTGAATGACACCACCAGTGCTGCCACACCGTCCCTAAAAGGGCGGTTGTCTCTGGGCTTCCCTTGTATTGACAGGATCATTCAGTGGTGATTTTTTCTAGCTGTGATTGACGGTCCTCCTCCAGCAAATCCTCCAGCGATCATCTCAATCACCTCGCGCCGACCTTGCCTTTGCTGTTGAGGCATACAGTCCTGCTGAGCTTCTCCATAGGTCACCACTCCCTTTTGTTTCTCAGTAGCTGTGAATCTCCTGACCGGATTTTGACTGTTATCACCTTCATCATCATGATCTCTTCCTCTTTTTTCCATCCGATCTGGCTCATCTAAGGATTTTTCCTTAAATAAATACTGTTTCAGCTTCCCCTCTCTAATGAGAGTCTCCACCGCGTTCTTCAACGCCTTGCACTCATCAGTATGATGGCCGACCTGCTCGTGGAAAGTATAATATTTTCGTATATTCCCAGGTCTTTTCATTGGAGGTGGCTTCCTTATCCCATAGACGCTGAGCGTGGGCCAACTAACTTCCCTCAGAATTTGGGAATGCCTGGAGTTCAAAGGGGCGTAGTTGCTGGAAGAGGAGACACGTCTGTCTCGCTGCTGAGGTCGAGTTCTCATAAAATCTCCCCTTAGGGCATACTTCTCTGGTCGTACCCTCTCCTTATCTCTCTGTGGTTGCTGTGAGGGTGCTGGCGGCTTTATTCTAGCTGTAGTAGCTTCCAGGTGCATCTCTATGCCAACATACTTTGAAGCTTTCCTTCAAAACTCCTTGAAGGTTGTTGGAGGACTTTTTGCCAAAGATAAGGCAAACGCAGACCTAGGTTGCAAGGCTTCAACCACAATATGGAGCTGTATAGCCTCCGTGAGGTTAGGTACCAACGCAGCCTCCTTATAAAATCTCCTCAAAAACTCCTTGAGGGTTTCATTCTCTCCCTGTCTTATTTGGGCCAAGGTATGTGAAGTCCTTGGAATATCTCTGGAGATAACAAAATGGCTTTCAAACGCAGCTGCCATCTCCTCCCAGGAATCTATCGATCCTAAGGGTAAGCTCTTGAACCAACTAAGAGCTTCCCCCGTCAGTGTTCTTGGGAACATTCTACACATAATATCCTCATCGGCTCCTAAATACATGGCCTCGTACACATAAGCATCAAGATGCTTAGTAGGATCAGTCTCCCTATTATACTTTCCTATCGAAAGTGGCTGGGTTGTCTGTAAGTGCTTGGGGATAATGACACTCATGAGTCTCCTTGAAAAAGGAACATTGAGTCTATATGCCCCAGGAGTTACCACTGCCTGCTCCTTCCTCCTTGTACTGACCCTATCTCCAGAGTCTTGGGTCTATTCCTTCTCCTCGTAAGTAGGAATCTTTGAATACTGAAGGGTTGTGGACTTTTCCCTTGCAGATGTATGGTGAGTGTCCTCCGCCTGAGACGTCACTCTTTCCCCAGTTCCTCTCTTTTCCCTTCTCAGCTCCATCAACTCCTCCCTGAGCTGCCTTATAACTTCGTCTCTAGGGTCGGGGGTTGCCACAGGTACCATCCTCCTCGTGTTGGTTATAGGAGATTCAAAAATGAGTCTCCTTCCAGCCTGCTGATGGGTCACATCCTTCACGTGACCATCAACAAAATTGCGTCCCTCTCCTTCCATATTGAACTACCAAACTTCTGCGAAAAGTAGGAATAGCTCTATCGAGTCCCACTGGGTGTGCCAATGAACTGGTCTGAACTGGGGTCAACGATCCAGTGTGGGATCGACCACAAAAGTATATATATATATGTTTGTGTGTATACGCCAGTACATTGGGTATCCGGTATTATAATCCGGCCTCTCAGTGGGAGAAACCGGTCTAGTAGTCCTGGAGATCCTTCACACCAGAGTTTCGCGTTGGTGAGGGTGAAAGGTGGTGTCACCTGCGAAGATTCTCCGATGCTCAAGTTAGAAGAGTGTATAAAAACTAAGTGAATACTCAAGCAATGCAATAGTAAGATATAAGTTAGAACAACGTAACCTTGCATGTGTATTGGAATATGCTGTTTATAGTTGGACGTGGAAATGAATCGTTGGATGCAGGTGGGCCCATAGGTTCTGATACCGTGTATAGAGTGTCAATCAAAGTGGCTCAGTATTCAGAGTGTGCCAGGGGGTAGGTCAATTATCAGTGTATGATTCTGACACAGGGATGGAGGATAATCACCTTTTCCGTACATTACGCCTGCGATTGTACTTACTCCTTTCAGTGAATGATATAGACACATTCCGCTGTGCAGAGTATCCATACTGATAAGCTATAACCCCTCTTATCTTATTATGACACTGAAGTAAGTGGTTATACGTGACGGAGAAACGAGAACGGATAAAGTGTCTGATATCTCAAATGTAACCTCGGATAGCCGGTATGGGGGTACTGCCCTATGATACCGGTTGCCCTTCTGGAACACTCACGCTGACGTCACAACTTTAGGGGCCGGTATCCAGACCGGATCATGAGGTCTTCAATTGCTAGTTTCTTCTTCTCTTTCTCTTCCCTTCCTTCAAAACCAAATTTGCATGTGATGATTGGGGTTTTGGTTCTGAGTTTTAGTTAGTTGGAAGGCTTGGGTAATGAGTTTGGGTGTGTAAGGAAGGAAATGTATTAATTGGTTTGGTGTTTTGGTAAGGTAACCGTAGGTGCCAGAACAAGCGTTGGTCAAGCGATCGACGAAGTGGGTGTCGGAATTGGAAGTGGAACAGCGAATCAAGTGACCGGAGGACGTAACCGACACCTCGAGCAAATTGTGGAAGCTTGGAATCGAGGTAAGGGGGTGTTCGGGTAGTAATTAATTAGGATTCGAATGTACGATAACTTAGGGAGGCGTGGAAAAATTTAGAAAAGTATTGTAGATGATGTAGAGTAGTTAGAAATGATTAATATAATTTTTACAAGCATGTGGATTATAATTTGGTTGTTGTGTGATAAGAAAGTAACTAATTTAAATAAGTATGAGTGGAAAAGTAAGGAAATAAATACGTAAAATTTTATGAATAAGTATCATCTGATAGATTGTAAAGTTTAATGATGTTAGCAATGTGTGGCATGATAATTAGTGATGTTGTTGCATATGACTTGATAAAAGTATTGTGAATAAATGAGATGATGAGTATATAATTGTATAACATGGCTTATAATGATGGTGAGCTTGACAAGTAGGTCGCCTGAGGGGTGATACATGTCAGTTTCTGACATTGTTATATATGTTGTATATTGATGATATGCCATGATGATATGATTTTCTATGTGATTATGTGGTGTGGGACGACTGATGGTATCTGTAGCCCCTTATTTCTGGCTCCCGTGGTCTTTGTGCCCAGTTGAGCTACCCAGTGGTCAAGTAGGACCCAGTGGTTGAGGTGGAGAGTCAAGCAGGACTCAGTGAACCAAGTAGGGTTCACGGGGCGTCAAGTAGGACCCCTAGCTGAAGGCCGATCCTTAGATATCTGGATACTAGAGAGTCTGATACATGTGAGTCAGTTGTGGATTATGTGAATTAATGGTTCATGTATAATGATGAAATGTGACTTGATGATGTATGTTGATGTTTATATAAATTGGATGATTTATGATAAACCATTTATGTGATGGATTTAAGTGTAATTGTATATGACTTGAGGTTATGTAGAAAAGACGAAAGATTGAGATAGATAACATATATATGCATTCATAACGTGTAAAAGTGCAGGAAGGTGGAAGTTAATTAACAATGCAAATTGTAGGTATCGTTAGATTCATTATTCTGTCCTAGATTAATTATGATATGTCAAACACTCACCCTTGTTGTTGTTTCATTTAGTGACCAGTGACAGAGATGATGCTAATGCCGCGGAGGTACGCCAAGCCGAAGATTGATGCCAAGGATGAATGAATGAATGTAATATAAGAAATGTATAAGTATGTGTGTAATAAATAGTAAACCGTGTGTGATGGAGTAATTGATTGCTAGTCGTATGTGATGAGTTGAGTATGTTATGCATGTGGAAGTGTTAAATTAATATGTTGTGATGATGATGGACATGATGACGATTTAGATGAATTGTTAATGTATGATTTGATGAACTGTGGCACGGAGCCAATGATGCGTGAATGTTAAATGATATGGGCAGTTTCTGTTATATGCATGATTGATGTGTGTATGTTCATGATTGATGTTTGATTGATGATTTGATTGAATTGGAGAGTTGTGCATATAGTGAGTAACTATGGGAGGTAAGGAACTAGATAGGTAAAATTAAGAACCGACGGGTTTTGGGACCCCTGGAATGCATTAATAGGTTCCTTAGGGTATTTAGAAGTTACGTGTATTGGTTTTGGGCCATTTGGAACCCATTTAGGATGTTTGGTGCAAGAGTTTTGCACCTAATTGGTTTAAACTACATTTTACACATAACTTGCACATATGTTGGAATTTTGGCAAACGGATGACGCCAACAGTTTCGGATTGGGAAAAACATGTGGCCCGTGAAGTTTCGTGGCAATCAGACCTAGAACGGGCCAATTGGGTAGGTTAGAAGTTGGCCGTTTGACCTAAAATGTGTATTAATACCTGTTGCTGTTACTGTCATGCCCACGCTACACGTGAGGTTGACGCGTAGCGTGAGGTGCGCAGTAGAGGACTGACGCTACGCGTGGGGCTGGCACGCAACGTCAAACCCCTGTTTCAGGTTTTTGATTTCTTTCAAACTTAATTGAGTCTTAAAGTTTTGTGATGCTATATAATTATTATTTTGAACATAAATATTATTTTGAATTAAGACCTAATTAAATTTAATTAAATGCGAAAAATTTATTATGAAATTAATTAAACGGGTAGAAATAAATATAAATTGATGAAGGATGTCACATGCAAGGTTGAAACGGGTAATTTAGGACCCTCAGAATGATGGTAATATAGGTCAATGCGTAGCGTCAGGTTCGTGTTGGGGCGCTCACGCGTAGCATACGTAGCGTTAGGCCCCTATTTTCCAAAACTTGTTTTCTTTGCTTGTGCTTGAGTTTTAGGCTTCATAGGTGTCATATAGAAGTAGTTTTCTGAATCTTAGGTCTAACTGATCATTTTGAGGATGATGCATTTGATAATTAATCATTTTTGTGAAAATTTTATTAGGATTTTAATTAAACAAATTAAAAATAATTAGAAATTAGGGAAGGATCTCACACAAACATTACACATCAAACATAATTTTAGAAGTTTCTTATTATATCTAAGTTATATTATAAATTAAACCTTTTTTTATAAATAATATCAAATATATATTTAATATAAAAGATTAACTAAACAAATTGACCAAATAAATTGTAGACTTTCATCAGTCTCCTTATAAACGAAATATTAAACTGATGTTCTCCACTACCTCCTTCATGCTGCAAACCCTTCCTTTGACCTCCGGGGCTTCCCATCCTTAACGTTGACTCTTATTCTTCATTGGTCGGGATGTGTGAGTACTCCGGAGTTAGTGATGACTCCACTTGTTGTCTAGGATTAACAGGCGCAGTTTCCTTGGCTTCCTTAGCCCTTTTGAGCTTCTGCAATTCCATCTGAAGTTGTCTAATTAACTCGTCTCTGGGATCAGGGCGTGCTACTGTTACCACCCTTCCTTGGTTTAGATCGGTCTCGGGGATTTCGACAAACCCTGAAGGGTACTCCAAAACTCATGGTTCCACTCTTTGGGCGAAGTTTTGTTCGTGACCTTTTGGAGTGGTATTCCTTTTGGATTGCTCCATTACTCAATCTTTTCTTAATGACGCAGGACTTAATTTATGGGTCCTACTGGGCGTGCCAATGATCTGACCGGTGTGTGAGGGGTAAAGAAGTCCTCTCACAACTGGTGTCAAACCTCACTGTCACTCTAATATTACACTGGCTCAGTGGGAATCTGGTATTATTATATAACACAAGTTCAATAGGAGTGGGAACACTATGCCCTTATGCTCTCAATGCTTAAATAACTCTAACCGGAGTGGATTGGACAGACTAGAGTTGTACCTGCAAAAAAACATTTTGATGATTAAGTCAGTGATTTATATAATGGAGAAATAAATAGTGATCAGACTAAAATTAATGAGAAGAATAATTAATGTCTTGCTAATGAATGCTCCTTATTTAAAACTTTTTGTGTGATTTAACCTCTATCAGGTCTATTGTTTATGCTCAGAGGCAAGTTGGCCACTTGTTTTTGACTTGGCATGGTGATAACTTTTTTGACCAATGTCCATCTTCAAGCCATATTGGGTATTATGATGGCCTAACTCTTGTTTTTTACGAATTGTTACTCTTCTAATACCACCTGCTCATGGGGGCTGGTGTGGATACTAGATCAAATATACTATTTAATATAACATATTAACTAAACAAATTGACCTAATAAATTGTAGACTTTTTTTAAAAGCTTATTATCCGACTTATTAAATTAAATAAAGTTCTTAAATATTACCCCATAACCTAAATAAACATTAAACGAATCAAATTTTTATTAAGTAAACAAATATTTTTTTATTAATCAAACTTGATCTAAAGCAAAATGGACTGCGATTTCATTGGCAAATAAAAGTCTGCATTCAGTCATATTCACAAGACACTTGTCTGTTTCAATTTAAAAAAAAGAGAGATTAACACTTGTCCAAGAGTTGCCTTTTTGGATAAGGCACACATCTCTTTCATGGCATTGCTCACGCAACGCAACTTTAGCCATTCCATACATACTGTTACCCTGTCTCCCAGAGAATTTGTTAGAAAAGTGATGCCACTTCCTTTGTTAGATCACGTTTGGTTGTGTTTTTCTAACGGAGAAAACTCTGTTGATTGGGAGAAGATTTTTGATCCTATGGGTCAACAAAGTTTTGATTGTCTGAACGACGTAAAGAATTAATATCAACCTTTAAATTTTTCACTTCAACTCAACTTCGTTTCCTTCTCTACAAATCAAACACCCCTTTAATCAAACGTGCCCTCGAACTAAAAACATTTAAAATGTTTAACCATTTTAACCACTAATCTTGCCGTGTTGTTCTTGATAAAATTTATTTATTTATTTAATTTCTTTGCCATTAGCGTAGCAACACCTGTTAAAAAAAATCCAATTAGTAAGGCCCACATCAAGTAAGCCAATGGTTTTAAGTCAACTTACACTCGTTAATCGTTATTGATGATTGGATTAACCAAGGTCTAATTAACTACCTACCGACTTCCCAACTGGCCTATGAGGAATGTTCTTGCAGGGTGGGGTGGGTCACTACTCAATCAACGTCCAAGTAAAGCTTCCAAGATCAAACCTCGCCATTTATTGGTGGAACAACCCAACTTGTATACGTAATTAGAGGTGGCTTTGTATCTTGTCCTTTTTTCATTGCTTTCTTCCGAATTGTTGTAAAACTCCACTATATTCCAATTCCCTTTCCTTGCATTCAACTCATTTTC
The DNA here is from genome assembly GCA_037962975.1 of Clitoria ternatea. Taxonomy (NCBI): domain Eukaryota; kingdom Viridiplantae; phylum Streptophyta; class Magnoliopsida; order Fabales; family Fabaceae; genus Clitoria; species Clitoria ternatea. The sequence continues at coordinate 89,218,631 of CM075675.1, forward strand.
AATATTTATTATCTTCACCTTAATCAATAAATTAATAATAAAGTTTCACTGAGGACGAGATCAGAGACAACTACGAGATGATGAGAGAGTCTGGTGTAGTGGCTGAGAACATCTGTCAACATAGAGGGACTAAGGATTCGAGATGATGAAAGACTTCAAGGTGATGCTTTTTGGATTCGAAGGATTTAGGAATTTGATTGACCAAAAAAATTAAAGAGGGAATTTGGAAAATCGACGAAGGGAATAAGTGTGCGTTCTCTTTTCCAAACCCCCGCAAATTGGATGATCACTTTTGAATCTATGACGGTTTTAGATAACCCCCGCTAATCAATTATCATTAAATTCTAAGATTCTAGTTTCGATTTCTCGTGGCTGCACTTTTGCATTTTGCTGGTTCACATTAATTATTACATTTTTCAGTTGTTTAAACGTTGAAGTACACCAAAATTGATTAAGGATGATAAAATTAGTTAGATTGTTATAGTCTATCAAATGCAGGTTACATGTGGTTAAACGGAGGCAACTAACCCGGTACATTATCCTATCACCTTTAGGTGACAAGTGATTAGACTCTCTATCTTTCAAAAATTAATTATAATATATTTTTTAGTAATTTTTTTGTGATACCTAGTTTCTATTAAAAAATCATTAAAAATATCAAAAACACAAAGAAATTATTTTTCAAACAGGGTGACCTAGCTTAGTCCATGACCTAGTTTTGGAAGTTTAAACAAGCTAAACCTAGAGATGTTATATGGGGTATGTATGAGTAGTATGTTATCTGTACCCATATCTACGGTATATATTTATTTATATATAATATTTTCAAAATTTAATAATATGATAAAGAAAATATCATATAATATGTTAAATATAATATTGTGTTAGTATGATATAATATAAATTAATATTAAATAATATAATTACAATATCCAACAATATTATTTTAAAAAATTATCTTATTATAACATAATAAAAAGCCTAATATTTGAATATATTTAATAAAATTGAAATAATGAAACCTATGCAAGTATTTACGAAAAAGATAATATAATTCTCATACCTGCGTATTTAATAAATATGCATATATATGTTCGTTATGACTATACCTGTTGGTATGAACTTTTTCATATTGCTGGACTCAATTAAACTAATAAATTACTAAAAATTACTTTTTTACCTATTGGTCAAAAATTAATTATAGAAACGATAGTAATTTAAATTAATTATCCGAACCCTCATTTTAGAGGGGTAAATAGATACGTTCAACATATCAGATTTACTTATAGTCAATGTTACACCTTTTGTTTCATCATTTATTTATTTATTTTAAGCTCACTAACACCATTTATGAATGTGGCCATTGTTTTTGAAAAAGTTTGGAAAGATGAAAAAGGTTAAGACATGCAATAATACATTATCAATTCGTGAAAGAAATTCCTTTGTAGACATCGAAAGGTGTTAATCATATATTGTCGATAAAATAGATGAAAAATAAGTGGAAGTAATAAGGCCTAGAAAAATTTGTGCAAATAAATTTTTTATAAGGTTTCTAATTATTGAGCACCTTTAAATTTTAAAAGCCCTTAACAAAATTATATTTTTATTTTTAAATATTTAAGGAGGAGGAGTCCAATTTTTACAACTAGAATAAGGTCTCTAAAAATTTTAACAGTCTTGAGGCATACATGTTTAATAATTTGATGCAAAGGAAACATATAGATTAGCTATATATATATTGGTCTTTGTAACATCCTTTAAATTAACGTTGGGTAAAAGTAAGTAGTTAGAGGTTAAGTGATGAATGGAATGAATAATTAATTAAAGTGGAATGGTTACAATTAATTAGTTACAAAAGAGTAATGTACCCTTTTGCCCTTAATGGTAAAAGCTAAAATTTCAACTCCTTTCTTCCACTCTATTTCACGCGTGCTTGTTGGAAGGGGAAAAAGAAATTTTCAGCTCACTTTCTGCTCTCTCATGAATGCATCTTGGAAGGGTGAAGAACTTGTCAATTTCCCTTCTCTTCTTCGTAGGTGTCCGTTCCAGGATCACCATTCATCTCAATTTCTTCAACTAAGAGCAAGGCTTCATCTCCTCTTTCTTCTTGTGTTGGCAACCATGGAAGCTTGACAGGGGAGCTTCAATTTCGAAAAATCAAGGTAAGTAGCTGCACCCACTTTCAGTTTTGGATGATTCTAGGATCCCACCTTCTAATTGTTTCCTTTTATGAAATTAGAGGCGTTGTGAAGCTTGGTTGTTGGTGGGCGTTCTTGGGTACCATTGGGATTTTGGAAAAATCTCACATTCAAGTAAGTTATTCGATACCCATGGTACAGTTTGGTTCAATTTCATATAATGGAGGTGTGATCGTACTAATTTGGTGGTTTAGGGCGTTGTTCGAAGCGTTTTAACAAGTGGATAGCTTGGGGGTTCGTTTAGAACCAGGTGTCGGAGCTTATCAGTAAGTTATCGCTTACGGAAATAATAATAATTTAATGGTTCCTAACTCGAAATGCAATGTTAGTAGCGATTGCGGTATTAAAATACATTATTATGAATTGTAAGAGGTTGATTAATTATTAAAAAGTGTGATCAGATAGCTTCGGATAACGTTTGGATAACTCAGGGAGCTTCTAGACTATTTATTTCCAGGTAGAGGGAGCTATTACATTTTAAACGTATGGTTTATGGATAGGTTTAGGGTATACTGATAGATTGAAGTATGAATAATGTATTTTGTGAATCTTGAAGATTGATTGTAGATTGTGAGATGTTGATAAAATATTGATGAGAGTTGAATATATGGCTGAGAGTCTGTATTGCAACACTAAAATATTGATGTGTAATTGGATCCGAATGAATGAGAATGTAAATACATATGTTTATATTATTGAGAATAACATGAATGGTATAGTCTATGTGTATGATATTGAGAATATTTGCTGAGTTATGACTTATGTTGGATGACAATTAATGAGATATTTGATTGTGATGATTGATTGTGATATTATATTAGATGTTAGAGAGTTGAATAGTTGATCCGAATCAATAACTGTCATTTAACATGTATTTTTCTCACCCCTACTTTGTGGCTATATTTCAGTGGACTTGGGTCACGATAGTGATTGGTGAGGTGTCACCATATTTATGAGGAAGATGCTTGTACATGGTATATATAGACTGTATAATATTTTGGTGGTAGCCTTGGCCGGCTTGTGTATATATACTATTTTGATAGTTGATGTATAGAATTGCTTAATAGATTTAGGTAGCTGGTGGCTTCAACTGGAAGCCTAGTTTATATTTTGGTTATATATATATATGTGATGTGATGAATAATGAGATTTGAGAACATATATGTTGACGAGGTTGTTGGTTGTGGTGACCATGGCTGGTCCCACCATATGTACATATATAATGCATGATGATTTCCAGGAATTGTGATTATGCAATTGATGCATTGCGTGTGTGTGATATGCCAAGGAAATGTCCATGTGTGATCATTGAGATGAATTATGCATTAGAAGGTTGATTGAATGATGGATGCATGAAAAATGATGGTTTTACATGACTTTTATGCATAATTGAGCAATTGACAGGGTCATATAGAGTTTTATGAGGTTTGGATGACATGGGATAGTCCCCAATAATATCTAGGCATGATTTGAAACTTGTAAAAACTGGAATGGGTCCAATCCGTTAATATCTTCTAGACCCGGGATTGATCTTCCAGCAGGTGAGCATTTTCTTCTTTTAGCCGCTCTATCTCCCATGTGGGTCCATTAGTGGCGGCGGTGTAGATAATGGAGAGGGTCTTCACATTATACCATATCGTCATCTCAAGGGCGAATTCAAGATCAGGCTGACCAAGACCCTCCTTGAGCCGGAATGGGAGAGTGAATCCGATGTTGGGAGGGGTGGTTTTGATAATGAGTTCTTCTAGCGCACTCATGCCAGATTCAGTAATCGGAGCCTCCTTCTCAACAGGCTCCTCGGTGGCAACCCCTTTCCCCTATCCTTTACTTTCTGGTCGGGGTCAACCTTTTGTTTCTTGGAGGGACCACCTTCTTGTTTTTTCCCTTTTTTTCTTGGAGGGGGCATCCTTAACCCAGACTATTCTTCCCGAGATCTGAAGGTTAGAGGCCTTTTTCAACTTTGGGGTAGCTCTGTTCTCCCCATCAACATCGACCTTGAAACCCTCTAAGAGCTTTCAGAGAACATCCAGGGCGTCAGTACTCATATTTCTTGAAAAATCCCAAGAGAAATTATTATTACAACTGGAGTGCGAAAGTTCGTCAAGGAAAAAAAAAGGAAAGGTGAATACCTAAATGAATTGGGTACTCATTTTGTGCCTCATGGGCCCCAAAAGAGAGTGGCACTTGAGGGGTGCACCCCGTGAGATATTGTGAAGGGCATCGACCACGACCCTAGAAGGTTCAGAGAGAGAGCTTTCATCGACTGCATAAGCCAAACTCTCTAGGAGAAAATGCTTATGGGTCCATCCGGTATGGATCAAAAACTGGCTTTCTTCATCTTTCTAGAAGGAGAACACTGTCTCCTTAACATAAAGCTTGAAAAAGGAATTCTTGAAGGAAGCTCCGAACATCTTGCAAGATTCGGCGTACGCTTCAAACACTTTGACATCTCAAATTAACATAGCCCATTCTGGCGCCAGCACGATGCATCACCCTAGCATACCTAAAAAAGATAGCGACTATAGGAGTGAAGCGGAGGTGCTTGCTAAGAACTTGAAGGGCTATCACCAAGGGCCAGCCATTTGGATGAAGTTGACTGGGGACGATGTCCAAAAAATGAAATACCCCTATCTCAAATTTATTTAATAGGAATCGGACTTCCACTTTCACCAAGGTATAGTCATGGAAGAAAAGGAAGCGGTCACGAGGAACATGACAGGCCCGATCTGCATAGGTAGGGGCAAAGAAACGGAAAGACTTGGCATGCTTCTCTGCACGCCAAAAAGAGCTAGCTTCGAGCTCCACATCGTCCTCATTTATGGCATGAGTGTTATATGTGGCCAAAATGTCTCGAGAAACCTAGAAGTACGGACCCTTATTCTTCCGGGCTAGCCAGTCAATTTTGTCTGCAATCATAAAGGTGTCTTTAGGTTCATTACTCACCAGGGATGTACCGTCGGTGTCCATTGTAACAACGTGTTCTAGAAATGGAACAGTTGGATAAAAATCAACACCATCAGTGTAGTAATAAACTACGCTTGAATCTGTATCTCAGACTGGGGACAAGAGCGGTAAAAGGGACCCAGGTTCACGAATTTCAGAGGAATAAGACTCCGATTCTTGGGGATTACGGTTGCCCCAGTCTCCTGAGTTTACCCGTCTACGGATATCCGTTTGTATGAATCGAGGTCCTTGACGAGGAACTTCAATTGGCCAAGAGACTGAGGGGTTCGAAATGATTTCAACCGAACTATCGTTCCCTTGGACATTGTTAGAAGACAAAGACATTGCAAATAAAAGAAGAGATTAAGGGTAACCTGTGTGGATAGTACGAGTGGTTCTTCTAGTGCGGGCCAGGACGAGGTCAAGAAGAAGCAGAGACTACGGACGGGTAGAGTTTCAGGACAAAAACGTAAAGTAAGAAATCGACGAGGAGAACCTATTTTATATAGGCGTTGAAGTTCCATGGGCCGAAGTTCAACCGTCGTAACTCATGGACGGAGTGGAAGTTGAAACGATGCGGCGCAGAAGCAGGCGTCGCTTCACCTCTTGATGACGTCATTTAATGGATGTGATGGCGCGTAAATAAAATGCTTATTCATGACTCGCCATGTCAAGGATCCCCGTGAACAGTAGCTTTTTTAGACGGCACACATTTAATGCTCCACCAAACCACCATATCATGCCAAGTACGAACGAAATCTACACATAAGCCATGTTGTAACACCGGTCTATAAACTTTTAGAAAAAGCTCCTCTGACAGACCTAGGATAAATGATCCGGGGTGCATACCGGACCCTAAGACTAATGGACGAGATACTTCTAAACCCTTGCCATGTCATCAAAAGTACAAGGAGTATTGGACGAAGTCACTAAAATCGATGTCCCAAATAAGCATGAATGCGGACAGAAAATGATGACTCCAGTCAAAATTCTGACATCAAAATGTGAGTCAAGAGAGGTGTGGACAATATGTCCCTGCAAACATTGTTGCTACAGTAAGTTAGGGGAAGGGTTAGATCACTTCTCCTACTCAGGCAACCCCTATAAATACAACTCATTTATTAACTTGGATGAAATCTGATTACCGTAAAAACCTCTGTAATACTCACTTTTCGTAATATCCGTATTGACTTGGGCATCAGAAAATATTTTGCAGGAACACCTCCTGTGTCCCCCTTTGACTTCAGTGTGGATTAAAATATCAGGTTCATACCTCAACGTGAAGAACTTAGGTCCTCACTAGATCCGAGTGTAAAATATTGTACTCAACTAAGGCGGTGTAAAATTAAGAGCACAAGAGGTTACTTCAGACACCAGTTAAGAGAGGTCAACCTTTGACCCGGACATCAGACAAATCAAGTTTCATTAATCGTTTGAAGTTTTGTCAATGACCTACTGAATTTCATTGAGGTATCAATACTAGGTGTTGATTTATAGGTGAAGGGTCTTGAACCTCCTTGTATAAATTGTAACATATTATGTTTGAGTGTAACAACTTTCTACTTTAAAGTTATTAGCTTTTAGCTTTTAAGAGACTCTATAAATACGAGTCATCATAACTCTCTTAGGTGCAATATTTTGAGTAGTTTTGTGCAACATGTACAACAAACTTTGAGCAATGTATAAAGTTGTAAAGCTATAAAAGTAAGAGAGAGAGTGTAGAGCTCTTATGTGAAGCTCTAACAGTAAGTTTTGTAGACGTGTTTGGAGCACACTAATAGATTGTCTGAAGTTATATGAATAGGTCTTGGATCTAGACGTAGCAGTTGTATTCTGTATCTGGTTTTACTATTTTAACAGAATTTGTTCCCGCCCATAAAGGTAGTAATTAAAGTCTTGAGGTGAATTATGTTATATAATCTTGTCGTGTCTCTCTTATCTCCCTTTCTTCCTTTTGTGTTGTTCTTGTATTCTTATTTTTTGAATTTTGTTTTGTTTTTGGTAGCTGGTTTTTGTTATATGTAAGAACCTGGTTCTTTCACCATTTTACCTAATAAAGATACTATTGAAAGTGTTATTTGTGGGAAGTCCCATAGTGAAAATTTTAAAGGGAGGGGGGACCTTCCTAGCTTATATAAGGAAACCCTCTCCTATAGTTTTATTCATTCCAACAAGAGCCTAATTAATTATAAGGGCTTTTATTTATTCTTTCTCTCCTTTTGTAATATTTCTAGAGTGAAATATTAATTGAGTGGTGTTCAAGGATGTAGACAAAATTAGTCGAACCTCATTAAATTCTGGTGTTCTTTATTGGTTAATTAATAACTTTATTTTTAGTAGCCGTTGTGAGTTATTGTGCTATTAATTGCATAGAAAATTCTGACTAAGGAGATTGGGTATTAAGTGGGACCGTTTGTGACCCCTCTAGTATTTCTTGGGAATTAGTAAGTGTAATTTTTAGTATAATTATTTACGCACTACAATTAAAGATGGGTGGAATATTATTTCAATTCCACAATAATTGGTATCAGAGCAAATTGGTTTTGAAGTATGCTCTATGATTGCAGTATAGACTGATCTTTCACATCAGAAAATATTCCATTAGGCTCTAGGCGTTCCGCATATTGATAGCTATTAATTACAAAATGAGTGAGCAAAAGAAAACCAATGGAGAGGGATCATTCACATCAAAAGTAGAGTCTTCCTCATGTATTTTGACAAGAGTGGGGAACACAAAATTGTCTATTGAAATTTTTGACAGTACTGGCCATTTTGGCATGTGGCAATGTGAGCTGTTGGATGCCCTTTTCCAACAAGGGCTAGATATTGCTATTGAAGAGAAGAAACCAGAAGAAGTTGATGAGAAAGAATGGAAGACGACCAATCGATTAGCATGTGGTACTATCTGGTCGTGCCTTTCAAGAGAGCAAAAGTATGTGTTTTGCAAGGAGACTTATGCAAATAAATTGTGGAAGGAACTAGAGGAGAAATTCTTGAAGAAAAGTAGTCAGAATAAGCTATATATAAAGAAAAAATTGTTTCGATTCACATATACTGCTGGTACCACTCTAAATGATCACATCACCTGTTTTAATTAGCTTGTGCCTGATTTGGTGGATGAGACATTCAAAGATAAAGATTTAGCCCTGATGTTGTTGGGATCCCTTCCTGAGGAGTTTGAGTTTCTTCAAACTACTCTACTCCATGGGAAAGTTGTTGTCTCCCTAAGTGAAGTTTGTGCTGCTTTATATAGTTATGAACTAAGGAGGAAGGACAGGAGAAGCAGTATACATGAAACAACAGAAGCTCTGGTTGTTAGGGGAAGAACACAATCCCAAACCAAAGGGAAGAAGGGGAGATCTAAGTCAGGGTCTAAGCTAGCATAAGATGAATGTGCATTTTGCCGAGAGAAGAAACATGATGCAACAAATCCGAAGCCATTAACTTGATGTGAAAATCATGAATTATTATCGACTTATTGTGTGACTCTTAGAGGATTTATTTTCTTTTGGCAAGCGCACCAATCGTTAAATTTGTAATATATTTGATCGTTCCCACAGGGATTGTGGTAATTACCGCAATCTTAGACTAGAACAAGCTGAACCAACTCAAGCAGATGCAATTCATTCTATTTTTCTGTTGTTTTATATTTTCTATGTTTTTGTATTTTTAGAAGCAGTACAAAATATGAAATGTGATTAATGAAAGATAGGTTAGGATTACTTCAGCTTACACTTCATCAAGAAACATGCAATTGAGGTTCAATTAAGCTTCAGATGCAAGAGGACAATTCATAGTTGGTTAATCCCTAATCCCTTAAGTGAATAACACTAATTCCTAAGCATTAAACCCTAATCCCTTAGGTGTTCCATTACATATAAATCTAATACGAAATTGGGGGTTGAACCCTAACTATTCACCTAATTACTAGGCCTGAATTAGTTAGGAAGCTAGAAGTTACCTAAGCCTCAACCATGATTCCTCACTGGTGAGTTTCTTCATTTGGATCTGAATTTGTCAATTTAGCAGAGTAGATCCACTTCTTAGCTTGTTCTCCTCTTACTTCAGAAGATAATTTCCTCAATACAGCTTCAAGATTCCATCGGAAGCTTCAGCAACCCAACCCTAGGGGTTTAGAAACTCATGGAAATGGATTCTGTCGAAGGAATATGGAGAGACATGGACGAGAGAATTTAGAGAGAGATTGGAAATAAGAAAATGAATCGTGTTATTGCTTCTGTGTGTGTCTCTCTCTTTTTTCCTTACAGAGTATGTACAAGTATATATAGACAACTAACTAACTAACTAACTTAATTAATTACAAAGGAAACTTAATTAATAATTAAACTAATTAATCTAATTACATAATTATAAATAAATAAATAATTACAACGCAATACTTAAGTTACTACAGTACAACAGAAAAATAGAAACAGCAACGGTGCAACGCTTCAATTGGGGGGAAAATAGCAGATTGAATAACCACCTTCACGCTTGAGCGTGAAGGACTCACACTTGAGCGTGATGAAAATTATAATATCCTTAATTTTTAAAATAATTTCCAATAAATCAAATAAAATTTCGTAAATAATTCAAATTTCTAAAATAGAATTTGAATTAAATAAATACAATATCAGTTTTACAAAAGCCGACTGGCTCTTTAAGTTTACAATTAAATAAATAAAAGCACTCGGTATTCTCAGGAGCCGGCCAAGGCTTCTACCAAACTACACTCCGAGCAGCTTGAGTATCTTTACATATCATGGTTGGGCCCTTCATTCACTGTAAAAATAACAACTGTAGGGGGTGAGCATAAACATATCAAATAACAGTTATTGAATTGGAGAAAAGTCCAATTAATAACTATAAAACCAAAACTGATCACACTCGGCCAAAAATTTAAACACTCGGTATTTACAATAAATTGCCCTCGGCAAATACAATATCATACTCAGCAAACATCACAAAACCGAGTCATATATATATACCCATCATAAACAACATGTATTTTCAATAACAAATAAAACAGTGTATGCACATGCTCAACCAAATGGATCCATTAATATGTATCAACATCAGTATACATGACCAACCAAAATAGGATCATTATACTGTTTGTGTTGCAACACTGGCTCCCCGAGCCATAATCCAGTTCCTCGCTGATCCGGCCGTTTTATAGGTACCCAACCGCTCTGCGCCCATAATGTAACACCGAGTACCACTCCTAGAGTGATAGCGGTCCTCTACTCAGTGCTACTGGCCGGCCTTGAGTCACACTCAAAGGCGTCCGTGGTATATAGGAACCACCACAGGGTCTATGCCTTTATCAGGTCATCCACAATGGGACCGACAACACAGGCCCCCTGCAGTCCTGTGTGCGTCTCAATACAGTTGATATATCTAATAAATATCAATAATCAAATCTCATATCCACATCATCAACTCATATCATTCCACTTGGCATAATAACCAACATAGCATGCAATTATATATCATGAAAATTCATGAATATAATTCATATCATAATCATCAATCTCATGCTATCAACCAATCAAATCACATACATATTCATCATATAAGTTTCTCATGAAAAGTTCATGGAAACCATTCTCATCGTCATCATATACATATATATAATCAGCACATAAACATCATTAATATGAATGGAAGATATAAAACATAAAATATGTTATTCAACTGGGGTCTCAATAACATTTCATACATGTATCACATATATCATAACAACAACAATACCCCAGATCCATTCATAAACCATATATTTGAGATGTACGCTCCCCCTACCTGGAATTAAAGAGTTCCAGCAGTCTTTAAAACTTTATCCAGTCACTGCTCCCAAATACCGACTGGAATTGCACTTCTGCACCAGTCCCAAGCTTTGTTCGTAAAGAGAAGAAATGGAGATTTAATTATCTTCGTTGTTTAATAGTTTCCAGAGAATTGGTAAGTAAGGCTAATGATTCCACCTTTCAAGAGTTCTTCCATTAATCCAACAATGGAAGTATTTATATATGTCCTTCACGTAGAAGAGACGTGAATGACTTGAAGTTCTCTGACATACGTATCTTAGATAATTAATGAAGAGTTAAGATATTTAATATAAAGGGGACAACACATCAAAATGGGTCCCAATCTTAGAAAATATCTGGAAAGGAATTTACTAGAACGTAGAAGAACAGATTGACATGGAAAACTAAAATATTTATTAATTCCGACTCGGTTTCTGTGTATTCCGACTCGGTTTCTACATTCTGGGCATCTCTTTCTGAGAGAACTTATCCAAGCCTCTTTCTGCTCATAATTCCTTCATTCGAAAATACATCAGTCAGACATCTCACTCGGTTATACTTCTGTCCGAGTCAGAGTCTTACTCTTGTGTCATTCGGAAGTTTCTTAACTGAAGAATCACTTGGATATTTTCTCCTTGGAATTATTCTCTTAAAGAGCATAATCAGAGTTGAAGTCTCTGTCCAGAAGCACTCTTTCTGGAAAGACTCACTCGAAATATATCACTCGGAAGTGTCACAGAGATACTTCACTCGGCAACTTAATCAGAAACGTTCCTCTCGGAGACGTTTCACTCGGATTTGCTTTACTCGAACGTGTCTCAATCAGACACAGTGTTACTTCGTTCGGGAATGATTTTCTTAATGATGTTTAACTTGGAAACATCTTAACTTCACTTGGAAACGGTGTTCTGTCTTATTTCACTCGGAGTCAGATTCATTTCACTCGGAATCGGATTCATTTCACTCGGAAATCTTGTCTCATTCATTTTCCACTCGGAATTTCATTCAGAAATTCTTCTTTAATCCTTTTTAAATTGTTTTTATAAAAATCGGGATGTTACAAAAATAAGCTTAAGCGCGTCCTTGAATTTATGGTTACAGAGGATTCACGCTTGGGCGTGACTAGGCAAGCTTGAGCGTGAAGTTTATATCTTACTACACCTGCACATGCAAACAAATAAATTCCTAGCGTATGTACGCTGGCTGTCCAGCGTATGTACACTGGGTTAGTGAATTTACAAATAAACAAATTTCCTTAACTAATTATTCTTTTTAACTATTTTCTTGCATAATTTAAATACTTTTGAAATAAATAAATAAAATAAGAATTATTGACAATTTATTAAATAATAGTGCCAAACTAAACAATATTTAATAGATTAAGTTAAATTAAAGGTGAAATAATTAAGTCTTTTCAAGACTTATCAGGACGTTGGAATAAAGATTGCCCGAAGTTAAAGAACAAAAGTAAGTCAGAAAAGGGGAAAGCTATCTCTAACTCAAATGTTGTAGAATGTGATGAAGGTTCAGACTTCTCACTGGTTAGTGCGCCGTCTGATAATCCTTCTAGTGTATGGCTATTAGATTCTGCTTGTAGCCATCATATATGTCCCAATCGGGATTGGTTTATTGATTTTAAAGAACTAGAAGGTGGAGATGTCTATACGGTAAATAATGAACCATGTGCCACCACTGGGATTGGTTTAATACGCTTGAAGAACCATGATGGATCAGTTAGAACTTCAACTGATGTTCGTTATATACCAAGCTTGACAAAAATCTCATTTCTGTGGGAACTCTTGAATCAAAGGGTTTCATAGTTGAACTGGTCTGAACCGGGGTCAAGGATCTGGTGTGGGGACCAGCCACAAAAGTCAATTATAAGTAGTGTTTATACACCAGTACAGTAGGTATCTGGTATTATAGTCTGATATCACAGTGGGTGATATCGGTCTTGTTGTCCTGGAGATCCTTCTCACCAAACTTTCACATTAGTAATGGGTGAAAGGTGGTGTCACCTGTGAAAATTCTCTGACACTCAAGTCAGTAACCAGAATGGGAACTTAAATCAAGAGAACTTAAGCAATGAAATAGTATATAGTAAGAATGAATAACGTAACCTTTTCTGAGTGTGAGAATGTACTATTTATAGGTGAGCATGGAGAATGAATCGTCAGGTATGGGTGGGGCTAAGTGTAACACCCTCTGTTACACCTTAATAAATTCTAGAAAAATTCGTAAATTTTTTTTTTTACTAAAGATATGTTTGTTAAAAAGAAACTATCAGAATAAATTATATACATTATTTCTGAAATACCTCAATATTATTAAAACTTTATAAAGTATTTGTACATTCATCCGAAGAAAATAAACATTAAACATTATAAGAAAGAGAGGAAACTCCATGGCCCAAGAGCAGTTGCCTAATGACATTATTTATTCATTGGACCACGGTATTCATACCGAGCTCCCTTTCTAGAACGTGCTATATATACTGTCAATGTTCTTCGATCCTTCCCTCTGTACGAACCATTAATTTAAAACATATGAAACAAAAACATAGAGAAAGGAGTGAGAAACAGAATATAATATTCCCAAATGGGACATAAGCAATAAAGGGTTTTCACAAACTAGTATAATAATATCAATCACAATCACAAGCACAATCAATTTATGAATGTATGAATGATATGTCATATCTTCATCATAACTTATTTATACATGTGGGCCCCTTAAATTTTAATTTGCACTGGGCCAACCAGGAGTTTACACTGTTCCATAATTCCGGATAATAATAACATGAACAGCTCAACTGGCATGGAAACACTTAGAGACTAGTCAGATTGAAAAGGTTTTTATTGTGAAAGTACCCGACACTAGGGAGCTACCCCAGGTCCCCTGAAGCACCCTTTCACACCCTCTCATCCCAAGGCTCACAATTAAGCCTCCTCTAATGTATTCTCGGTTTCTATAATCCGTCCCCAGACAATATCATTTTGTTTCTCTTCGATGATTCATGATGCATGAACTACTCGCGTATTTAGTTGGTTAAGGCTTTTAGAAACTCAATTATATTATCAGGGCCTATGGATCATGACATAGCCACCCCAGTAAACTGTACTTTTTCAACTTCTCAAATACGCACATAAAATTTTAGTACAGTTCCTTTTCAAATCACAAATCAAATCTCTTTATAAATTTGAGTTTCAAAGCCTTAAATATATTTCATAACCTGTCAATTCAAAATTAATTTCTAAAAACTTAAATTTGGAATTATCAATATTTAAAACCTTAGTACTTGAAAATTTTGTATAATATTTTTATACATTTAAATAATACGTATATATATATTAAAAAAATTATTTTTATAAAATAAATTCTCTTTCTTTTTCTTCTGATAAACTAACTAAAAATCTAAATTTTAGTAAAGATATATACATATATATTAAAAGATAAAAAGAGATTTCTAAAAACTTATGTAGTTTTCTAAGAAATTTCTTAAAAGTAATTTGAATAAATATAAAAAAAATAAATAAAGAAGTAGGAGATAAGTAATTTCTTACTGAATTTTAACTTTCCGTCATGCTTGCTATATGCTCAAACTCCACAATAAAAGATTATCAATCATAATCAAACATTGTCAATCACAATCAAAACATCATAAAGCATAAATAAATATTAACAATCATAATCAAATCAAATAATTAAACATTAGTTATAAATATGATAATTTAAAATTTAATAATTATTTAAATTAATAAATTTTGTTTTAAGTTCTATGGTCAATTCCTCGCACAGGTCTATGTAAATCCAAGATAGTCCAGTCCTTGCATAGGTCTAGTTCAGTCCATATAGGTCATAAATAGTCCAAGTCCTTGCATAGGTTTAGTCAAGTTCGTAATAGTTCAAGTCCTTGCATAGGTTCAATCCAGTCCGCATAGGTCATAATAGTTCAAGTTCTTAAATATTTTAGATATTAAGTTACACAAGATGCTTAATTTATTAATAACAATTATTATAAATTTTAAGTTAAAAGTTATTATTTTAAAATAATAATATTGTTATGTTTAAAAGGAGTAGGGGACTCCTCCCAATATTCTTATGTAATTTCATATTATATCCTTAATCTCACCCCCCCTTACCTTGATTTGCTACCAAAAGTGAATTCGCTCTGCGCCTCCAAGTTCTAACAAAATATTAATACTAATTTATTTCAGTATAAGCTTAAGATGAAAATTAAGATTGCTATCAGAATGATAAATAGTAAATGTGCATAGTAATAATAAATAGTAACGGTAAATGGTAAGTCATTAATAGTAACGGTAAATAGTAATTTTTGAATAGTAATAGTAAATAGTAAATTGTGAATAGTAACTTTTTGAATAGTAGTGGTAAACGGTAAATCATGAACAATAACAGTGAATAGTAAATTTTGAATAGTAACGGTAAATAGTAAATTTTGAATAGTAACAGTAAATAGTAAATTGTGAATAGTAACTTTTTGAATAGTAGTGGTAAATGGTAAATCATGAACAATAACAGTGAATAGTAAATTTTGAATAGTAATGGTAAATAGTAAATTTTGAATAGTAACAGTAAATAGTAAAAATAACACAGTGATAATTTATTTTTACTATAGTAACTTATTCATAATAGCACTAGTATATCAATGGTTTAAGAGTGCTAAAAAAAATAAACTAAAATTATAAAAATAATATAGAAGAAAGTTATTACCTTACACCTCCGGCAGAACTTCTTTTTACCAAAAGAATTTACTCTCCACTAATTTCTTACGCACTATCTCTCTAGATTCTCTCTCTAATTTTTATGTGGAAATGTTGTAAATGAGCCATCTATTTATAGGAAGAAAATTTCACTATTTAAGATTATTTAATTATTTATTTTACTATTCATGATGTAAGCGATGATGTAATTAAGCGATGATGTCGACAGTGGCATTTTGGTTATTAAATGAAAGGTTAAGGGTATTTTTGTCATTCTAAAAAAATGAAAAAATATAAAAATTCCAAAATTTTATAAATTATATAACAATCAAAAAGTTCTAAAGAACTATAATTAAATTCCTTTGAAATTTTATTTTAAATAAGAAATAACGAAATTAGGGGTGTTACAACTCTACTCCCCTAAAAAAATTTCGTCCTCGAAATTTACACTTTTTAGTAAAACAATTGGGGATGAGACTCTTTCATCTCATTTTCTAGTTCCCATGTAGCATCTTCCCCTCTCGTTTCACTCCAAATGACCTTCACGAGTGGAATTTCCTTGTCTCTTAGCTTTTTTATTCTTCTGTCAGCTATTCTGACAGGTGGTGCATCATATGTAAGATTATCTTTAACTTGTATGACATCAGGTTCAATAACATGTGTAGGATCAGATATATACTTTCGTAAGTTTGACACATGAAAAACATTATGGATATTAGAAAGAAAAGGTGGTAATGCTATTTGGTAGGCAAGAGGACTAACTTTATGAATTATTTGATATGGACCAATAAATCTAGGAGTTAGTTTTCGAGATTTCATTGCCCGACCGACCCCAGTTATAGGTGTGACTTTCAAGAATACATGATCGCCTTCTTGAAATTCAAGCGGCTTTCTTCTTTTGTCATAGTAACTTTTCTGCCTGCTCTGTGTTGCCTTCATCTTTTCCTGAACTATTTTGATTTTATCCATGGTTTGTTGTACCAACTCTGGTCCTAGCATCAAGTTTTCACCAGTCTCAAACCAACATAGCGGGGTCCTACATTTTCTTCCATATAATGCTTCAAAAGGTGCCATGCCAATGCTAGCGTGGAAACTTTTGTTGTAGGTAAACTCCACATATGGTAAGAATTGATTCCAACTTCCTTTATGCTCCAACACACAAGCTCGTAACAAGTCCTCTAGAGATTGGATTGTTCTTTCTGATTGTCCATCCGTCTGAGGATGATATGCTGAACTTAGACGCAATCTTGTTCCCAAAGCCTTGTGCAAGCTCTTCCAGAATTGTGATGTAAAACGAGGGTCCCGGTCAGAAATGATACTTGAAGGAATTCCATGCAATCTCACAATCTCCTCGATGTATAATTTTGCCAGCTTCTCCATAGAGTAACGAATATTGATGGGAATAAAGTGGGCAGATTTGGTTAATCTATCAACTATTACCCATATTGAATCATGTCCTAATGGAGTTTTAGGTAGAGAAGTCATAAAGTCCATGGTAATGCTATCCCATTTCCATTCTGGTATTTCCATTGATTGTAGCATTCCAGGGGGTTTTTTATGTTCCACTTTAACCTTCTGGCAAATTAGACATGCAGCTACGTACTCTGCCACTGCTTTCTTCATTCCAGGCCACCAAAATAACTTCTTCAAATCTTGATACATTTTAGTAGCTCCAGGATGAATGCTCATATAACTTTTATGGCCTTCTTCCAGAATTACTTTCCTCAACTCCTCTTGATTAGGGATACACACTCGATCCTTATACCTCAGCAATTGGTCACTTCTTACATTGAACTCGACTTTTTTTCCTTGTTTCAAGAGTTCTTTCTTTTCTTGCAGGAATTCATCATCTCTTTGAGCCTCTAAAACTTGCCTCAAGAATTCACTTGTCACTTGCAACGCTCCTAATCTGTAGCTATTAGCATTAACCTTTACTGCTAGGTTAAGATCTCTGAAGTTTTCTATCAATTCCAGCTCTTTAATCATCATTGTGGACGCATGCAGAGACTTTCGACTTAAAGCATCAGCTACTATGTTCGCTTTTCCAGGATGGTACTGTAACTCAAAGTCGTAATCCTTTAAGAACTCCATCCACCTCCGTTGCCTCATGTTTAACTCCTTTTGGTCGAATAAATACTCGAGACTCTTATGATCGCTAAACACATCGAATGTTGCACCGTATAGATAATGTCTCCAAATCTTTAAGGCAAAGACTACAGCGGCTAATTCTAAGTCATGGGTAGGGTAGTTAATCTCATGTTGCCTTAATTGGCGCGACGCATAGGCTACAACCTTCTTGTCTTGCATGAGTACACTTCCTAGTCCTTGTTTAGACGCATCACAGTAAACTTCAAAACTTCGATGTGGATCGGGGAGTACTAACACCAGCGCAGAAGTAAGTCGATCTTTCAGCTCTTAAAAACTATTTTCGCATTGTGTCGTCCACACAAAAGGTTGTCCTTTCCGTGTTAACTTGGTCAATGGGTATCCTATCTTTGAAAATCCTTCAATGAATCTCCTATAGTATCCAGCCAAGCCCAAGAAACTTCTGATCTCAGTGATTGTGGTTGGTCTCTCCCATTTTAAAACTGCCTCCACCTTGGAAGGGTCTACAGCTATTCCTCCTTGACTAATTACATGTCCTAAAAAGTTTACTTCTTCCAACCAGAATTCACACTTCGACAACTTTGCATACAGTTGTTTCTTTTTCAGGATTTCCAACACAACCTTCAAGTGTTCAACATGTTCTTCTTTGCTTTTAGAGTACACTAATATATCATCAATGAACACCACTACAAATTTATCTAGATATGGATGAAAAATCCTATTCATGTAATCCATGAATACGGCTGGTGCATTAGTTACACCAAAAGGCATTACTAGATATTCGTAATGGCCATAATGTGTTCTAAAAGCAGTTTTTGGTACATCTTCTTTCTTCACCCTTATTTGATGGTATCCAGACCTCAAATCAATCTTGGAGAACACTGTGGCACCACGCAGTTGATCCATCAAGTCATCAATTCTTGGCAGAGGATATTTGTTCTTGATCGTCACCTTGTTCAGTTGCCGATAATCTACACACAACCTCATGCTACCATCCTTTTTCTTAACCAACAACACTGGTGCACCCCAGGGGGATACACTGGGTCGTATAAATTGTTTCTTTATCATCTCTTCAAGTTGTTTCTTCAACTCTGCTAATTCTAGAGGTGACATTCGGTATGGTGCAATTGAAATGGGTCCAACTCCAGGTACTAGATCAATGGCAAATTCCACATCTCTTTCTGGGGGTAAACCAGGGATATCTTCAGGAAAAACGTCAGGAAATTCACACACAACCGACAGATTTTTGATTTTTGATTCTTGCTCTCCTTTCGTTGAAAGCAATAGCATGAATCCTTGAGCCCCTCCTTTTAAAGAGGCACTCACTTGGTTGGCGGTTAGAAATCTCGAATCCTCAGGATTCAAATTCACTGGTTCTTTAAACATTATGGTTTTATTATGACAATCTATTAGAACATAATTGTCAGACAACCAATCTAGCCCAATAATAACTTCTAAGCCAGAAAGGGGTAAACAGAAAAGATTGGCCTTAAAGTCCCTACCATCTATGACAATAGGGCATTTCCAACAGGCTTTAGAAGTGACAATGGGATTGTTTCCAGGAGTATGTACAGATAAGTCAAATGGCAGTTCTATCACAGGTAATTTTAGTTTTTCTACACAGTCATTAGCAATAAAGGAATGTGATGCACCTGAGTCATACATAACAGTTAAAGGAATCTTATTAATGATACACTTACCTTGCACCATGGAATCAGAATGAGATGCTTCTTCTCCAGTGATTGTAAAAACCTTTCCTTTTGCCTTCGGCCTTCCGACTGCACTGTGCGCGCCTCCTTGAGTATTTATGCTTGCACCTTCAGGGTTTTCCCTCTTCATCTCTGGGCAATCCTTGATGTGATGTCCTGGTTTGTTACACTTAAAACAAACATAAGTGTTTTTAGGACAATCCCTTTTCAAATGGGGTCCTCCATAGAGAAAACATTTAAAATTTGGTGCAGATGTTGGGTAATAGCTTCCAGTTGAAGCTTGGGGTCTGTTAGGAACAGATGCTGCTCCAAACCGGCGAAATGGCGTTTGGTAAGGCTTATTTCTCCTGAAGTCTCTTCTTTGGTGATGGTGAGGTCCTCCACTTCTCATTTCTCCTGCCTTGTGAATGGGCTCACGACTTTTAGTCATTCTATCCTTATGATCTTCTTCAAAGATCCTGCAGCGATTTACCAATACAGAAAATTCACGGATTTCCTGCATTCGTATAGCTTCCTTAATTTCTGGCCGCAATCCATTTACAAACTTTGCACACCGATCTCTTTCATTAGTAGCATCATTATAATGAGAATGAAAACGAGATAGCTCTTCAAACCTGGATGCGTACTCTCCAACGGTCATATTTCCTTGGGTCAGCGACAGGAATTCGAATTGTCTTTTCTCTTTAACATCAGCTGGAAAGTATTTCTCCAAAAACATATCCTTGAAATAATCCCAAGTGATCTCCACGTCGTTGACTTCAAATTGTCTACGCGTGCTATCCCACCAATGTTCGGCATCCTCAGATAAGGCATAAGTAGCGAAGACTACCTTATCAGCTTCATTACATTGCAATGCTCGAAAGATCTTCTCTATCTCTCGAATCCAGATTTGTGCTCCATCAGGGTTATATCCTCCCTTGAAACGAGGTGGATTGCGCTTTTCAAATAGGTCCAGCCTTCTCAAGGCATCGTTACCTTGACCTTCACGTGCTCCCATTGCATTGATTAAGCGTTCTACAACTCCAGCAAGATCGTTTCCAGCCATTAGTTTCCTTTTTCACAGTAACTGAGATTTGTCACATCAATCACAGTTACTACCAAATCAGATATTCTATTCTCTATCACCTATACAGAGTTTACGGACAAAGCAAGATAGACCTTTTCCCCAGGCCTATTGGATTAACTGCTCTGATACCACTTTGTAACACCCTCTGTTACACCTTAATAAATTCTAGAAAAATTCATAATTTTTTTTTTACTAAAGATATGTTTGTTAAAAAGAAACTATCGGAATAAATTATATACATTATTTCTGAAATACCTCAATATTATTAAAACTTTATAAAGTATTTGTACATTCATCCGAAGAAAATAAACATTAAACATTATAAGAAAGAGAGGAAACTCCATGGCCCAAGAGCAGTTGCCTAATGACATTATTTATTCATTGGACCACCCTTTCTAGAACGTGCTATATATACTGTCAATGTTCTTCGATCTTTCCCTCTGTACGAACCATTAATTTAAAACATATGAAACAAAAACATAGAGAAAGGAGTGAGAAACAGAATATAATATTCCCAAATGGGACATAAGCAATAAAGGGTTTTCACAAACTAGTATAATAATATCAATCACAATCATAAGCACAATCAATTTATGAATGTATGAATGATATGTCATATCTTCATCATAACTTATTTATACATGTGGGCCCCTTAAATTTTAATTTGCACTGGGCCAACCAGGAGTTTACACTGTTCCATAATTCTGGATAATAATAACATGAACAGCTCAACTGGCATGGAAACACTTAGAGACTAGTCAGATTGAAAAGGTTTTTATTGTGAAAGTACCCGACACTAGGGAGCTACCCCAGGTCCCCTGAAGCACCCTTTCACACCCTCTCATCCCAAGGCTCACAATTAAGCCTCCTCTAATGTATCCTCGGTTTCTATAATCCGTCCCCAGACAATATCATTTTGTTTCTCTTCGATGATTCATGATGCATGAACTACTCGCGTATTTAGTTGGTTAAGGCTTTTAGAAACTCAATTATATTATCAGGGCCTATGGATCATGACATAGCCACCCCAGTAAACTGTACTTTTTCAACTTCTCAAATACGCACATAAAATTTTAGTACAGTTCCTTTTCAAATCACAAATCAAATCTCTTTATAAATTTGAGTTTCAAAGCCTTAAATATATTTCATAACCTGTCAATTCAAAATTAATTTCTAAAAACTTAAATTTGGAATTATCAATATTTAAAACCTTAGTACTTGAAAATTTTGTATAATATTTTTATACATTTAAATAATACGTATATATATATTAAAAAAAAATTATTTTTATAAAATAAATTCTCTTTCTTTTTCTTCTGATAAACTAACTAAAAATCTAAATTTTTGTAAAGATATATACATATATATTAAAAGATAAAAAGAGATTTCTAAAAACTTATGTAGTTTTCTAAGAAATTTCTTAAAAGTAATTTGAATAAATATAAAAAAAATAAATAAAGAAGTAGGAGATAAGTAATTTCTTACTGAATTTTAACTTTCCGTCATGCTTGCTATATGCTCAAACTCCACAATAAAAGATTATCAATCATAATCAAACATTGTCAATCACAATCAAAACATCATAAAGCATAAATAAATATTAACAATCATAATCAAATCAAATAATTAAACATTAGTTATAAATATGATAATTTAAAATTTAATAATTATTTAAATTAATAAATTTTGTTTTAAGTTCTATGGTCAATTCCTCGCACAGGTCTATGTAAATCCAAGATAGTCCAGTCCTTGCATAGGTCTAGTTCAGTCCATATAGGTCATAAATAGTCCAAGTCCTTGCATAGGTTCAGTCAAGTTCGTAATAGTTCAAGTCCTTGCATAGGTTCAATCCAGTCCGCATAGGTCATAATAGTTCAAGTTCTTAAATATTTTAGATATTAAGTTACACAAGATGCTTAATTTATTAATAACAATTATTATAAATTTTAAGTTAAAAGTTATTATTTTAAAATAATAATATTGTTATGTTTAAAAGGAGTAGGGGACTCCTCCCAATATTCTTATGTAATTTCA